>OX352195.1:10797627-11410206 GCA_947086425.1 Xanthorhoe spadicearia | reverse complement strand
AAGGATTATTGGGACAAGTTCTTTAAAAAACGCGGAAACAAGGCATTCGAATGGTAGGTTATCTACCGCATATAATAAAGTTCTTTCTACAGTGTATTTCAATGTTTTATAGCTCAATTGTCCGTGTTATTTCCTTTTCAGGTACGGCGAGTACTTAGAACTATGCTCTCAGCTCCACAAATACATAAAACAGAAGGATACGATCCTCATAACAGGTTGCGGTAACTCAAGTCTCAGTGCCGATCTCTACGACATGGGTTTCCAAAACATAACCAACATTGACGTATCAGAAGTTGTAATCAGACAAATGACGAACATAAACTCACAGAGAACAAGTATGAAGTTTCTGTGCATGGATGCAATGAATATGACCTTTGAAAATGATTCGTTTAGCGTAGTTTTAGATAAAGGTACACTCGATGCGTTAATGCCTGATGATTCAGAAGAAACTAATGCACAGATAGACAAATATTTTGCTGAAATCAAAAGAGTTTTGAAGCTTGGAGGTCGGTTCGTCTGTATATCGCTATTGCAGAGTCATATTCTGGCAAAGTTAGTGGACACCTTCTGTGATAAGTCGTGGATGTTTCGAGTGGTGAGATGCCACGAGGCTGAAGAGAAGAATGCAGAGAATGGAGACGGCATGACTCTGCCTGTATTTGTGGTAGTTGCTACCAAGTTTAAAGAGTTGCCGCAGTTGGTAAGATTATAGCTTATTCATTAAATTAATTGAATAAACTGCATCAAAATCCGTTGCGTAGTTAAAAAGATTTAAGCATACATATATATCCCTATATAGGGACAGAATAAGTGACTTTGTTTTACACTAAGTAGTGATACTGATGTTATTTTATCAGATAATAGAAGTATGTATGGCCGGAGACAAGATGCAGAGACTGCAGACATCAGAGGAACTAAAGTGCCATGTCAAGTCCTCTCAGGATACTGCATTTGTTACTAATGGACTTGCTCGGACCAGCCTTGATGAGGAAGAGGTATGTTGTGCTGAAAATATTAAACTTATTAATAGTAATTTATAGCTTACTTGCCCACGGCATGCCCCCCTGGTACTTACTTAGTTTAAAAGTGGCCTATTTTTTATTCCAGGTCATAAACTGAGTATACTCCAAGTTTCAACAAAAACCGTTCAGTAGTTTTTGTGTGAAAGAGTAACAAACATCCATACATCCATCCATACCATATTTACTCACAAACTTTCGCATTAGTAGTAATATCTACAGAATCTACAAGATCTAAAGAATCAGAAAATGTCTACCATTTTCTTTCAGATCTTTATTTGATTCTGGGATACAGTCGTGATAATATTTCATTTTTTTATAGTAATAATATTATAAGTAGGAAAAGATTTCTAATATTGTAGTGCTTGCATAAGATTAATAATTAATCTTATACGGTTTACGGTTTAAGATTTCTTTATTTCTCAAAAAGATTAACAATAATCGCTTACTGAGAAACAATGGTAATACAGTCTAGTTAAACAAAACATGTAGTGAGCGTTAGAGACATTTAGTAGGTAGTTCATGCATTAATTTATTTATTTTTCACAATAACAAACACGAAATGACAGTCCACAAATAACACTTATCTTAAAAATAATAAGAATTTGAGGGTATACCTAAAACAGGAACGGACGGAGTTCATAAATATTTCACACACTAAGAATAGATACTAATAAATGTTAGGGTAGTTAGCAAATAGTAAGTCAGGTTGCATAAAGTTAACGGATGATTAAGATATTATTTTAATCTTTTTATTGGATCTATTTAGTTTGTGTTTAGTTTTGTTTTAGGTATATTTTTCATTGGCAATTGGTATTAATGGCATTTGTTTATAATTTATTTTATTAGTTGTATAATTTATCGTTTCGTATAAATTATATATTATAGTTATTTTATAATTAAATTTGTAATTATTTTTAGGTATTGCTTCAATAATGATAAGTAATAATTATTAAAATTAAAATTGTTGCCATTTGGCCTGTATAAATTTAATGTATTATTTTATCGTTATTATTTTTAAATTTTATTGTTAAGTTTTTTTATTTTTTTTTTATTTTTTATTTTTTTTATCCTGCTACATGCCTTATACTATCGTATTGAATAGTTTATGAGTAGGTATATTATTATTATTATTTTTGTATTAGTTTTGTTTCTGTAAATAAATGAGTTAATTTTGAGTATTTTTTTTTTTATCCTGCTAAATGTCTTATACTATCGTATTGAATAGTTTATGAGTAGGTATATTATTATTATTATTTTTGTATTAGTTTTGTTTCTGTAAATAAATGAGTTAATTTTGAGTATATTAATTTTTAATATTTTTCGATTATTAATTAAGTAGGTATGATATTATTTGCCTTTCCTGAGTGCGTTAATTTATTATAATGCATTAGGTCTTCGTATGCGTTGGTTCTATCCAGTGTTTTTGGTTGTAGGTAGATCTACTATTTTAGGTATCCCCTTGACATATTTGATACTTATGTTGTTTTCACCTTTGCTCTGGCGCTCCTTTAGCTTTTCTTGTAGCGACTTCATGAAAGCTTGTTGTTGAGGTGTCTTGTCGGTGTATATTTTTATGTTGTCTTCATGCATCTTGTTTCTATTCTTTAGTATGTCTCTCGCACACTCAGCTGATGGTAGGGTAACTTTCAGAGGTCTGGCAATATTAGGTCTATATTTACCTAGTCGTTTGGTGTAAGTAGGGTTTGCGCATTCGGGAGATACGGTTTCAATTATTTTACTTGCCTCGCATAAGTCATGTGCTGCCCTTTCCTTAGGGTCAGTTGATATAATTTCTTGAATGCCTGTGACAATGACGTTGGTCTCCCTGGAAAGTCTTTCACGGAACTCGTACATAAAGTCTTCACACTTTGTAATCGACATGTCAGCAGTCTTTATTTCTGACTTCTTTAATGTTAGTAGATCTTCTTCTATAGATGATACTCGCCGTTCCGTGGCACCGAAGCAAGTTTTTAGCTCCGAGATCTCGAGTTTTAGTTTATTTTGTTCAATCATAATGCTGTCGGTTTTCATTTCAATATTATGCATTTGTTTTTTGATTGATGAGACATCCTCTGCGACTTTGTTCATATTGTAGTTTTGAAGTCTTGCAGACTCTTTTAGTACATCTATTATTTCACTGCGGAAATTCGCGAACTCCTCTTTCAAGATAGCTTGGTCGTCGGGCTGGTTTCTTTTGCGAGTCGTTTGTGACAGACTGCTGTGGCCAGTGCGGTATCCCATCTGCATATGAGGAGGTTCTTCGGACCCACTAGGAATTGGAGTGCCTGGAGGGCTACGTCGAGTACCCATGCTCGTGTTTTTGGTATTAAATAACAATTTTAATAACTTTGGTTAAACAGTCGGTTAGGAGTTGGTTTAACTCGGCCGGTTTTTTGTTGAGGAGCAAGTGCTATTCAATAGCTTATCGCTGCGACTCAGATGCTTATAAGCGGAGCGTCATAAGCGTCACAAGGTGTCAGTTCAAATATGCACTTTGAGAATGACTGGTTAAGATTGTTTTTTTCTTAGACACGTTTTTATAATTTTGCGTAATATTACTCGGCACGTCTGCTCAGGGCGCTCACTACTGAGCATTTTATAAGCAAGTTAGCCATATAAATATACTATTCAAAGATAAATCATTAAGGTATGGATTATAACCTCAATGTCACCAGGTATCATTGGACCTGATGCAGCCAGGTGAAGAGGATCCTCGGTACACCCTGTATGTGGTTGATCAGAAAGGGCACCACACAGTCAATAAATATGCTGTCTTCATTGTACCACAAGGCAGGTAAGTCCATTTGTAAACTAACTACTGTATTACTGTACAATAAAAATAAAATAAAATAAAAATAAAAAAGACGTGTGGCACTCGGGGACTGCCGCGGTAAAGCTATTGCATGCCACCTAGAGGCGAGTTGCTGAACTAAAGTGACAATCGTTTGGTTTTTTCGTTACGGAATTTCTGGATTCGGACTCCACGCTCAAGGCCCGCGATAGAAGCTATGCAATAGCTTAATAAAAAGAAATAAGTACTTTTTTATTAAAAATAAAAAGTATTACTGTACAATAGACATTCAAATCTTCAGACTTCAGACCTATTATCATCTTAATGATAGTTCTGACCTCGGTAGAATAAGGCTAAGTTCAGATGAATGCGGGACTATGCGCGCTTTGCTCGGCGCGCGGCCTACACCCAGCAGTGGGTACCTGTGGGCTGTGGATGATGATGATGAACGTATATACTCGCTACAATGTAAATGAACAGAGCGAGTTCAACGCGTTGCACTAAATAAATCTTCGGTGTAGGCGTGCGTTCTATATTTACTCACCACGAGTTTTACGTAAACAAACTGAGATCCTACTCTTGACAGTCGACTCGATTTCAATCGTTAAGGAAAACAAAATTGAGTTGCAATATTCCACCCGAACCATTATACTTACATACATACATACATACATACAATGCAAGCTAAATAAAAGCTTTTAAGAACGCGAATGTTACTATTCTGAAATAATAGGCAACGGTGTTTTTGCAATCTGTCACAGAGTAGCTTTTGCAAAATTTGGTTACTTATTAAATATGATTTAGAAGTGCCTCTGATTACCAGATTAGATATTATTAGATATCTCTAAATGATCTAAAAATACTAAAAAATGTCACTACTCAAATCCTAAGTCAAATTACGATTGGAATGGAATCGAGAAACGAAGTCGTGGCTGGAATAGGACTCCATCTGTTGAGTATAAACATGTTTGTGTTTTTCGTAGGCACTGTTTTTCACCGAAGATTGATCTGTTGTTTTGATCCGCACTGCGTTTACTGAAGGACAATTGTCTTGTAAAACAAGTAAATATCTACGAAAGTAATTCTTACTATCCTATCCTTCCTACTTCCTACTATCCTACTCCTACTATAATATTATAAATGTGAAAGTTTGTGAGAATGTTTGTTATTCTTTCACGCAAAAACGGCTGGACCGATTGGTATGTAGATAGGTAATACCCTGGATTAACACATAGGCTACTTTCTATCCCGATATTCCCGCGGGAACGGGACTTACGAGGGTGAAACCGCGGGGAGCATAACTTACTAAATTATAATTATTGATTACCTACCTACATACCATAATATAAATGGGAAAGTGTGGGTGTCGGTTTGTCCGTCTTTTACGGCAAAACGGAGCGACGAATTACTTAACGTGATTTTTTAAGTAGTGATAGTTGAAGGGATGGAGTGACATACGCTACTTTTTATCCCGATATTCCCGCGGAAACGGGACTTAGTAAAACCTCGGGGCTCAGCTAGTAAGAATATAACTTTTATTAGTATTGAGGTGCGAAGACTGTGTTATTAATATCATCATCATCATCCACAGCCCGACTTTACCCACTGCTGGGCATAGGCCTCCCTTAGTTTGTGTCATCCACTACGATCCTGCGCTAGTCGCATCCATTGTTATTAATATAATTAATATTAATAGCGAGAGTGATGAAAAGATGTACAATAAAATAATATCCGTGAGGGGGGGCGTGGTTGGACCGTTGCCCACTGCTGGACCATTAAGATAATGCTGTAGGGATGGGCCATTTAAACGAAAAGAAGTACTTACTTAATTTAAAAATAAAAGATTTTGCTGAATACCACGTTACGTTACTGCTACATTAGGTCATATTGGTAATTTTTCTTTTTACGCACCACGTAATAAGAACGATGAGGGGAACGGGAGGGGGTATTTTTGCGCACGGGTCCGCTCACGAACCAATAGCACGCGCTACATCAATGGTGTGAAGTGCGCCGCGTCACCACACAACCAATCGGACATAAGATCCCTTAAATCACCTACTACACCTACCTACTGCGTAGCTGTCCCTTCAGCGTTCTTTTTACGTGGCCCGACCTATAAAATAGACAATGTCTCTGCTCACTTTATGCGCATAGCGACATACCCCCTGCTGTTCCCCTCATCGCTCTTTTTACGTGGCGCGACTAACATTTGGGCCAGTTTGGCAGGATAATTTCATATTACCGAATACTTGGCCGAATATCGAAAA
The DNA here is from genome assembly GCA_947086425.1 of Xanthorhoe spadicearia. NCBI lineage: Eukaryota > Metazoa > Arthropoda > Insecta > Lepidoptera > Geometridae > Xanthorhoe > Xanthorhoe spadicearia. The sequence continues at coordinate 11,404,126 of OX352195.1, read as the reverse complement.
TACAGTGAGCCCATCTCTTAACATTATTAAGGTAAGACTCGAAAGCTCCGAAGAGTTTTATGTTGTTCTGTGCACGGCTGTAAGCAGTCGCTAATGGTGCTACGAAAATAATTAAACGAATTAATTTCTGTTTGGGAAGGACTCAATTTTATCAACTTAAATCAGGTAAAATACAGGGCCATAGGAAAGTGAGATTTAATACACTTTAGTTAAAAACTTAAAGTAGCGTCGACGGGCTTGCAACCAGTCACGCACGTAACATGCTGGAAAATGTGGGCATGTAACTTAAATGTCATAAAAGGGTAAAAATATCTGAAATAATTTGTCTATCCCACCTCGGATACATTTTATCTCATTTTGATTATGTCCCTGACTACCCCATCCGACATCTTCAAAAAATGATTAAAGAACGATAAAAATTCGGTCGTAGCTGTTGCTCCTTGGTCGTGTATAAATTTATTTTTATTAAACTATGATTTTATTATTATTATTTACTTAAAGTCTGAAAAGGCTTCGTCATAGGTACATTTTTGATAATGCTGTTTCAAATTACGATCTATGATAATTTTAAATTAAATATGTATGGTTTGCAGAGTGGTAATTTACTAAAAATAACTGTATGATACGATACGAGATGACATGAAGATGCATTTATCATCGTTTAATTAATGTAACACACAATGTTACATTTGGCACACACAACTAGATCAGCGAAGCAATTATGACTTAATAAAATATTAAGTCCGAAAGAGCATAGGAGCAAACTATGGTTACGGAGTTCAAGCTGTTTGAAGACCTTATAACCGTGAAAGGTTTTACCCTCCGAAGTAGAAACACGCTCAACTGTTAAAACTATTGCACACCTTGACGGTTTATCAGTTCGACTAATGCCTGAATTCTATATAATCAACGTACGGATGTCCGTAGGTCCATCGACTCTGTTTTTACAACATAAAATGTATGAAACTTTTTTGACGGATAACAACGTTGCTATGACGATAGTCCTACGGTCGTTGTAGGAACCGGGAATTAGCCAAGCTACCTAACCTACCTACCTTATACCACAGCTTGTATCACTGTTGTCTTATTTTGATTTGTATTAGGAAGTTGTTTGTTTGACGGAGGTAATCTTCGAAACTACTCAGCCGATTTCAAAAATTCTTGCACCGATGGTTATATAATATGTAGGGCTATATAAATGTTTATATTTCATACACCCCTGTAAAGCCGGGATGTGCTGCTAGTAATATTTGTTTAAAAAAAGAATTATTGTCGTATGGTCATCTCATCTCCCTTCATTCGTCAGCGCAGTCTTTATAATTAGAAACATTAGCACAGTTAGCACTTATATTTGTCAACTCTGAAATTACGATACTATTCCTGTGTTGTTGTGCATCATGCGTGTGTCATAACTGTCATTATCATGTGACAGGTGATGATTTACCCGCTGCAATGTAATTGACTCTTAAAATAAAACTTGAAAATGGGACGACAGTTTCGCAACTCAAAATACTGGAGTAAACAAACACTGGATTTATTTTCATACTGTTCTGACGCAGTGTTGATGCTGGGAGCGATCTGTTATTTGCACAACACTCTTGACGTTTACATCTGTTTTAGATACTTTAAGATGTTTTTATTTATTTACTAGCAGCACGTCCCGGCTTTGCACGGGTGTGCTAATTAAGCTACCGGTATAAAATATAGCCTATAACCATCCCGACAGGCCATTTCGGTAAAATAATTTTTGAAATCGGCTGAGTTGTTATGGAGATTACCTCCATCAAACAAACAAACAAACAAACTTTACATCTTTGTAATATTAGTTATTCTCTTTTGAGAGAGACTGGTACGAAGTCTCAAAGGACAGAGATGGTTAAAGAAAATTGGGGGAGACCTTTGCCCAGCAGTAGGACAACATAGGTTAGCAAAAAAATAGTAGTTTAGTAGTTATTAGTAAAGAAAAATTCAGCTCTCAGTGTTTACCAGCCCACTGCGCCACGGTGGTCGTCAATTCATTCCATCTTATGTCTTCCAGAGAATCCGAGTGGTTGTTTGGCACGCCATCTGGTAGGAAGCAGTTGCAGCAGTCAGCCCAGTTCAGTCGGCTGGTGGTGGCGGTGTTGCGGCGGGGACACAGGTTCGCTTCCCTCGACGCGGTGAAAGAGGAACTAGCGCACGCGGCCAAGATGCTCATACCTAGCGGGTTTGCGGGACAGGTGAGGGGAAATCTACTTCTTCCTGCCCTTATCTCACTATGTGGGGTCGGCACATCATGTGTTCTTCTTCCATTTCCCTCTATCAGACGTCATTCGAAGGAGGATTTCGCGCACGCAGCCAAGATGCTCATACCTAGCGGGTTTGCGGGACAGGTGAGGGGAAATCTACTTCTTCCTGCCCTTATCTCACTATGTGGGGTCGGCAAAACATGTGTTCTTCCATTTCCCTCTATCAGACGTCATTTGAAGGAGGATTTCGCGCACGCAGCCAAGATGCTCATACCTAGCGGGTTTGCGGGACAGGTGAGGGGAAATCTACTTCTTCCTGCCCTTATCTCACTATGTGGGGTCGGCACAACATGTGTTCTTCCATTTCCCTCTATCAGACGTCATTTGAAGGAGAAACTCGCGCATGTCGCCAAGATGCTCATACCTAGCGGGTTTGCGGGACAGGTGAGGGAATTCTACTTCTTCCTGCCCTTATCTCACTATGTGGGGTCGGCACAACATGTGTTCTTCTTCCATTTCTCTCAATCAGACGTTATCTCAGCACACACACCTTTCTTACTCATGTCATCCCTCACACAATCCATCCATCTTTTCTATGGTCTTCCCCTGGTGAGGGAATACTGAAGGGCTTTTTTCAATACATCATCTGAGGGATTTACAGGGTGCTATCTCTCTGAACTGGCGTTCGATTCTCGACGACTTAAAACATAACGCGGTAAGAAAATTGCACATTATTTAGCTTTTGTTTTCTGAAATCCAACGAAATTAAAAATAACCACGTCGTTTCGTGCCACGTCAAGACATGGGTTGGATTTCAGAAAACAGAAACTAGATGCAATCTCTTACCGCGTCATGTTTTGAAAGTCGTCGAGAATCGACCAGCTGCTGGTAAGAGATAATAATAATAATAATAATAATAGGTCTTTATTTCGGACACGAGATCCATACACACGTAACAATAGGTACACAGACACAATAAAAAATAACACATTTAAAACTTAAAATACACACACAAAATATAAAAAATATACAGAGGTAGTAAATGTACCTACCACTGGTAAATAAACAATTACTTACTTATATCTCAGGTGGCAATAGCCACCCAACGTCTAAAGGTGTCTGACAAAATCAGACGGTCAGATAGACTTTTAATGATTTCGTTCTTACACATGTCAACTCTGGACATGAATGACGCTATTCTCTTTCTTTGGATGGCATTGAAAGAGTCGACACGGGTTTCTGTGTACATTTCTGAAGCGCTACAATACCGCTTCAGGCCCATGAGATGTCTGAAGATGTTATTATAGGCCACTCTTATACCATCGTGAGATCTTTTAGTATAATGAGTCCAGAGTTGACATGTGTAAAACGACTGACAAAACGATTTGAACAGTGTTATCTTCACGTCAGGCGAGGAGTTAAAAAACTTCCTAGCGATCATATTACCGACGACACACAATGACCTCCGCTGTCTTTCCATGTCTGCGTCATCCTTCAAGTTCGACGTGACGATGTGACCAAGATATTTAAAAGTATCTACTATTTGAACAGGTCGTCCGCTAAGGCAGACTTCTGGGACGTTCTCTGGGCCTTTTCCTGATCTAAAAATAACCATTTCAGTCTTTTTTGCGTTGTAAATTAGATCGTGATCTATTGCAAATTGTTCACACTTGGCTAGTAACTTCCGTAATCCTTTGATCGAGGGGCTGAGCAGAACCATGTCGTCAGCGTAGCTCAGATTGTTGACGTATCTGCCCTCCAATCTGAGCCCTACCGGGGTTCTACTCAGCTCCTCGATCAAATCATTTACATATACGTTAAATAAATCAGGTGAGCTAAGCCCTCCCTGTCTCACACCGCATGACAGTTGGTAGCTATCTGACAACTCGGTGCCCCACCTGACGTTGTTAGTCTGATTCCGGTACCAGAACTCAAGCAGATCAACAACGTCAGCCGGAACGCCCGTGCCGTCTCGCAGCTTCCCCCAGAGATGAGTGTGATTTAAAGTGTCGAATGCGCGGCTGAGGTCAAGGAACACGGCGTAAACTGACGTACCTTCTTGCGTATAGTAGCGAACGACCTGTTTCAGCGAGAATATGGCCATGTCCGTCGATAATTGGGGGCGAAAGCCAAACTGTCCGTCATTGAACCGCACAACACTGAGGTGGGATTGTATTATACGGTCCAATACCTTGGCTAAGATTGTAGCCAAAGAGATGGGCCTATAGTTGGCCATACTCGAGATATCACCCGTTTTGTTTTTTGTTATGGGAACAACCAAGGCACGAATTAGCTCTTCAGGAAGGTGACAGTGCTCCAGACAGAGAGAATAAAACCGCGCTAGCACCTCGCAGATATGCTGGCCCGCATACAACAGATGCTCAATACTTAGACCATCGTGACCCGGAGACCGACCACGCTTCATATTTCTCAGTATCATTTCTATCTGTTTAGGTGTAATCGTCACGTGACCGGTCTCCAGAACCCGACGGTCTCGACTGTTAGCTAAGCTACTCTTACTACTGGGTTGGTTCTCACAATTAACATTAAAATGCTTACTAAACAAATTTGCTATATTTTTTTGGTTCTTTTCTCCTTCTATATTTTCCGGTAGGCTACTTTTTTTATCCATTTTTTTAACTTCTTTCTACTACTTAAGATAAGGAAGATTCTTCTCATGTTCATTCCTTCCCATTCATTCATAAGAAACAACGTTGTTCCAGATACCATTCTTATCTCTGGGCAGTGACGTGGGTCGTCGCACGGAGGTGACGCGTGGCAGGTCGGACCTCTCTGGTGGCTTCGTAGTGGAGGATGTGGAAGTTGAGGGCGCCACGCATCGACGTCTCGTGTTTCTGGACAATCAGCTGTTGGTGCAGTCAGAGGCAAGGCTTAGAGAAGGTAACACTTACCATTCTTATCTCTGGGTAGTGACGTGGGTCGTCGCACGGAGGTGACGCGTGGCAGGTCGGACCTCTCTGGTGGCTTCGTAGTGGAGGATGTGGAAGTTGAGGGCGCCACGCATCGACGTCTCGTGTTCCTTGACAATCAGCTGTTGGTGCAGTCAGAGGCAAGGCTGAGAGAAGGTAAGACTTATCTTATCTCTGGGTAGTGACGTGGGTCGTCGCACGGAGGTGACCCGTGGCAGGTCGGACCTCTCTGGTGGCTTCGTAGTGGAGGATGTGGAAGTGGAGGGCTCCACGCATCGCCGTCTCGTGTTCCTTGACAATCAGCTGTTGGTGCAGTCAGAGGCAAGGCTGAGAGAAGGTAAGACTTATCTTATCTCTGGGTAGTGACGTGGGTCGTCGCACGGAGGTGACCCGTGGCAGGTCGGACCTCTCTGGTGGCTTCGTAGTGGAGGATGTGGAAGTGGAGGGCTCCACGCATCGACGTCTCGTGTTCCTTGACAATCAGCTGTTGGTGCAGTCTGAGGCAAGGCTTAGAGAAGGTAGATAGATAAGATAAAATCTTTATTGACTATATCCTTATTGAAGGTAAAACTTACCCTGTATTTAGAGCTTAGAATAGTCTAAACCTCGAATACTGAAACGCTAACTAAATACTACTATTAACCGTTAAAAAAGCCCATTAGACATCTTCAAAGGATCTACATAAAGAGACGTACATAAAGATCTGAAAAAAATGTCTACCGCTCACTGGGATACAGTCGTGATCATATTCTCTATGTGGAGGTCCGTGGTCTCTGCCTACCTTTTTTTTTTTTTTTTATAATAATTTTTAAATAATTTTTCTTATTACTCAGTTTTGTTTATTTTTACAGTGAAAAGGAAAAACAAGACCCGTACAACGGTAGACTTCGGCTACATATCAACATATCAGTCGTTCATGTGCGCATGCGTCTGTTTGTCGCGAGCGAGTGACGTCACGCGCAGCGCCGTGCTCGGATTGGGCGGCGGCGGCCTTTGTATGTTTCTTAGGAAGTGCTTTGCTGATTTGAAGGTACGTCCAACTCATCTGTTGGTCCTGACTTGTAATTTACGACCTCTTACGACTTCTGTGGCGCAGTGGGCGAAGGCCCGCCTGTGAAGCGGAACTTGCGGGTTCGATCCCCGTTATGGGATCAAAAGTCAAAAGTCAAAAGTCAAAATATTTTATTCAATGAAATCTTAAAGAAGACCACTTAGACATGTCAGGTTCTTAAAACTAGGGGATTCTATTGCCTGTTCCAAAGCGATTCCCTACACCATAAATGTTTGTATGTTCTGCAGATATTTGTTCGGTGTCTGTGGGTTTTCTATCTGTAATTATGCTTGTGCATTAAGTTTCTTAGCTTGGGACTAGATGACGCTGTGAATGTCCAAGGTTTATTTATTATTTTTTTATGTAAAGAAAAAACGGCCTAAAAACTCCGTCACCAGAGTTGGCCACTTACTCATACGAAATCACTTTTCCTCTGCGTTCTTTTTACGAGACAGGTATTATACTGATTTATTATGAACTAATTTCAGATCACAGCAGTGGACATTGACCCCACTATATTAGAGATAGCTCGGGATTACTTTGAGCTGGTTACAGATGACAATCTGCAGGTTGAGATCAAAGATGGATTGGATTTCTTAAAGGATGAAGCTGCTAAAGGTAAGGGAAGATAGCTTCTATCTAAGTATGATAACAGTCATCTGGCTACCATAACACAAGCATTAAGACGCTTAGTTTGGGACTAAATGACACTGTATAAAGTCTAAGGATAATTACTAATTTATACATACAATCACGCCTCTGTCCCATGGGGGTAGGCAGAGACCACGTTTATTTATTTATTAAGATTTCAATTGTATATTTCAGGCAGTAAGTTCGACACGCTACTTTACGATATGGACAGTAAGGATCGCTCGCTGGGTCTATCGTGCCCGCCCGCGCAGTTTCTACAAGACGACGTGTTGAAACATGTGTCTACATTACTAGGAGACACTGGTTAGTTTATCTATACTTCTATACTAATAATATAAAGAGGTAAAATTTGTTTGTTTGACGGAGGTAATCTCCGAAACTACTCAACCGATTTCAATAATTCTTTCACGGATGTGTAGAATGGACTGTCCGGGTGGTTATAGGCTATATTTTATTTCGGTAGTTTCATTAGTACACCCGTGCGAAGCCGGGACGTCCTGCTAGTAGTAATATACAAATACCTAAGACCCGGAATAGATATTTGCAGAACATGCCAACATTTTGTCCCGTGGCGAGGATCGAACCCGCAACCTCCGTCTCAGACGGGCCTTCACCTCGCCAGAGGTCGTCAATAATGCAAGTCTATACTATATACTATAATATTATAAAGAGGAAACTTTGTTTGTATGGTTGTAATGAATAGGCTCAAAAACTACTGGACCGATTTTCAAATTCTTTCACCATTCTAAAGCTACCTTATCCACGAGTAACATAGGCTACTTTTTATCCCGATATTCCCGCGGAAACGGGACTTACGCAGGTGAAACCCTGGGGACAAGCAAGTCGGTAATATATTTCAACATTCCAGGTCATTTTATCCTCAACCTTGTCTGCCGAGACTCGATCCTCCAAGCTTCCATCATGAACAACCTAAAACGTCACTTCAAACACATTATCTCCATAAAACTATACGAAGAAGTAAACGATATTATATTTGCGACAAACAGCAGACCGTATAGTAATGAAGAATTGGAGACTGCAGCTAAGAACTTGAATAGTGCTGCGAGGCAGAGGAATCTAGTTAAAATCAAATGTGTAGATATTAAAGACTTATTGCAATCTGTAAATGTGCTTTCGTGATATCTGTAAATGACGAGTAAGATTCTTATAGTGAAGGGTCTAAAGGTATTTAGATTTGTACGTACCAAAGTGAACAGGTTTTCAGCCAGATTTCTTGTTTAAAAAATAAATAAAATAAATAAATATCCTTGGACATTCCACACAGCGTCATCTAGTCCCAAGCTAAGCAACTTAATGCTTGTGTTATGGTAACTAGATGACTGATATAATACTTAGATACATTTTTTTTGTAAATACATACATATTATAGATAGAAAACACCCAGACACGGAACAAATATCTGCAGAACATACAAACATTTGTCCCGTAGCGGGGATCGAACCCGCTACGGGAACCCGAAAAAAAAGAAAGGACAGTACTAGTTTGTATAAATATTTTACATAAGCAGCTTGTGAAGCTCAAATATAACTGTATTATACTATTAAATACAGCTTGGGAAGCTAAAGTTTGTAATTTTATTTCTTTCTTGTATGTTAAATCAACGTTCAGTGCCTGACTGATTATGTTGTGCAGGAGAAAGTGTGATTAAATCATTATAAAAATATTTTAAAGCTACTGTTACACTTTTTCTCAATTTTGAACTTATTATTTTCTTAATTTCACCATTCACACTGTGAATCGTGTCTAAAGAGAAAAAATTACTAATTTTCCATCGGATGGTAAGATTAGTACCTACCCAGTTGTCAAACTGAACGAATTCGATTTTGTTAATTTTTGACGCAAAAACTCCATGGATTTGGCTGAAATTTGAAATATGTACATTGTTATTGACCATAAGTAATGCTTTGCCTGGGTAGGTACCGCGCGAGCGAATCTGCGGGCTGGGCATATACCTACCTACTATTTATAAATAATTGTCGACTGAAATACTGTGAAAATTATGTTCTGGTTATTAGCTGCGGTGATGGAAGGTTACAAATGTATAGCGATTTGTTCCGATTGAGACTTCAATTTGCGTAAAAGTATGCATCGGTTGAATTGTAAATATTTTTGAATAGATTATTCACGGTGCATGACTACCTTTTTACCTATTCTATCGCGTTAATTTAGAGGCTTGATTTGTTTTTAATAACTTAAAAATTACCTACTATTGTGCCGACCCCACATAGTGGATAAGACAAGAAGAATTATTGAAAATCACAACTTGCTGGCCTTAGAAAACTTTTGTGTAACTGATTGTATATAATGTACTATGTAAATAAAACAAATAAATAAAATCAATGCATTTAATGCCGTTCTTTCAACAATCCACACGAAAATCGTAACTCTCACTGTCCTCACCAACACAAACATGCACAAAACAAGCAATCACCGAGTATGGCATAAACTACACACATAGCACCCCTCAGCATAGCGCTACCATAAAGGAGCACGGGCAAAATGGGCCCAATTCCAATAAAAACTATTTCTTTATTCATAGGAAACACTACAGTATTTATAGGAATCTTAAGGACATACCTAGAATTTATATTGTTATTTAGGTTCATAAACCATTAAGAAATTAATGAAAATTTAAATAATAGAATTATATATACGAGTATTATTTTTTTATTGATGGTGGGTTCATGCTTCGTATATTTTGCCCATTATCCTTTATGTGCAATGTGAAGGCTGTCATGGAAGTAGCTCGACGCTTAAACTACTTATAATTGCACCAATTTACACTGCGCGTTTGAAAATGTGTTTTATATTGAGTGATCGAAGGGATTGTATGTTTTGTCACTGATTGTTAGATACGCCTGTTCCTTAACGTGACAGGAAAGATCGTGTAAGTGTAGTAGTCACATTTAAGAAAATGTATAAGTTTGTAATTGAGGGGAGAAAATACAGAATGTCATTGTTTTATCAAAACAATAGTGGCAAATCTGATGTCGCCAAAACGAAAACTAAACTAAACATCAAAATTGCCACTATTGCCTTCAGCAACAAAGCGTATCTAACCATATCAAATGTTTGTATGTTCTGCAGATATTTGTTTCGTGTCTGGGTGTTTTCTATATATAATGTGTATGTATTTACAAAAAAAAAATGTATCTAAGTACTATATCAGTCATCTGGTTACCATAACACAAGCATTAAGTTGCTTAGCTTGGGACTAGATGACGCTGTGTGGAATGTCCATGGATATTTATTTATTTATTTATTTAAATCAACGAGTTTTTGACACTTTACACAAAACTGCCGCAGTGTAAAAGGATATGATGATATGTAGTTTAACCCTAACTAAAAAGTAACATAATAATTAGGCTCCTGACTTATCACAATTGGCACCCATGAGGTTATAACAACATACACAATTTCATATCATACAATTCATAAAAATAATTTAAAAATAATTAAGATTCGCAATGAAATAAATTACAATAGCTTAATAGTTTAAGCGAAATCAAACAATACAGTCAATGCTTAGTTAAGCTAACTCTTAACCTTCACACGTATCTAAAGTGGCATTGTAATTGTAACTTTTGATAGATGTACATAAGTACTGAAAAAGTTATATTACAATAAAAATAAAGAAAATAAAATTAATAAATAGGCAATTGTTCGATTGATTGATAAAATCAAAAAGTAGACAAAACAGCTGTCAAAAATTACAATAAAATGCCTTATTTGTCGCTCTACATTATATAGTGGTACCTAAATGTAGATAACAGTTTTAAATAAAATACATACACTGTAATTCTACGTAAATGCGGCAAAGACCCACGCTCGCCAATTTAGGCTTCAGAAACGATTAACCATCGTATTAAGGATGCGTTTCCATATGGGAACAATGTGCTAGCAAAATATCCACCAATACCATCACTCTATTTACATATCCTTCAACGTAGTTCTGTTATTGGTGGACTTATTCCTTGCGCACTGCTCTTCTTTTTCTTTGGTGGAAATGCAATCTTAAAGTTAGAAGGGTTCACATTTTTGAAATTATGCAGCCGATTCCGACTAAACTTTTGTGACAAATCTGTCAGTGATTTTGTCTTGAATTAAGTTCTATCAGAACGTTACTGTCATGTTCTAAAGTGTCGAGAAAGACACAGTTATATTTTATATTATCTTTGTCTAGTTTGATTGTATCATCAAAGCTGCAGCGAAACATCACAAATGTGTGCCCTACTCCGGTTTTGGTTTAGCCTTATCCTGTGTCCATATTGAAACAGCACAGTCCTCAAAAAACTTTCTTCAGTATATTCTTCAGACTTTTCTTCTTCTTGCCGCCCTCGTTCCCGTTCTGGGATATCTGTGATATCTCCGTGGACTCAGACCAGAGGCTGCCGGTCGGAGACTCTGAATCAGCTTTAACTTTCCCGTTATAAATGGGGTCTAACGTCCTGACTACTGGACTTGGAGTACTACGGCTGCTCTGTCTGCTCAATGTCCTCAAAAACGCAGGAGACGATAAGCGTCTAGTCTTCATGGTTTTAGATTTGAGGTTGTTGAAGAATGAACCATTCGTTTTGGCCTCTTTCTTCGGAGGCGTTATCTCCTCGATGAACTGCTTTGGCTCCGTGACTGGCGCGAAGAATTCTTCCTCGTCTAGCGGTATGATATTGTCTTGGAGTTGACCGATGCTGTCTTGTCGTGTCCAGACTCTTGATTCCTGTTCAGTCGCTCTGTGGATTATCGAGGTCTTTCTCCGTCTGTTCTTTCTGGCTATTTGCCATTCTCCGTCGTTGTCTTCCCTCGTGTCCTCGACCGCTTGCCTGGCTATCTGCAAGGCTTCCTCGCTGGGCCGTCGCTTCTTAGCCGCCGGGGTGGCGTGCCCGCTGACCCCTTCGACAGACTTTCTCCTAACTCTATCTTGTTTCTTCTTTTTCTTTGGAATCTGTACGACGATCGGTTCAATTTTCCGCCGCTTGTTGATGTAATAAAACACAGCAGCTACAATAAGGGCTTGGATTATGATGAACTTCAAGAATGTCATGGTTCCGAACCAACTATCTCTGTCTTCCATGAGGATGGCGAGCGCTATTGTCATGTGTCCCATCTGTTCTTGCATCGTGGACATTTGTTCTATGTACTTCTGTTCTCTTTCGTTGCTTCTGCGGCGTTCGTCGCTCATCTGCTGGATTGTCTTCTCGAATGTCTTCTGCATCTCTTCCACTTGTTTCTTGTATCTTCTGGAGAGCTCCTCCAGATACTGCCCAGAAAGGGACATGTTGCGTTCTAAAGTCTGGAAAGAACAAAACAAATATTAGTCAATAAATCCATTGTTGCTATGTAGGTTTAGAATATGAGTAAATGTCACAAGATAATTAAATATAAATCACTGGACAGTAGATAATATTGTATATAAATCAAAGGCATTGTGGGAACGAATTTGCAAGGCAAGGGTCGCCACAAATACCTAGCGGTATATTCCTTGATATTCCAATATAACGGACAAGCTGTATTTCATGTAGCAGTAAAATTATTGTTGTATTTGTGAAACGTGTACTAAACTTCTCATGGTTGGAAATTTACGGTCTTGTCACAATTTTAAACACAATACAAGGCACGTAGATTCGGAATGTAACTTCTAGATTGATCAACTAATTTAGAACGCCAAGCTAAGCCAGAATTTTGAATATATACAAACCACTAAATTCATGATTACAACCCTCAGATAGAAAGTTGATGATACATACCACTAGGTCTTAGAGTCATAACGGCTCAGCGTCTAAGAAAGCAGTATATCCCAGCTTTATTTACAAGTTGCCATTCGTTTGAAGTTTATGATCTTTGTATATGGATCCAAATGATTGGCGTTTTATGAACAAACTCTGTCATTCCCTAACGATCGTTTTACTATGTCTGCTAATGTCAAAGTCGGAAATAAGGTCGCTAGACCAAGACCAATAGTGTTGTTTTATTGAATCCAGAGAGTGAAGTACATGTAATAAGGTAATAAACCTTTATAATGAGAGACCACTAATTCAATTGATTGATTTCATCTGAACTAGTGTTCCATTCACATCCCCCTTATATTTTCCTAAAGTTGCAGCATTCCTTAATTTTGCTCTAATCCAATAAACCAGTCTTTAGCATGTTATTGATAGTCGTTACGTAGTGCTTATTATGATAAAAGACATAATAACTTATGCAGAGAAGAGAGTATACGTTAGTTATAAATGATTTCAAAAGAGTAAATGATTTATGTTAGTAAAAATACACACCTTTACTCTGTTAGAAAGTCGCAGGAACACAGATTCTTTCTGCAACGTGGCTTGTCCCAGGTTCTGTGCTTGGGGCTGTCCAGCCGGCGTGGGGTCTACCGCCATCTGATCGAAGTCTGATATAAAATTATCACTGTCAATGATCATCTGATCGTTTATTTCTTCCTCCTTTGGCTTCTCTGTCGAAGCCTCCGCTTTCCCGTTCTTCGGTTCTTTTACGTCTTTGTTTTCTTCTGTTGCTGCTTCCGTATTGTCTACTTCAGGTGTATCGGTTACAGAGTCTACTATTGGTTTCTCGTCTATAACAGCTTCGTCTTTTTTATCGTCTTTACTTTCTTTCTCTTCTTTTGTTAAATCTACAGGAACTGGAGTACCTTCCTCAACTATTTCTTGAGTTATTTTCTCTTCTTGAACAGTCTCATTAATTTTTTCGTCAGAGCCATTTGTTTTGTCTAAAGGAAGTTTCACCTCGTGCTCTGAACTAGTCTCTCCGCCGATTGGTAGAGAATCATCGACAGTTATATTCGTGGTAACATTGGATTCGGTTTCAAAACTAGTGTTCAGAACCACTTTCTTTTCTTTAATAGCTAATATATTACACAAGGCGGCTAAATATTTTTGCGAAAACATAGCGTTCATGTAAGCGACTCGCTCTTCACTAAACTCTATTGTCTTTGTACTTTTAAAGTCTAGACCAAAAGGCTGGCAGATGCCTGTGCATTTTAATGTTTCACGGAGGAACACTTGTCGCACTAGACTGACTAACTTGTCCGAGCTACAGCTAATGAGTTCGTACACTTCACTATACAGGGTTTCACTGCAATTATCACAAACTATAATATGGCTGGGCGAGCAACACCGTCTGTACACATTGTCCGTCGAAGTGTCATTGTGTTCACTCGTCACATTTTTCGGTACTTCTGACTTGACCAACGCTTGCGCGGCCTTCTTCATGATGGACATGACGGCGTCGCGGGCGGAGCCGAACAGATTCTTCGATGGTTCGGTCTCCACCGCGGGGATATCCGGAACATCTATTATTTCGTCGTCCTCATCTTCGTCGATATGAGCTGGGTGTTGGGAGTTTTCCTTCTCGAGGACTTCGAATTCGGAAGTCCCGTAGACTTTGAAGAGGGAGATGGGGCAATAGTGTTCGGAGCCGTGATGGGACAGCATCTCGACTTTGATGAACTTTCCGAATATCTGCGGGTATAGGTCGAAACTCTGCACGTCCCGCATATCCTGGGCGGTGAATTGGCCGACGCTCGCCCATTCTCTCGTAGGGAATCTATCGCTAAAATAAACCGCGATATCTTTGGGGGTTGAGGAGAACAATTCAAAGTTCGCCAATTCAATTTTCTGGGCTTGCACGGCCTCGCAGAGTTCTACAACAAACCAGATGCGACTATTGCAAGTGTTGAGCATGTACTCGTCGCGGTTGGGCGAGAGGATGGAGCTCGCCGCGCCCGCTTCGGGGTTCACGGCGACCACCTTGGCGCCGCACGCGAGCGACGCATAGTTTTTTGACCTTAATTTTGTGCTTTTACTACTAAAATTCGTATTACTATGACTAGGTTGACTCGAATGATTCAAGACTGTGTCTTTCTTTTCCGCCTCGGCGAGCTGCTTCTGTGCCCACTCCGAGAACGAGGGTATGTCTTCCTGGGGCGTTTCTGGTTTGACTGGAATGTTTTCTGTTTCTTCGTTTTGTTCATCTTGAGATTCTGTGGTGGTTTCTATTTCTACTTGGGGTGTTTGGAAGGCTTCCTCAGTCTGTCTGACTTCATGCATGGGCCTCGCTTTGACAACTAGATGGGGTTCTGTGCTTGTTTTCTCTGCGCCGTTGTTATCCTCTCCCAAAGTTTCGCTGTCTATATAAGAGAACGTCTTAGTATCATTGTGTTCCTCGGACTCGTTGGAGTAGAGGAATTCGTCGGGGCTCGTCAGCTCCAACTTAGCGTTGTCTGCGAGCGTGATAAGCACCGGAGGTTGTCCGGTGTCAGGTAACCTGTAACAATAGAGAAGTGTACGTTAGTATTGTCCGGGAAGTTGGCAACAGTAGCGGTGATTATCGGAAATTACGATACACCGGAACAGAAGACTTATATTTAAATGGCTAAATACTGAACGTTCAAAAATCTAGACATTTAAATTAATAAACGGACACGTATAAATTGTAGTTTTTATGCCAATTTACTACAAATCGTTCACTGACTTGACTCTGATAAATGTTCACAATTATGTTTTGATAAAAGTAAACATAGTGTGCATCCACACTGCGGGGCTAGCGCGGTTGCGACGACGGGCGCGAAATATCAAACATATGAAACGCGCCTTTGCGGCCACACTGAAGTGACTAAGGCGGAAGCCTAGTGCGACTGCACTGAGCGAGACAGCGCGCGTAAGTTTCAAACGCTCCTATCCGCGCGTTCTGGCCACACTACCGGGCCTAGTCAGCGAGCGACCCAATGCGCGATGGCGGGGGTAATGTAATGTAATGTACGTCGAACCGCTACAAGAGCTCGCGCGTCACTGTGGCCACCGCGCGCCCCCGCTCGCCGCGCCCGCGCTAGGCTCAAGTCACCGCGCATTCAGTGTGGACGCACACATAGAGTAGAGAGCAGAGGCGTTAATCGCGCCTAATCGTCATCTCGTGCCAACTTGCAGTCTTCGACTTTGTACTATACACTAAGGAAATGTATTCTTATCTTATGTAATTACGCGTCACGCAGACAGGTCATTTTTTTCAGTAATATCTTTACTACAAAGGAAAAAAAACTATTTTCAACGCAATTTACAGCATAACAATCGTCTCCTAGCATAGATCTCAAATAAAACGAATGACAAAGCAACACTTAGGCAGGACACAGATGCTGTCGGACAAAAGCTCTTGTCAGCAACAAAATAGAGTGCTTTATAACTCTACAATGATCACACAATGAACCTAATTGAAACAATCAGGGCTGATTCTCCGGCAGAGGATTGTGGGTATTTTAAACTGGAAGTTATAGTCTATGGGCGAGTCAATACCAAATTATTATCAGAAACATAAATATTATCGAACTATTTCGAAAGTTAAAAAACCTGTTTAATACATTCCCTGACACGATTTGCAGTGTCAGAATTCGGTGTCATTAAAAGCTCGTTTCCATTACAGAACAAACCGATTGTTCACCTTAGTTAAAACGTAAAAGAGGTACTTTAACGTAACGTAACTTAAAAGTAAATACCTAAGAACTTCTTTTTCTAATCAAATATTTCCAGAAATTACAGTTGATTTCAGCTTATTCTTAGTATTTTGTTAGTTAATTACAAATTTGAATTTAGTATTTGAGACGGCTTTTAGATTGGATCTTCAAAGATCTGCGGGCGCAAAATTGGAAAATTAATTTGCGTAAATTGTTCGGAAAACCTAATGCATATCAATGAGACTAAATATGAATTCATTCATATTTAGGTAGGGCTTAGGAAAATAAGGTAAAGTCTTAAATATCAGAATTATATTTCACTAAATATTATAATGCAATCTAACGTTAGTTTAATAGGTTAGATTATTTAAGTTTATATGGAAAAGCAAACGACTTCTGAGAATTTACATTTTAACGGTAAAGTTGAAGAACCGGGTTAGTCTCCAAAGTCAGCATTTTATTCTAATATTTATATTTCTTGAGAACAATAAATCGGTTCTTGGTTTTTGTCTCAGAATGTTTACACATGTACACAACAGGACAAACTAAAAACGGGATTTAATCGCGTAACCTACCTTTAACACCGTGGTCGCGGGCGAAAAAACGGTTTATTCCACTAATCCCTGTTGGAAATCCCCGTCAACAGGGATTAGTGAACTTTTAGTTCACAAATCCCCGTTGACGGCAAATCTAGCTCGTAACGGAACGCTTAGATAAATGGGCTCAGAAGCTGGGGCTTTAGTAAGTTGTCTTACGTGTAGAATATCTTGGTGAGTCCTTGGTGGCCACCGTAGGAGAGCAGCTGGCAGACCAGCAGCACAGCGAGCAGCGCCCTCGGCGGCGACATCCGGCAGCCGAGCGCGCATTGGCGCACCGACCCTGTACCTATCCCGGTACGAGATCGAAACAACGGAACCACGGGAGTTCGAACCTCAACGTGGTACGAGTTCGAGACTTAGGGTCTTAAGAGTTTCAGCCTTGGCGTGCTAGAGTTTAAGGCTTAGCGTGCTAAGAGTTAAAACCTCAGCGTGCTCAGAGTTAAAACCACAGCGTGCTCAGATTGTAAAGCTGTGGTAAAGGCTTTAAACTTATAGACTCGTCTGAGTTTCGAGAAATTGATTTTTCCTTTCGCTTTTGTAGTTGTTAAAATACGCAACCACAAGTTTGTTTTACACGAAGTAGTGGTTACTCGGCAAAGTCAACGTTGGGACAACGAAAACACTTGAAATGTTTTGGATTTCACTGGTCTCACTTTCGATTGTTCAGCACTGTTATATTACACTTATACGTTTCCTATGAGTAGGAACACAGATTGTTGGATTGGTTGCTCTGCTCCGGTTCGTTACGTGCGCATATTTTTATGCGTTCATTCAACTCGCGACTTATTTCGCTTGTTCAGCTGTTGACAAATTTTGGTAATTGTCTTAGATTTTACAACTTTGTATCATCAAGACTTGTTTGGTAATCTTGCGTGTGTTTGCAAAAGAAGCCTTTTCAGAAAATTCTTGTTATAAAAATGTTATGACCTTGAAAATTACAGCTTTGATTATTGTGTTGTAAGTTAGAATAAATATGTAAGTGTCGATATAAAGATGAAGAAGTAATTTCAACAACGAAACTCTATGTTGCAAGTAATTGCAGCAAGAAATGTAATGCTCAAGTACGGTTTTGGTTTACGAGTAAGATGTGGTGAAGAAGCTTAAGTATACAGAACCTAGATTTCCAAAGCAGAGGAATACCAATATTTCAAAACCTAACCAAGTCATTGGTAAACTTTGTCGCAACAAATCGAAACTAACTCGTTCTGGTAGAATTGAGCACCGAAACTCAAATAGCCACTTAAGAGTTTGAAGAAGTAACTTCAATAGAGGTAAACATTGACAACCCTAAGCACCCATTGAATAAAACAAGTAACAACGTAATAATACATTGTCTCTTTGGTACTCAGCCAAAGATCATGCGTCAATAGAACGCATTTAGCAACACACTAGGAATTAAACTATGTAATAATTCCTAAGTTACTAAACTTCATATAACCAATAAAACTCAATAAGAGTAGAGGTAGACTTATTTAATAATAAGATGGAGTGTGTGAGGGATAACATGAGGAAGAAAGAAATAAGTAACTGAGATGGCGACTGATAAAGGGAAATGGAAGAATATGTTGTGCCGACTCCGCATAGTGAGATAAGGCTTAGATAAATAAGATCATTAATTTAAGTATAGAAATTATAATTAAGACCTTAACGATATAAATATGACAAACAAACATCACAACATATAACAATTCAGAATACGAGTAGATCTAAGCTTTATTAGACAAGTTTGTATTGAAGACGCTGAGAGCGGCAAGCAATGACGTTATATAAATGTTCATTTTATTGGGCCCTGGGACAATGCTTGTGGGAATAGACTGTACAATAAGCAGATGTGCGACTGCAGACGTAATATGTCATAATCAGTATAGATAGATTGCATAAAGAACTGAAAGATAATTTGATGCTCAAATTTAAAACATCAGTACCTAGGTACTTACCATATTACCAGCTTACCAGCGTTAATCTGTTAGCAAAAGTATTGTATAATATTGATAACAGTTATACTAAATGAACTCTAAGTAGGCGATTATGAGAACGACCTTAGTGCAATGTTACTAAGTGGATCTAAGTAGGTCCATTTACTATGTATGTGCAAAATGTGAATCGTAATCTTAAAGAAACAAAGTCAGCAAAGTTTACAACGCGTGTAATTTTATCTTGAGGGGAATAAACTAATAAACACAAGAACATATTGAAGAGTTAGATCTTGATACCGAGTTACGTAATAATAAACGTCATAGTACATAAGTTATTTATGAATTAATATTATAGGACACGTGCAAATTAAATAATAATTCCTCAAGACTAAGATGAAGGAGTATCAAGAAAATTGAAGATGATATTTTCTTTAGTTCAATAAATTAATAACAATTGAATTACACCACTGATAATTAAGAATGTATCTTTCACATCAAAAATATTAGAAAAAGTAAGTTGAAGCATCGACCCTTAAAAAAGAAGAAATAAATAAAAATCCCTAAAAAAAACAAATTCTCTCTAAAAGAAACATTTCAAACAATCAAGAACTACTTTGCAGACAGACACAGATATAACTGTTCCAAATTTATAGTACCCCTCTTTTTCTAACAAGGGTAACGAAGCAAAAATTCAAAGTACGGAAACTAAGATCGAGATAATGTGAACTTGAATTATAACAAGAAGCAAATGAATTTGTTAAGCGACCTTGCATGTTGATGTGTGTATGCTCCAGTTAATTGTATTAATGAACGTCTACTGTTCGCGTTTAATTTCATTTAAAAACAAAAACTAATATTATTTTATAAACAGTAGCATAATAAAGAAAATATAATTATATTTAAAAAGCTTAAAGTGCTTCGATTTTGTAAGGAGACGAATTCCCTGCGATTTTGAGGTACATATCTGTCTATAATTCCGCAGATCATCGCCAGTTTACCCAACACCAAAATTATGGGATCACCTCAGCCTCAGTATACTTCTGAGGCTGAGGTGATCCCATAATTTTGTCTTAAAAAAATTTGTTTTTAAATGGTCTTCGACTCACAGAGATATCGATGAACATACAGACGTAAACAATATATACAGTGGGACAGAACCTCCTACTTTAAAGTTGGTCTAAAAACTATTATTAACTATTATTACTTATAATACGAGTATATGCTGGTTTTCATTGCCTATTGGCAATGAAATTAAGAAGTTACTCGTATTATCTCACTTATCTTATTAAATAAGATAAGAGATACTTAATATAGAACAAAAATATAGTCAACAAATAATTAATGAACTATGCTGTAAAATTATATTTCGATGATACTCGATAAAACAATAAAGAGCCCCATTACAACTATGTAAATAATAAAAACGAAAGCTCAAACAGAAAGCAAAAGCTTTCAATTCAAGATAGATGCATAGATACATAAACTTTTTGCTTCTTGTTTACATAATAAGCTTAGCGGTAAATGCTAACCATTACAATTCTTCAACGTCAATCAAACTTTCGTTTTCATCTCAATGATCATACAGAGGCTGTACGAGATTATTTGCACGGGTTTTTATAATGAAGTATGCAAAACTAAAGCAAACATTGCTTCTTTATTGGTACAAAAATTACGAAAAATTACTTGAGAAGATATTAGGTAGGTAGTTACCTACAGTTTTAAATTTTGAAATGTTAGTGCTTGCGAATATGTAATAAACTTTAAAATATTTTAAAAGCGTTTTTACCATTTTAACAAGCCTTTATTGGCTTCACTTGTATGTTTGTAGGAGCCCTTGAACGTGGTTTAGACTCACCCTACGTCAGATTAAAATTAAAACTTTGCATGCTAATCAAAGACCCAGACAATACTATTCATTGCTAATAAGAAAATAAACAATAAAAAGTAAAAAGTATAGTGTGTTTTTCTATTTTCCGACTTGTCAAAATTAATACGCATAGCTTTCCCTGTATTTCCCTGCAGAGTAATAGAGACGGTACTGCAAGTGCAATGGCCTAGGTAGGCGGGACTGGTTCACAAACTCGGCCTAGTAAGGACACACGCATACTGGCCGATATAGCGTTTAACATGTGGGCATCTACATGTAACTCGACGGTGCAGTTTGACTGGCAAGTGCTAATTCTTATAGTGACAATTAATATTTTGTGGGATGTTGTATTCTGATATTGATATTTGTTTAGAAAATAATGATTCACCAAGTTCTAAAGTTGAAAACAGTAATTACAAGATATATGAGATTGTTCTATAGAAATGTAATTTCGAGTTACCAATGGAAAAGCGCTGACATGAAGATTGCGTTTGAATGGTATAGATAGACTACTGTGGAATGTATCTAGTAAATTGAATAATTGTTCAAACCGCACAACAAATTAGTAGAAAGTGTATTTTACATAGCAAGGGTGTAGCAAGTGTATTTTACAAAGTAACAGAATTAATCTAGCATCTTGCGGAGAAATTCAGAATGTCAACCAGCCAACCGTTAATACGGTGATTTACTAACTTTATAATCTATAATCATACTCGTAATATAATTTAATCGAGCCGACAATTTATTAAGTCAAATGAAAACTTGCGCAAATACAAAGTAATTAATAAGCTTTGAGCCGAAGAAATATTGCCGAGATAATGGTTAGAGAACTTGTGTTTTATACGAGTAGTTAATGACCAGTTTCAATATCCTTTTCATCAGTTTTACTGTAGCAAGATATTTATCATTTTTAGTATGACATTTATCAATACTATTGTATCAAATACACCGTAAAAGTCTACTGAATTTATTTTCATTATGACAGGAACTTTATACGTCTCGGTCAGTGGCTAGTTTTATATTATTAGTTGGTTAAATCACCCATCAACGGCCTGTAGTGCACTTGCACTTGGAATGTAGTATAAATAGACTAATTTAACTCAACGACATTTGTAAAATCTGAGAATGTAAAGCCAGACTTCCAAATCTGTTAGAAGATCGACACTGTTTTATGACCTTCTATAATGATAATCAAGGACTCGTTAATAACAGATAATCTTAGAATCGATCACAACAAGAAAAAAAATATTTTTTATTCTCGATGATATTTAGGATAAAACCCAAAAATAACTCTTCTAGACATTTAATACTTGTTCTAGAATCAGATACGAATACGATGTAGTTTTGCGAAAATAAAAGAAGGTTCTAGTTTTGGTAAACAGGTTTGACTCCATCAGACAAACAACGCTTGAATCAGAGCTAGTAAAAAAATAGTCGAACCCAAATGTTACGTCCTAAAATCTATGAAACTATGTATGTAATCTCAAATATATATATATATAAAATCTAGAATAGAATACCTAATGGACAGGCAAATCATTTAAATAAATGAAGGTATCAAAATGAGCGGCAAAGTTTACAAATTCTTGTCGTACACCCTTGCACAACCTGATTTCTATTCGTAAGCCGAATAAGGGAATTCAGTTGCCCAATACGACATCTGAAATTATTGGAAATCGCAAGAGTTGTACCCGAGATTTTATCAGACCTACCACAACTTGTACTGGATTTCTCAGATTGAAACAACTGCAAGACAGATGTAATGATACCTGAATTCAGTGTTGTAAAGCTTTACGAACCTAATAAAGTTGATAAAACAATTCAGTGGAATCATAAATTCAGCATGGACAGAGATTTATCATTGATGCAACTATCATCACTGTGCAAATCAAATCCGGCAGCCGCTCGATCGATCAACATCAAGTTCCTGGAATAATGAAGAGATGACGAGGGAAACTACGATTGATTTTAAATTAATTATCATAACGAGACTCAAAACGTTTCTACTCATCGGACGGCTACTTAAATGCAGAATGAGATAGTTATACTCCTGTATATAAATACTATGACTGTAACGTAGGAATCGTCAATATTCTTGGTATTTGACGTTTTATTACCAGCTGGTCTTATTCATAAAGATTTGTCAATTTAATATAGGTTTAATAAATGTTATTTTCTTGTTACGCATATGGCAACGGAAAAAGATAGCAACGACTTCATAATGCGTTTTAGTTAATTTAGGTTTACTGGTCGTATATAAACGCTAAATTGAATTTGCCTTTTAGATCCCATCAACAACGTCTGATCATATTATTATGATTAAGCTTTCTATTCATTTCGCTCTGATACTTCAAGCTATGAGTATTTTGGGTCAATTTGTGCATACAATTCATTTCAATCATCTCAAATAGGCTTTCTACGGTATGCTTTCCACTAAGTCTTGCATTCGACGCGGCTGTGAATCAAGATCGGCGTCCCACGCGGTCACAGGAGTGGGCGCTATAATGAACAGCCGGTACACCCAGTTGCAATGATCAGCTTACTTGTGAATTTTGAGGAGTTTGCTGTGCCACTGGTTACTCTCAGATCTCTAAATAACGCCGGCAATGGAAAACACCGTGACGAGACCAGACAGCTTTCAACGTCGATGGGTTCTCACACCTATCACATATAGAATGTAAACTTTTGTTATTCGTTTTTATGGGTATTGCCAAATATCTGACTACCACCTCACACATCTTCAGTGGATCTAAATATCCCTTAAAATTAGGAACACAGTCGTGATGAGACCTTAACGAGACTAGTGACGAAAAATTGTGAAAGCTAAAGGTTTAAAGCCACTGAACCTGACAAGAGTCATTATTAGTTTGAGTGGTACAAATAATTAGCACTTTCGAAAGTATTGTCAACGATAAATGTTCTAGACGACTAGCTTAGAGCATCCATAGTAACATATAATTGAGTAGATGTGACAATACCGCAACCTATGTTTACAGACTATTGTGGCGAAATTCTAGAAGACATAGTGGTTATTGTGAAAACAAATTAACTTCAATGATAATCGGAAATGCCAAAAGCAATTGAATAGTACTCATTAAAGATCGATGGTAATTTAAATGGACAGTTTAGATAATGAAAATGCAAGTGAATGATCTTGTTCCAACAGAGCAGATTAATAAAAGTTAATCAGTAAGCTAAATATGATAAAAGTAATGCTTTAACAAATAGTGAAACTTATTAGACTTATTAGAACTATATTATGTTTTTATATATTTATTTCTGTGTTAAACCACACATAAATATTTCATCAGAAAAATTTACTGAAAAATCTTAATAAGTTTCGAACCGAAGTCGTAACTTTTATTAAGATTTTTCAGTAAATTATTAGAACTAGTTCCACCGGCTAGAAGTCTTGTATTTACCGACCATTGTCTAACATTGTCTGGCGTGGCGCAACACGAGAAGTAAAATACGGCGGCTTGCAGTTTAATTAGCAATTAATCAGGGAATGACGAATGAGCTTTGCAAAGCAATGAAATTTATAGAGACAAATTGGAATGCTCACAGCGTAGGCGTAGAATGCTAGAACAATTAATGGTCAAAGTACTCTGATATTATGAAGACAAGGTATAACATTTTGTAACAACGATTTCCTTTAACCAAATATAGACTAGGTATTTGAGATTGTTGTCAAGCTAGCTCTATCGCAGCTTTCGCTGTTCAACCTTAGGCCTTTACAAATATATGCTATAGTTGCAATGACGTGGACTCAGTACTTTTAACGTCTCAACTTTATTAATAAGTCAATAGGTGTAGAGATGAACTATTTTTTTCGAAATCAAGCGTTTTTTGCCAATCGATCAACTAAACCATGAAGACAGAAAAGAAACTACACTGAGCACTAGTTTACATAAAGCCTTGATTTGTGTGCACACAAATAACAGTGTTCAATGAAACGGAAAAACAACGATCGAAATTGCAAACAGGAGCACCTAGATGGACCACGAAACTATGCCGCATAAATATTATGATGGCCCAGATGAGCCATCTTAAAATGAACTGATTTTATGATTATAACTTTAAAGAAAAACACATAGTGAAATAATTTTGTAACTAGTTCGAGATTTAATCATTAACATAATATCCGTCAATCATATTCACCTGAATTTACGAGTAATATAAAGAATTAAATATTTTATCAGACAACCTCCTCCTCTCTCCTTGTAAATTAGTGATAGTAGCAGAAAGCTTTGTATATTGTAAATACATGATGTATTTTATTTTTGCGTAAATAACATCTTATTTATACCACTAAATTAATGTATTTGCCATATTTACAGAAACTTCAATAACAGGCATTGCAAATAGATTGTAAGTTTAATTATGATAATATGTATCAATATTACAGTTTTACGTTTTGAATTTAGGGAAGTAAGCCAAATTATGCGTAACAATAATATCCAATATCCAACATAATTCATACTTGATCATTTCGACCAGTAAATTTTCCGTCTAGCCATAAAGTCCGGTTCGAAGACACTTGCATTAACTGCGCCTCATATAAATAAACTAGTGGGACTTTAAATGGCAATAGTACAGTCCAAGGTTTTCTACTGACCTCAATAACTGGACCAGAATGTCTTATGTTCACTACAGTAAAAGACGAAATTTCACTTAAATGCATCGCCCACAAAGTCCTAATTTCTAAAAAACTAAAACTTCGTGTTAAGCACCTATTTGTAGTTGAGTAATTTGAGGTATTGAGGTACCGACATCCTTAAGTGAGGTAGTAATGATGTGGATATGTTTTTTTAAGGTCGGTGCTTATAATAAAAACTTCCTTTGTCAGAACAATGTAGCACACAAATAATGTTAGACAGAAATACTAAAAGCAAAACAAAGTTTTCTCAGTAGTGTATCAGAATTATATAATTTTAAATGTTCATCTGAATTAAGAATTGAAACAGTTTCTAACATCGGTTGTATGTTAGAAGTTTTGTGTTACATCGTGTTGAACAATGAGCTAGAAAGATAACAGAGAAATACCGCAGAATTGGCATTGTCATTGTCACGTAGAAAACAGATTGGTAACCTCAGACCATGGACAAGAGACATAAACCCCAATCGTAAACACTTTACCTAAAGATATAAATAAATAATTTAAATCCAATTGTCTGTGGGGTTTTACCCCTTCAACAAATTTGCTAGAAGGTTTCTTGTTTTTGTCCAAAGAATATACCAATTTAGTAACTATGTTGAACACTAGCAGCATGTCTCGGCTTTGCACGGGTGTACTAAACTACCGGGATAAAATATAGCCTATAACCATCCCGACAGTCAATTCTACATATCGGTGAAAGAAGATTATCTCCAAACAAACCAACATTACCTCTTTATTTATTTATGAAGTTAAACCAAAAAAGTGAACACCATAACATGCAATTCATAAAACAACAATTAGATTAGGAGCCACCCCAATTATAGGTGTAAACCACAATCAATTGGTTTCATTGTAGTGTACAAATACGTTTTCGTCAGCGCGATCTAGAATCGGGTCATTTTTACTAGCGCCATCTAGTACTGTAGGCTATATTTTGTCTCGGTAGCATTATTAGTAAATCCGTGCAAAGCCGGGACGTGCTGCTAGTATTAGTATAGATGTAGACACGTAGAAACGGTAATTACCGTAAGAGACAGTATACAATGTTTTCTCGAGAGACAAGGGCATGACACGACATGACGTAAGAAAAAAAAAATAGGAGGATTCCACTTAGGAGTTTGTCATAAATACAAGATTCGATTACGATGTTTATGTTAGAAGATACTGGAATCGAAAGAGAAGAAATAAAGGATTCATATTTACAAATCAACTGTTCTTTATGTCTTTTTTGAGCCACTGATGGAATCATATTTATTTTGGTTAAATGATTGTAGTGTAATTAAATATTATTAAAGGAAAATTTTGACGATTTAACTTACTAAATAGTACCTATATTACCTATATTGTTAACGACAGTAATAATACCTATAGGTATAATATAAGCTGTGGTACTTACCAGTAAGAAACATAAGGTATAAAAAGAACCATAAAGATGCCGTAAAATATCAATCAATGGTTTCATAATAACTGGACATCTTAATCGCATGAACTTAATTATCTATGCGATAAATCTAAAATCAATTACCTACTACAAACTTCTAATTGAAAATTATTAAAACTGATTACGGCAGTCATTAATGAAAATTGTAAATCTTAATTTAGTATAGAAAATGCAATAACTGACATCGATACTACCGCAACTCAAATAGATGAAAGTTGTAGTGAAAATGCAGTTCAGTATTTAGGATAAAATTAAAAAAAAAAAAAAAAAATGAAATATGATCACGACTGTATCCCAGGGTGCGGTAGACATTTCTTTCAGATCTTTGTGTAACTTTAGATCCTTTGAAGATGTCTAATGAGGTAGTCAGAGGTATGTCCAAATACTTTGGTACATGCCCACTTTTTGCAGAAGTTAGCTTTCCATACGTGACAGGTTGCAAGCCCATCGACGCAGCTAGAAAGCTAACTGGTTTCCTCACGATGTTTTCCTTCACCGTTCAAAGCTCGTGTTAAAGCGCATATAATTTTTTTTTATAAGAAGTTCATTGATGCACGGCCGGATTCGATCCCACGACCTTCAGATCGAAAGTCGAGGTATTAATCCACTAAAAAAACTAAAATTAACTAAGTACTAAAAAGATAATAATACTATACTTACTACAAGCGTAATGTTTTTTGCTGATAATAACTTCGTAATCTCTTCGAATAAATAATGTTACATCAAATTAAAACTATATTTCCAAACTCAACTGGTATTAAATTAATGTAAATAATCTGTAACTAGGAAAAATCATCAAAAAATAACGATAACGTACTTTAACGATAAAGATTTGTATAATATATCTGCCCCTGGCGCATTCGTTTCAAAGCAAGTCCAGATTAGGCGACTAGACACCCACAGACATCGCGTACTATGTAAATCGTGGCACAGTACGTACCCGACCATGGCTTTTCATTTCTACGGTAAAGTGAAAATACTGATTTACAACCCGTCGGATGCCATGTCAATTAGGGTTTAATAAACTGTCATACGGTTTAGGAAGCTGCCAGAGGCAGATCACGATTGACAAATGCAGGGGACAATTATACGGTCAATTTGTCAGTAAGAGTTGACTCGGGACATTTGATGGAGCTTTTTCTTTTTAATTGATGGAAAACGATCGAAGGTGTGTGTGGTCTCGATTACTCTCGATACGATCAATGTATCGATCGTGTGGTGATCATTAATGGCTGAAAGGTTTGGTTGGTAGAACAGCCATAAAGACAAAAAAAAACCCTTTTGATCCTGTAATTCATCTAAGAGATAAAAAAGCCTCAGTTTACTGTTACATTCAACTGAGCAAATAACTCAGCACCGAGCGAATAATTTGCAAAGTAACGTAGGATACTTGTAAACATCGCTCCCGGTTTTCTTATGACGGATGGATATGATCTTATGTAAGACGTTTGCAAGGAGCGACCCTACTCATATTTCTTGCAAAAATATTACAATTTTTTCTCGTACATGTCATTTTAGCTTGCCATGTTTAACATTTTTGACATTCAAAGGTATTTCTAGTAGGAATAAAATCTGGTATCGTTGGTCGAAGTGTAATTACAGCTCAAACGATGATTAAATTTGAAATATGTTTAGTTCCAATGATTTTAACACACTTTTGAACAATTACCAACTTTTATGAGGTAAATATAATCAAAAATCAATAACAAAAAATAATCTTAAACTGCAAATAATCTAAAAAGAAGTCTCAGAGTTAAAAATAAAACTTAGTAAATTATGATATTTAACTTACAGTCAGTGAGACGCTGTTAATGCATTCCTATAATCTGAGAATCAGTAACGCTGATAAGGGGAATTACATTATCAACACTCTTAATTTACTAATGATAACGTGAGAAAATGTGATGAAATAATGTGTTAGTTATGTAAGGACGATACATCGCCTCTGTTCTATCCAAGCCTTAGTTTTAGGATATGATGTGACCCGATGGATTACAATAGAGATATTTAAATAACAAATAATATTTTGCAAACTGAAACTATATTATTATCATCGTCCAGAATTCAACACAACACAATGTTGCGTACAACATAACTCAATAAAAATGGAATGTTTATGATAAAAAACGAACGTCATTAATACGAGTAGATCAAGTGTCGTACTTTGAAAACGTCATAGAAGAACGGATCTTAATTGAAATGCAAATATGAACAGACTAGACGTCTCAATAGCCAATATGTCGATGAAACGCGCTTGCGAAATCTAGAGAATTCGCTTCTTCATAATACGGATGTTTCCTTAACAGTTGGCATAATATTGAGACGATATGCATACCATTGCTAATTCGATTTATATCCAATTATTAAAACATGGAAAAACAGCGAGTGTATAGTTTTTTTCTTAACCGTAAAAGAAGGATATTTTGCAAACACACGCATAGGATTTTCCCATGAAACACGGGACTCACGTTCGATAACTATGCCACAATCCAATACTACTGACACATTAAACACATCCTAATATTTTAAGCACGTTTCTTGATCGAGTAAATTTAAACTTTGCAAAATTCACGATCGTGATGTTTTGTACATCCGACTGAGTCACGCACGTCTGATCCGTGCGCAGTCACGCGCTATACTGAATTATTGAGGCAAAGCACAAGTACGGACTCTGCAGCTGAGAGCGAAATTGCTTTCCGAACCTCATTATAAACTAAGCTTTGTTACTTTGCAATTACAGTCGTCCTTCCCGTAGCAAGGTCGTATTTTTTCTTCAGGCTTACAAACAGGTTGAACACGAGAAATTCGCTGTCTGTCAGGAAATTGACACGTTCGTCTTTAGCATTTGACCGATAGCAACGTATGATCGCTTCATCACGACGTTCCTGAGTTACGAGCTGAGCATCGTCAAATCATTTATAAGGTTCCAAATCCACTCACGCTAATGGAACGGTATTGCAGGAGAAATCTACGCGTTTCACTTTAAAATAGGAAATTGTCAATATTGCGGAAGACGATAATGATATCGCAGTTTAACCTGCGGTTAAAGTTGCTGATCAGCAGCGTGTTGACCTAATAGGGGTAGTTTTGGAAGCTAGGCTTTAGCCAGCTAATGGCGGAACGATGTACCGTGAAGTAACGGGTCAGCAGGCGACGACCGCGGTTACACTCAATGGATATACGATACATGCAATGAATAATGCAATAGATAATCGTATTAATAACACAACAGTACCCGATTGGAAAATTGCAGCTATTAATAAACAGACAGCTAAATTAGGAACAAAACAAGTATATTTACATGATTTCCTTATTTTAGTATCAAAAGTATACCAGAACTGTACATAAACACTGTAGATTTTAAAATATCATTACTATTCATGACATTTGTTAAAAAATGGATAAAATCGTGTCTCAATTCAAGATATTCAAGACAATAACGACATTTCGAAACGATTTCATAACAATTATCATGATTTACAAGATTCTTAGAATTATCGTGCGACAAGGTCTGGAAACATCGATGTATTTCAACTGGTTTATTATTTAAACAAATGGAAAGGTAGAAGTCATGAACAATACTTTTAATATTTTTTTCTATGGTAATGAACAAAGTTCATATACCTATGATGGTAACAATGACGGAGGTGACACGTAAGTTAACGTGAAATTCGATTCCACTAATCTATAGTCGTTTGTTAATTTTAGACGTTTTTTGTGGTTATTTGCATTCATAGCAGATACTATGAATGCAAATAACGTAATATAAAAACAATCAAACTTCATTAGTTCTAATGTTAATTGTTAATTAGAATTCATATCATTAACATTAGACTACTGATAAATATAATAACCGATAACGACATACGAGTACTTAATGACGTATGCATCGTGCATATTTTAGATAGTACAATCAACGACGTGAAATTTTCATTGTACATTGTAGTAAATATGAACAATACATAGAGCAGAAAATTTAATTACTTTACAGTCAGCGTCGCTTCCAAAGAATCTAGGTGACCTATTTCACCAGCTGAAATGAAAGCAAGGGTTTGAATATAAAGCGGAACATAAGGGCCACCAAGCAAGTGACTTTCACAGGAAGCCAATAATGCATTGTGTCTTATGAAATGCACTAGGATCATCTTGAGCACTAGATAGTAATTTCTCGGGTATGATGGTGATAAATCTGCTGCTTCCCATTGTTACACAATCCGGGGTTACAGTTCAGACACTCCCTAGGAAACATATAACGTGACTCACGCGATTGATAATACAGATGATTTAGCTAAGGGCTGATTTCCACCTAAGAACATCTGTTGTTGTTTTGGACATATGGATCGGACCGGGGCGCTGTCAACTAAGGAAGGTAACTAGCAATGGGTGAAGTTGTTGATGATGATAAAGAATATCTCTGTCCTTAATACTTGTTTACAAGTCAATCTAAATCACTAATTGCATTGCTAATAGACAAAAGCATAGGAAACAATAATGGTGCATCACTATGTAGCGGTTTAGGTTATTACTTGTGGAATTCGATAAAATGACTAGACACATCGTTAGCTTCATTAGGGTAACGATTAGAATGTTATGGTCACAGTAATTACGGGTTCTGTTGATGTTTTGACAAACTTTAAAAGTTTTCGTCGTGCTTTAAAAAGCTTTGATTTTTCAAACAATCTGTCTTGATTTAATGAGATAGCATTTCGTATGCTACCAACAAAACAGTGTTTTAAGTAAAAGAGCAAAATACAGTAGTTAAGTGTGAATAGTGCTTAAAGACCATAAGAGGATCCCAAATGTGAATTTAATTATGAGCCATGTTCGCCTTTCAATAAAGTCGTAGGATCCATAAAAGGCTTGTGGATAGAGTTAATTGCGTTGAAACAATGGTTCACGTAAGCGCGCGGTCACAATCTGACCCGTGCGACTGTTACAATCTATTTAACGAGCAGTTTGTATAATCGTAATGTGTTTGCTCAGAGATACAGCAATTTACGTCACACTCACATAGGACTTTTGTGCGGAATTTTCAGTATTTCAACTTTTCATGTCTTTGTCCTCTTCTATCATATTGGCAATATATATATCTGTCACATGGACAGTAAAACAGTAAAATTGCCGTGTAGTGCAAAAACACCCATATATTATGAAAACGGTAGGAGGAAACTGATAAGGAAAAGACTAGTTTATAGAAGCATCATTTGGATTTAATTGCGACTTTTGAAACTAAAATAAAACGGATTGAACATCTTTTAATCTCATCATGATTCATAAATTTCCGATCTATTCATATTATCTGATTTACTCAGTTTCATCTTCGTAATGAAAGTAAGGAAGTCTCGTATACTACATACATCAATGACATGATTGAAATTGAATTTCCTGATAACAATTATTCAAATAACATTGCCTCAAAAGACAGTAAGTTCCTTATAGGGCATGTTACGAAAGGACATGTTTTCCTCTACCTCTACAACTTCCTAGAACAAAACATTGAAAATATCATGATTATAGACATTGTAGACACTGAAAAACGCTAACCACATTATGCATATTCTACCTAAAACCTGTATTAAACCTGTATTAGCTAAAACGCATATTAAATCTGTTCCTATCTCTTTTCGCTGACATATGGGTGACAAGAAAAAAACGTTCTTAAAACCTGTATTAAATTGTCAAGTTTTTATGAATAAGACCCTAAGTATATATTTACCGTTGTGGATACATGCAACCATGCATTTTGTTTTTTAATTTCGCGTTTAAAACACTTGATAAAACGGGTATTTATCGCGATTACCCTTACTTCATTTTGTTTCGAACTTCCGACGGACCGTTTTGAATGAATTGCACTATTTGAGTTACCCGCGATAAATACTTTTCTATGATGTTTTATTACGGTAAATCAAGTTCTTTAATATTTACCTAGAACAAGCCCGGCAATGTGGCGTAGTTTGTCTCTAGATTCCTTTCTGCGGGTCGTAGACTAACTGGGTTAGAGGCAGTTTGCCGGTCGGCTGAGCATCCGAGCTGTCCTCTTCAATGTTTCGAGCCTTTGACGTCAACAAGCTATTTCATGAAGATGTTTTTAGTTTTAATATTTCTGTGAAGACAGTTTCTAACACGGTATGTTCAAATTTTATATTGTTCTAAAAAGAACCTTAAATCATCTTGAGAGCAAAAACCTAATGATATTTTTAATTTGTTAGTGTTTAGTTTTGTTTTGTACCAAATAAAGTTCTATTCTATTTCATATGCACATTCGTTTTTAAATAATTTTATGGATGATGAAACATTACTTTGATTTGTATGGAACAATCAAAAACTTACAAAAGAATACATCTAAAAACCTAATTCTATAACTCATTTGAAGAAAGTTAAAATAAAAGTTACTGTTATCCATTTAAACATAGCAAGTGTGGGTTGAACATTGTACTACGGGATAACAACTCGCAGTTCCAAAGAATGTAGTTGCAATAAAGGAAGTGGTTGTGGACAATTTGACATCTATTCTATCTACATTGCACCGCGGTTATCTGGCATTTAAAGTTCAATTCGGTATTTAGTTCAAGATATAATTAGTCTCGCTTTAAGATAAGCGTAATGTTATTGGTTACAAGACTTATTTTGTGGAGTGAATGAATGGCCACTGATGATGATAATTCGAAGAATGTTAGGTAATACTTTATCTTTTATGTATCTGCAAAACTCCATAATATTGATTTTGAATTCGAAACCTAAGTGTCGAACAAAGTGTCGTGAAATGGTTCGGTAAGGAGCACTGATGGTAAATGATACACATAAAATACGTCCATTCAGATAAAACAAAAGTAGGAGTGGTGTAACTTAATTTGTTTCTCCGTTTTCCCCACAGCGAAGTGAAAGGTATCCAAGTAGGTATTCGATCGAAGATCGGTGTCTAAGGGGTCGTTAATGTCTCCTAGACATTATGAGAGCCATATTTGGAATTCTACTTCGGAATGTAGAGTGTGCACGATGGCACAAGAGATGGTGGTGTTTGAAAACTGCTAACTGTTATTGGAGGTTAAAATTGCAGCATTTGATTGTCACGAATTAGTAGAAACTCGTAAGTTAGTAAGTGGACAATTCTTGCGACATTTTTAAAAACTTAACTTGCCTTCCGAAGCACGGAGCTCGTGAAAATGCACTATGAATTTGGCAAAGTTTAGTGTTATCGAAATGTTTACGAGTTGTGTTTATGCCAGAATTTTTAGATCCACTTTAATCTCTTTTTTCCAGGAATATAAGAATTTTCAATACAATTTACAGAGTATGTTGCCAATCGACGTGGTAAGGCATGCTGATGAGCACGTGACGCTCGGATCCTATTAGAGAACTGCATTGTAGGGTTGCACCAGCTATTGATTGCGGAAATCTCATGCATATTTGAAACTTATAGAAGAAAACACGTTGGATAACGTGACAGGCAAGCACTTCTTAGAAAAAAAGTAAAGATTTTTCAAAGATATAAAATTAGAACCGTAATGATTCGTGCAATGCTGAATAAATGTTTTCTTTAAAAGAGAGAGAGGAGAAACAATCGTGTGTTTATTTTGTATGAGTTCTGCATACTCTTTTATCCACGGAAAAATAAACAAACTTCATGAATAGAAAAAAATAAATAATAAGTTGTTTGAACAAGTTTCGCATGTGACGCCTTGGTAAGTTGGCTGGTATTATGTTCATATCGAAACATTCCTGCAAAATTGTTTGGTAGAGTTCCAGTGTATCATAAAATGGGCCGCCAGCCAAATGAGAATAACAGTTTTTACTAAAGAATTTATTTGTGCACCGCAGACAATATCTTATAGCATTGTTTACATCTCAGTTTCTGAGTCCGATCGAAGTTTTGTAACCAAGTTTTGTAAATCTGCCAACTGCTACTGCCAAGTAGGTAAATCATTTACTGTACCAAACTTTTGTCTCACTAGACAAAAGTTTTACCAGACTAATTACTTCACAGTTTCTCGAGATAATGTATCAATGAACCATTGCGTGTCAGTGGACTTGGTTCTATTTTTGGATCGGAAGTCTGCACCGAAAACAAACCATTTGCGATTCGAAATAGCGTGACATTTTTGCGGTTTAAAGTAAGTTCGTATAAGCAAATGTTTAATGCTGGTATTTAGGCAACTTGACTGTCTCTGTCATGGCTCAACCATAGCTGAGATCGACAATTAAACGTGCCTTCCCATGTTAAGGTACTCTCAGTTGCCACTATCGGTCAGTCACCAAACCATTATGACAAACTACTACCATATTTGATTAATGTCAAATATTAAAAAAAAGAAAAAAGTTTGCTCTTTATTTTCAGGCGAGGTGATCTCGTCAACTTTGAAGGCGGATGTGGGATACAGCCAAAGATATAGATGGTTGGAGGAGTTTGGGTTAGACCTTTGCCCAGCGATAAGACGAAAGAGGGTACAAATATTGAAATAATTTTAACTGCTCTCTATATTCATCAACAGGACATTGAAATAAAATGTACGCATCAGAATCAGACCAGATTTCAGGACTTGTCTTTGTGAGTCAGAGAGTAAGTTGATATATTTAGTGCTTGTTGAGAGTCAGCTGCGTTCCTTTTCACTTTGTTAAAGCAATATTCACTAAATGAAATTGGATCTTTGTTCCCGACTGAAAGTAAGCGTTATTTCTGGATATTCACACAAAAAGACGTAGATATAAAAATGTTTTTGGATGATTTATACGTCAATAGGTGTATTTGCTTACGCAGAACATATAGCTGTAATGTTAGGGATATTGTTGAGATTTAGATGGAGGCTTGCCCGTTACCTAAACCGTCCTCTGGTTTTTAAAGCCGGGTATGCTTTGATTCAATGTGCCCTAATAATACGTATGAAGTCAGACATTCCCTAAAGCTGGGTACTCACCTAGTCGTGTAGCAAAGCTGATGCTACACGGCTAGATGAGTACTCTGCTTAAGATCGTCATGACACGTACGCCAAGATATTGCAAGAATTGTTTTGATAATTATTTATTCTAGAAAAATCGTGCAATTAAAAAAATAATTTATATCAATGATTAATTAATATGATTGATTCAAAATATTATAATCCTTTTATCGATATCTGATTATTAAAGCTTAATTACGCCGGATATTATTATTAATCAACGGCACAATCAAGGTATATGCCTCCTCAAAGTACTTTTTCTTATAATAATCTTATATTAGAAAAACCCAAAGTTATAATGCAAGTATGTAATTAATTAATATAAGAAACATGTACTACAACAAAGCCTATACTCGTATATAAAACCTATAAATATGAATTCATACTTAGTTACTCTTGTGATGGTAGGTATATTATGAGGGCGATGGAAAGCATACTCTAGCTTTCTCCATTAATTAATTTTTTTGAAATTAGTGCGTTCAAACAAACAAAAATCAAATCAAAATATCCAATTATTTCATATTAGGTATCCTATAACTAACGCATAATTCACTATTAACTCAATAGTACATACATGATTGTTTTGGCAAAGACAGTTGCGCGTGCGCATATTTTGAAGACAAGACGTTGAAAGTTTATTAATTGGGTGTCATCTATGGTCTGCTTGCAATATTGCAATATTTTGGCATTTTGCCCCTGTATTTAGCATACACATGAATAGACAGTAATTAGCATGTATAAAGCACACTTCTAAAATCATAAGTGGTACTTACTTACACAGATAAAAGTACTTTATTTTGTGTTATCTATACCTCTTTCAAGTTTCCGCTTAATACATTGAGTACTTTAGAAATGGATGCAATTATAATTAATAAGAAACATTGGCACTATTGCA
Organism: Xanthorhoe spadicearia; assembly: GCA_947086425.1. Classification (NCBI taxonomy): domain Eukaryota; kingdom Metazoa; phylum Arthropoda; class Insecta; order Lepidoptera; family Geometridae; genus Xanthorhoe; species Xanthorhoe spadicearia. The sequence continues at coordinate 11,367,474 of OX352195.1, read as the reverse complement.
TAGCTTCTATCGGGGGCCTTGAGCGTGGAGACCGAATCAAGAAATTCCGTAACGAAAAAACCTAACGCTGTCACTTTAGCAACTCGCCTCTAGGTGGCATGCAATAGCTTTACCGCGGCAGTCCCCGAGTGCCACGTCTTTTTTTTTTATTTTTTACTAACTTATCCTACTGCTGGGCAAAATAATAACATGATGATCAAATTTTCATCAACTAGAAGTGTGATGAAGTGAAACCCCACCATAAATACATAAACATCTCTCAGATTTCTAAAGTCTATTAACTGTCTGTTCTAACACCTACTATGTCATCAAAGCTGTTTACAAATAAACCAAAGAATCCATACAAGTAATGTAAACATGCATAGCACGTGCAAGATGTCGTATTTGCATTCTCTTATCAGTGTCCACTGTCCATTAACGTGACACACCTTCAAAATAGTAGTGATAGTATTTTTGATAAAGATTTCAAGGATATTGTGATAATGAATGAGTACGTTTACTTGTCAAATCAAGACGACAGAGATTACTTTTTAGAGAATTTTTACAAACATTGACCCAGTTTTATTAGTCTTATAGGCTTTTCGTAGTTCAAACAACCCTAAACATGCGATGACAAGGATAAAATGTCCAAATCTACAAGAGAAAATAAACTATGTGCCTTATAAAATCTATTTACTGCCATTCACTACATGTGTTAAGTCTAATAAGTTCAAGGGAGTTTGTTTGTGATGTGATGAAGTCACACTTACACGTCGAGGTAAATAATATGATTTCAATACGCGATTAAGTCCCGTTAATATTTATAAATACTCGTAAGTTAGACTTATTCATCTATTAAAGTATTTAGTAAGTAGTTATCTTGCATTAAAACATTTTCATCATACTTTAAAAAAACAAAGCCATTAGTCCCTTGATGGATCCAATGGGCTTATAAGATTAGATTGGTCCCGTCACTGTTAAATTTTACCCTGGAAAAGATACATTGTAGATACGTTTCGTAGCTGACAGTATTTAGAATATACCAATACACTATTATTAGGACTGTAAAACAAGCATATACCTGAAATGTTGACAGCGCTAGGTCAGCTAGGTCACCGCAGATCAATAAGCATTCGCGTAGAGTGTGGAGGCTGCTGCTGGCCGAAAGCCAAGTATCGACCACAGGCCAGAGCCAGTACTTTAGGTAATATTATGAGTCGTGAAGTCTGAAGTTCAGCGCAAACAATGAACGAAATATAGGACATGAATATTAATACAATGAAGAGGTTAAAAGAGCACTGATACTTAGACAATGTGAAGACGAACAGTATTACTCTGACTGTTTCTTATATTTTTATTTTACTTTAAAGCCGTCATCAGCAGGATAAACGCGAGCGAAGTCGCGACCGAAAGCTAATATATTAGATATAATTATCATGCAATCGTGGGAAATGCTCGTGACTCGACAAAGACAAAACAATTTCGATAGCGTGATTCTGTCAAAATATAAAGAATACAAAGTGGTAATTAATTCGTTATTTTTTGTTTATTGATTTATTTTTACACTATTTCCACTTACACTATTTCTACTATTTCCACCCACTGTTGGGTTCTCTTGATTCCCTTCGCTATTCTCACAGATCCCTCAGGACTCCCTTCTAGGACTATTTAAATACTAAAATAATTACCTTATTAGATACCTTGTTAATTGTAAGCATTTTTCCATCAATCAAAAACCGAGCAACTAATTTGTTTTCATGACCAATCGATAAAAGTCAACGACGAAATTGTTATTGTCCTTGTTCGTTGCCCTTGAGGTCAGTTTACTTAAACTCAAGGTTTTTCAAGTAACTAATTGACTTAGGTAGAAGCATGCACTTATTTTAATAAGTACCTGCTGCAGTATTCGTACTTCATGCATGATACAGTATACATTTTATCAACAATCAGTAAAAGCGCGGAAAACAAAGATGTGTCAAACAGAAAATGGCCCAATGCTATTGCGAACCGTCTATTGAACCGCCAAAGATTTTTTCACCATTTTTTTTTGTCAAGATTGTGTAAAAAGAAGCATTTGTTATATCCAGAATTCTTTAATTTTTGTTCACATGGTAGAGTATTGTACGTTGGGTCGACACGACAACAAAAATACATCAGTCAAGTAAAAAGCTATGGGTATCTTGAATATTTGGCTACGAATTAATTTTCAATTATTTAATCGAATTCGTTCCATCAAGACAATTCACCGACTTAAGCATATTATTCAAATAGTAAAGCAGTTACGTAACTTCATTCAGATTGACCGTATCAAACCGTCTGAAAGGCGTCTGGCTCTGACAATAATTGTTTTCTCGCGTCTGCATGAGAAAGTTGCTATGCTCAACATTATCGGCTACGAACTGTATCTGCTTGCATAATAAAGACATAATTATTATTAAGAGCCTAGTGCAGAGTAAACACTAGTTTTTGCTGACATCTCTATTTTTGGATACTGTTTACACTTTTACGGCCAGTCTAAATACGCTTTATAAACGCAAAATAGCTTTGGTTTTGCTCAATGTGAGTAGATTTGTATTTTTTTGTTTGGAAGTAACGTCAAATATCTACCAGTAAGTAAGCTACTTATCTACGGCGTGGTTTTACGAAAACTTCATGAGTTAAAAAACAAGACTGATATAATATACCACGGATGTCAGAATTAATTATAATATTTAGAAAGAGATTCAATACGAAGCGCATGTAATTTGTCTGCAATCGTAATGGCTTAGAACCTCAAAGACAGTTCTATACCGATAGTAATTTCACTTTTAATATAGGAGCGTAGTCGAGAACGCGGCTCGTTTTATCTCAAATGCACACCAGTACACCACTCCTTGTTCAAAAGCTCACTTTATGGGACAAGATTATTCAAATCTTCTTACGTAGCACTTCATCTTTCACTCTCACCGATTTGCAGACTTAATTACTTTATTTTACTGAGCAATTAGAAATTAACAAGATCGTGTTTCGTGGTAAACTTTCAAGTGGTCAATTTACAAGTAAAACTTTAAGAAAACGGTATTTCAGCTTCGACCTGAGTCGATTAAACTGATGCAATAACAATTGAAGATTTTACTTCACAAACTCGCACTCTAACTAGAATGAGCTAATGCTGATAAGCATGGAATGGATAACTCAGATAAATAACCGAATTAACTTAAATATCTCGATTTCAATAGTATTACCGGTTAATACTTTTAATTTAGATCGTGAAGTTGAAGTACACAGAAGTGAAAGTACATTAATATAGGACAGTTACCATGTTATAATGAAGATTGATGATTCGGAAGTGAGGTGATTGAAGATGTTTACTACAACATAAATGCACTGATAACTCAAGTTACGTTCTTAATTGCAATGGAAGAGCAATGATACTAAAATTTTACGAGAACTGGAAACTAGCGTAACTGGTGTTAGTTATTATTATTGGGCTATTAAAGTAACATTATTCTAGTGATAAATAGCTAATAAAACGTTTTATTACTTTTCTTGTCAACACTATAACGGCAATGAGCAGGGATAGGACTCAATTAAAATTGAGGCAGAGTCGAAGCGCAAAGCGCCCCAATTCAAAAACTCCTAGGTACTACATACAGAGAGATAGTTACAGATAAATTTCTATTTCCCGACTGAGAAGCAGTAGCTTGCGGATTCGGTTTTTACTGCAGGACAAAATGTTTGTAGCTTCATTTGTTTATTTGTTCTGAGTCTGGGTGTTTTATATCTATTACGAGTATTTCTAGATTTTTACAAAATATAAGAAGTGTAATCAGTCTTTTAATTTTATTAGCATTCAGTTGCTTAGCTTGGGACTGCATCACGCTGTGAATTCAAATATTTATTTATTCATTTCATAACCTCTTTAGAACGTCACTTAACAACGACAACTAAGCACCTAAACGATCGCTTCTACAGATTATTAATAATACATTACAATCTTTTACATAATATACCATAAACAATGCAATGTTACGATTGCCTCTAAAACTAATTACATGCACTGTTCGTATAACCCAAGCAGACAGCAATCATGTCTAACCCCAGGCGCGTTAAACCAATAACCAAACTGTTATAGCAGATTACGTAACTCCGCACATGTGGCTAAGGAGTGCCTGATATCTAGATATTTATCTGGGTGGTCGGATTACTTAACTTTGAACAAGAACTGAGTTTTTGAAAGGCATTTTCAGTTTGAAGATAATTTCGAAAGTCGCAAGAAGCTTTGTCACTGTCACATCTTAGGTCAAAGTACAGTCAAGAGAGTGAGAAGAAAGTATCGGGAGCGGGAAGCTTAGGAGAAAGATTACAGTTCCTAACCTAAATATTAATAATTATGTCTAGCATTGCGATCGATCACCCAGCCAGTGTGACCAAGTTACCAACACTAGGCTATTACAAAAGCCCTGAGACAAGCCGAAAACAGGACAAGGTGGAGGGAAATAACACGCAAAGCAATGAAAACCTTTCAAGGGCATGACCTTCAGAAATGAAGTAAACAAACGAATGTGTCTAGCAGGATATATTATAATTAAACTTTGAATTTAGCAAGGATTGTTTGTCACTGTTATGTTATGCCAATGCAAAGTAATGGAAACAGATCCAGCAAACGTTTATGTCATATAGATCCCTATAAGGTTGTTATGGATAAGGAAATATTTACAGAAGCCTTCTAAACACGGATTCAATACCATTGACCCAATTGACACCTTATAGAAACTATTATAGAAATTGCTAATTAAATCAGCAAGCCCAATAGCCGAAGCAATCAGGTACCTTATTAAAGGGGAGGATGCAGTTGGCCATTGCCGTTGTTTATGGCTTAGAATAAGAATCAATATGGACTTTCTTGTGTAAATAATCAAGGGCTTCACTGACATGTGTGAATTGCAGTCTGTAGGCGAAAGCTTAAGATCTAAGGGAGTAACAATGAGATGGACTAGTTTGAGAATCTCTATTCACTTGCGTTCAGTGCCCACGGTGCACATGATCCGGATCGCAGATATTTGTTTCGTGTTTGAGTTATCTAATCTAGAGTATGTATGTTTAAAAAAAATTTACTTATTTCAATCATTTGGTTAGATTGGGACTAGATGACGCTGTGTGGAATGTAAAAGGATATTTATTTATTTTATTTTCACAGTGAATAGATGGGTTCAATACACTTTTCTAGATGCTAATATTGGTTGGGCGAATGTAAATGAACGCAATGATCTATGGGCTTGCAATTGGCTTGCATTTGCAATGTGGGTGTAATGCGAAGGAAAGCGACCCCACGCGACGTTGGTCACGCGATTACCGTATGTACCGGTGTTTTTGATGATTCTGCATTGCGTTTCAAGGGACTTGTATCTCACTAATGTATCTAATTGTAAAATGAGTCCGGTGAAGTTATGAAGGTCTCCAGAAAATTTGTAAATTTATTTATGAAACAGGTGCAGTTTTATCGGACACTGTTCTCCTAACCCCTCTAAAGTATCTCATTTTTCATATTACAAGCCGATAGAAGCATATAAAATTAAGCCAGTTCGTTTAAGAGATCTGTTTCGCTTCCTTATTTGAAACGAAGTTCCTCTAAATCAAAGAATAAACCAGTAGACGATGGTAGAGTATAAATTAACGTTATTTTGTATTTAGATGCATTTGTTATGCTAAGGATGTCGGAGATGACGGTCCTATGCACCTGCAATCACAGGAAGGAAATGAGTCATAGATTTGTGTAGCATTGTTCAATACTTTAACTTCTAAGTTGTATTATGTGAGTTTTTATTGATACAAATGGCAAAATTAAAAAAAAAAACAAAAACCTATATAAATTTTGTAAGAGAGTAATTTCCTGCACACTCGACAAGCATTTTTGAGAAGAATTATGCAAATAAATTCGAATCTTCGGATTCTCAAAATATTCCTCTAGAGTTTAATAACTAAAAAATCGGCCCGCTATTGACGGGATAACTGGTGAACAATCCGCCTTTTTAAAGTCGGTTAAAAATGTCGTATTTCAATATAGTTCAATATTAGTCAATGGGGTCTCGTGAGGTCTGCATAGTAAGCTCCTTATCAATTTAAACAATCGGCGTGTAGAAGCCACATTATCCCAAGGCTGCCGACAAGGTCAGACAGTGGATCAATGCACGTAGTATATAAGACCTGTAGGCGTACAAATATAGGTGATATAGACCGTTGACTAAGCGCGTTTGGTGTGTTCACCAAAGACAAATAGAATGTTTCAGTAAGGCATCATAATCACATGGCAGGCCTGAAGAGTCTCTACTCATACTTCTTTATGGCGAAATATCATGAAAAACCAGAAAAAACCAGAGGAAAATTGTTACTAGAAGAGGTTTAGGCATCAAACGGTGTTCCTTTTGAGGCCAAGCTTGCTTTTTATTCATCGTCCACAGTCCAGTTCCAGTAGCAAGGATCGTTAACAATACTCGAAACTCACCCTATAATGCAGGAAGTATCTGGTGAGCCCATCTTCATTATTTACGATTTGATCAGAAAGCGTAGAATTAACCAACGATTGGACAATTTACACGGGTCCCTGTGGTTAATAAAAGCACCTCTGACATTCATGTTATTAGGTCAAGGGCGGCTCTTTCAAAAAAATCTCTTTACCGACTTCGCATTTCCTTTCAAGATTTCATTTTAAGATTGAGTTTCTCTGAAAGCAATTCATTTTATGATAGAAGGGAAGCATACCAATAAAATAAACGATACTGCAAAATATACAATGCATAACATCAGGCCTCTGCTTTCTAAAGGTGTCGGATAAACCACATTTCATGACGATTTATTTGCGTCTCACGAGATAGTTCCCATTGAGTTATGAGATACGACTTTACCGGTGTCACTAGATCATTCTTACTCACCTTTTCTTTAAAGGGTACCTTCAGGTGGTCTTAATTAACTTAAGACCGCCTCCAAAATTGCAAGAGGTTTTTAGGAGTATTAACTTGAGAAGAATTATTAGTAGAGAAAATACCACTGCAAAGCTGGGGCGAGTCGCTTGTCTTTGATATTTTCGTACAACACTTGCACAAATTGATTGCAAAACGAACAGCTCATTCGTTCTCATTTAACCAAAGGGAGAAGCCAACCCACTCCTTACAATGAGTTACAAATGGAAGGAAACAGCCTACACTAGAAAGTATTTGCAGCCAAAGTCCAAACAATCATAAACTGCGAGTTTCTTGTTCTTTCAGAACAATACTCTATTCACTGCTGCCAGATTAGGTAACCTATACATTCACTCAATTAAAAAACTGCATTGCGATTGTAGTTTATATACAGCATTCAGATTTAACGAGGCTATAATTTGCAGGTTTTTATAATAATGTAACAGTTTGGAGACATCTTTGAGATCTGGTGGGTGAGGTGAGATCAGTGAGGGCATTGTAGGGGATAATTTAGGGTAGACTTTAAGGGCCTGTTTCAACACCATATTTACCTATAGTTACATAAAAATTTGTCATATTTAATGGAAAATTAACACCTTATCTAAATAATTCAGCAATTGATAAGAAAAAAGTTTTTTTCGTCAGTTTGCTAACAATGACTTCAATCATGATTAAAGATGCAAAGAGAAGAGGCACAACCAACATGATTAACACATGCCCACATTTTGCAAGTTATCATTAAGCTTACAAGTTCATTAAACAGAGTATGAATTAACATCATTCAATAACCCGACGCGCGACGGGAGGCTTCAGAACTGGTCAGCGATGTTAAGCTCGCAGTCCACCTACAGCGAGTCAAGCTGTCACAGCATGCTATACCGCGCGATACTTTCCAACTCATCGCTCGAAGCCAAGGTTGGATCAGTACAGTTAGCCGCAAAACTAAAAGTAGCTTTAAAGGATAATGTTTAAATTACTGCTGAAAATTGTCGCCGTCCCTTTCATAACGATCGTATCATATTTACTTTAAATTTTGGCGACATCTGAATCGCCACAAATGTTATGCGTAAATTAAGTTTTGTCATGGTTGTTTCGGTCATGTTCGTCATGGCTTGGATGCAAATAAACATTTGAACAAACTAAAACACTAATTTCTAAAAACTAATTATTCTCATCTTAATTTGTCTAATGCCGAGAGTAATTCTGCAGTTTTTGCACGTGGTAGTGCGTTAACCTACTTTGCTGGTGAGTGTACCAGACACCCAGTGCCCGCGATATTTAGGTGCGTTTGTCACGAGCTGCGTAGGCGACAAATGGAGAAAGCACCATTTCTCCGTGCGCTTTACATTCATAGTCAAACTAGAGATTAAATAAGCTAGAAACGAGATAGAACCGCCATATTTTAAACAAGATGTTCGTCCCGACTTTGTCTGGCCCAAGTTTATTTACATAATACATAGCTTATGTCTATTTAGAAGTTATGTTTATTTTCAATAGTAAAAGATGCTTCAAATAGGAACAGTTTGTTTGAAGTAAAACTAATTTACGTATTAGCAATCTTTTTATCAAATCCGTTTAGATTCTATGAAAATTCCTGTAGTCTAACCAAAAATATGAGTCAACTTCGAAATTGTGTTGCATAATAATTAAAATGCCTTTTATTATCTAATCAAAAACCAGCAAAAATCGCAAAATTACCGAATCGCTATATTTTTCTAGGTTAATGATTGATAATGTTTAATCATTACGTCATTTAATTATTTGAATACTATGCATGACTAGTTTCCTTTAAATAGTCTCATTAAGTTATAATTTCATCAATTAATCATCAATAAATATTGTTTTTTCCCTCAACTTAAGATGCGAGAGAACGCTGTAAGATTTCCTCACGACCGATGCTACTTTTCCTTTTGGCAGTCGATAGGTTTCCAAGCTGTCACTAATGGAATGCTAGCTTATGCAATGTGGGTTTGTACCAAACATTTATTTAACATAATGACTACCTTAGGGGATCTTAAATTGCTAAAGATCTGAAAGGATATTTCTACACCTAGGGAACAGTCTTGATCATATTACATTTTATTTCCCTTCTTTCACATCTACGTTCTGTTTACTTGACCAAAGTCAATTCAGCTGTAAGTATTTAATGCGTATTAGTATCATTCATCGTTCTGTTTGCGGGAAGTGGTAAATCATTATAAGACACGCCGGCCATGGGAAACGAGACAACAATATATAAATCTGCAGTAAATTAAATACAGGATTAACGTTGATTTCTCTAACGGCAAAAAAGTATTGCGCATTTGACTCACATTACTTATTGAGAGAACATAGTTTGATGGCCACCATGTGGAGGTGCAGCTTTCGCTACTCTTTCTAAACTATACAAAATAAAACTATTACAGATTAAAACTATTTAATATAGATAGTATTTTATCTGAAAATAAATAGAATAGACTTTACTTTGGAATACATAGCACAGACGTATATTGTTCAACAATGTCCAGAAAACATGTCCCCAGTCGTCGTGTAAATGAGTATTAATAATTAAAAAAATGATAGCTATTAAAAACTGAGCAATTTTTTTAATTTCTTTTGTTCAACGTGAGAATAAAATAAAATAGATGGCGGCGCTAGTATGACGCACACTACCACCATATTTATATTTTATTATATAGATAGAAGTAGTTAGTATTATACAGATTTCCTCCTGACGGTATAAAATCTAGTAAACATAAATAAAAATCCTTGAAAATTTCACACAACGTCATCTAGCTCCAAGCTAAGCAATTTAATGCTTGTGTTATAGTAACCAAAGTCGTTAAGACATGACTGATGCCTTTAGGCGGCATAGCAACACCGTCACCAGAGCTGGCCACTTGCTCATACGAACGAAGAAACGGATACGGATCGGACACGGATCGGACGTAGTGCCAAACCGCTCTTAATAATCCAGTAAACACTAGTTCCAGTAATGGCTTAAGTTTTCATTCGTGAACAGTTTTAATTGGCACTCAGTTTCATTAAGTAACCTATAATTTATATAGAACCGTTGATTTTCTAATAAGTTTTATTGGCCATAACAGAAACATGTTCGTCTGATCCTAAAGAGGCAATTCTGAATTAATAATGACAAGCTTGAGTCTGCGACTTCGCTCGCCTGGAAGTAAGGCAGCCCAAATATCTCCATCATGGCTTAACGACTAGAAGCCGGGACCGACAATTTAACGTGCTCTTCAAAGCACGTTAAATTGTCGGTGTCACGTTCAGTTGTTAATGCCACTTGCCACTCATCCAAGTTGTGACCGCTCAGAGCGAAACTCTATCAAGAGCTTAGCAAGCTTCGCTGTGAGGGAGAATAGCCAAAGTGCAAAAAAAATTCTACAGATATATTTGTTCCGTGACTAGATGGGTTTCTATCTATAATATGCATGTTTAAAAAATGTATCTATTACCATAACATAAGCATTAAGTTGCTTAGCTTGGGACTAGATGACACAGTGTGGAATGTCCAAGGATATTTAATTTAAAATAATTTATTTGAGTGAAATCCATACATCCTTGCAGACGTTAGCGTTCATAATATTAGTGCAGGTAATATCGGATAGTAGGATTTGATAGCCTGGCTTTAGGATCGTTGTGGTAATTCGAATAGATTTATCACGATCATTCGGCTTTACAATCGATTTCTATCCGGCTTTCCTAATTAAGCCTTGTGCATATTTCCATGACTTCTGTATAAAACTTTTGAAACTATCATAGTTAATCCATAAATCATTGCAAATTAATTGTATTTCAGTTAACCAAAAGTGAATTTGGACACTTCTCTAAAACTATAAACTTAGTCAACGTTTATCTGAAACTGCGTAAAAGAAAATGAAAGAATATAAATATAATAAATAAATAAATATGACACGGACATGCCACACAGCGTCATCTGGTCCCAAGCTAAGCAACCTAATGCTTGTGTTATGGTAACCAGATGACTGATATAATACATAGATACATTTTTTTTTTTTGTAAATACATATATATTATAGATAGAAAACACCCAGACACGGAACAAATATCTGCAGAACATACAAACATTTGTCCCGTAGCGGGGATCGAACCCGCAACCCTCGCGTCTCAGCCGGGCGTTCGCCCAACTGCGCCACAGAGGTCGTCAAAATATCCACCGCCTCTAGGGATACTTAGGTAGAAAATGCCTTCTGCATTATGCTCGCCAATCGTACATTTATTTTTGTAATTTATGTGCAATAAAGAATTTATAAATAAAATAAAAAAAAATACTTACTTGTTGAAGAGATTTTGTTATAAAAGTATTCGATTACACTTTAGTTTTAATATTTCTTCTGTACGTAATCTATCTATCCGCAATCTTTTCTCACATAAAAATATTGAAATCGTATGATAACTGCTCTAATCAAATCAATCAAACACTCAATCGCTAGATTAAGTACTACAGTTTACTTCCTTCCATTATCTAATACATCGTTGCATCAAAACAGACCATTAGCGCTTTAGATTTGTATCAAATTGTGCTTAAAAGGGTCCAGCGTAGGGTTTTAAATGTAATGGTCAGGAAAAGGCGTGGCTAGGTAATGATGGACAAAAAGTGGTGTTTGTATTGAATTTATCACTTTCGCCGCATTCAAGTCGGCTCAGTTGGACTCGAGCTTCTAATCGTTTATCTAACTGGCTCGCTACTGATTGTTCTCGATCGAAACTCGAACATAACCCAGCTTTAAAAATACCGGTGGTATAGATTGAATGCGACAAGCACAGGGTCGGAGAGAATGGCGTGAAAATGAGGCAATAGATTCCCCTAGTTCTAAGATCGTGACGTGTCAAAGTGGTCTTTAATTTGATTTTATTGAATAAATATATTTTGACTTTTGAGGAGACCTATAAACAGTAGTGGGTTGTGGGCTTATTAGATAGATATATTTTATATCGAGCGCCTCCTGATGAGGCCGCCTCGTTGAACGCTATACAAAACCACCCATGGCTAGTTTTACATAAACTCAACTTAAAGCAAATACCATGTCTAGATACATTAGTTAGGCATTTTGAAAATACAGTAAATACGCAAAACGTGTGTTATTTTAGTGAGAGCTGCCCATGAAGGAAATTAAAATGTGCTCTGCAGGGAATAACATTATTATCATTACTTCGTATTTTAAACACTACATTATTTATACTTTACATTTTGACATCATCACATAGGTATTTTATAGTAGACTCGCTCTAAATATTAACTTTTATAATTTTGTATTATTTACCTGTTAATTCAGTCAAGAGGATGTTTTTCTAGTACAATGTTAATTATAAACGTGATCAACGATTGAGTATGCTTTTTGGTTAATTATTCTGCAAAGTAGGTAGGTATAGGTAGTTGAAATGTTAATTACTTTGTTTATGCAATGTGAGACAAAGTCACAGGCTTATTTAAATCCCTGTGAATTTTAGATTAGACTCTAACATTGAGCTTCGATTTAAATGAATATTTATATAAATAATCTTTCAGGCGACAAATCATTTTTTTCATTAAAGTCCAATTCAGAAAAAAGAGCAGACTACAGTTAGTGAATCATCAAAAAGTGAACAAAAATTAAAACTAAAAATATACTAAACGTACACTCAGTAATGTACAGCTGGAAAAATAGCAAAACCCAATTTTAAACATAAAAACCCTTTGAACGACCTCAGTCTTTCAATATGCAAATTACATTCTCGAATACGAAACTCGAAGAGACGAAACAATGGTAGGGATTGCAATGTGCGGGGTTAACAACCGATTGCAATGACTGAGGCCTTCTCTTCATGGCGAACGACAATGTTAATATAGCACTTTCAAAACTGCCATTAAACCTGATTAAATTATGTAGGCGATTGATTATCTTCTGATAATGTAGAAGACTTAAATGCAGGCATAAGAGGCTTACTCAATGTTTTATTCATAAAAATGCATAAAACTGAATATTTGAAAACCGAACGGAAGTGTTATTGATATAGGAATATCTAGGGACCAACATTTTAATCGCCAATTATACCTGCCTATTTTATCTATGGAATTTCGCAATAATAACATTTATCAATTTGATATCTATAAATCAATTATCAATCTGAAGTTCAGTATTACACTGATATTAAAATAAAGAAAATAACAAATTATTCGATTTATTTATCAGGCGTTGCGAAATACAATTGCGAACACAGTGTGTTCGCAATTGCAAAAAAATACTTAGTGATAAGTATTTTTTTGAATTTACACGTGTTAGTCGATAGTGCCATGATAGTGAGATTTTTTTTTCTAAATCAATCATAAGAAGATTATAGTTCGTTTTTTTTAAATTAAGTACCGTTATTTAAACGAACCAACCTACTGCTTATAACTTTGTTACCTACATAGTTCCAAGCTTCAACCTCTTTTATAATATGACGAAATATGAGCTGTTTTGTATTTCATACATTGTTCTAGATACGTACAATACAAAGCATTGACATACGCCTTGTTTGCTCTACACTTCTGAAACATTTAAATAAGCAACGTAACGTATCTAATGACAGATATGTCAGTCAAGCTTAACAAGCTGTAAGTATCACAAAAGTCTTGTTGTCTTACAAAATCGATTCAAATGGTAACGTTCAATCATCTTGCACGCCTTGGGCTAGTGCTCGCCAAAGAAATATATCAGGCCATCAATTAGTAATTGAAATAGGTTACATCATTCAGAATTGTACATGTACCGACAATTGACGACTTTGATGATGTGACAAGTGTCGAGTCGTAAGTTCATAATGAAGAAATGGCCAAATCCGGAGTTTTAGACCGCCTAAAGCATTCTGAGACCTTTGTCCAGCTGCTGGACGAAAGAGGTTAATAAAAAAAGATTTTGTGAAACTAGTGGTGTAACTTACTTCCGCTAACAGATCAACGTTTGAGATTTCTGGTGATTTAGGGAGTTTAATTTTTGAATCTTATTTCGAGCTTGATGACTTAAAGCGTGTGAGGACAAGGAATGCGCATGGCAAAGGAAATAATCATTCAAAAAAACATAGTGTTTCTTCAGCGATTTTTCAAAACCAATGCGTGGATTAAATCATATCAATGGACAGTCCTCGGTAGCCCTGCTCCACATACCATTGCCAATGTCAACGTCATACAATTATGATAGGGGACGTACATTTCGGCAACGCTGTAAAACTACACCTGCTCATTACATTCAGCATTGACGCCAGCTATTTAGAGATCGGTTGTTTATAACAAACTATTTGTAAACGTCCACCGACCGTCCTGTGCACAAATATTGCTCTTTACCGCGACTCGAATGATATGTATTTCCTTTAAATGACTACGGTCAGACTTAATAACCTATCTATCTCTGGTTTGACTCACTGTCGTTAGATATTTGACTTATTTTGTATGAAAGTATGTCAAATATCTACCCGCATTAAACTAAATGAAAGATAATATCTTTCATTTAGTATAGAGTAGGAAGATATTTGACATAATTATGTTATTGAAACAGGCTGTTAGTCGAAACGATACGCATAAAGTTACATCAGAGCCTGTAGACAATTACTATTCGTATCTATTTTATTTTATCGATCATCGTATCTATCAATCATCGCTTATCCCTGTCTTTGTATCTATCATCCGCTTATCCTTTGATTTGACACTTGTGACAACGTAAATTCTTTTCATACAATTTCCGATTCCTATACGTTTTTATTATTTTTCTGTTTCTACAGTGCAAGCGATTGAAGAAAATAGGGGCTAGGGGGGGCAGAAACTTAAGAGTTGATTTTAAATATTCAGGTATAATAACTGTTATAAATGTTGTTTTGAATATCACTCCAGTAAACGTGAACCCAGGATTTACGTAATACAATGCGAAACTTTAGCGAAGCGTTGAAGAGTTATCATAGCCATTCATGAGACTTTACAGCTCATTGCGAATGATTTAGTGCATAATTTATTTATGAAATTTGGCTGAAACCACCTTGTTTGGCTGGAACAGGTGAGACGGCAGTTCAAATTATCATATCGTTTCATCGGGCTGCTATTTTCATATCCGATGTTCATGTTCTCGATGACATGCACGTGCTTTCACTGATGTATTATTCAACGCAAATCAGGAAGAATCTGATGTAGAACAGAATGACGGGTAGAGAAAATAAGATTTGAAGAAATTGAAAACTTGAAATCTAATCGGTCGCAGTGAAAATATCATTCATTAATTCAGCCCTTTATCAAATAGATAGTCATAAATAAATAAATATTTTTGAACAATTCCTTTATAACCAACAGCAGTTATAGCACGATTGACAAAAAAATTGTAAGAGATTGAGGAAGAATAAAATAATACTATACAATAACTTATATTGGCACGAAATAAACGAGATAAAGTAGTTTGAGCAGCGTAGTTTTCGCGCGATCTTTTGCCAAATATTGACACGGAAAGATAACGGGTGTTTACACAGATCATGATCCCTGCCTCCAAGAGATTGTCACAAAGTATTATTATTGTAGTCATGTCTACAAATATGTATTTAATATTTATACAAACACAAATCCAAAATAAATACTATAGTTTTCCTTAGTTGTTCCTGATTTAGCAACTTTTAGTTTTTGCGTTATTAAAACTGTAGGATAAGAGCGAAACCTGTTCATGTCGCTTTCGGCTATAAAGAACGAATATAGAGAAGAAACAGAGGGAGGTATTTCTAACACGCTACCGCTTATTAAAAGGATTAAAAGTTAACCGATTTGTTTGTAAGTACTAAATAAATGTATTTTTATAAATACCTTAACTTTAGTAAGCTCGAAACAAATAGTTTTTAAACAGTTTTAAAGACAAAGGGCAATAAGTTAACGATTACTCAAATGTTAATGTGACTACAGGCACAATAGCATTAAGAGCTGAGCGACCAGTGCTTTTAAGGACAGTTAAAATGTCGGTTCAACTTTTAAGTAGTAAAGACATGAGGCCTAGCTTATCCTTACATACAAAACTACATTTCATTACACTAAGTTAATCTATCAAGCTTCATTCGTCCTTCACCTTAATCTTCAAGAATAATCTTGTATCTCTACATAATTGGTAAGCGTTTAGTTTACTTCCTGTAGTTAAGATATTTTTAGATACCTTTCGATTTCTATTAGTCACGCGTCAGCGGCCGAGCAATCGTTCATAACTGGCAGCAATTCTATAATTATCGGCTACTACGTGTCTGTCTGTAGTAATTCTGTCTAACTAAACGCTACAAAACATGTGCTGATTCATAGTAGATTTGCGAAGTTAATACAAATACGCTTATAGAGGTTGGATACCAACATGTAAGTCGTCATGGAGATGGTTGTGGGAGATTGACACAAGAATAGATGCCTATTCCTGACATTGTGATGAGACAGGCCAAATGTGATAATAATGCAAGTACATATTTTTCTAAATCAATTTGTGAAATTGTGCGAAGATGAACGTATGGTTTTACATTACGCTGGTCAACTATAAAAATAAATAAATAAATATCCTTGGACATTCCACACAGCACAACACACACACTATCTCAGAGAAACTTAAATTTTCTCATCTTACTATGACGACGAACACGCAATAAGCACTCGAACCTAGATAATTAATTGAAAACAATATATCAATGGTGGAATTGACTCCAATGACTCATAGATCATAGCGTAATGTTGGCAGTATTGAGTGTGAATTGTCACGCTAGTCGATAGTTTACATTAGATCACGCCTTATGGATGTCCTTCGATAAAATTCTATGGGGATACTCTAGTCGATAACATTTATAGGTCAACTCGATGAAATTCGTCTATAGTATTCGGTAGATGGTAAACTCATTGTACCCGGTTTGAATGGACAAAGTGTTGGATAACACTTTTTTAATCTTTGACGTAAATTCCCTGCAGTAACTACTACAACTCGTAAACGTTTTATGAATGAATCACAGAATACGAAAACCAACATTCCTATCGTCAAGGTTCATACCCACTTTGGACACTATGAAATGGTAGCATAGTATATCTAACGGTTCTCATCTCCATAGAAATATAGTCAAAAATGTTAACGGATCATAGTCTAACGGAGCCGCCGCCTACATTCGTGACGTAATTATTAGTCTAGCCTGTCGATAGGAGCTTACCAAACAAATACTAAGCGTTAAGAGGAATGTATATTGAATAAATAAATAAATTATAATTAATAAGATGACAAAACGTGGCAACGACGACGTGACGACTCTACATGGGCAGAACTAGGAATGGCCTGGGATACGTAGAAGAAGAAAGGGACCTTTGCCCAGCGGTGGGACACCATAGGCATTCTTTTTAATAAGATGAGGTGGTAATGAAAACAATGTGCGGATCAATAACAGAAACTAAATTGAAACAAAATTCAAACGTATGATAGGAATCTACGCAATATGTTTTTGATAGATTGCTAAAATTGTTATTGGAAACTGAGGCGGATAGAGTATCGAATGTTTGAGTTTTTTGTTGGCGTACCCACGACGTACAAATATAAAAGACAAGGTCACTGTTGCCTGAATAGATATGTTAAATCAAATTGTTATGGAAATCAGTACCTATGCGGCTGGCCCGGCAAGAGTCTACTACATAAATCTTTACACATTATCTCTACTACATTATCGAGTTGAGCCATCGTAACAGACGATATAAGCAGCTCAGCAGATCCAAAAGAAAGTATGGAAACAGTAAAATTTTATCACTTTTTGTCAAATGCAGTAGATATAGATACTGAGAAGACTTGGTAGACAGTACAATTATGTTTGCATAGCTACTTGGGCTTGACTAAACGCAGTAATAAGACAGTGAACTAGACTAGACCGAGCGTTCAGCCGCATACATCTCGTCTCGGCCCAGTACCATCTAGCAGAGTACCAAGTGTCAAGATACGACCCACATGCCAACTACCTTGAAGTACCAGACCAGCAAATCTTGAATATAATATTTCTATGACGTAAGGTCGCGAGGCGGACACGCCCACAATTTATTTTTCAGATAGGTATATCGAGGTTTGTACGTCACGCGACACAGAATAGTGAGTAGTTACTGGTTTAAATCTGGCGGGATGTCGACTCGTATGTTTCGACACGTTGAGTGATAAGAATTACTGTGTAGTGTAGATATATAAAGTGACTGTGATGTCTATAACTACATTAATGTAGAGAAATATTACAATATGAGGGCAACTGTATAAAGATAGGGTATTTTTTAGTAGTGTTGATATAATAGGCATGAAAGAAGATGAGCCAAAACAATTTATGAGGACTGTATAGATTTAGCTTAAGTACCTATTCCTGGTGGTACACATGACTGAATAAATTATAGAAATGTTTTTGAGATATAGAAGCTGTGGAAGCTTAATCTGATCTAAGTAACCATTTATAAAAACAATGAGCACTTAAATTAATTAAGTACTTAATAATTTTCTTCATTTAATTCCTAGGTTCACCTCACATGGTCTCGTCATTTAAATAATTTTGTTTCTAAGGACCTATATACTTAAAAATTGTTTTGTCATCATGTGAATTGAGTACCTAGGTAGTAGGTATTTATAGAACATTTGAATTTTGTAGGTAGGTATCTAGATATTTTATATATGAAAAAACTAGAGAAGTAGAGATAGACACAACTGAATGTCTGCCAAGCTTTTAATTTTGAGATAGAATGTATTACATACTTGCATTATAACAAAGTGGTTTTTAAATAAAAGATACTGAAAACGATACATTAAAAATGAGTATGAATAAATAAGAATAGAAATACTTTTAAACTTCAATTTTTAATTTTTAGTTACTTATTATACTCGTAGATGTAAAAATTTCATTGATTTGACACATATATAAGGATGTTTTGGTCCACTATTATATAAGATCAAACAACAATTTTACAGAAAATGAAATCTTCACCATAGGCAATAAGTTAAAATGAATGTTCAACTATTTTTCATTAGACATGAATCTTGAATTCATTCTAGTCTTAAGTGACTAATGGATTACTTTCACTTGGCTTACAATGATTAAGTAATTCAAGTCTCAATTGAATGCACTTAAAAAATGAATTATCTTTCAGACAGAGTGGATGTTGCTTTCTTATTGGTATAAATTACCTACTAGAATAAAAATACTGCTGTTTCTACTATAAGTAGATAAATATGTATACACATCATCTGACACAACAGACTAATTATCCGCCAAATTCCTCTTGTACAATTATAATAAAATCATAATGTGTTTAAAAAGTTTTAACTTAGGAGTAAAATGTAGACTGATTTGTTATGACACAACTTTTGTCTTGGAACCTTGGGTTTCTTAATCTGATGCAATAAATCTTTAAATTTACAATAATACAAAAAAATGACTTACCCATCTGTGGTAACAGAGTTCAATGATAATGTCTCAGCAAATATCATCTCTTGATCTTCAGCAGGAGCCTTCTTCTTCTCAAACACCTCTTCTTCGGAAGGAGCTTCATCAATGGATTCCTGGAGCACATTTTTACTGCTAGCATCAGGCTTTTGACTGACATTACGGAGTCCAGACAGGTCGACCTTAGTGTCAGCACCAGCTTCGGGCTGCACGGCTTCTGACACCACCAGAATAAGGAGAGCACAGCTGAAAACATAAAATCATCAGTTTATCAGATAAAAGATGCGAGTGGGATGGGCAAATAAATATGTACATACCTGGAAAGCACTGAAATAGTCAACAGTGACGTATAAATAATACACAGTCCACCCTTCATAGTAATTTGTGCGATATATCCACAGTCCATATCATTTTGCGCGAACACCAACCTATTGTAACTCTAACTAACACATTCCGAATTTATACGGTCGACTAACGTTTCAATTCTATATATGCACGCGCAACGAGGCACGTTCAAAATTTCCAATAATGAATAATAATTTTTGCAGCTGCGATTTAGTAACGTTAAAAATTGGGGAGCAAATTATTATTCTATTTTACACTAAAATCTCCGAGAAAAATCGAAACTTCAACTTCTTGTCTTGAATGAAATTTGACATAACAATACGTCAAAAGTCGACTTACTCAAGTTTCATTGGCTACTAAACGATTAACGAACATATGTTTTTTATCAACCAATGAAATTCAAACATTTAAGAAGTAAGCATGAATCGCATTGGGTCAAAACATTTTACGTTCCATTCCAGCACGGATTTTCTACCGATTTGATTGATTGACAAAACATTCAAATCAACTTTAGGTTTTCTTTTAAATGGAATCAAAATGAAAATTTAGAATTTTTCCAAAACGAAAACGTTTGAAAGAACTTAGATTAAAACAATAAGCTACACACACTGATTGTTTGATTCGTGAGGAGTAAGCAAACCGAAGGATTCGAAAGAAGCAAGCAAGACCAATGTCAAAAAAAAAACTCCATGAATGAAATGAAGTGTCAAAACGTCATCGGTCGGCGTACGATTTGATTTCTGGGTGTTTGAGTTTGTGCCGCTAAGAAAATTAGGAAATGGAAGCATTATTCGCTTTGCCGTTCACAGTTCTTGAAATCCCGAACATTAAAATTAAAAAGCCGACATGGCTACAGGCGCC
Organism: Xanthorhoe spadicearia; assembly: GCA_947086425.1. Classification (NCBI taxonomy): domain Eukaryota; kingdom Metazoa; phylum Arthropoda; class Insecta; order Lepidoptera; family Geometridae; genus Xanthorhoe; species Xanthorhoe spadicearia. The sequence continues at coordinate 11,346,931 of OX352195.1, read as the reverse complement.
GTCAGCCATGACAACGTTTTCGTTGGTGCTTCTCTCATACTTTTTGGTTACTGGAGGTGCGCGTCGTGTTTTAGTGATTATCTGATTGTTTTCTTATGGGATTCGCGCTGGATGACTAACAAGTGGTTTATTTGTTTGCAGGGATAATCTATGACGTTATAGTAGAGCCACCGAGCGTGGGTTCGACGACCGATGAGCATGGCCACAGCCGGCCGGTAGCGTTCATGCCGAACCGAGTAAACGGGCAGTACATCATGGAGGGGCTGGCTTCCAGCTTCCTCTTCTCTCTCGGCGGACTAGGCTTCATCATCCTGGACAGAACACACAACCCTTCTACCCCTAAACTAAATCGAATCTTACTAATTTCTGTAGCGTTCCTTTGCATTCTTGTTTCTTTCTTTACCACTTGGATTTTCATGAGGATGAAGCTGCCAGGCTATCTGCAGAACTAACTTTTCCCTAATATAATAAGCTATATTCTAATATTATTGAGTCTTGTTTTGGACTGTCATTTTAGGTTTTAATAAATATTTTTATACCATTTGTAAATCATTTTACTTGGGTACTCACTTTAATAAAAAATAATCAATTTCAAATTATGAGCTTTTATATTATGAAACCATTGTAAGGTTAACACATTGCATGGCCCAGGCCCCATGGTCATCACTAGGAGAGGATGAGACAGGAACTTTAGCATCATGGGCAGTCAACATGTTAAAAAGGCATTTTTGCAACAAGACAAAAGCACTTGGTCGTTCAGTGTTGGTCTTAGGAAGAAGTAATTTTACTGCATGTTTTTTAAATTTCCCATATTGGAATGAATGAAGTACAGTGACTTTTATGAATAAAGTAGGTAGATAGTAACAGTATTGCAATAAAAAAAATTATAATGTGTCTGTTTAAATTTACAGTAAATCATTACTTTATTTCTCAATAAATTAAATTACAGAACATTATTTTTAGTTATAACAAAATCTAAATGTAAAATATCACAACATAATATTAAAATTAGTAAATGGTAGTCACATAAATGCATATAAAAATGTAAGAGATTCACAAAAGATTCAACTTAATATTTATCTATAATAAAAATAAGGAAGACAGAGAATCAGTCAAAATACATCAAAATTTTAAACTTACAAACTACATTTATGGGCAAACTCAACATACAGTACAGCTACCTTTCTATGACCGTTAAAAGTGATTCAGCTTAGGTCCTCCATCCAAAGTATTGTGTTTGCTGGCCCATATAATTACATTAATAATCTAATTATCAAAACATTCATAAATATTAATCAAGATTTCATAGCCTCCACTCAAACTTCTTTACAAATCTTATTGTTGATCATCTTACATAGTACAGTAGTTCATTGAATGTGCTCGTGTAGTAAATAACCTCACAGCCTGATTCTGAAAGCGCTGTAACAAAAAAAGGAACATTAGAAGAATAAAATGTTAGATTTATAATTAACTAGCAGCACGTGTCACTGATTGGTACCCACGAGAGGGAAAACGAAAAAAAGGAAGACCACTCCAAAGATGGGAAAATGATATAAGGAAAGCAGCAGGAGTCCTATGGAAAAGAAAAGCCCAAAATAGAGATGAGTGGAAAGGGTTGGGGGAGGCCTATGCCGCAAGGCAAACTGACGAAATGAGGAACTAAAATGCTCAATGAAATAATTTAAATTTATTAAAATGGAATAATTTATTACTTAATTTAATCTAAACACTATTATCATTTGCATGTAACTAACTTATTTTATGTTTTTGTTTAATGTCAGAAATAAATGGCTATTTTATTTATTTATTTTATTTAGCAGCACGTCCCAGCTTTGCACGGGTGTACTTAGTACTTACATAAAACTATCATGATAAAATATAGCTTATAACCATCACAACATCGACAGTCCATTGTACACATTGTTGAAAGAATTTTTTAAATCGGCTCTACACATTAGTGAAATAATTTTTGAAATGGGGAGAGTAGTTTCGGAGATTACCTCCGTCAAACACAGTATATACAAATGTACTCTGTGGTCAAACAAACAAACAAAATTTACCTCTTTATAATATTAGTATAGCTATAGATATAGAAATGAATACATACTGGCAGAAATCAGAGCTCTTATCTATGATATGCTCAAACTCAGCAAAGGACAACGCTCCATCATCATCCAAGTCAGCTTCTTCCAGAACGTTCTGGACCAAGGTCTGTAGCTCAGTATCAGCCAGCTTTAACTCGGGGCCGCAGAGGCGCTCAATCACCTCACGCAGATCAGACACCCCAATCATGTCATCACCGTCAAAATCTGGAAATCAACCTATTTTGTTGAGGCAGGGTGCAAACGTGGACACTTTATAAATTTTTGATTTCTTTAGAACCAGGATGATTCTCGACGACTTTCAAAACATCATGCGGTAAGAGATTGCATGTTATCTTACATTATTCAACAAAATCACACAGTGAAATATACCTGTTATATAGCAGAAGATAATTAGATGTGTATAGTTTTTGGAAATACAGTTAATATTCTATGCAATGACACATTAAACTTCCGCTATGTGTTTTCAGAAAGGACCATGAATCATGAGTTTTAATCGATGAGTCAGCTAACATTTACCTTATTCATGGGAGTATATTAGCTAGAAAGGAGGTCATTTATGATGAACAGCAGAACTAATGAGATAAACAGACTTACCAACAGCATGTAAAAACGAGATGTGTATACGAAATTCCTCAGCGAAGCAATTCCGATTATTATTATAACATATTACTTCACTTTTTATGACTTACCAAAGATCCTGAAAGCATGTTCTGCCTTCACAGCCTTGGGAGCCATTTCACTGAAGACTGACATCATGTCCAAAAAATCCTCAAAAGTGCAGTCTCCGTCATTACTTGAGCTGAAGACTTTACAGATTCTATCTCTGAAGGGATTTACTCGTAGTTCTGGGTATTGTAGTACTTTGGCCATTGGTAGCTTTGCATTCTTGTTGTGACCTACTTTTTCTGGGGCCAGTGCTTTGAATTTCGAATGTGCGCTGGAAAAAGATGAAAGATCTAATTTAACCTACATACACCTCTAATAAACAAAGGCTGACTCTTCGATAATAATTTCAAGCATGGAAAACAGGAAAGTTTTATTTGTGTAAGCTTTATTACAAATGTAGCAAAGGAAGACTGATGACTGGATTGATATACTTACTACAGCACTTCCTTCTTCGTGAAATATGTGAGATCCTGTGAAAGAAAAAGTATGAAATAAATAAGATTACCAAAAGAATGAGTAAACCCCGAATTTATTCAAAATGCATTTAAAATTTAATTAGTCGATTACTAATATAGGTACCTCATAATCTTGAAGTTCCTCTTCAGTAAATTGGCTTTTTCCTTGGCCCATTTTGCTCAAATTACTGCATTAAATTAAAAAAGTAAATAAACAAAGCACTTTGCAATGAATCAATGAATGAACCGATCAATGTTTGCTTGCTGAGTCCTGCCTGGGTGACAGTGACAGCTAAAATGGTAAATGACAGCGCCCGTCAACGTCAAAAGCATTTTTTTTATCCATATTAGGCTAACCATTACATTTACAATTCTTCTTAAAAACTAAAACAAAATGGTAAAAGTTTTTTAACTCAATTTGTATCACGAGGCTGTATCTGAAACAATGAAATATCGTATAATGTGTCAATAAACAAGGGCACCTATATAATAGGTCGTGTTTGGAAGACAGCTAAGAGGTTGTACCTACATAGTGTACCTAGCTGATGTGTTCTTACCATTGCCTTTCCGTTTCCGTGAAGCAAATATCTTTCCTCTCCTGTAAGGCCCTCCGGGATTCAGCTCACATAGCACTGGAAACTTCTTCTTACAAGGAGTCGATAACCATGTTTTGGTTCTTGTAATGAGCATGCAGTCAAACTTTGTGAAGTTCTTTCTCGGATGGCCAGGGGCCCAAGCTCGATAAGTCGTGCAATCTAAAGTATCCCCCTAAAAGAAAAGAGAAAAAACAAAATTTTACTTTTTGTAAAGTATAGTATCTAGGTACCTATAAACGACCACCTAAACACGTGACGTACTTAAAACTACTGGATTGTGCCTGTTCCGAACGCGACACACCATCTGACCATTCAAAGAATCAGGCAAACCCGATGGTGTGAGCCAAGCTTTTGTTTCAGAAGTCCAATCTATTATTATTATTATTACGAGCCTGTAGCGTTCCACTGCAGGGCAAAGGCCTCCCTTCCTTCCTTCCCTTGAGTATTATGTTCTGTGTTCCTTCCACTCGTCTCTATCAAGAGCCAGTGCGGTCCAATGTGGGCAGAATGAGTCGAGTTCATCTCTCCACCGCCGCCGCGGTCTGCCGCGTAGTCGTTTCCTGTCTCGTGGGATCCACTAAGTCCAATTTAAGATTGGTAATATTTTTATAGGTAGGTACCTACTTGAAATAGCAGACCAACCGTTTGTGCCAACAAAGACGCTGCTATTCACCCTCCTCAGAGCAGCTAGCACCATTTCCACGCCAGCTCCGGCCAGCAACTGTGCCACTGCGTCCGTCCTCTGCTCACTGGCGATGTAAGGCAGTAAGCTACTCCGGTTCCTGCACTCAGCGGCTGCTTCTGTGTAGTTCATCCGATTGGGGAGCTGTAGGAACATGCCGATAGCTGGCACGCACGTCGAGTTTATATCAGCTAGAAAATAAGATAGGTCAAGTTTAACATTTGCGACAATGGAGTCACCATTATTAGGCCATTAATAGGTAGGAACGTATTACAGTTGGATAAAATAAACACTTATTATTATTTTTAACCCCTTTTCAGGGTTCAAATTAAATGTAAATCAAAACAATATTTAAATCGTAGCGCTACAAGGTATTCGTAGCATTTTTCGTAGCAATTTATTTTTCATAGAAAAGATTTTAACGCGTTCTATTTATACCTAAACTATTGCAAGATTAAATTTTTATGAGTTTGTTTGTTTATGAAGCAATGTTGTGGTTTGTTAATGCTTAGAACAATTACCTAGGGTGGGTGTACCAGTCCCAAACCATTTAAGGTGAGATTTTGACTTTGAAAGTCTCTAAACTGGTAATTAATAGCTTTAGCGGAGAAGAGTAACTGTATATGTGCTTATTGTTCATTAATAATGCAGTATTAATACAAAAATTCAACATAAATATGTTAGTTTATTAGTTATTTTAAGAAAAATACCAAAAACGGGAATGTACCTAAGTTTGACCAGCGCGCTCCCATAAATAACCACATTTTGTCCTAGTAGTTGACCACTTTTTGGGTGATAATAAAACAATTTTACTATAGAATACTTTCATTTATTATACTTCGTTAATTAGTAATCTTATTGTGGTGTCAAGATGGTTTGTGATCTCATTTTCCTTTGTACCGGACGTCTCATTTTTAGTTTGTTTATTCTAGTCGAGTGAGTGACACCATAATTTCTACTTGTTTCCCTTATCTTCGCTTCTTTACTAATTTCATCTAGACACTTAAATACCTTTTTGGGGGGGCATTTTGAACCTAAAACAATGAGACAGAACGTTAAAACTCTAATCTGGTCATCCTTAGGAACACTTTTTTATAACTGGGAACCAATAACAAACCAGTGGTCAATTACTGGCGAACACTGCAAAATACCACTTGAATTACATTTAAAACGCACTGAATTGTCAAACAAAAGCATCACCATGAAAAAAATAGGGAAAGCAAGAAATTATTGCCGATCACCAGTAGCAAACCACTTGGTCAACAATCGGAACCCAGTACAAAGTGTGTTCCAGTAGTTAACCACTCCTAAAATTACCTTATTTTGACATTATCTATAAAAAATAATAGCTTCCAGCTCATCAGTCAACATTCAATTATCGAAATAATATAACTTTATGACAATGACTTTGAAATAATAGTTGATTTTTAAAGATTATACTTACCATATTCACATGCACTAATAACTGTGATGGCGGCCGGAAAGCTAGTGAACGAGACACTAGTCTGTTTAAAAGAGTATGGTAGCGATATCGTTGATGCAATCACTCATACGTTATTATCGGGTGGTTGGGAACAGTCTGGCCAAGATATCAAAACGGATTCTTTATTTAAAAATGCCCGCATTTTCTTATTTTATTCAATTGAATGTGTAAGTGGTCAACCACAGGTACGTGGTTTGGGACTGGTACACCCACCCTACCTACGTTTCTAGAGAATTATAATCTAGAACCAAGTTTAGCCAGTAGGCTCTTATAACTTAGAGGGAATTGAGATTAGTTCTAGACACAAAGTCATGAAGCTTACGTATCGGCCGTCCGTAGATGCTGTAGTAGTCAAACAAGCTGTCGTTCACCAAGGATTGTCCACCATCAGACTCTGCACACTTTAGAACTTCACAGGTATACTCCTTAGTCCCTATTGCTTCTGGGGGACTGAAATTCAGAGCTAGACCTGGAAATTAAAAATTATGTATGTACCTATACTTAGTCAAATCAGTTATGCGTAATAGTTAGATCACGCCACTATGCCATTATGAGCCGACTGCAGACTGTAGGTATTCGGTAGTCAATTGTCTATATCATTTTATAAGAATTCAAGATGTTTTTAAAAATGCCTGAAGGGGGAAAATAATTATGATTTTTACTATTTCAACCTTTAAAAGACTTATGAGTCCAACCCATAGATGATTCATACTACGACAACTGTAATATGTTTGAGATAAGTACATGCTTGAGTATAGATTCTAAATCCAAAGAGTCACAAGAGATGACGGCAACTCATTCTAATGTGCTTACTCACTAATCTCACTATCACTAACCTTTCTTCTCGATAGCCAGTCGTTGGCAGCTGATCACAGACGAGAAGTTAGCCTTAGCAGTAATTCCAAGCTTGGAGCGATGGCACTTCTAAAATAAGATGGTATTTCGGCACCTGTGTTGTCTCTGACGAACATATCTGATTTGCTATGACGACTGTTAAGGCGTTGAAAAGTGTGACAACTACAGTGATCTTACACATTCTCCAGTAATAACCCGGTTTAAAACTTAAGAATGAAAAAGATGGAAATCTTTGATTGTACGTTTTTATAATCTGTGATATTTTGTTAATACCATTTCACTCCACATCGTTACAAATAGCAAGGTAACTACATTATAGAAGACAAGCCTGTATTAAAAGCCCTGTCACAAAAATGTTGATCACGATTAGTTCACCGAATTAATTGAACGTACTGAAAAATTTGACTTAATTTTTATTGCGTGTGTTGCTTCGTTCTGCAAAACACAGAGATTTGTGCCAATAGTAACTATGCTTGTGCGATATCTGAGTAGGAAATAAAGTGAGGACCATCCACATTTTTACCTAACAAAAGCCTGTTGTCCTCATCTATCCATCAGTTTTTCACGAGACAAGATGATGTCAACCTTGATGTCGCGAATTGGCCTTGTTCAATCACAGAACGAGGACATTTCCAATGAACTGACAGTATGTTTTGTCTTTCATTGTGCGTGTAAAAAAACAACTGGTAGCTGCTGCAACTCAGATTGGATACAATAAAATAATTTTCCCGGAGAAAATATGCTTTATCGCTGGAATAAAACCTACATTTGTTGCGAAACAGTCAAGTTTTACGATAGGTCTGTTTCTTGTTCAACAATAAAACTTTTTTCCATGACAAATACTGTCCACAATTGTTTTTTTCAAAAACTGTCAAAAATCTAGACTTGTATTCAAACAGCTGTCATATATTTGAAGATGCCTTTTTGCTACGCTGATTTTGTTGTGGAAAATAATTAAAACATTGTGTCGTATTTAATAGTTTGTGGACAAAATGGGATGCTTTTATTCAAAGGGTATGGAAGAGGTATGTTCATATTTTGTGAATCTGAAAATTATACAATTACGGCCACTCTCATAATGTAACCGTTGGCATCGCTTTCTATAGTAGACATTTACACCCTTTAAACAGTTGGCTAGGTATTAGCAGACAGGTGGAAGATATTTGATAATAAATTTAGGGTAGGTAGGTGCCTAAGTGATTTGGACTTGCATCTGCTATACAGACATCTCCAAAATTATTTAAAAATAGCTGAGTTCCGCGGTTTCACCTGCATAAGTCCCGTTCTCGCGGGAATATGGAGATAAAAAGTAGCCTATGTCACTCCACATTCCTTCAACCACCACCATTTAAAAAATCACGTCAATTCGTCTCTCCGTTTTGCCGTGAAAGACGGACTAACACACACACACACTTACTTTCTCATTTATAATATTAGTGTGGATTCTGAAATCAAATAAGATAATCGCACTTAAGCAAAAACACATTCCAGGATGACATGTTATACGACATGTCACCTATTCGCCATCTCCCCGTGATCTTCGTGAACGGCGTGCCAGGCGCCGGCAACCAGACGGTCGCACAGACCATATCCAACATCACCGGATACACTATGATCCGGCCGGGCGAGCTGGTCAGAGCCGAGGGGCAGAAGGACACCACCCGGGGTAGGCTGATCGCGGATAAGCTTCAAGCGCAAGATGATATACCGGAGGTTAGTTTGTTTTTTGTAGGAGAGTGTTATGTACTAAGTAATTGTACTCCGTATACATAAAAGTGCCTAATTTGTGCGTCTCTAACGTTTTTCATTACAAATAATTCGGTATTACAACTGGGTTGAGCCGCTCCGACTTTAATCACTAGAAAGCCACATTCTCCATTGCTGTTTAAATTCATTTCCTCACTTTAAAATTTCTAAAGAACCTAATCCACTATCTTGTTCCAGCAAACGACAGTGGACCTGATCAAAGAGGCGATGCTGACGCAGCAGGACGCGAAGGGATTCATCCTGGTCGGCTTCCCGAAGAACCCTCGCATGTCCACCATGTTCAACAGACAGGTCAAATGGCCAGAGAAGATAGTGGCGTTGGAGGTTGACAATGAGGTAAAGTTTATGTCGTAAGGCATATTCATTGATGAGATAATGATATTCCCACTGCAGACCATATTATATATAGGTACGGAGAATAAAAATAAAACAGTACCTAAGTAAGTTTATAGGTAGGTGTGTAAACACATCAGGCGACCGAGTTCCCCATTAACGTTGATCCAATTAGAAAGAAAGAAAAAAAGAAAGAAAGAAAGAAAGGGGAAAAAAGAAATTTTCTAAACATTAAGTTTATAAAAACTATCACCAAATTTTTTCACTATTTCTATTAGGTAATTGACGACTTCTGGTGACTCAGTGGGTGAAAGCTCGCCTGAAACGCGGGTTAAATTTTCGCCACGGGGCAAATGTTTATAAAACCTACTAATTTAATAAACCTACCTATCACAGATGAGTTTCTGTGATCATGCGACTGTAAATAGTAGTAAACGCATCATGAAAAAACACAACTCTGCAGGTGGCAGCCAGCAGACTGCAGCACAAGTTGTCAGAACTAGGCAGACCGGAGTCAGAGATCAATGCGGCGCGGCAGATCGTGCGAGAGGCAGCTCACAAAGTCAAGAATGTGCACAAACGATTCGGAGGACACGTCATCACGGTATGGAAGACTTGGCTTCAGGCAAAATCATTAGATATATATACGTCCAAACAGATTTGCCTCATGACCATAATCTCGAATTCGCAGAGTCTAACTAATGGGGACAAAAATATGAAAAAACGCGCTCTTAGATTATTGTCATTAGGCCCCGCCCAATCTAGCCAATCACTAGAGTAGTCAATTATTGTGCGTTCTTTTCATTTTCATACAAATGTGCAAAAGAGAGCGGCCTATAGATATTATATAGCCGCTGTAACTGGAGTATAGGTAGTCGGATTTAGATTCGTCACTCTATAACTGTTTTTCACATGACCAACCTCTACTGAAATCAGTATTTACCATGAACTCATTTACTAATCACATTGCAGCTGGACAGTTCAGGAAACCCTAAAGCCCTCGCGACAACTCTCAAGGAGATCCTCTCAGACACGATAGAGAAGCACAAGAAGCGACCAGAGTCCCCCGAGCTGAGGCCCCCCACAGCTGTTTCGGCCCCCGCAGTGGCCCTCATAGCTCCCATAGCCCCCATCAAACAGGAAGCTATGATTGAACAGTGAACAGCCTACTTGTTGTGATGAATTTTACTGGACTTTGTAGGAATTATACGCTCTTTTTTCTAGTGGTTGTTTTTTATTAGATACTACATTAATGTTAGGTCTGTTCGACTTGCTTCTATCAGATGGGATAAATAATGGTAGGGTAAACGGTACTATTGTTGGCACCCCCCCAATGATTGGCATCCTAGCACTTTTTCTTGAATGATAAGAAAGTTTTCATCTTTTCAACAGTGGAAACATAAATAATTGGCAGAATATCCAATTTCTTATTATCTGAACACTTATTTTTAAATCAAACGTAAATAACAAAAAAATTATGGTCATTTGAAAAATATGTCTGGAAAGTTGCTGAATTTTAGTGATTTTGTTAAGTCTAGTGGGTAGAGTTCGCTTTCAAAAATAGGTGTTTTTTGGGAAGTTTGCAAAATATTTTCTATTTATTCAATACATAAAACTATCTATGGCGTGCTAAGAGTTGTTTTAGCGTTGTAAAATTTATACACCTGCTTGTTCATGGGTGCCAATGACTATACCATAATTTGTTCGACTACATAATGATTGGCACGTATGCAACCCACTGAAAGAACCAATATAACCACTACAAACCCTTAACCGATTAAGCTCAGTAGCTTAGCCGGGAAACTTCTTACGAACTTTTTTCTTTTTTTCTTCTTAAGTTGCTACTAAGATCTTTGTTTGCTTCGCTCACTCGATGAATTATAAAAAAACGAATAGAAAACCATACACGGACGTAGATAATATGCTATGCTAGTCTATTTCAGCTACTAATAAAGAAATTTTGAGGTTGAGTTTGAGTTTCTATCAATTTTTAGTACTGTCAATAGTGCCAATGACTGTACTAAATCATAGTGCCAATCACTATACTCAGGTGCCAATGATTGTACTTTTCCGTATATTGACGTTCAATTACATTTTAAAGTTACTTGAAAATATTTTTTTCATTTTAATTAGTATTTGTATTCATGCCTAGACATACTAATACACGAAAAATCGGTCATAAAAATAATCTATTTGTTTATTTATGAGAATCGACGATTTGTAAGAAAAAATCGGCTTAGGGTGCCAATCATTATACGGTTTACCCTAGGTAGGTATAAAAACGTAAAACCTCATGGGTCCAGGTCCTCTTCTAAACAAATTTGTTTCCAAAAAGTTTTAAACAAGTTTTAGCATGAAACCTTTTTGCATTATTAACATGGTACCGGAAACGGAAATGAAAATTGTCGTTGATTGTGTTCATTGTATGTCGATGATTGCTAGTTGACTTTTTTCGAGTAGGTAATAAATCGGAATTTAAAGTATTAAAACTGGTAATAATAGCTGTGTGTTCAGTCAACATTCAATAGAACAATAAAAAGATAAATTTTCTTTAGATGGCTTCATTAAATGTTTTATGTCGCAGGTAGTAATTTAAACACATTATGTAAACGCATGATACAATAAACATTTTGTGAAGAATTCGTGTAAAAACTTTTTTAACTTACTTACTTTACAGTAACTAAAAAGGTTAAGTATCCTGGTTCATCCTGGCTGGTCAATTTATTTTTCTAAATTTCAAAAATCACAATCAGAATGACAAACGCCAGTGCACGCGTAGGTAGTTGTCAATTGTCACAAAAACGCATCGATTTTCAAAACAAAAACATGAATAAATGCGTCCATTACGAAAAGAACACCGTTGGAAGTTACATCGTCACATTAATTTACCTTAATTCTTCGCATTTTCGTAATAAATTAGCTAAATTTCTGCTGTGTCCGATGTCACTGTGATTTAATTCTTGGCAGTTGTCAAAGCTTGAAGTTTAGGCGGGAATTCAGTCGTGTGTCTAGCAAAATTGGCAAAGTCACGCTGCGTAGGTCCGTGATCAAAGTGATGAAGATCAAACTTCGTAAGTACCCTCCTGTAGTAAACCAAAATGTAGAAGGCACACCGGGGCCGACCACAGATACATATTTTTTTAAAACAAAAGAGGGTAGTTTTACCTTAGCTACATGCAACTGGGCTATCTTCAAACTTACTATTTTTAGCTAATTATGAATTAAATCATTAATTAACTTGTTTCTCAAGAACATATAGGCATAAGTTTTGGCTAAATGTTTCACCGGAATTAAGATAGGTATTCATTCAGCAAATGATAGTTAGATATTTTTAAAATTTTTTCATCATCATCATCATCCACAACTTATGTTGTCTTATCGTTTTGCAATCTTCCAAAAACATCATTTTACCAAAGATAACTTTAGGTCCTATCTACTCTCTGTTTTTCCAATAAACTGTAGAATAGGTAGGCACTCAACAAAATCTTTTTTCCCATAGCCCCGGGCCTTATGTTGCCACCCCACTACATTCAACACCCATCAAAGTTTTTGCAAACAGCGCGAGACCGCTTCCCGTCAACGTCTTCGACAGACGAAAACGAGAGCGGTGTGGATTGGGATCCCGAGAGGCATCCAGCCTTGCTTCATCCGTACCACCACCAGTACCCCCGGTACCCCCCACCGCCCCCCCAGGCGGTCATCGTCGGCTCTGTCAGGAAGCGGCGGGGGAACCTTCCCAAGCAATCTGTGAAGATCTTGAAGAGATGGCTGTATGATCATCGGTATAATGCGTATCCTAGCGATGCGGAGAAACTGGCACTCAGTCAGGAGGCGAATTTGACTGTTCTGCAAGTAAGTTTATGTCTGTTTTTATACTAATCTTATTTAATTTCAAGCTCAATCATTCCAAGTTTTGTTTTAATCTTTTTAGTAAAAACGGGATTGAAACATATTTTTTATCTTTAGAGAAGGTAAAAAAATAATGATAGTTAGTCGCAGCTCATGGAAATCTAGTTTACCTACTTGGTCGCCACTTAGCACTCCCGATAATGAAGTACCTACCTGTATAAAAGTAGATCAGGTCACTTTTTAAGTTCCAACCAAATCCACATAAAAGAAAAAAAACCATCCATATATCCGTGACGTCGATTGCCCAGCTGCTCGATTAAACTAGCACCTCCTTGGCTCAGCTAAGGTCACATTCAAATATTTTCATATATTTAAGACAAGCACGGGTTCCTTTAGGTCTGCAACTGGTTCATAAACGCGCGCCGCCGCATCCTGCCCGAGATGATTCGCCGCGAAGGCCACGATCCCCTGCACTACACGATCTCCCGGCGCGGCCGCAAGACCCCCGGGGCCCTGCCCGGCGTGGGGCCCATGGTCGGCCTGGGGCCCTCCACCTCGCTGGGGATATCGTCTACAACAGGCGGGGTCACTGTCGCTACGTGGGACGGGATTGTTATGGAGGTTGGTGGATCAGCCTCATACGCTACGACTACAATCCTCTAAGCGGCTACAAGACCTTCTAGACCCTTCTATCGTTTCAATGTTTCAATTACTTAGATAATCTTTGCCCTGTACTGGCTGGCGCGGATCCTATATATTCTAGGACTCTTATTGATAATTAATCAATGACAGTAAACCTTCGTTACCTCGTATCAGCCTAGTTTAAGCCGCTCTTCGATACTACGTAAAAAAACGTATGAGTGGCCCAGTATGGTCATGTTATGAGGAGGAAAGAATGTCATGTTACTAGGAGAGTACTAGATATGAATGTGGATGGATATAGTTCTAGAGGTAGACCCAAGAAAAGATGGACGGATTGTGTGAAGGATGACATGAGTAAGAAAAGTGTAAGTGCTGAGATGACATCTGATAGAGGGAAATGGAAGAACACATGTTGTGCCGAACCCACATAGTGGGATAAGGGCAGGAAGAAGAGTATGGGTGGCCCAGTCCCTAGCTGGTGTATAGAGCAGCCAATAGTGATGTCCAGAACGTGATGTTCCAGAACGGTCAGGATCTCCGTCACGACTACTCGGACGGTCTGCTGGTGTACCGCAGCGACACGGAGCTGCCTGAGGAAGGGTACTCCAGCGCGCTCAGCGAGGAGGAGGTCAAGTATGACCCTTCGGTTTGGCAGTCGGTTATCAGGTGGGTCTAGTATCATTACATAACATACACACATTCAACTTTATTTGGCTCTTTTCTTACAGCATAACTAGATTCGGATTAGAATTTAAAAATCAATTTTTTGTAGGATCTCTATAATCCATTGTCCATGTATTAACATAACCATCTTTTAGTTAGAGAGGTACATGAGAATGAATGGTTCCCTTTACGTCGAGTCTCTCTACGTCGAGTTTAAAGTCGTATTGTTATATTGGAATGTTACTCTTCACGCTCCTATTCCCTGTACTCCGCATCAAGATAAATATTTGATTCGCTTATAAATATACTTACCTAAGTTTTAATTGTGGAAATTAAATGCTTACGTTTTGTATGTCAGATATGGTGCGGAGGATCCTGAGATGCATCCCGCTAATCGAGGGTAAGATAATTCCTTAGTCCCATCATTTATTCTGAGTTTTTCTCCTATTATTTGCATCGGAAACAAAAATAGCGTTCGTCGTCTCTGTTTTCATTTTTTAGTAACCATCACATTGTTGTGCCTTGACCCTTCATTATTTTGTATGAAACATTAATGTCCCTAACATAACCCCCAGTCAGACTAATCATAAGGCCCGGACTCCACTAAAACGAAGACCAGCGGAGTGGCACTAAGCCGCTCAATAATTGACCAATACCAATCGCAAGTCACACGTAGCACGCTGATTGGTTAGTTCTTACGATGCTTCCGCAAATCTCCGCTTTGGTGGAATCCCTTTAGTCAGATAGGATGTCTCAGTGTAAATAAACCTATAACCAACGAAACCATTATCATTCTCCAGAACGGCATCCGTGGTGACAGTGAGTACAACCGAGGAGCAATACGAGACAGTAAGCACAACCAGCGACTGGCACATTCCAGCGCTTCGTCCGCGTCGCATGCAGGTGAGCCCGCCGCCCGCTCAGCAGCTGCACGCGCTGCAGCCCGTCCAGCCTCAAGCGCTGCCGCCGCCGCCTGTCGCCGTCGAACTCGAAGTTGCTACTACTGATATGTGGTGTCACACTTAGGAGTGTCTTTCAAGGCGCGCTACTACTGATATGTGGTGTCACACTTAGTGTCTTTTAAGGCACCAGTGACAATTTCCTACAGTATATGATTGTTCTGTGTTATGCCTTTTAAACAGAAGAGTCCGTCACCCACTAAGCTGCTGCAAATGCTGCAGCCCGTCCAGCTGCAAGCGCTGCAGCCGCTGATAAGAGGTGTCATAAATAGGATTTTGCCCTCTCCCTTTTCGAGGCGCTATTGAAAGTTATCTATGTTTCCTGTGTTAAGAGCATCAGTTTTGCGCAGCGCGTATTTAATGCTGGACCAATGGTGAGCGCTGAGCTCGCTTGAGTGTAGCTGTTTTAATGATAAATTACGAACGACTAATGAATGCAGCGCTGATAAATTTCTACACGCGTACAGCTTTATACTTCACGCGTACAGCTTTATACTTCACGCGTACAGCTTTATACTTCACGCTGACCGTTGGTTGAACTTACAGTGTAAAACTTAAATGTATTGTCATTATGCGTCTTCTGAGCGCCCCGTGAAAACTGCTGAACATTGTTGTGAGATTGTTCGTTTATTTCGATGCATGCACCTTTTTTTGTCATTTCTATCCATTACTAGAACACACCTTTTCCCCTAAACAAATTTAAAACTGCTTTGCATGCGCTATTTAATTTTAAATTAACGTTTGTAACAGTTATCTGCATGCATCATGATGGCAAGTTGGTCATTTCACTTTTGTTTTATCTATGTTGGTCTGAAGGTCCTGTTTTAGTTGAATAAATTGTTTTACCAATATAATGTTTTATTTGTCCGGCATCATCTGAAAGTGTGTTTTGCTTCAGGTGGTGCCGGGCTATGAAGATGACTTCAAGTGTCTGTATCTCCTCGTTGAGACTGCCATGGCGGTGAGGCAGAGAGAAAGGGAACAGGAGAATGCCATCCTGCCATAGCTGGTTGTAGTTTTCTTTTAAGAAGTTTATAGGTTTTTTCGCAAACTTATCTAGGGGGTAGGTATTCCAGAAGTAGTTTTCAACGAGTCACACTAGCAAGATTATATCGGAGTGTGTTAGTGTGTGGTAGGGTTTTTTTTTCGTGTCACTATGTATCAGTGACACGTTAGGACAATATTTGTGATAGGATCTAGTGTGACTCATTGGGAAGCCACCGATAGAACAATTAGAACGTAAGCATAGAGATTTTTTTGTTTTGAGTTGTTTTAAGTTTCAGTTCAAGGTTTGTAGATCATAAGCAGATAATTCCTAAATGTTAGCTAAGTGAAGGCTTGAATAAGAAAATGATTTTGTAATAAAATTTTGTGAACTACTTTTGCTTTGATATTTGTAGGTTTTTTAAAAGTAACAGATAGGCACATTTCTACCCTTGAAAATTTGAAGACTGAAGAATTGAAGACAGAAAAATGATTTAGGTACTGGAGCCGTACCATGAGGTGTTAGCGATTCAGTTTAGGTTCTGCCTTACTGTCAAAACTTTACGTCAGCGCCTTACTTTACGTCAAAACTGGTTCGTAGTTGGACCTAAACTGAATCGCTCTAAACGGTCATGGTAAGCCCGCTGGTCTATAGTTTTGGTAGGTACCATTACGTTTTAAATTGAAAAACTAATAGTAAATATTAAAAAACCAAAGTATTTATTGCAACAGTTAAAAAAATAAAATTAAATAGCAGTATATTTACAATTGTCTAGTGGCGAGTGGTGTGCGTTAGTTTGCCGCCTTCGCGACGATAGGGTCCAGGATTTTCTGCACCTCGTTGAAAATGGCATCTACTGATTGTTCAGCATTTATCTGGAAAGAGGAAAATCGATGACGACCCCATATTTAACATATATAACGCTGGCCTGTCTGTTTGTAAGACCGGGAACTTGTATCTCCTAACTA
This sequence comes from Xanthorhoe spadicearia, assembly GCA_947086425.1. Lineage (NCBI taxonomy): Eukaryota > Metazoa > Arthropoda > Insecta > Lepidoptera > Geometridae > Xanthorhoe > Xanthorhoe spadicearia. The sequence goes on along the minus strand of OX352195.1, from coordinate 11,329,923 downwards.
CCAAACTGGATTTACAGCATTTTTTGTCCCTCAGCAGCACATGGATGTTGGTTCACGTATTGTCACGTAATCTTAGGTCCGATTATTGGAGGAGTAACGCAGCACACTTCCATACTTTATTGATGTAGCGCGTGCTATTGGTTCGTGAGCAAGTGACCCGGCTCCAAACATACCCCCCTCCCGTTCCCCTCATCGTTCTTTTTACGTGGCGTATACTCAACTCACCCTTTGTAGTTTCTGCGGGTACTGTGCTAGCACCAAGTCGTTGTTGTCGAGGAAAGTCTTGAGCCTGAGCTTGATGGTCTCCTCATTGTCGTCAGCGCGGCCCGAGCTGGCTGCGCGCCCGAGGAGGCGCTTCGTGAGGGTTTCCGAGGAACACTCGAAGTACACTATCACCTGGATACGAGAAATAAAATAAATAAATAAATATCCTTGGACATTCCACACAGCATCATCCAGTCCCAAGCTAAGCAACTTAATTCTTGTGTTATGGTAACCAGATGTACTGAAATACATTTTTTTTGTAAATATCTATTATAGATAGAATATTATAAATAGAAATAAAAAAATAATATTATAGATAGAAAACACCCAGACACGGAACAAATATCTTCAGAACATACAAACATTTGTCCCGTAGCGGGGATCGAACCTGCGACCGTTTCGTTGAGGGTTTTAGCAAAACACTCAAAGTAGGGACACTATTACCTGGTTAGGAGTACGTTGATTTGACAAGATGGCAAATACCTAAGAAAATTTCTGTCACTCTGTAGCAGGGTGCCTGCCGGCTGTAGTCGACAAGATGAATGATCCGTAAAGACTGTCAACGCATTTAGTGACCGTGACACATTTCGTATATGTGTCACAAATTGATAGAAACAAGCTCAAATATCTAAATATGCTTTCAAATGAGAAAAACAGATAAGCAAGGATTGAAAAAAGGCATGTTCTATATAGTGACCGTGAATGAGGAACAACCCGACACATACGTATATGCGGTCTATGTCTAATGCGAATGCACTGTCGGGATGAAGATGGGTAGGCTATATTTTATCCCGGTAGTTTCATTAGTACACCCGTGCAAAGCCGGGACGTGCTGCTAGTATCAAACAGTTTCAAAGTTTTCTATGAGATGCTACTCACAGTAACTGGCGCGATAGCCTTCTCGAAGGCGATGCCCTGCGACTTCTCCCTCGGGTAGCCGTCCACGAGGAAACCCTTCGCCTGCTCCGCGCCGGCCTCCATCGCTTCCTTCAGCAGGTCCAGCACGATCTCGTTGGGAACTAGCTCACCTGGAATATAACCATGCTCGTGTTTTTTATTTTAAAACTAGTAGCACGTCCCGGCTTCGCACGGGTGTACTAATGGAGTTGCCGGGATAAAATCTAGCCTTTAACCTCCCGGACAGTCCATTCTACACACCCGTGAAATAATTTTTGAAATCGGTCTAGTAGTTTCGGAAATTACCTCCGTCAGACAAAAAAACAAATTTTACCTCTTTATCATATTAGTATAGACTCTACTAGTAGTGCCAAGCGGTAGTGAAAGAAAAGAAAGGAAATCTACTATATTAATCATCTTACTCGACTTTTTTTTGCGAAAAGGAATAATCACGAAATCAGCGGTAGACGACTTTCTCAAAGATAATTTAAGATTCTTTGAAGACGTCTAAAAGGTAGTAAAAGGGCCGTATTGTTTCAATCAAATTTTGCAAGTCCCTATGAAAATATTTGTAGGTTTGTAGGCTATCTCTACCTACTATTGGGTATTGGGTACTAGGTACTAGAATGTCGAACAAATACTTCATATTGTGGTAGTCTTGAAGCGAAATCAAACGCATAGCTCAAGAGAGAACGAGAGGAGAGTCACTGTGTACTAGTACATAAGTACTTAAGTGAAGTGGTATGTGCTTACCCCGCTCCATAATAGCAGTGAGACACTTGGCGCGCTCGGAGCCACTCTTCACTTCCGCCCGCAGTAAGTCGCCGGTGGAGAGATGAGTGAAGCCGTACTTGGCTATGATCTTCTCGCATTGCGTGCCCTTGCCTGACCCTGGACCGCCAAGCACCCAAACTATGGGTTTCTTGTTGCTGTCAATTGGAGCCTGAAAAGGACGTTTTAAGATTTCTATCAAAAACTAGTTCGTATGATTCTGGAACACTTTTAGGCCTCCGTCAGATCTCTGTCAGTAGGAATCTTCTTAGATTATTTCACGATTACATTTTATTAGTTTGATTTTCAAGATGAAATCTAGTTGTGTCTTTCAAATTTTTTGTAGTTTACCAATTTGCATTAAAAAACCGTAAAATAAAAAAAATAGTAAAATATTGGTATCACGGCAAAAGTAGAAGCCATTTTGGTATTGTCATAAGTACCTAATAAGACTGAACCCGAGAACAATTTATGTATACGATAAAAGAATGCTTAGGGCTACGAAGAGTGCTACGGCAGCTACAAGGGGTCTACGGAGGTCTACGAAACCTGTCGTGCCACGTCAAGATATGGTTATTTGGAAAATAAGGCAGCTGGTATAAGCAACCTTTCTTTGATAAGCTTTGCATTTGGGCGAGCTGCATTGCAGTGGGCAGGCTGGAGACTTGTCATACACGGGCTCCTCGCACGGCTGGCACACTCTTTCATCCATTTCACGTTGGCTCAAGTATAATTTACGTTGTTTTTTTGTATATTTTTTAACCTTTTTGTCAAGCAAGCGAATATGATGGAGACATTGACAAGGTCATTTTTGACGTATTGCAAATAGATTGACAAAAAGGTTGTTTAAAATTCTGTTAAAATCAATGATTTTTAAGGTTTTTTACGGTAAGTACAATAGACGGTTTTTAAAAAACTGTAAACATTATTTTTTCAAAACAAGTTCTAAAATGCGGCAGAAAATATCGCAGTTTCGTTTATGTATATATTCCAAATCATAGTTACTAGAAAACCATTTAATATTTTACTTGCCTGATTTCTTATTACCTACATACTCCAGGGATATCAACAAATTCATAAAGTATTCAAACAGCCCGAAACCTTCATTTATAAATTCCTTTTGCATATTAAATGTAAATCGATATCTGGCACCGTACTCAGTGCGCTGTGTGGTCGATAACTAAGTACGGCCTACATTGGGCCTACATTAAAAGTTGATAGAGTAGCCTTCGTTTTTGAAGTACTCTTTGATGCCTTTAGAAGATGGAAATGAAGGAGGTAATGTTGAAGCAACATTATCATCAACATCCACATTCACCCACGGCTGGGTATAGGTACATATTCCTGTTTAAACTCAATCAATTAATTAAATGTTAATTACTTATTGCCATACCTAATATGCTCAGATCTGGCTGGCAATGTCCACCTCAGTATATTATGACCAGTGCGACCCTGGCTGGGCACATGCCTCCCTTCGTGTCTGTCATTCGCCATGACCTTACACTAGCCTATAATTTTCATACTGCGTTTATAAAAAAGTACTACTTTTATGTTGACTGATCAACAAGCCTCACAGTCTTATTTATTTTGGTCTAGTAAACTTACTATAACTAAAATAGCTATTAAATCTGGTGCTATCTTATTTTATTGAATCCTAGAGCAATAGATAAATATTTATTTTGAAACTCAACTAAGTTATCCTAAATTTTATGTAAAGCAATAAAGTATGTACCTATCTTCATAGGTAATTTACTACTATTACTAATTAACTGTCGAAAATAAAATGGACACCTCACACATAACATTTTGTGTCATTATGTTTAAAGTGTTTATTTTTATGACTGGTTAACTAAAATATTTGTGCAGATAAACTTCGGACATCACAATATTGACGCTGACTCGATAAACAAAAACAAACATTTACAATCCATTTATTTATATCTCAAGCGGGAATAGTGAAGGAGTGTTGAGGCTATTCTATTTTGAATCTTCAACATTGGCAGTGACCGCTTCCTACATGACACCGAGTATCAAGAAGTTGTACTGTAGAGGGAAAATCGGCGGGCACTTGCAAATATTTCCATAATGAATATGTTAGCAAGACCGAGCAAACTCTATCAGTCGATAGAAAGGTTTGCAGTGTGCGAGGTTTTTAATAGGGCATGCAGAGTAATGAAAAGAACATTAAAAATATTAAAGTGCTTGCCTCAAAAATCGTAGATCTCGAGCACCTGTCCAAACTCAGATCGAACCACAATCCAACCACAAACACCACAACATACACCAATCTCCGTTTAACCAGACTTTCGTTGTTTTTCATAACCACAAATACACGAAGGTCGGTGAATTTGCCTTCGAACTGAGAACACTTGTAAATTTATTTTGGCCTCGGGACTGATCTTGCCAGCTGGCAGACGTTACGAGTGAAATGCGGAGATCCCACTGGATGATTTTGGAGAAAAACAGACTTTTATACCCGATCGGGAAAGGTTTGTCTGGGAGGTCGATGACGGCTTTCGAATTTGGCAAAGATTCTTATTGATGATAAACACGTGCTGTTATCATTCTTGAATGTAAATACACTGACCTGACATGCCTTACATTGTTTGTTTGACTGACTTCTCACTGAAGCTTGACTATTTAGATTGTTAAGGGGTTGCTTTAAAAAAAGCTAGGCCCAGACCACCAGGTTCTTGCCTGATTCTTTCCCTGGTGTAGGGAGTTGTTTTGGAACAGGCAATAAAGTCACCTAGCTTTTAAGACTGTACGTTTTTGAGCGATCCTTGAGGTCCTACGAAATAAACATATTTTTCTTTCTTTCTTTCACTGGGCAGTCCTTCAGAAGTAACTGCTACTACTGGCTAAACTATTCTGTATTCATTCTGTAAATCACCTTGCCCTTGATATGGATCTGTGGGGTCGACTCACTTCTATCACTCAACATCTCCATTCACACATTGCCGCTAGATACCTACTTGCTGTCGTAATTGTTTGTGTAAAATTAGAGTTTGTAGTTAGATGGTTGTTGGTTTATTTAACGTCGACTTTATCACTGTTTTGTTTATAAACATTTGGTCTTATATATCGTCTTAGCAACAAATGCACATTCGATTGTTTTAATTTCCAAATTTAATTCAATTTATCACCAAGATTAGATATGAATGTTTTGAATAATGAATGATACCATTTTCATTAGCATTGTGCAATTTTTAGCCAAAATAAACCTAAATCACAGTTTTAATGTTTAGTTTCAAACTTACATTCCCCTTACCTACTATTATATTAAGGATTGATATACTAATTAATAAAAAATAATAATAAGTTCATTGATTTTCATAATCCAGAAATTGATAATTTGAATATTTATTTCTAGTTTTAAAACTAATGAAGCCAACGCAATATGTGGGTTTAACTGATGATGATCATGATCCTAACTAATTAAAAAAAATAACTCAAGGTAAGAACATAATTAGTTACTGAAAAGCTAATTAATGCAACGATGTGTCTGTGAATTAATTACTTTTTTCAGCCAAGAACCATGTTATGTGCACCAGTAACAAAGTAGGACTTATGTGGGTGACATTTGGCAACAATGCGGCAAAGATTGACCTACGTGATAGGTATAATACCTACCTACTACAGATATAATACCTGCATCATAGATCTACTAAAACCAATACAACAAGGTTACCAGATATTAGCACAAAATTATTTGGTAGGTAAAGTAGGGCATTTGTAATGTTTTAAAAACATATTAAGATATCGTAGATAAAAGGGATAACTCAATCTTTTTGCAAAGTTCTGTAGGACTATAGATATTACTTACTTCTTCTCTTCTCTCTCTTCTTTTTTATCAAGAGTTTCTCTTTCTTGATGAGAAACTCTTGATAAAAAAGTACTTAAGTATAGGTATTAATAGTTTTCTTTCAAATGTCAGTGATTTTCTAGAGTTTCTTTTATTGTTTATCTCTACCATTAAAGATTTATGCAACAAGAGAAGGCTAGGCAAGTTTATATTTAAATAACTAAAATTACGTTTCCACAACCATGTTATCTAGAACTACAATAGCATAGATCAGAATGCGAATCTCATTTTCTAAGATTCTATTATTACCGTGATACCGCTAATGACGTAACGCTGAAAATGACTGAAAAACGCGATAACATTACATTTCTTTGTACAAATATTCGTACGGTATTATTTTTACACCTTTTCTACCACACACATTATACAGAAAATGTATATAAGGTTTAACTTACCATTTTAATAGAAGGGCAGCGCGTGTAATCCTACTGGGCTAGAGGAATGTGTGACACGTCCGTCCGTCGCGAGCTTTGCGGGCCGACTGCGGCGCGCGTGGTCAAGGTCATGGAAACTGTGCCAGAGTGACAGGGCGGGAAAATGCCGCCATTAGCCGATTAAAATCAGGATAGCTTCCGTTCTTTAACCCTTCAGGCACTCGATGTGTTCGGTCACATCACATCACAGGTTAAATATTATTATACCATATAATATTATTATATACATATATTATAGCATATAAATATGCTTTTTAAACTATCGAGACTTGGAATCATATTTAAGAAAGTCGAGGTAAATAAAATGATTTCAATACGCGATTAAGTCCCGTTAATATTTATAAATGAATGTTTATAGATATTATTAACTCCTACGTATCGATGTAGTTACTGTAGTTTTTGTGATTATTGTTTGAATTTTTAAAATAGAGTCAATAGAGAATTAAGAAAGAAAAATGCAATTGTCTTGAATAATGTGCTCATTTATTATTAAAAATAAATATAACTAGATACCTACCAACTTTAAGTGTTGTTATCTAAATCTTAGGTATCGTAAGTTTAGGTTGGTTGTGATACAAACTTAATGAAGTATCATTTTTATGCTTTATTTTGTGTTACATAATTAGGAATCCAAGTTTTAAAATCATATTAAAATCATAACCACAGTAAATTGTATACAAAAAGTTGTGCTATAGATTAAGGTGAATATTTTCTTCTATCTACACTACTTTACATTTTGTTTTAAACTATTCTAGACTAAATTGGCCCCTGTGACTAAATCTACGTGAAACCTTAAATTATATTGTGTTAAAAAACTATCATTATGAGCTGTATTTATGTATTACAAGACATTGGTCGAATATTAATTTCACTATTTAAACTATCGCGACTTGGAAACATATATTTATAAATAATATGATTTTAATACGCGATTAAGTCCCGTTAATATTTTTATAAATATGTTAATTTCACTTTCAGTATTCGGCATGTTAAGAAAGTTTTCCAACAATTTAATATTTGTTTTTCCGAAGTCACAGCAACATCATTAGGGCTATAATATTACCTAAACTGTCGCTAAATGAAATTCGTTGCCATCACAAATAAACTAGGAAATCGATTTGACAGTAAAACCATGTTTGCTGTCAAATTCGACATAATGCTTAGTTAGAGTCTACGTACTCGTACCTATAAATTATATGTATTTGGTGCAAATTTGGTCCAATTGTTTTTTTTTAACTTACCTTATTATTTTCTTATACTTACTTAAATTACTTCTTGCTTATTTTCTAAGGCACTTTTTACAAAAATCATTTGTGCGTTAATTTATTAATCTTTACTTTTATTACTTATTGTATTTTTCTAAAGTAATTTATTTACTTATATTATTAACTAAAAGTATCACGTTTACTCATATTACTTGTGTTGTGTATCTATTCTAAATATTTTTCTAGGTACAAAGATTCGGCACATTTCATGTATTACACAAAACTTAGTATCACATACCCATTTTTGAATTGTATTTTCTTTTAATTTCTAGAGATTTGCGACAATATTTTAACTTCTCAAACCAAATATTTTTCAATCTTAACTAATAAATAGGCTATCAGTTATTTAATCATAAAAATTCCAGGCCCTGTTCAGTTGGTTTAAGGCTCGTAATCGCCCGGCATTTTACGCGCGTGACAAAGACAGAGATTTAATGGAAAAATCTGTAACAATGTAATGGCACTTATAACAACCGGCCCTTGTGAGAGTTGAATTGCGCTTTTTCGCAATTGTTGTATAAAAGTCGTCTTCTGTACTTGTTCTTATATAGGTCGCGCCACGTAAAAGGAACGCTGAGGGGAAAAGCTGCGCAGTAGGCGATATTAAGGAATCTTAGGTGTGATTGGTTGTGTGGTGACGCGGCGCACTTCACTCCATTGATGTAGCGCGTGCTATTGGTTCGTGAGCGAGTGACCCGTACGCAAACACCCCCTCCCGTTCCCCTCATCGTTCTTTTTACTTGGCGCGACTTATAACTATTTATTTTAAGCTAATTTTTAAATGCGTACGTGAATTTCTTGTTTGGTTAAAGTTTTTATGCCTTAACTTATATACTTACCGGTCAACTATCAGGGGTACATAAAAGTTTTTTTTGTGAACTTTATACTCAATTTAATTTTAGTTGCATTATTTCTACTGGTGCAAGTTTCGTTAAAGTTTTCGTACCATTACTTATACAACTCTAGTTTCATTCACTCGTATCATCATTGACATGCCCTTATCCCACACTAGGTGGGGTCGGCACAACATGTTTTCTTCTTTCACTCATCTCTATCATTCACTCGTATAAAATACATTAAATGTAACTTATTAATTGTAATTATATCAATATCTTTGTAATTATTTATTTGCCACATGTTTTTACATTTGTTCGGATCAATTTTTTTATTTATATTTACATTTAATAAATCTAAGTTATTTTATTATTTAATTTTAAATGCATACTATTTCCAATTATGATAATGTTTTAACTTTACAAAGTCAAAATCTTCAATTCCTTCTTCTTTATTTAGATATATTTCAACTCCTTCTTTGACAAAAATCTCACCAGTTAAAAATCGCTCGGTTTTGACGGTAGCGGAAAACGCTTGCATATGAACAGTGCTATTCACATGTGCGTGTTCATGGCGATATCCCCGCTGCTCTGTTCATAAAGACGTCGCACGTCGTCGTGAGTCATTTGAGACACTGTCGGGACTTTGCTCACGTTGTTTATCACTGGCTTTACCTGTAAATATATTTAAATAACAATAAAATAGAACAATTATCAATTATTTTAGAACTACTTTAAAATAGAGTCAACTAGCCTAATAATCTGTCGGCGAAAAAGAAATACATACAGTGGAACATACACTAAATTTTTTTATTCGAGCTAATAGGAACAAAAACAAACACACGTAATTGGTCTTCGAAAATAATTGTCTTTTAGCTCGATTGGCTAGATTGTCAAATCAATTGACAATTGTCAAATCTAGCTAATCACGAGTAAGACAATTATTTTCGAAGACTAATCACGTGCGCTCATTTTTCTTCCTATAAGCTCGTTTCAAGAAATATAGTAAAGTATCCAACAACAATTAATTTGCATTCAAGTACCTTGTTACTCGCCATGCCCAAGAATCCGTTGCCCACGTTGGTCCCACCGTTGGGAACGCCGTTGTGGGCGGCACCGTTGCGCAACGCACCGTTGGCGTGGCCGTTGCCCATCCGTGACATAGCGTGGGCAAATTGCTGCATTGCTGGAAAAGTAATGAACATGACAGTGCTTCAGAAAGTAGTGTAATTTTTTTTAATAAAATTATTTTTATAACAATATCAAAATAAGAATAAGAATAAGAAGGTAGGTACACAAATAATACAATGGAAGAAACGAGAACTAGAATGAAACATTAAAAAAAAAACATTTTTTTGTTGTGTATATGGTAATAAAAGTTAAAAACCATATTATGTCGAGTTCGCAGCCCGCCGGTTAACATATGTACATCTGTTAACTTGTAAGTGGCGCCAAATTTTGAGTTAATCTTTTAATAAAACTTAGGCAAGTTACCCACTTCGATTTTTTTTCAAGTGATATTGAGGAAATCGATTTGTTTTTTTGGGCTAACTGCGCTGTGCCCCGCAGTTTTACCCGCCTTAGTCCCATTCAAAAAAGTATCTAAGTATTGTATCAGTCATCTGGTTACCATAACACAAGCATTAGGTTTCTTAGCTTGGGACTAGATGACGCTGTGTGGAATGTCCAAGTATATTTATTTATTTATTCAAGCGAGAATATCGGGATAAAAGTAGACTATGTCACTTCACCTATTTATAATGTTAGTAAATGGTAAAAAAAATAATTTTTTATTTCATATTAGTATATTTACCAGATGTGTTGGTGACGGCTGGTTTGGGTATAGTGGCCAGTACTTCAGCCTTCTCCATCTCCTCGACTATGACCCGCGTGAACTCATTCTGGACATCGGGGGAGTCCGTGTCACCGTCCACCTGCGAACATATTTGTAAGAGCGTTGTCGTGGATCGTTGAATGGTTTAGTGCCTATTAGCACAGATTACATAAGTAAATTACATAAGTACAGACCTCATCTCGAACATTGAATACACTCCGTTTTTCTTCGGACCATTTTTTGGTGTTTGATTTTTGCGGCGTCACCTAGCGGCGTTTTTAGGCATCCGACTGCATGCTACTTAGCACTAGATGGAATTACTTATTTTTGATTGCAGGCAAGACCGAATCCGACCGTGCATAAATGAATTCGGAACAGTCTCTAGGTCTAACTGGTTCGTTGGTATGAGCATGGCCAACTGGTATTATGATCGTGAGTGTAACAGTGTTGCACTCACGATCATAAGATGACGGTCTTGGTCCAGTATCTTGAGTAAGGCACGCTCAGTTCCCAGAAGACTATGTCTGAAGGTCACTGAGTCTTTATAAGGCTTGGAACAACCCCAGTCTAACTGGCTAGAAGTGTACACTCACGATCATAAGTCTATGATCCTGGTCCAGTATCTTCAGCATGGGCAGGCTCAGTTCTCTGAAGACCTCCAGCCGCCGTCTGAAGGTCACTGAGGCTTGGAACAGTCCAGCCCAACTAATCTGACTGGCTAGAAGTGTACACTCACGATCATTAGTCGATGGTCCTGGTCCAGTATCTTCAGCATGGGCAGGCTCAGTTCTCTGAAGACCTCCAGCCGCCGTCTGAAGGCGCCCACTGAGTCGTCCCGTCTGCCGCGCCCGAGCTGCAGCTTAGAACAGTCTAGAAGCACCATACGAGGGCTCCAGCCGAACTGGAAGGAAATTATAATAACACATTTTATAACTGGAATAAAAGGAAGGAAAAAAAAGGGTGTGGCACTCGGGGACTGCCGCGGTAAAGCTATTGCATGCCACCTAGAGGCGAGTTGCTGAACTAAAGTGACAGCGTAAGGTGATTTCGTTACGGAATTTCTGGATTCGGTCTACCCGCTCAAGGCCCGCGATAGAAGCTATGCAATAGCTTAAAAGGTCATTGATTTCCGTAGGATAACTTCGAATCATCTAGCTAATCATGGTTGTGGAATATGAACTGCAGTCAGATTAAAAGAGATAATAAATATCTTTCGCTGAGAGATTGTTCTGGAGGAGAATTGGTGGTGCATACATTTTTCTATTTACTCATTTGAGAAAATGTTATTGAAGTCATATCTATTAGGCTTGCAACCTGTCACTTATAAAACTGAATGTATTTTCTACAGCTCCTTTGGAAATACTGATGGATATTTCTTACTCCTCACCTCATTCTGGAAGGTCTCCATCTGATCCACGTCCCTCGGATACCCGTCTATGAGCAGATGTCCCCCGCCCGCGGCCCCCTCCACAGCCCCCCGCACGAGCCTGGCCACCAGGTCGCGGGGGGCCGGCTCCCCCGCGCTGACGGCCGCGCGGGCCAGCGCCCCGTCCGACGCCAGCCCGCCGCCAGCGTCCGCCAGCGCGCGAAGACGCTGGCCTAGGCTGGAAGAGAACATACTGGTGAATAGAGAATCTTCGCATACCTACTCGACTGGAAGAGTACGTAGTACCACGGGTACCTCATCTCGAACATTGAATTCACTCCGTTTTTCTTCGGGCTAATTTTTGGTGTTTGATTTTTGCGGCGTCATCTAGCGGCGTTTAGGCATCCGACTGCATGCTACTTAGCACTTGATGGAGTTACTTATTTTTGATTGCAGGCAAGACCGTGTCAGGAAGTAATGGCGACAAGAGCTAAGCTCTTAAGATTTTTAGTTCCTAAAATGGCTACATTTTACCGAAAACGTCTACATCTTACCTAAAACGTCTACATCTTACCCAAATCGGCTACATCTTACCTAGAACGGCTACATCTTACCTAAAACGTCTACATCTTACCCAAAACGGCTACATCTTACTTAAAACGGCTACATCTTACCTAAAACGGCTACATCTTACCTAAATCGGTTACATCTTACCCAAAAAGTCTCCATCTTACCTGAAATGCACCCATCCCGGCCTCTGCGCGACGGCTCGCTGGCACAACGCGGCCTTGTTGCTCCCCGGACCACCCACTACCCACAAGATGGCCGGGTTTGTCTTAGCACCCTTCACTCTGATCACTTCAGCCTGGATACATCAAATATCAATCAATATATTAACTCAAGTTTAAGTATTAATTCGAGTCGTCTTAAATTACTTTGTTGCAGTCCATGTTTCATACATCGCCGAATTGGCACGGAAAGAGACACGGACTTATACTCTCTCCACCGAGTCGATCGAAAAATAAACGAACTAAATGTGTTGTCAATAAATTTTTTAGGTACGTTCATAGGTTAGTATTTTGTTAACGTGTAAAGAAACCATTATAGAAGAATACATGTCAGGGCAATGTGAACTCGCCCTACCTAGGCCCGTTTTCGACGCCAATCACGTGTATATATTTTTTTAACTATTCGATTGACTCGGTGAACAGAGTAAAGTTAGCATTTGGCCGTCTGACGTCTCACGGTCGCGCTTCACTAAAGAAATTAAAAAAAATCTATAATTTTATAAAAAATTTCAAGATGTTAGAATACATTTTACGAAAATCATTTCCTTCTGTTATTTATTACCCATAAGGTTCTTACTTCTATGATGTCTTTCATACATCGGTATTATTCATTTAATCTTGTTTAATTTATATTTTGAATTTGATTGGTTCAAGTCAATAATCAAAACCCAAATATCGGCCAAGGGCTGTATTTACATATCGGCCAAGGGTTATATTTACAGAACATATACCAAATACAGGCTCAATAGGTCAAGGAAGTTATTCAAAGGTGATAAATAACCTATCTAATGCACAATTGTTATTTTTCGCCAGTCACCGAAATGAGGTTCGTCTGATTTTGTGAATGACAAGAGGTTTTGGTAAATACGCTTTGTCGGATCCTATTGTGATTAGAATAGGGTGATGTGAAGGTTGGCAACTATTTTTTAATTTCTTTCGTCTACGTTCCCTCATAGCTGAGTCACAGAGGCCCTTTTGACAATTTTGATGTTAAAGTGATGGAGACACATTCTGGTGACTATCCTGGATAACACATGAAGTGCATCCGAATGTAGCCCCCGGTCTGTGCAGGACTATTATAAATGTGGAAAACTATTACTGGGCAATGGAGCTGCGATGGTAGTGGACTGGTTACCGGGAAACTATGGGGACTATGGCACCCGCCGACAAAATGCTAACAAACAAGGATAAAATGGCGAAAGGAGACTCGCCCCGAAATAGTTGCACGTGTCGCAACAAGGGGGCAACATAAAGCGAGTAGCTAGAGGGTGGTTGTGATGTTACCGGTATTATTGATCTGGCTTAGTCCAGGAAAAAGTTCTAGAAATTCTGAACTCTTTATCTTTTATCAATTAGTGAACTTTCAAACAAATAGTATGACGTGATAGTATACGAACTTTAATATCCCTGTAATCGCCATATCTTTAGTCGTCACCTTAGACTCAACTCAGCCTTGAAATCATAAATTTGAATTTCATACATTTGAAATACTTGACCCGCTAGCGAGAATACTATACAACTCGAAAACTGATGGTAGGCTACTGTAAGTTATGTAACTTACCTTCGGAGTGACGACAGGTTGCGCAGGCGCCGCTGGTATGGACGCCGGCAAGGCTGTCACGGCCGGCATGATCGGAATAGGCACAGATGGTACCACTGCTTCTCTTCTATCCCTGTAACGAGATGTAGACTCTATAGATTCCGGCAAGGATAAGACTCGGCGGATTGTCTGACAAATTGTTGCGAATCAAAAATAACAGTAGTCCGCGAAAACAACTACGAGTATATGATAGGGTATGTTTGCGCATAAGTTACTTGCTCACGAACCAATAGCACGCGCTAAATCAATGGTGTGAAGTGCGCCGCATCTCCCCTCCCCTCCACCAATCCCATCTAAGAATCACCTACTAGTACTTATACCTATTCGGAAATTAAAGCACAAAGTACAAGTCTTTGACAGATGTATAATCCCTAAAGTACGTGACTGACCTCTCAACATCAAGTACGTTCCGTTCCTCCCTCTCTGGCGCGCGTTCGACGCCTACGATCTCGCCGGGGATGCCGCTGACGCCGTTTGACTGCTCCTCCGTGGAGCCGAGGATCTGGAGTACAGCCGCCCTGAAGTCTTTGTACACCTCCTCGGGATTCCGTTCTCCGTTCACCTGTGAGTGAAAAGTTTGTTGGAAAGAACGAAACATTCGTTTCTATATTTTTACAGCGTTAAACATATGGATGCGACAGGCGCAGGATCGTAGTGGATGGCACAAACTAAGGGAGGCCTATGCCCGGCAGTGGGTAAAGTCGGGCTGTGTATGATGATGATGAAACCACATTAATTTATAAATGAAAATCTTAATAAAAATGGACTTCTTAAAAACAAATCAAGCTTAAATAATTGTCACAAGTGGCAATTTTTTTAAACCGACTTTAATTTCGTTTAAACGAGTAATAATCTGCAATCTCGAGGTGCATTTATAAGGTGCTTATAAACAGTGGATATTAATATTACAAACATATAGTAGAGGCAAAAAGGCCAATCAAAAATTCAAAAGAAAATAATCGCCCCGTCAAGAATTTTCCAAGTGTCAATAATTAAATACCGCAGTGAAATCTATAATGTCCCTTCAATTATCGACTCGAATACATTATTTACCTAGACCTAGTTTAATTGCGGCAACACTGACATAGATAGCGGGTCACTTGCTCATACAACATGGATGGTACACCTGCTGTCGCTTGTCCCACTTCATAATTTGGGTATAAATGTGGGACAAAGTTGAAACAATTCTGAATAGTTAAAGTTTCTTACAAGCTATAAGAGTCCGCGTTAAGAACTGCCTCTACTCTAGAAACCAAAAACACATCGTTACAATCATCGCAGGTCAGCTGTGTTGGTTAATTCAGTTTCCACCAACACAACCTGCGATTTGATGACGAAATTTCGTTTTGTGATTTGCAGAGTAGACAGACAGAGCTATCATCTTCTCAAGACAGAGCTATTCAAATATAACATACTAGTAGCACGTCCCGGCTTCGCACGGGTGTGCTAATGAAGCTACCGGAATAAAATATAGCCTATAACCTCCCGGACAGTCCATTCTACACACCCATGAAAGAATTTTTGAAATCAGTCCAGTAGTTTCGGAGATTACCTCCGTCAAACAAACAAACAAACAAATTTTACCTCTTTATAATATTATAGTATAGATATAGATATAGATAGATTATTAATTATTATTATTAATTATTATATTATAGTATAGATGAGGTACAAACTGCACATTTTTTTCATTGTTTTTTAAACTCAACAATAAAATAAAACGGTATTGGTGCGGTGCTAGTTTGACGCATATAATTCCTCTAAAGGCGGCGATACACATGCCCGTAGCTTGCACACTAGCATACCAGCTCCATGCAAGTGCCAGCTACAGTCATGTGTATTCACTTACTGGCATGCCTGTAACTGGAAGCTAGCTAGTTGCAAGTAGCTAGCACAACATTTGATTTTCTTGCATGCCCGTTGGAGAGGGGACGCGGGGGGCTGCTAACTTGGCACGTGTGAACAGACGCGATAGCTACGGGCATGCCAGTAGCGACCGTAGGCGCATGTTTTTTGTTTTGATTTCGCAGTATGCATGCCAGTATTACTTGCAAATGTATCCGCAGTGTGCCAGTTACTCGTACATGCCTGTAACTTTCATGCCACCTACTTTCCCGATTTACTGGCATGTGTATCGCCGCCTTAAAGTTAAATTATTTTCAAAGTTTTGTTTCAATAGAAACAAGTGAAAATTAAAAAATGCATGACTTTAGCTAATACAGCTCATCGTTGCATACTGAAGTATAAGGTGTTACCAAGTACTATAATATTCAATAACTGATATTTAGGTCGACGCTACAAAAAATTGACCTGTTCCCAACTCACACCCAATTAACTCGTACTGGGTTGTCCGAGTTGGGAATTTAAAATAAATATTATTTTCGTTCATCGACTCGTACAACTTTGAAATTTGTATAGAATTAATTTGGCTTGGTACACTCAGCTTGATATGCGAACTTTGCTAATAACAGTTTGCTTCTCGGTAAAGCTGGAAATGACTCGATACGGCATGCGGCATATCAGACGTAAGATTTATTATAATAATTCGTCTTACTAGATAAGCTTAGTTTGCCAATAAAACAATGGCAGTGGCGGCGTAAAAATATTATAACAATAAACAAAGGTTTGAACATGCGGCATGTCAAACGTAAGATTTACAATTTGTCTCAAAAGATAAGCTTAGTTTGCTACTTAAACAATGGCAGTGGTGGCGCAAAAATATAACAATACCTCTAATAAATAGATTATTTTAAAAGGATAAGTGCATTTTCAACCGTTTTACGATCTTTTTTAAGTCTTTTTATTGTTTAGTTAGACAGGTGTTTAGTTAAAATACCTGCCTAACTAAACAATGAAAATGAGACGACGTCGTCTTCTTTGGTGTCTAATTTTCAATTGGAAGGATTATTTTACAAAAAAGGATTACTTTGCTTACACCTCGGTTGAGTAAGGTGGTCTACTGGTACGCGATATTTTGGGTTATCTCCACCTAGTTTTCAAACATCTAACGTTATTTATTGTGTGTGTGTGTGACTGTGCTTTGCAGTATTTCATACTTCATTGGATGTTTTGGTAAGTTTATTAATTTGAATGAAATTTAAAATATTTAAGTAAGATAAATAAATAATAATTTATGAAATCTCCTGGGGGTTTTTAAATTATAAATTATCTTTCTAAATTATAATAAGAAAATCATTGAATTGCAATTGAAATGAGTGAAATGTGATAGTGACCCAGTGTGACAGGACTGTTATAAAAGTGAAGTGAATAAAGAATAAAGAATTTGTTATAAAAGAAGAATATAGTTAAGACTGATTCCAGTGATACCAAACCAATTAAGTAGATATAAGTATTTTTGTAACATTTAAATAATGTACTCATTTTAGATTTGAATGTAAAACCTTATTATTATTGTTTTAAGTAAGCTTTATTGATTTATTATTAATAATATAGTTAAGACTGATTCCAGTGATACCAAACCAATTAAGTAGATATAAGTATTTTTGTAACATTTAAATAATGTACTCATTTTAGATTTGAATGTAAAACCTTATTATTATTGTTTTAAGTAAGCTTTATTGATTTATTATTAATAATATAGTTAAGACTGATTCCTGTGATACCAAACGAATTACGTAGATATAAGTATTTTTGTAACATTTAAATAGTACTCTTTTTTTATGTTTGTGGTAAAATAAATATATTTACGAAAAATCTAATATGTTTTTCACTTAAATTGACCTAGTATTATTTGTCTTTAACTGTACTAAGCCTCCCACCATAGAACATGGTACGAGTCGATGAACGAAAATAATATTTATTTTAAATTCCCAACTCGGACAACCGAGTACGAGATAATTGGGTGTGAGTTGGGAACTAGTCAAAAAATTCATAGTTTCCTTGAAACTATGAAAGGTACCGCCTACTAGGTACACGTTTTATTTACGCTAAGCTCGTGTAGCTTTTTGTTCCCACCATTTGCTAGTAAACCAATCAGCTACTTTTTAACTGACTTCTATAAAGGAGGTGCATCTATGTATCTGTATGGTATTTTTACTATTGCGTACCTAACCTATGTCCTCCGATTATGTTACCCCGTTATTCATATTAAAGATTTGTCAATTTAAGATGGTTTTAAGAATCTTTTTTTAGTACGAGTATATAATAGCCATTCATAAGCATGTAGGTACGAGTATTATGATTCAAATTTATATGACTCATATCTGAGTAATGGTAGATTTCGAAGTAATCTGTGGTAGATTTATCATTAAAGAGTAATACCTAGCCTGGATACTAAGACAGGTCGAGTGACGCGATCTGGGTGTGAACACATAAAACTTTCAAAGACACATGCTAGCTCCCATCGGACCTAGATGTACTAGGCCATTAGAGTACGGTATTTATTTTTATTCTCTTCTTGAATTACGTAGCTAATCCCGTTCGAATGGCGCTAGCCATGGTAAAAAGTAGCCTATGTTATTCCAGTCAAAGACAATTTTATAGTTGCCCAATGAATTCAATGGACGACGAATTTTATGATTTGTTCTAGTTACAAATCATAAAATTCTAGAATTAAACTAGAATTAAAATGCGCCCATGACGATGAAAACTTATTAGCTGTAACTTGTGTGTCGTAGTATCAAATAATGATTCTAATTAGACTACGGCAGACATGCAAGCTGATTATAACGACATAGGCAATAATTTATTGCATAATAAATGTAAAATAAGTCACCTAAGATCGATGAAATTCAAATTAAAGTTTGTGAATAGAATTGATTGCATAGACAAGTGTTATAATATATCGTGGTGTCATTTAAAATGCCAGTTATTACGGTCGATGCATGGGACCGCCCATCTTTAACACTTACAGTTACTTATTACAGAATATATTATCCATTTCACTAATAATAGTGCAGTCAGATTTAAATAGATATTTTAAAAACCTAATAGCATTGTCAGGTTTAAATAATACTTTTTTACTTAGGTTTTTAATTTAGTTAGATGATATTAGTCCAAAGAGCCGAGGAGGATCATTGGCCTTTTATACATCTTTTACAGATAATAATAATAATAAATAATAAATATCCTTGGACATTCCACACAGCGTCATCTAGTCCCAAGCTAAGCAACTTAATGCTTGTGTTATGGTAACCAGATGACTGATATAATACTTAGATACATTTTTTATTTGTAAATACATACAAATTATAGATAGAAAACAAATATCTGCAGAACATGCAAACATTTGTCCCATAGCGGGGATCGAACCCTTATCGAATATCCTTGGACATTCACACAACGTTATCTAATCCCAAGCTAAGCAATTTAATGCTTGTGTTATGGTAACCAGATGACTGAAATAATATATTACTTGGATAATTTTTTTTGTAAATACAAACTTTTGTCTTGTAGCGGGGATCGAACCCGCAACCTTCGCGTCTCAGCCGGGCCTTCGCCCACTGCGTTACAGAGGTCATTTAATCGCTTGAAGGAAGATCCAAGTTTCATTTGCTCTGTCGACATAGTAGTCTGTTTGACATAGTCCCGATTGTATAGCACATGATAGATACGTGACATTGTACGTTGACCGTCGTAGATACAAATCGATAGTCGCCCAACCCCACTGTTTTATACATGGACATCGATTTGTCAACATTGCCACATGGATCTATTTGTTCTGCGGGTTCGTATTAGTTAGTGTTTATCAACATTACTGTTCTTCTTGGAACAGGGAATACTATTATGCCTTTAGAATAAAATTTAAAAAAAAAGTTTTTTTTTCAGACAATATTAATCCATAGGAATGTGAAAGATAGAAATAGTAGATTACTACACGAGGAAGAAAGGCACAGATTCAGAATTGCGTAGTTTTATTTTATTATCAGAAAGTCATATCTAACTGTTCTTTTGGTAAACTCGCTCGGGCCTCGGTGACTGGAATTCGAGAGATGCTAGTTTGGTACTCGTGCCAGGTCATCATGATCAAAGTCATCAGTGTTGTATCGTAGCTTCTGATGGTCTTATTCATAAACATGTTTTGTCAATTTAATAGAGGTTTAAAGCAAGTTTTTTCTTGTTACTCATATGACAACGAAAAGAGATAGCAACAGCTTCAATATTCGTTTTAGCTAATAGGTTTACTGTTCTAATATGCATAAGGAGGTAAACTTGACCAACCTTGAGCGGGGTCAAGAGTTACCCACATGGGTATTATTTTATTCTTTCCTACAAATCAATTCTAAACTCTTTATCTAATAGATAGGATATTTGGTGAATACAAACTACGACTCGAAGTTTCACTTAAGTCGAGCTTTACTTACCGTAACTGACTGTCACCCGACAATTTACTGATAAACTATTCATGGCCTCAGCCCCAAACCCCCACATTTCGTCGTCTTTATAATTTCATCGTCATTTCTGAGCAATTTCCGTTGAACTGAATAAGTTGTGTGTTTTTCGAAATACGCTTTTACTTTAAAACATTATCGATAATGTCATAAAAGTAGATTTCAAAGCTATAAGAAAGTTACAACAGAAGCAAAAAGAAGTGTGGCCCATGAGGGGATCGAACCCGCGACCTTCGCGTTATTAGCACGACGCTCTAACCAACTGAGCTAATGGGCCGACAGAAATTGAGGAGAAATTTACGTTCTGCCAAAGTGTGTATAAGATTATAATAATGGGGTTATAGGCGAGAGATTGTTTGGAAAGAATAAAGGTACTTCTACATAAGTCATTGGTGTTAACTTAGTGTTATTTTGGAAATGTATGAAATACTAAAATTTTAGGAAAAGACAATAAGAATTTGAAAGTTTATAAAACATTGCTAAGAACTTATAAAAACATTTCATAAAATCTTTCCAACACAAAAATATATACATAGTCAAAACTGGTTCATTTGATCAGAAACGAATGGCAGGCACACCAAAAACTTATAACATCCCTTATTTTCAAGCGTTAAAAAAATAATTTAGGTAACACCAGATGAACATACCTAATAGGTATGGAAATAAATAATAATCATCATCATTGACCTGCCTCTATCTTGTTTTTACCTTATTATGTTTTTTATAATCATCTCTATTATTCGTCAACTCTCAATTCACTCCTCTTACATTCATTACCCTCTTTCACACAATCAATTCAATAGGTATCAAAATATCTTAAGCTTATAATCTAGGTCCAGATAAATATAGCTGCGTTCGCGATAAAACGCGTCACCTAATATACCTAGATATGTATAACAAAAGCCGAGTCATCACATCAATTGCTTTTGAATAGACCGAGTTTGTGTTTAGAAATAGTTACATGACAGAATTTATTTCATGTTTACGTCAAATCGCTTCCTATGTATATCCTATTTAAATAATAATGAAGTTTGTATGAATATTAGGAGGTTTGTATGAGTTTTTTATTTAAGGCAACTGAATCATCTAGATTGAAATATTGTCGATGTGATCCTTGAGAGATATTTTATTTAAGTAATTATAAGTGGCAAAAAAAGCTAGTATATGCCTCTATCGAGCGAAGCAAGCTACTCAACGCGACTAGCATGTTGGTCTAGAAAGTAGTCTGCGGCGGGCATCACACGCTTGTAGAAGTTGCTGAGCTCCATACGAGCCAGCGAGCGAAGCTAGCCCCAGTCTGGCTACACTATCTGAGGGAGCGAAGCAAGCCCCAGTCTGGCTAGTCTGAGGGAGCGAAGCAAGCCACTTACCGCGATGAACATGTTGGTCTGGTCGAAGTAGTCGGCGACGGGCATCACGTGCTTGTAGAAGTTGCTGAGCTCCATAAGAGCCAGCGAGCGAAGCAAGCCCCAGTCTAACTTAGTCTGCCTACTCTATCTAAGGGAGCGAAGCAAGCCCCAGTCTGGCTACTCTAAGGGAGCCAAGCAAGCCACTCACCGCGATGAGCATGTTGGTCTGGTCGAAGTAGTCGGCGACGGGCATCACGTGCTTGTAGAAATTACTGAGCTCCATGCGAGCTAAGCTCAGTACCACGTGACCAAGTCTAGCTCCGTACTCAATCTGCCGCTCTAGTACCCGTTGTCGCCAGCTGACCAGCACCGCGCCGCTTATTGTCTGGATCTGTGGAATTACAGTGTTATAGAAACATCCTCATGTTTCCTACAATTAAAAGTTACGTGGTCTTTTGTCATAGTTTTACATAAAGTTTTTACCTTATCTAGCCGTGACGAGAGCGTAACGCAATCGAAAAGTCGGGAAATAAAATAATGAGGAAATACGATTTCAATTTCACAAAAGCCACCATGATTCACTTTACTCGGAAGTACCCGCATAATTGGTGTGTACAATGCTATGTTATTGGTTTTGTTTTATTTGTCTAGCCGACTCGTGTTGTATCGTTAGAACGTTGCCAGTTCAAATCCGGGGTAAAATTTACCTTATTTTTAACTTCATTTTTTTTAATTTTGGCGCAACCATGCAAATTCGGCAGGTAGATAAAACAGCCGTGCAAAGCCAGAGCGTCTCACTAGTAACTACATAGCAGTACACAAACGCGTAGTCTGTAATTCTCTTCGTCGTTTAATATCGATTGGAGACAGACAAAATAGCTGGACCCAACATTTATGTCAAGGGCGAGCGTTTACTTGCTAAATAAATATACCTAAGGTACATGTTAATTATAGTGAATTATCTATGTCCATATAAAATGTAGATAAAATTAAGGAAATAATAGTGGTCACTGTCAGCGAAGTTGGAGACGATGCCGAAAGGTGATATGTAGGCCTAACATGTGCAACGTTTCGACATGACAAATGAAATATCTCGATCGTCAGACTGCTCTAACCTAATATGTTAGAGCAGGATATAATGTTTTGTCGACGACGAGATAATTTCTCGTGTTGCACATGTTAGGCCGAATGGTCTGACTTAAGTAATTCGTCACACTTTTACTATTTTTACATTTTATTTACTGTAATAATCGCGCCTCGTAAAAAGAACGCAGAGGGAAAGCTGCGCAGTAGGCGATTTCAAGGAATCTTAGGTGGGATTGGTTGTGTGGTGACGCGGCGCACTTCACTCCATTGATGTAGCGCGTGCTATTGGTTCGTGAGCGAGTGACCCGTACGCAAACATATCCCCTCATCGTTCTTTTACCCGTGCGAAGCCGGGACGAGCTGCTAGTCACCTAGTAAAGACGCAAGGACCTAAGTCTTGACTAACCTTATCAGAATACTCAGCGACATCCCTCATGGAGCGAGGGTATCCCGACACCAGGTAAGTCTTCGCGGTGGGAGCCATCTTCATCTCCAGCATCAACACCTCAGTCACCGTCTTGCTGGAGAGGTTGCCGAAGTCTTGCATGTCTGGATGAGAAATCATTATTGTTAGAACTTCATCCATCCATACTTATATTATAATGGGAAAGTGTGTGTGTGTGTTTGTCCGTCTTTCACGGCAAAACGGAGGTACGATTTGACGAGTTTTTTATAAGTGCTGATATTTTTTAATTGATTGAAGGGGTGAATTTTATCCCGAGGGAACGGGTAGGTATTACGCGGGTGAAACCGCGGGGCGCAGTTAAGTACATAAAAATCCGAAAAAACCGCCCCCTGGGAGAAGTCGTGATTTGGTCATATTTCATTTTTTTAGTTCAGAATTTCAAACTTTTTTTCAGAATTTCAAAAGATTTCCTAAAAAAATGTACCTCTAAGTTCATTCTCGGTTAAAAAAAATTGAAATCGGATAATTCGCATATCACCCTCTAAAAATAAACAAACAAAGCAATTTTTTTTTAACATAAAGTAAGTACATATATATCTCGATATTGTATCAAAGAAATAGGTTTCAAAATGGTTTGGGGCCTTGGGGCGACATACCCACATGGTGGATATTATATTAGCAATAAGCTTCTCGAACGCACTTGCAATGAATCCATCCCTATTTCCTCTCCTTATCCCGCATGCGCGTGCTCACGTCGTCCGTCCCGCTCTGACGAGACCAGCGCGAGCGCCGCGTACCTACCTGCACTAGCCGACGCACCTCGTCGGCCGGTCAGTGTCGCAAATTGAGTCTTACGCTGTGCACGTATGCACCTGACCGCCGTTATCGGTCACCCATCTGTACGCAAACCACGCGGTCGCCGCCATTGTGCTCATCCAGGGCCTCGTCGCAGTTTCTTCAGAAGATCACAGGTACGTGCATGCTTCCTTTCCTTAGGACTGCTGTGTTTTTCTTACCTGTGTTTTCCATTAGCAGCAGTCGAGCTATCCTTCCCCTAGGATCATTGCAAGTGTAAACCATTACCTATTACAGTCCACTATCAAACGATTATCTAAGAATTAAGAACCAGCCGCAAGGTGTTTTACCACCATAAGTAGTGGTCCTTCGAGCCGGATCAAAATAATCAATTCCAGTGATCCTATTTGTCCAGTTCAATATATTATTTCATTTAAATTCATACCTATTTAGGTTACCTATCGCTAGACATTTGAGTCTAATCTCAGTCACTAAGCTTTTGCATTCACATTTATTTAATTTACCCCGATAACCTATTTATACATACATTACCTACGTTTAATTCTACTGGTTACCCATTCGAATAAGTTAAACCATTATTTTATTATTACTCGCACCGCTCCGCACGTTTAACTTATTTCGTCCCGCTAAAATCAGTCACGAAAGTAGGTATTGCTTATAACTAGGTATCCACCGCTACACGTTTACACTCGCACGCATAATAGGTATTTACGCTCGCACCGCTCCGCTAATTACAATTGCCTATAATTTATTTCTATAAATCAGGTAATTCTCGTCAAATTATCGAAGTATTCATTCGCTGTTCCGCTGGCTCCGCTGCCTACCCGCACGCTTCGTTATTTGTACGATCTCCGCTGACTCAATACACTCAAACAACGTACCTAGTTCATATTCTTATGTAGTTAGGTACTCGTTCGGTTAAAATATTGTTATTTTGCCAACTTATTCGCTCCCGCTCCGCTATTCTAGAAACGTAAAATCCACGCGTACTATTCTATGATCTGTAACTGGTCATTGCAGCTTATGTAATAGTTTGTATTGCGTTTCAAGTTTTCAACCATAATATACTAACTACTTTGCGCTCGCTGTTATTTGTTATTTGTGGTACTCCGCCGTACGTCCTTATAACTTACTCGACTGCGCATAGTAAAGTTGGGTTTTGTTTTCGTCAGTTTTAACATTTATTTCGATTAAAGTTTTTCTTTTTACTTTCGCTTTATTGATACTTCACAATGAGTAGGAAGGAGAAGAAAGATGTTTCTCCTGATTTGGAAGAAAGTTATGATGAGGATAAGTGTCAACAGGCTTTGTATGAATCCAAACGCGAAATTCTATTTGCTCGCATGCAAGGAATTTACGACCTCGCTAAGAACGCTCAATCTGATCCCGCTAAATTAAATTCATTGCTTCACAGTGCTTTTAATATTGATCAATTACATAAAGATTTTGAAAAGATATTAGATTCCTACAATGTTATCTCGCTAAAGATAAACCCTAAGCACATTATTAGGTACCAAGAATGGACAAACTTTGACATCATGTACTGTCTCATCAAACAAGTTATCGCAAACAACTCGCCACCCAAACAGGAATCGAACCCGCAACCGCACTTAGACAAAGCAAGACCTAAACTTCCCCGCATAGAATTGTTATCATTTAATGGTGATGTCCGCTCTTGGCCGCTATTTTACCAGCAGTTTAAATGTACGGTTCACGAGAATCCGTCCTTGTCAGATAGTGATAAAGTTTACTATTTGGTAGGCAAACTGTCTGGACCCGCTGCGTCCGTTTGCGCTCGCTTGCCCCCGACCGCGGAGAATTATCCGATCATTTGGGAGGCGCTGGTGGAAAAATATGATGATCCCAGATTGCTAGGTAGTGCTTACCTTAATCAGCTATTGAGCTTTAAAACACTAACCACTAACTCCGCTAGTAACCTGGAATCGTTTCTTAACCACTTCGACACGTCTGTGGAAGCACTTAAGCAACTTAGTCTCGGGGATAGGGCCGACTTTATGCTGCTGCATCTCGCATTGCAGAGGCTCGACTCAGAGACGGTTAAGTTGTTTGAGATTACGTATCGTAAAGACAAAATTCCGACTTACGCTAACTTAATACAGTTCGTAAAAGAACAGAGTAAGGTTTTATCTCGGTCAGCTGTCCCGTCCACGCACGCGCACCCACCGCACCGAGCTGCGCGCCCCGCGCCCGCTCCCGCGCCTGCACCTCGCAAGCAGGCTCATACAAAGTCATTTATTAATACTGACCGGGTGTGTAGTGCTAGTGATGAGAGGAAGTGTGCTCTGTGTCAGCGTGACCAACATGTTCATCTTTACCGCTGTGGTTCTTTTATGAAACTCACGCCTCCGGATAGGCATAAATTCATAAAAAACAATTCCTTTTGCAACAACTGTTTAAGTGTCAAACATATAACTGCTGATTGTCTATCTCAGCGCACCTGCTCTCATTGCTCGGCCAAGCACCACTCGCTATTGCATTTCAATTCTCCCGCTAACAACAAATGTGTTGAGACCAAACCCGCTTATAAAAATCCGCCCGCTAACGCAACCGCTACCGCTCAAGAGACGCGTTCCGCTGCGCTCGAGCATGCCGTTCCTGTCGGCTCGCACTCACGCACAACCGCTAAGACCCTTGCGTCCCCTGCGCATAAGGTCGATTTTCCGCTGTCCGCACCCGCTAATGATCCGAATAGTAACACGTCCGTGTGCACTGTTTCCTATGATCACGATTCGCATACAATAACCACTGCGTTATTGGCCACCGCTAAAATAAAGGTTCTTGATAGCCTTAACCGCCCTCACTTTTTGAGATGCCTGATAGACCCAGGCTCTCAGAGTGAGTATATATCAGCCGCATGTAGTAAGCGCTTATCGCTTTCTATTTCTACGCAAAGCCGCTTTTCTAAAGTCCAAGGCATAGGAGGAGCCTCACAGAAAATTCTGGGAGTGACCTCACTTAAATTCACCTCTCGATTTGACGATGGACATGAGTACCACATCCAACCCATGGTTGTAGATAGCATCACATCGCAACTACCTGACTCGCGCGTCGACGTCAGCGCTCTGAGCCACATACGCAACCTGCCCATGGCTGACGATGACTTCTCCGAGCCCGGTCCTATTGACCTGCTCTTGGGTGTGAACTTGTATTGTCAAATTCTATTATTTAATAAAATCACCGCTAATAATAACTCACCCGCTGCCTTGGAAACAACTTTAGGTTACATCGTTATGGGCAACGCTCCCGTTGTATCCCCGCGCTCCTCATCGCATACATTTTGTGCATTTACCGCTGACCCGCTGCACCAACTTGTAGAAAAGTTTTGGTCCACTGAGGAGCTACCTTCCCAGGTATTTTTGAGTCCCGATGATCAGCGCTGTGAAGAGATCTATTCTTCCACTACCACTCGAAACGAAGATGGTAGCTATGTTGTACAACTCCCGTTTAAAGACGATCCGCTAAAGTTAGGTAACTCCTACATAACCGCTAAGAAAAGGTTTTCATGCCTTGAGCGGAAGTTTACACGATCTCCGGACTTACATAAAAAATACAACGATATAATAACTGATTATCTCGAAAAAGGTATTCTCACGCGCGTTCCGCCCAACGAATGTATTTCTCCAGGTTACTACCTACCGCATCACCCTGTAGTTCGTGATGATAAATCCACGACCAAGGTCCGCATCGTTTTAGACGGCAGCGCTTCGACCGACTCAGGCCTGTCGCTAAATGATATTTTATATAAAGGTTGTAATCTACAAGCTGATATATTTAACATTTTACTAAATGTTCGCATTTACCGCATAGCGTTCTTCGCTGACGTTAGACAAATGTATCTATGTATACATACGCATCCCGCACATCGTTGTTATCAACGAATCTTATACCGCTTCTCTCCAGACGATTTGCTGGAAACGCTGCAGTTTGAACGCGTTACCTTTGGTCTCAGGTCCTCGCCCATGCTAGCGCTACGCACCCTAAGGCAACTAGCACAGGACGAGAGAGAAAGGTGGCCTGTTGCTGCTAACGTCATTGAACGTGATATTTATATGGACGATTTAGCTTCTTCTTCTCCGTCAGTAGAACAAGCAGTCGTAACAGCGCAGGAATTGATCCAGATGTTCAAGGCTGGTGGTTTTGACTTAGTCAAGTGGACTAGTAACTCGCCCGAGCTACTAAAACACATTCCTGTCACACACCGGCAATCTGAAGCAATTTCCTTCGATGATGACGACACATTCAAAATCTTAGGGCTTCGCTGGCTCCCCGCTTCCGATAACTTCACGTTCTCGACCTCTATACCGCCATCCGCATTTACTAAACGGGCAATCTTGTCCATGACCGCACGTCTGTACGATGTCCTCGGACTCGTCGGACCCGTAATACTTTACGCTAAACTGATTCTCAGGGATCTGTGGCTTCTACGTATCGATTGGGATGATAAGCTACCCTGTGATATCATCAATTTATGGCAAAGATATCTATCTGAGCTACCGCTAATCTCGCAACTTAAGTTTCCCCGTCACATCGGGATCGAAGAAAGTCATTCGCAAATATCGCTAATCGCATTTTCGGACGCAAGCGAAAAGGCATACGGCTGTGTGATTTACTTACACGTGTCAAATGGTGACCAGCCGCCTTTGATCTCGCTTTTGTGTTCCAAGTCCCGCGTCGCATCAGCCAAACCAACAGTCACGTTGGCTCGGCTTGAGTTAAATGGTTTGGTACTTCGCTCTAAGCTGTTACGCACCGTTTATGATTCGCTAACATCGCGTTGTCATATCGACAACATATTTATATTTTCTGACTCGACAGTCGCCCTATGTTGGGTAACTTCCTCTCCGCACCGCTTTCAGACGTATGTCGCAAACCGCATTTCAGACTTTCAGTCTACCTCGCCATCGCAAAACGTATATCACGTCGCAGGAGTCGATAACCCCGCTGACTTCGTCTCTCGCGGCTTACTGCCTTCACAAATTCTCAACAATGATCTGTGGCTACGTGGTCCTCATTGGATGTCTTCACCGCTGACTGTTTGGCCAGTTGAGAAATTTTCGCCTTCTCACAGCCAACTACCCGAGGAGAAGACAACCTCTCATGTCACTGTAGCTGAAGAGGAAAATGTACTTCTAACTTTAGCTTCCAAGTTCTCTTCTTGGCTAAAGTTCCTCAGATCCACAGTCATCGTACTTCGCTTTATGAAAATTCTTCCTCGCAATGACACTATCACCGCTGAAGACCTGAGCATCGCTGAGAACAAAATCATTCACGCAGTACAACAAAGTTGTTTCGCTAGTGATATACGGAATATTCAAAAGAACAAACCTTGTTCAACCGCTTTACGGAAGTTATCCCCATTTATTTCTGACGATATTGTACGCGTCGGAGGCAGACTTTCCTACTCGAGTTTAGACTATAGTCAGAAACATCCCGTTCTTTTACCTAAGAGTGGATATGTTGTTGATCTGATTGTAGATTATTATCATCGCAAAAATAGCCACGCTGGCCCTCAGCTGTTAATGTCAATATTACGACAAAAATATTGGTTTTTATCCGCTAGAAACTTAATTCGCAAGCGCATTCATATATGCATTAAATGTTATAGGCTTAACCCTAAGCCTACGTTTCCCGCCATGTCAGATTTACCCAGCTGTCGCGTAGAACCGTGCAAGGCATTCACACACACAGGTGTCGATTACGCTGGCCCGCTATACATAACAACAACAAGAAAACGAGGTGTGCGTAGCCAAAAGGCTTATCTATGTGTGTTTGTATGCTTAGTAACGAAAGCTGTACACATCGAACTAGCTTCAGACCTTAGCTCGGCTACTTTCTTGGACGCACTCAAACGATTCTTATCTCGCCGCGGTCCTTGCAGTTTTATTTACAGCGACAATGGTACTAATTTTGTCGCATCGCAGTCCTTTCTAAAGGAATTATTCGACTTTTTAAAATCTGACACTTATTATACGCAATTTAGTAATGAACTTGCTAAACATCAAATCACTTGGAAAAGGTCTCCCCCGCTAGGAAGCCATTTTGGTGGAATTTGGGAGGCTAATATAAAAAGTATAAAGTCGCTTCTCTTCCGTGTTATAGGAAAGCAAATTCTCACTTATGAGGAGATGCTGACCGTTCTCAATCAAGTCGAAGCTGTACTCAACAGCCGACCTCTGTATATGTTGAGCTCCGATCCATCGGAACCAACCGCCTTAACGCCGTCGCATTTTTTGTCGACAAAACCGCTAGCCTTTTTACCCGCTGTTGATGCCAGCGGAGAACGGGCAAATCTCTTATCGCGTCATTCCTTGATGGACTCGCTAGTCCAAACGTTTTGGAAACGATTCAAGAATGAATACCTCCATAATTTGCAAATGCGCGAAAAATGGAACACCGCTAGTAATCCGCTTACTGTAGGAACGATTGTTCTCTTAAATAATGAAAACGCACCGCCCCTGTCTTGGAAGCTTGGGAGAATATCCCAGGTTTTCCCCGGCAAGGACGGCTTAGTCCGCTGCGCGCGAGTGGAAACGAGTGACGGCTCGTCTTTCGTTCGCCCGACAACAAAGTTGTCGCCGCTCCCTATACAGTAGGGTAACCATACCGCTAATATTTATCGGATATTTTATCCAACCCCTATTTTTATTTATTATTTTCCCGCTATTGTTTACCGCACCGCTATTTTCGTATGTTTATCATACTTCCGCTATTGTTGTTATTATAACTTTTCCCGCTAATTTCGCTAAATTTATTTTATTCCTTTCGCTTTTGAAGGAAACCCTTCAAGGAGGGGGAGATGGTGGATATTATATTAGCAATAAGCTTCTCGAACGCACTTGCAATGAATCCATCCCTATTTCCTCTCCTTATCCCGCATGCGCGTGCTCACGTCGTCCGTCCCGCTCTGACGAGACCAGCGCGAGCGCCGCGTACCTACCTGCACTAGCCGACGCACCTCGTCGGCCGGTCAGTGTCGCAAATTGAGTCTTACGCTGTGCACGTATGCACCTGACCGCCGTTATCGGTCACCCATCTGTACGCAAACCACGCGGTCGCCGCCATTGTGCTCATCCAGGGCCTCGTCGCAGTTTCTTCAGAAGATCACAGGTACGTGCATGCTTCCTTTCCTTAGGACTGCTGTGTTTTTCTTACCTGTGTTTTCCATTAGCAGCAGTCGAGCTATCCTTCCCCTAGGATCATTGCAAGTGTAAACCATTACCTATTACAGTCCACTATCAAACGATTATCTAAGAATTAAGAACCAGCCGCAAGGTGTTTTACCACCACCACATGTTGTCTCTCACGATGACTGTTTGATAAATTATAGGTTTACTTTTCTTTATTTGCGGTTCTCAGACTGCATTTAATATTATTTACAATATTTTTCAAATAATACTCCTAGTTTTTTTTAATAACTAGCAGCACGTCCCGGCTTTGCACGGGTGTGACGGGTGTACTAACGAAACTACCAAGATAAAATACAGCCTATAACCATTCCGACAGTCCTTTTTTTGAACTGGATTTTTATGTTAACCGGTTTCTGAGACTCTTTTAACTTCACCAAACTTTAGGATTGTCAGATTTTTTTAGTTTTTTGGATTTTTTTTAAATCTTAATAAAAGTTACGACTTCGGCAGGATTCGAACCTGCGATTATACAAGCGATCGTCCTATAAGCGGACTGTCAGATTTGATTGTAAGCAGAAGCTCAAATGGTACAACTTCGACCCGAGCGTGGTAAAAATAACAGCTTTATATTACATTTACAACCTTTGATTATGTTAATGATTCGGACGTCCCTTAATGTAAGCTCGCACTTTACGAGCCGGCACTGAGGTCGCACGCTACTAACATGGAGCACTTTATCGTCATCGGTATATGAAAGTCCATTTAACTTAGGCCTTGACTTTTCTAGATGATGTGTGATGATGATAGAAATCCATATAAGAGAGAATCCAGAAACGAAGGTTGATACAGTATCGGATACATTACATAGACATAGCTTTATTTACCACATAGCACACATTATACAATATATACATTGTCACAAAAATAATATAGGTACATTACGTGTTTGTAACACGGCTAGATGAGTACCTACCCTGCTTTAGAAATGGCAAGTGAAGGCATTTTCAGCGTCGGGGACAAAGCACCTGTGTATATTATGAATTGCACATTGATGCGTCGTAGTAACAGTCACTTCTTTAATGAATGTGACTTGTTGTATTTTTACTGTGACAGTAATAAAATGGCCCTACTGTCTACTGTCCATCTGTCTTCTAAAGCCTCCAAGTTACTACTGGTTTTCCACGATGCTTCGTGTTCCATTGCAATGGTATGGTAATTGAATCTCGTGTGCTGGACTCATTATTTCTACATTAGTTATGCTAATGCATCCACAAGTGACACGGAAATCATGGTCAACGGTTACGTTTTGAACTTTGTTTTGAAGTAACTCTAGTTTATATTCTTTTTTGATTTTTTTTTATCAACAAAAAACTGAAAACTTACCACAAATTTCAAAATAAAGCTCTCTTGTAGCCCTCTTTGGTTAATACGGATGCCTTTGCATCTTTACTAGATGATCTATACAGCGTCAGGAGGATATCTTTGCCTACTCTAAACGAGACACTGTAGTGTAACAAAATTCATATAGGTTCGAAGCTTCGAAGTTCATTGCAAAGAAAGATCACCTTTTACAATGCGGAACTTACAGCCAGTGCTTAGAGCCAGTGGCTGTAACTTAACAAATTAAAGATAATATTTGGTTCGTGGAGCGCGTTTTGCCATGGCCGGGCGGTAAGAAAAACAAACTAGAATTTAGAACATTATTTGTGCCTAATTGTGGTTTGGTAACATATTCGCGCGCTAAGGAACTTGAACATTGAGTGTGATGGGGCTATCACTATCATAATAAATTTGGATTACACATTGGCACAGCTTGTATCAATACTTATGTCGGTACTTACCGTTTCCAATGGCGTACTGTTGCAGGAGATCGGTCATGTTGATGTGCACGACGCCGCGCCGCTCCTGCATCAGATTGTCGCAGTGTGTCACCTTGCCGCTGCCTGGACCGCCTGGCGAAACAGATCTCATTGAAAAACACTCGGTCTAACAGCAGTTTCGCGATTTGAATCCGTACTAAAATATGATTAAGTCGTAGAACTATTTCTATGGTAGTCACACTATGACGGAAGTCGGATCTAGCATTTCACTACTAACTGCTCTAGCACAGTACTTTGGAGTTTGCCACTTGCCGCCAGCTTGACAATATTGGGCCATTTTGGCTGCTACATTTATAGAAGGCGTGAAAAGATTTTATAGCTTCCCACGGATGTAATTGTTATAGGTATATTCACCAACCACAGTCAGACAGGAGACAAAAATGCCAAATTCAACCGGGCTAGTTAGAGTTTTGCACAAAAAGTCAAAGTTTAGCAATGTCTTTTCTACATCTCATCCAGTAAGAATATCAGGCAAGCTTCAAGCAAGTATTTTAAGAGGCATTTAGACAGGTATTTTGGGGAAAACCGAAGCATCATCATCACAATCCAATACTAACCCAGCACGAATATAACAGGCACGTTGGGCGGCTCGAACTTGACATGGCTGGTGTTCTGCATTGGGAAGGCGGCGGCCGGCGGCGTGGCGCGCCCCGCCCACGCGCTCGGACCGCGCGTCCGATCTCCTGGGGTCTCCGGCTCTTCATTGTGTTGTTCTACGAGTTCAATGTCAAAGAAATACAAATACAATAGAAATAGAGATTGAGTGTGCGACGTGCCCGCGAGGTGTGACCACACTCATACCCAGATGAAGATTCTACGGTAGAACGAAACATTGTCGGTATCTAAATCGACAGTAATTTACGTGAGTAATGTCCCGTTGTATTAATATAATGTCTAGAAATAGAAATATCTGTATTGTGTCACTACAAGTACAATAAGAAGACCATACAATAAGAAAGGAGTGGTAAGCTCGAGACAATGGCAGTGCAAAGATGGGACAGCAAAAAGCTAAAACAATAAAAGTTTATCCAAAATTGGACCTCTTACCGACAGTCTCAAAAACCTATTTATCTTCGATTTGGCTTACTGCTGGTAGATATTACCTACTTCCATACAAAATGTGTCAAAAATCTAACGACAGTAAACAAAACCAGAGATTGTTAGGTTATTGAGACGGTGGTTAGAAATGCTACTCAAGTTATCGTTTCGTTTTGGTCTTGCGAAAACTTTCTTTTCTTAATTCGTTAATTTAGTAAAGCACCTACTGCGAAGTAGTTTTGAGAACCTAATTGTTATAAATATGTATACCTAACAGGTCTTTTAGAAAATTGTATTAGGAGTGAAAATATGAATGACTTAGCATTAAAAAGAATGTTGGCGCACTACGTGGTAGTAAATATTTACCTTTTTTTTATGCAGTTCATTGTATTTAGTAAAAAAAAAAATTCAAATTAAATATAATGAGCAGGGCCTGATTAGACTTCCACATAATATTATCATAGAAATATTTTTTTGTTATCAAAGCTATTCGAATAGCTATCCTAATATTTCTGGTCAAATTACAATTACAACGATGCGTTGATTTTAGTCCCGCGTTGGGCGCCAACATAATATTTTCAAAGCTTAAAGCAAGTATGAAGCTTATGGAAAATAAAATACTCACCAGTGTCTAAACAGATGCCCATAATTCCATGAAGATGCGTTTTTATATAATGTCTCTTTCGATGATTAAACACAGCGTCCACGTATCAATAAACTAACTATTTCACTAATTGGCACTTATCTATAATATCAAAACACGCGTTAAGTTCCGTTGTCTGTCGGCCACGGGCAATCACACGCCGGCAATTAATAGTTTATCGATTGAAGGACGCGACCTTCGTAAACGAACCTCAAAACAAACTAAACAAACGTTAAATTCAAAATTTATTACAACATGTTTCAAAATTTTCTGCAATACGATTTGCTTTTAGTTATCCGAAAGTTATGTCTTCGTGATAGCATTTCTGCAAGTGGCTGGTACATCATCGGCATCGCGAGCCAACCGCCACCTCACACTCTGAACGCACGACTGAACCGCCGTTTGTGGTGACCAAAGCCCACCGCAGACCACCTAGCTACCAAACATATACCCATCTCCCTCTCCAGTGGGCACTGTCCAACGTGCGAGCGGGACGGACAGCCGATTGAATAATTAACGCATGGTCCCTGAATGAATCAGGGGCATGCACGGCCTGCAAGACGGAGTATAAGGGTGTTTGCACACGGCAAGAAAACGATTAGGGTCATCACAATTTTTCATCTAACCATGAATTCGACAGGCCAAGGCGGTTATATTTTATTAACTTCGTTATAGTTTGAGCAATTGATACGTTTAAAGTTCCAAGAAGTGTAATGACATGAGTGTACGAACCAATTATTGGTTTGGTTAATATTCTTAGGGGGAATTTAGGTCTGGGGTGTAATTATCTTATTACAAATTCATACAATGATTCATTGATTGCCGAAGCCTGTTGCGCGGTGGAGTTTGAAACGGGAGCATTGTTCGGGACGCCCTTCTTACTGACTAATTGTTTTGAGTCATCAAAGTTTCAAAACTATTTCAAATGCCTTTTAAGGGTTAATTACATGATTCTACTTTATACAACAAATATTAAGAACTTTTTAAGTATTGAAACAGTGATGTAAACGATTTTTTACGGATACGGACCATACAAAATAGAAGGACCAAAAAAATAAATTTACATTATCAACATTTTTATTTACTTTGAAACATTTGCACAAAAAACTAGTGAGTGCAGAGATTCTGAACAATATGAACGTATAACATAGTTTATATAAAACCGATCACAATTTTAACAATTATCTAATCTACACCTAATACAGTTAGGTGTATATTTGCGTGGCAGTTTTAAATAAGTTAAGTACATTTTTGTACGAAGAGGTTTGATATAGGTAACTAGATAGTGTCTTAGTGTAAATACGTTAGTGCAGGAGCTTTATTACGTTAACAGTCACCTAGCTTATAAGACTATACGTTTTTGAGTGATCCTTGAGGTCCTACGAAATAAACATATTTTTTCTTTCTTTCTATTGTTGGTTTTTACATAACATTACATTATCATTCGAGAAGAACTCTAGAATAGGTCCCTATTTACAGCTAATAACTCTTAAGTTATCATAATGTTGTGAAATAATCAACTGGCTCCCTCACTATTAACTACATATACATAATAAAAAAACAAGTGACAACTTATTATGATACCCACATACTTCACACATAAATTGACGCGTAAGTTCTACACGTTCCATATAAGTTAATTTAACGTTTTCAAGTTACAATATAAATAGCTGCATAAGTATATAAATAATTCAAGTATATACAACGAGTAAATGTACAATTAATCTACTTATAATATACAGTACATCGATGGAAGAACAATTTTCTTATGACTATTAAATGCTTTATACAACTACTTTTAAAATGCTGATGAGTACATACGCCAGTGTAGTATAAGTTCTCCCTTTCATTTAGATCATTAAGGGATAGCAACATTATTATACCTAAGTAATTACTAAATAGATACTAAATTAGTAAGTACGTGTTTTTAAATAGTTGAAGAAAATAGTAAAAGGAGAAACAAACTACAATGTTTTTATTAAATGTAAATGTTTGAGACTGTTCTCAATAATTTATTATTTACTTTTTTTCCAGAAATACTTATATAATTAAGAGGTTCTTTTAAAAGACGACAAGAATAAATAAGTTATTGAGACTAGCCGTTAGTAAAACGCTAAATAGCGCAATTACCACTTGTCTAGATCATAATGGTGTATGAGAAAGTTCGATAAAAGGCATTGAATTAGCCTGTCACCATTTGTTAGTGGTAAAATGGTAAGTAACAAATAATAACATGGTCGACCCCTTCGAACCGGCACTTGGCTGCATTTACATAGAAAACGGGTTACAGACATTTTCATTTATGACGTCTGTGACGTGTGTGTGTGTGTGTGTGTTGTGTGTGTATTAATGGGATAGCGAAAACCCGCCTGAGATGCAGAGGTTGCAATGTTTCTATTTGCAATTTTTGTGCAAAAAGTAGGTATTTTTTTGTAAACTTCAGGAATGGCAATATTTTTCCTTAAAAAGAAAACAGACCAATATACTAAGAAATAAAAAACAACAAAAGTCGAGAAATAAATAAAATAAGGTAATTACGCGATAAAGTCCCGATTGCAATAATTAAATATGTAAACTGGTCGCGAAAGTTTAAATTGTACCTTGTACTATACTTATAGAGATGAAATAGTTTAATAGTAAAATGTTGTTTTTAAGCAAACCTGAATTCTATGTAAATGCATCCATTTTAACGATATTTATTTAAGAATGGCAAATTAAAAGGTCATGTTTACACAGAAATGTACGGCCTGACTGATGATTTCATTGATTGCAGCCGAAGGATATTACAAGGTTGCAAGAAAATTACCCATATGTATCTAATAATGGGTAATTTTCTTGCAACCTTGTAATATAATTCGGCTGCTATATTCTAGTCTTTTAAATGTTTCGTCCTAAAAAGTAAGTTTGATTAAGCTGCCAATACTGATAATAGACTTTAAAACAATTTGGCCGTTATATTCTGCAAAACTATAATAAATTTTAATCATTAGATACATAGTATTAAAAATGTTACACGGCGAACGATGATGAATGTGGATGGATACACTGGAAGAGGTAGGCCTAAGAAAAGATGGATGGACTGTGTGTGTGCAGATATGTGTGTGAAAGGAGTGAGTACTGAGATGACGAGCGGTAGAGGGAAATGGAAGAAAGAAACGTGTTGTGCCGACCCCAAGTAGTGGGATAAGGGCAGGGAGATGATGATGATGACATAGTATTTAAAACGCGTTAACATTCTCTCCGATAAATAAAAATCCCACATAAATAGTAAACCCCAGAAACAAATATCTGCCGAACATATTCGTTTAACAGAGATAAGGTTAAAAATATAATAAGGCTAATATAGAATTTGTCTAATAACAATGTCTTTTAAACTACAATGTATATATATAACTCTAAAATTGTAATTAATTTAAATTGTCTAATTGCGGTGCTATACAAAGTGTTTAAAATGTGTCAACCCTTTTTCTGTCCATTATATTATAACTAGCAGCCCGTCCCGGCTTTGCACGGGTGTACTAATGAAACACGAGATTTTACCGGGATAAAATATAGCTTATGTTCATTTGGAACGTCCATTCCACACATCGGTGAATTTTTGAAATAGGCTGAGTAGTTCGGAGATTACCTCCGTCAAACAAACAAACCAATATTACCTCTTTATAATATTATCTAGTATAGAATAAGTAAATATATAGATTAGTATATTATGTAGATGCATAGTGCTAAACGTCAAAATTGACAATATCATCGCTTATCTATTAAAATTTACTTAAGTACTAGACAATGTAGTAACGCTACATACTTACTTAAAAATAACTTCGATTAAGTATACGAAGATGTTTCGATTCGTACGGGGAGTTTTCAGATCCTATCTATTGCGTTTCACTTCATTCTTCGTCTCGTTGCAGAGATCACTCACAAGCGAACTTACTCACGTAAAAATATCGTCGATTTAGATACCGACAATGTTTCGATTCTTCCGGAGAATCTACATCTGGGAGTGTGAGTATGGTCACACTACAGAGTAAACGACCATATCGCATATATTTTTACGTGAGTAATTTCCCGTGTGAATATAATAACGAATCGAAACTTTTTCGTAATGCAAATCGAATATTATCATAATTGTTACTTGTCGGGTTTTAGATACCGATTTTCAGAATATTACGTATAAAATGTGACACTACAATTTGACTACAGTGATAAATATTTAGTGCCTAAAAACATTAAATAACTAACAGTCTATTAACTAATTCATAATTTTCAAATATTAAAATAGTTATTCCAAAAACGAAAAACTATGGAATGATATAAAACTTTACTACTTACGTAATTAAGGTGCATTTTACACTGATTTCGTAGTCATTTTTTTAATTTCGCCACTTGTAATAAGGCTATAGAAATTCTAAACCTTCTTTCAAACTAAGTACGTCTCTGAGTAAATACAAAGCTAACTGTCAAAGTAAGTAACAGTTTTCGCCGTCGTTAAGTAGCACTGCCGATATGTTTATCAGTTAATCAATCGATATTGAGTATTTTTTAATAGAAAAGGATTCTTAAACATAATAGAAGTCTTATATGTTCGGTCTGTATTATTCAAAATATTTTAGAAAATTGACGTACACCAATCCCCATAAATACAAAACAAAGTCTAACTCAGATTTCAGAAATCATAAACTAGTCATAGGTCGCGCCACGTAAGAAGAACGCTGAGGGGAAAAGCTGCGCAGTAGGCGATTTAAGGAATCTTAGGTCCGATTGGTTGTGTGGTGACGCGGCGCACTTCACACATTGATGTAGCGCGTGCTATTGGTTCGTGAGCGAGGGACCCCCCACCAAACATACCCCCTCCCGTTCCCCTCATCGTTCTTATTACGTGACGCGACTTATACCTTATCTTCACTTAGGCCGTATCTTCTCATAAAAGTACACCTGCGCTACATTATTCGCTTCCTTAACCAACAATTTTCGTTTAACAAACCTGAACTGCTCTAACGCGAACTGATAAAGCTCATTTTCCATCTTCCAAATCTTTGACTGTTGTATCTTTTCGACAGTAGACACACTCGGGTCTATCTTGCTACTTGTCTGTCTGAGATGACTTTTGTTACTGTTAAGGTAATATTCCGTGGCGCCTTTGAAGAATCTTGGTAGTGTTGCTTCGAGGATGGTTATGAAGTCTAGCATTTCTTCCGTGACTCCAACTAATAAGTAGTGGTTCACAAGGTTGTATTTGGCTCGTTCTAGCGCCCACGGATTGCC
This sequence comes from Xanthorhoe spadicearia, assembly GCA_947086425.1. NCBI lineage: Eukaryota > Metazoa > Arthropoda > Insecta > Lepidoptera > Geometridae > Xanthorhoe > Xanthorhoe spadicearia. Next base: position 11,290,025 of record OX352195.1, on the reverse strand, counting down.
TGGTTTCCTGGAATAAAAGGAAATCACTACATAGTATAAAACAAAGGTACATATTGTAAATTTTCTTAATCTAGAAAATGACCTACATAAGGCAAGAGCGAAACTCTCTAACACAGGTATCTATACTTAAAAGAGGGTTTCCAAAGAAAAATAATTTATGTATCATATTAAGTTGATGAATAAACAATATTTCTATATTGCTATTTCTAAAGTAGCTTTCTCTGTCCCTATATGCAGCTAGTAATTAATAACTGGTTAATTAATTATGTACAGATGTTAGCCGAATGGTATAATACTTTCTTTCAGAAGGTTGTAGGTTCGGAACTCGGTCGGTTGAGCAAAAGCTCAAACACACTTATTTACTTATTTAGTAATCTTGTTCTCTATTAAGTACTTACACAAGTACTTAAAATTTCTGAGAAAACTTCACAGAACGATACGCGCTGTCACGCATACTAATAGTATGTGCTACTAAAAGTACATCTATTAAGATTAAATTCCTGCACGATATCTTGGTCCAATCCACAATTGTATTAACTCATGCGACACAAAACGATTTTTCTATACAAAAAATAACTGTAATTCGTTAGATCGACCTATAGCTAGTTATAAAAATCTATCTTTGGTTTTGCTAACTATTCGATTTTTTTTTTGAAATACCTGTTCATTCCACTGTTAGCAAATGTATTGAGTTTAGACATAAACTCAATACACCACCTTATGCATAATCGTCCAGTAAACCTATATAAGCTAAAAATGTTGCGGGTTATTTCGCCGCTACGGGACAAATGTTTGTATGTTCTGCAGATATTTGTTCCGTGTCTGGGTGTTTTTAATCTATAATAATATATGTAATTACATAAAAAAAATTTAAGTACTATATCAGCCATCTGGTTACCATAAAACAAGCATTAAGTTGCTTAGCTTGGGACTAGACGACGCTGTGTGAAATGTCCAAGGATATTTTTTTTATTAGGTTCTTACCAGCACTCAGACGCGTGCCCGCAGAAGAAAGGCACCTGCAGCCACATATTGTCCGGATTACAGTCCGACTGGTTCCTTTCGACGCATTCGTCGAACGTCTGGAATGTTATCAATTATATACCTAACACGTTGGGTGCCCCGGACGCAGTACCTCGTCCAGGACGAGCTCGAGGATTTGGGCCTTGAATGTGTTATCTAACCTATCATATCCCACTGCTGGGCAAAGGTCTCCCGTTTCAGCTTCACTCTTTGCGATCTAAGACTATGGTTTGCCAGTTTGATTTGCATCAATTTACAAAGAAAAGAGCCCTAGCCCTTTTTAGAGCCCTAACAGCTGCTCCCCGCGGGTCCCATTCCCGCGGGAATATCGGGATAAAAAGTAACCTATGTCACTCGCCATCCCTTCAACTTTCACCGTACAAAAATCACGTCATGTACGACCATAGATCGAATACACGACCTTCGGATCGGAATGTCTAGTTACCTACTAGTTGTAATACCTAAACCACTTTAACTACAATTTAATGACGAAATGTCCATATTAGGATCCATGTTATAACCATAAAAACCTACTGATATGTATCGTTAGATGATCCGCTAAGGATATTTAATGCTATTTAACTGGAAAAGTGAATTCACACATCAGAAAAAAGTAAGGTTGCAAAGAAATACAATTAGTCTTGTCGACTGTCGCAAACTTAAATGAAAACATTTCTTTGGAAGATTATTTCCTTTTAATTCTCTTTTCTTTTCTCTATATATAGGCTCAAACTTACATGGATTTTATTCATGTAGTACTTGGGTTAGTTTCTGTAATATCTAGGTACTTGTCTTATTTCTTTAGGATTAAGCTGACCTTGAATTACAAACGTTTTCAAAAACGAAAAACCCTGGAAAGGCATTTAAAAATAATAATTATTTGTTATGTTAATTCATGTGTGTTGATGGTAAATAAAACTTTTTTCTATTCTATTCTATCTTATGGTACACATGGCGAATCTAACGATGTAACTGCTAATGCCGACATAACTATTTGTAGGTTGGTCGGTACGCATTAAGCCTTGAAGCAAACAAATGACGAGGAAACCGCAAAATAATCACTTAAAATTACAGTCATGTATGGAAATGTACCAACAAATATAATACTTTGTTGGTCATTTGTAAGGTACAGTCATATCTTTTAACTCACCATTTTATCTCCGTGTTTTTTCCTAACTAGATGTGGTCTAAAATTATCACCATTGCGTAGAAAGTAGTAATATGATACCAGTCTATCCAGCGGCCTACGGATTAGATTTATAAACAAGGGCTTGGAGCCCGTACCCAATCTGTGGACAAAAACAACATTTGGTACATTAGACATAGACATAGACAAAGATATTTAGGTAAACTATATTCATAAAAAATTACAATTTAATATAGGTTTCTAATATGTTTTTCTTGTTACTCCTATGGCAAGGAAAAGAGATAGCACCAGATTTAATATCCTGTTATAACACAAGCATTCAGTTGCTTAGCTTGGGACTAGATGATGCTGTGTGGAATGTCCAAGGATATTTATATTTATTGCCTTGAGCGTGGAGACCGAATCCAGAAATTCCGTACCGAAAAAACCTAACGCTGTCACTTTAGTTCAGCAACTCACCTCTAGGTGGCATGCAAAAGCTTTACCGCGGCAGTCCCTGAGTGCCACACGTCTTTTTTAATTTAATAAAACTTAAATTACTTAATTCAAACCATTACACACCAGTCTGCTTTAATAGCTTATCTCAGTTCGATAAGTTAGAGGTCATTAAGATAAGGAAATGTGCTCTTTAGTGCACTAGGTCAGTTCTCTAAGTTAGCAATATTGTGTATTATGATAAGAAATAATGATTTTGCGGAAAATGTTATATTAATGTGATTTATTTATAAACTCTGACAGGAATTATTCATTGTTTTTAATATGTATCATTGCAGTGTGCATAATTTTTGTCATCATGTCAGCAAAGATGAAAGGTACCTACTAGCTACAATATAAAATACTAGCTGCTCCCCGCGGTTTCACCCGCGTAAGTCCCGTTCCCGCGGGAATATCGGGATAAAAAGTAGCCTATGTTACTCGTGGATAATGTAGCTTTCGAATGGTGAAAGAATTTTTAAAATCGGTCCAGTAGTTTTTGAGCCTATTCATTACAACCAAACAAACAAACAAACAAAGTTTTCCTCTTTATTGTATAGAAGAAGAAGAAGAAGAAGAAGAAGACAATCACAAACTATGAAGTTTGCTTATTTTTTAGCTTACATTATTTAAATGCAAATAATGTGAAACCAAATTATTGCATGATAAAACATTGCACTCCTCGCTCAAAATATGTTTATCAGAGAAATACCTAGACTATCAAAATTCTTGGTTAAGTGATTCATTTCTATAAATAACTGCCAATAGACAGTACCTTTATGTAACACAATCTGAGTACTGAATTAGTAATGTATTTGTTCAGGAGGAAAAATTGTAACAATTTTAATTTACCCTATAACCACAAATGACTTAGCTAGTGTGGTATATTGGCAAATGGTAGACTTTATAATTTGAGTACTAGCCATTGCCATTCAGTATAAAGCTTGATTCTTAAGGTAAAATATTAAATAGCATTTTTGTAACATACCTTTCAAAGTTTAAAAAAGCCATGTGACCATGATAAAGGGCTGGCTTCACTTCGCTCCATCTCGTAACATTTTGAGCAAAATGGTACTGATTATTTAGAGACATGATATGGCTGTTTGCTGTTATATTGATATGAAGTACTTTGAAGTTATTCTTCTTGCACAGGTCGTAGGCCACTCCAACAAAACTAGTGGAGCCCGTCTTCGGGACCCGGTTGTATATGACCACAGTGTCATCCTCATTTCTTTCCAAGTTTTTTGGGAAAAATTGACGAGATTCTGTGTGCCTTTGAGCTAGTCTATACTCTGAAAATAGAAACGAAACATTTGGCTTAGAAAACTAATTGTGTAAGTCTTGTATTTAAAAATTTAGTAATTCTAGCTAGTTTTCTCAATGCAGTGAAAGTTACATTCTTGGGAGAAAAGGAAAACACATGCACTAATAGAAAGTGAATTATCAAAACGAGAAGATTATGTGTTATCTCAACAAAGTTGAAAATAACTGGAGGTGCCTTATGAAGATAGCTGAATTTGTGATGTTATATGTTGCGGTTCTTTTTAATACATTATTTGACATAGTAAGAGCTATCACCAGGCATCAAACTGTAAATACATACCTAGCTTTCTGTAACTATCTTCCAATCGAGCGATTTCCGACTGAAAATACAAAACCACAACAACAATAACACATAAACACAAAAAAAGAAATAGTTTGTTTACGTTGAACATTGCTGTGAGTCCCGTTCACGCCGCGTTACGATGAAACATGCACTGACATAATTAATGCGTGTTCATTATAAATAAACATTAAATAGGACACGGAAAATTAAAACAGTTTTGTCGGCCGACGGTCGTCGCTTCGATTGTATTGCATTGCATTGAATTGAACATGAAAATCATGAAATGAACAGCCAGCCAGCCAGCTGCGACCCCCGCCATTGCTTTAGATGCCATTGCCAATGTCAGTTTATATGTCAACTTCAAACTTAAAAATTTTGTTTCACAGATTGAAACAAAAAAAAGTAGATGAAGCATTCCTAAAATAATTTATTTATTTGCAAGAACATATGTTTAACAATTAGGTCTTATATCAGAAACAAACAAAAAATACCTACACTACTTAAATTATTATTATTAAATTATTTAATTATATTATTATTATTATTCCTAAAATAACTGAAGTTTAATTTAAAGTTTTACAAAACTAAATCAATGAACTCATCTTGAGAAATTTCAAACTTTAGTGTTAAGAGTTGCAAAATATAGGCCACTTATGTAGGTAATCTGTGAGACTGTGATAGACCGTTTCATGCTAAAAATAATTTCATGTCCGGAACTACGGAAATACTCCGAGTTCCGACCGTAATTCTTTCGGCCGAGTCTCGTTTATATGAAGCTAGACTTCTGTACCCACCTTTATTTTAGTACCAAACAAAAGAAATATAACACCTATCTCATAAGCTACAAATCCAAGAACTTTTTTTTGTGGTCGCGTACGTTGGTACCTTTCCTACCTATGTACTCCGCTAGGAGTAATAGTGTTCTGTGCCTGTAGGTACCTTACCAATACTTCCCAACCTAGCTTTTTTAACTTGAAAAAATCTTTTTTCATGTTAAAAATCTGTTATCATTTAGGTACTTGCCTATTTTATTGGCACAGAAGAATACAGAAAGACTAAAGGCATCAGACACGGGTGTATTTGTGTGGACTCAAATTGAATTAGCCTCGCCCACCCGGGCCACCCGCGATTACTGCCAGGGCATGGCGTATTGATTATTTGCTACACAATGCAGTCTGATTTTATTTATTGACCAAAGGAACTACGGTTTTGTTTGTTTATTTTGGTTCCCACGTGCAGGTCAGTCCACGATCATGATTGGTAAATAAATAGATACGCAGGTACCTACCTACCTGTATATAGGTAAGCCTATATAAGAATAAACATTATATTTGAATGATAGAAGTAGGTACCTCTACCATCTTTATTCTGTGCCTCTACCTTAGCTATTGATTATTCACTTGAAGAAAAGATTTGGCCGACCGACGAGACAACGTAGTGCTCGCGATAAATACTCTGACAAACAAACCTGACATTAGCCCATTCGCCGTTACCGATGTAGGTCAATTAGAGTTTCATAGTTATTTAAATCTACACTGGCTTCCAATCTGTGTTATCAACACAAGTAACACAACACTGAATAGCAAATCAAATCCATAAAGGACTGAACTATACTTACTGTTAGGTACCTACCTTCTTACAGTTTTTAGTCAATTTTGCTTACGAAGACAAGAACCAGATTTCAAATAGGTAGATAGATATCAGAACTTAAAACCCAACTAAACCCACATGGATAGTTATAATAATAAAAGCGTCTCTCTACTCTCTACTTCTCTACCTACGAAGGATATGAAGGCAACAAGCACATTGCAAATTAATTTTCTTAATAGGTATGTACAGGTGTTTAATTATTCGTTTGTTGGATGTGAAGTGTGTAGCAATAGGTGACGCATGCTCTAAGACTGATGCACTTATATTTAGGTACTTAAGAATTCAAAAATAATTCATGAGCCCGTATAGGAAATGAAAAACGACAGTGGTAGTAAAGGGACAGGAATAGCGACTGGCGCTGCATATTTTATTTGACTGTCCCTTCTTGTCGGCTATCAAACACAACGAGCACAGAAATGTGATTTAAATGTCATCTAGACATTAAAAAGTTGTTTGAAGGGCAGGGGCTCATCTCATTAGATGAAAGAAAGTAGGTAGCTTAACAAATCATGGCAAATCAATAAAACAAAAAGCACAACACCATTCCTCTAACTTTTTATAAAGCATCCTGTAGATATGTTCAGTGGCATGAGAAGCACTCTCAAATGCTATAGGTATTCCTCGTCACAATCTACCACAGTGGCTGACTTGGCACTAAACAGTGGCCTGGCTCTAACAAAAACGATAGCTCCTACTGCTCCTAGCTTCGATACAGTCGCTGCCGGTGGCTCGTTGCGCCAACACGTTTATTTATAACGTGCCCTTCGCGTTTACGAAATAATTTCTATACAAAAACGTAGTGTACCTATGTGTTCCACCGATTGAGATGAGTTTGAAAGATTTGGGAATAATGTAAAGCGCTCTTCCTGCTGTGAAGTACCTAAAGATTAAATATTAATATTTAAATATTTTGACAAGAACTTAAAAATCTCAAATAGATTAGTGCTCTCGAAAGAAATAAGTCAAAGACAAATTAAAGATCAGGTCAGGTGGCAAAAGTATCAAAACACCAAATATCTTAATCCACATGCTTAAATCTCAACCACAATGGAAGTAGACCGAATACTCTACATCTTTGGCAGTTTCTCTCGTAAGAAAGACAAGCGTAAATCCCTCGACCAGTCTTCTATCAGTGCAGGCAACAGCCCTCTCAAAGCCCGTCCCGCCAGCTCCCTGAACATAGCTCCCAGGACGTCAGCGTACGAGGTGAAGAAGGCAGTGAAGGAATGGGATTGTAGATTGTGTGGAAAGAGTTTGGCAGAGCCGAGGTTGCTGGCTTGTCTGCACAGCTTCTGCACGCAGTGTCTGCAGGATCTACCTAATGATGGCGCTGTGGAGGTGTGGACGGAAGATGGAGGTAAATTTAGTATTATTTAGTAGGAAGGAAAGTTTAAGGTAAAGTCTACGGACTACCTATAAATTTGCAAACTTTATAGATACCAGGCCTCCTTTTTGGTGGAAATTAAAGTTATTTTAGTCTGAATTATTTACTAAGAAAAACTGATAATGCCTTTCTAGTACCTACATACTATTACAATCACTAGCAGAGGCATATCACCCTAATCTGAAAAAGGGGAATTGATTTATTATTTTCCGTTGCCCAAAATTTATGAACAACTTTGTCCAAATAAATCTATCCGTTTTAACGAGATCGAAAATGTGTGTAGAAGGAAGGACATAAAACATCCATTGGACGCAAGCATCAATTTCAAATAACGACCCTTAAATTAATTGCTTATTAAATAGTCTTAAAACATTTGGATGGTCTCTCCAGATGGCTATAACTCTCTTAACACCATAAACCATTCTGCACCAATTTAAAGTGACCCCTCAGAAACTTTATTTTCGAACTCCTCAGACGAAATTCCGATTGCAAAATATCTATATTAAATTGGTTTATTATGAGAACAATAAAGTTCACTACATCATTAGGAAGTTTAGTCGAGTTTTTTCGAGATAATAAACATATTAAGATGTAGGTAGGTAGGTATATGATTCGATCTTTATTGTGAAAGTTATATCATGGTTTCGATTAGTAGGTATGGGTTGTCTATTCTGGCCTAGAGATCCATATATAAATAAATTAATGGTAGGTACACAGAATCACGATGATTTTTTCCCATGGTAGCCGGGTGGAAAAGCACCTTGACATAGGAAGGCATTTTTTTAAATCTGTTGGCCATCAGAAGCCCTACACCACACCGTGGTGCTTGAAAAATGGGAAGAGAGGCTTTTGTCTAGCAATGGCATAGAGTGGGCTTATTAGATTAGATACCCTAGATCTTCAAAATGCCCCAGGCAAGCTCTACACTACAGGGTCTTCATAAAGTTCCACACCACGGTAGGTAGATAACCTATTTGTATCTAAACTAGTAGCACGTCCCGGCTTCGCACGGCTGTACTAATGAAGCTACCGGGATAAAATATAGCTTATAACCACCCGGACAGTCCATTCTACACACCCGTGAAAGAATTTTTGAAATCGGTCTAGTAGTTTCGGAGATTACCTCCGTCAAACAAACAAACAAATTTTACCTCTTTATAATATTAGTACCTATAGACTTCAATGCAATCATATTTTTAAGGTAAGACAAAGATAAATCGTTTCGTTGAAAGACATCCAACCAAGAGACGGCAAGTAAGCATCATTTTTTCGAAAAAAAAAAACAGCTAAGTATCTGATGACTTTACCAGCAAAGTTGCAGGTGCAAATTACCACCTCTAAGTAGGTTAACAATTGATCGCAAGGTGTCAGAAGCCATACCCGTGCCGTGGACTATTCTGGTGACCTAGCATCCTAGCACACTACTTTGTAGCTAGCCATAGTTTGACGGATTATGTCAAGGTCAATTTATGGGTCACTGAGTCACCGGGTATTAGCTAATTAAAATATATCACTGTCTCGTTGCGGCTTATCTAAAAGACGATTTATACAGCGTTAGAAGGCAAAGATTGCCCACGCTTAACGATACATTGTTGACAGACCCTTTATTGTATTGTAAATATTGCATTGGCAACCCTTCCAATTTTCGTACGGGTTTCTATTAATCTAAAATCGCACTAAACTTTAGAGAATCGCTGGGGTTTTTATGAAGACTTCCTGAAAATTTCATGGAAACATAGGTACCTACACACACATCAAATTGAAATAGGTACCTAGAGATGTAAGCTTTACGACGAGCTCGTCAGCTATAAGCTAACAGAGAAACTGCAAAGATTTATTAGCTTTATAATGTCTCAAACGTCAGATAAACAAACAAGTCCCAGCAGTGGGAATGACAGTGATGTAATGACGAGTGATAGTCCAGGAAGCTGAATTTAGTCCAGATGTTTTGTTACGATACAAACGTGTATTTTTAGACATTCATTGATGCGGATTGATGCTCACACAGGAACTTGGCTAATGTGCCCACAAATAGACAAGCCACCCTGTATGACAGACGGACATGTAAACAATTATGTTTTAGATGATGCATTTTCATATTACTTAAGTTGGCAAATGGCTCCAGGATCGATAGCAGTGTTTACTTGTAAATCTTTGTCGATCTAATACACATAGGCAACATAGGTACCTACTTATGAAAACAATTATTTTTATTCTAATTTAGGCCTTTATGTACCTAAATACCTACTCTGCAAAATGGACTAAAATAAAACCTACTAAAATTAATAAAAAATAATCTTTATCAAGAAATATTCTCCTAAAAATCACAATTAAAATATGTAGTTTGTTCCATTTTCCTATACCTAAACGGGTTCTTTGATTCAACCTCGCAAACTGGCAAATGCTAACATCTTAAAGACAGACTTTATAAAAACGATGAAGACTACCAATTACTGATACTGTTTATTAGGTAGGTAGGTACTTCTGAATTCAAAATAGCCGTGTTTATAATCAAAATTCGCCGAATCTTTCCAGCGTTTATTAGATATTGTTCAGTTCAAGTTGTGTATCATTGCACAATTTTAGTATCTGCAACTCTTCATCTTCACCCACAGTTCTGAACATCAAGTGCTTCTTGATTATCTTTTGCAATCCATCACAAGCTTTTGACGTGGATTTATGAAGTCTGTTTTCTAGTATTTGCAATTCGGTCTGTTTAGTTTCAAAATTTTGTGTGAACATCTACAACTTTATTGAACGTATAAAATCTTTTAGAAAAAATATAAATACAAAATGTTAACGTCATTTCCTATATTTACCATACCATAATCATTTTAATAGTTGCATGAAATTTATAGAGCAAGTATCATAAATGCTACAATAACCAAAAATATTCCTAAGTAGGTAAGTTACTCGACATTAACACAGGTAGGTAGGTAAACCCCAGCCGCCGCATCGGCCTCTTTAGCCACGATACTTACCTACGATAGTGTTCGCTATTAAACAACTGTTCTTTAACTTAATTGACGGCACCTAAATCATCTGAAGAAGATGTAAAAAAGGCCAATGATGATGAAAACCCAGATCAAAAAAGCTGCTACAGAATTAGGAAAATGATTCATACATTCATTCACACGGGGTAGGTTGTGCATCTGTTACGATGGGACTCTTCCGGAGTAAAAATACTTTCATTGCCAAGAGCAGTTGACTCAAATCTTATTTGTCACGTTTCTATAAATATCGACACTAATCGACAGGCGTAACATCCATCACGTTGTGAAACTAGACCAAACTTATTTCATTTATTTACGCTTTCTTTGCCAAAATTACACCTGGACCTGATTGACCTGGAGCTGATTTAGTTATTAGCGTTGAGTAAATTAACCAAAACATTATGAACTAGCTACTATTCAAAAATGAAACAAGGTTAAAAGTTTTCTGAATAAACTACCTAGCCTACCTAGCTCAAATTGTTGGTCCCTGGCTTTTAGAGTCGTTAAACATGACGGAAGCCTTACGGCGGCCTAAAAACTCTGTCATCAGAGTTAGCCACTTGCTTTTACAGACTTACTTTGATATTTAGGTACAGCCCTCAAAACATAGTAGTTAATTCAAATAAGACTTAGCTTACGGCCAATAACGGACTTAAAAAATGTAACTTAACTACCATATGAATTGCAGGGTCCATCCAGTTGGAACAAGGAGAGTCGCGGTCAGGGTCTGGTGCTGGCTCCGCCGGCTCAGGGTACGAGAGCGACCTGCGGCACTCCGGCTCTGATGGAAGTTGGGACCCCAAGCCGAGGAAGTACGGCATCTTCACTAGGAAGGTAATTTTTGGATTAGACAAAACTTACCTGTAAAATATAGTATGACTTCTGTGATAGTTCATCGTCTGTGTTGTGGCCAGCGCCACTACCTGTAGGCACTGATCTCTTTATCCATCTATAGGTTGTCTGGTAGAGATCGCTTTTTAGCCATAAGACCGCCGATTGTATGTCATAATTATTATTAAGGTTAGTTTACAAATTAAAGTTACCTTAACTATGACATACAGTCGTGCAACACTTTTTGTTAATTTGTAATTAAAGTTTTCTATGTATCTCTTTCTAGATATCAGGGAACAGCTCATCTTATATCCTCTGCCCAACTTGCGGGTACGAGACTGCCCTGCCATTGGGGGGTATATCAGCTCTGCCGCTCAACTATGTGCTGCTGAGGAAGATGGCTGCAGCGCAGGACGAGAGCGGGGTCAATGTGCTCTGTGATCTGTGCAGCACTGATAATAAGGTAGCGTTTACAACAGCGGATTCTCAATTGGGTAAGAAGAGACTATGTTCTGGTACACTGAGATGATAACAAATTGGTAAAAGGACACTTCAAAACGAATGATTACATATCTCACATCATAATAAAACACAAACAATAGAAAACCCGAAACATTGGACATTATATGGATCTTAAATATTCAAAGTTGTATCTCTACTAGTTTTTTTACAGAAAGAATCATCATTCATGGATATCTTAAGTGAAATAACTTCACTTAAGTACGTAAACGATCACAGCAATGTATTTTAAGACCACCACGTGGGGAGCCACTCATCCGTACAAACTGACTCGAAACACGAACGATTTCAACAAATTACAAATTTGGTCGTAACGGTACGTTTGTTCTGCTTTGTGGTATTTTCGGGGATATCCATCAGATCTGCATGATTGGATACATGTGTGCATTGAAGACAAAAGATCTATTATCTTCTGAAATTAGACAGACACCATCTTCAAACGCACAAACTAAACTACTGCCGTATTACCTACTCGTTTGGTTCACCCGCTACGATTTATTGTTTCAGAAAAGTTAGATGGGTATACATTCTACTAGGTTTTCTTAATTTTCAGACAAGTAGAAAATTTTAAATACTTTTGTATTACTTAAATAGTAAATCCATTTCTTTAGAATCAATATCACAAGTTTAAACTTACAGGCAGAAAGTCGCTGCAACCAGTGCCTAGTCAGCATCTGTTCATCGTGCGGCGAGTCCCACGGGCGGCAGAAGGCGACGGCACGTCACTCCCTGCAGCCCATAGACCCTCTCCCGCCGACATACTGCAGCCAGCATCCGAGATCTGAGCTCAGCGTGTACTGCGCTACTTGTCAGCAGGTATAGCGATGATGGGACATTGATGGCTTGTTCTGCAGATATCAGAAGGCGACGGCACGTCACTCCCTGCAGCCCATAGACCCTCTCCCGCCGACATACTGCAGCCAGCATCCAAGATCTGAACTCAGCGTGTACTGCGCTACTTGTCAGCAGGTATGTAGCGATGGTGGGACATTGATGGCTTGTTCTGCAGATATCAGAAGGCGACGGCACGTCACTCCCTGCAGCCCATAGACCCTCTCCCGCCGACATAATGCAGCCAGCATCCGAGATCTGAGCTCAGCGTGTACTGCGCTACTTGTCAGCAGGTATAGCGATGATGGGACATTGATGGCTTGTTCTGCATATCAGAAGGCGACGGCACGTCACTAGACCATAGACTCTCGCCAGGTTCTTGTCTGGTTCTTTCCCTGGTGTAGGGAGTTACGTTAGAACAGAAAATAGAGTCACCTAGCTTATAAGACTGTACGTACATTTTTAAGTGATCCTTGAGGTCCTACAAAAAGAAACACATTTTTCTTTCTTTCTGTCTGACGTTTTACCTCCAGGTGGTTTGTCGGGACTGCTGCGTGATGTCCCACGGCGGGCACGCGGCGTGCGGCGCGTCGCGTGCCGCCGCTGAGCGCGCGAGGAGATTGCGCGACGCGGCGCAGCGCGCGCAACACGTGCCCGATCATGTCGCGCTGGCTACTAGGGCTTTGCACTCGCAGGCGTATGAAATTGACGTGAGTACGAAGTGTTGGTACGGTAATGTAAGCAACAATTAGATTTTTTTGTAGTCAAACTTAGAATAAATAACCCTCCCTTTAAAATGACGAGAGACTCGACGTAAAGTGGCTCGACGTGGCGGTAGTAAACGAGCGCTTTAAACATCAAATGAAAGTAAAAAGAGTAACGAATGTCCCTGGTTAATAAGGAAGACCAAATCAATTTGTGTAAGCACTAAAAGCAAGCAACAAGATGAACTTGCTAGGTTGAATAGCGTTTGGAATTTGGATTTCTTCTTTATAACATTCATAAATCTCACTGTTTCCAGTCACAAGCAGCACGAGTGGAAGCAGAGATCCAGACCTGGGCAGATCAGTACCGACGGGCAGTGGAAGCTCACGGCAGAGCGCTGTGCGTGGCCGCGACCAGAGCTCGGCAGAAACACCGTCAGAGGGTGGAGGAGACGCATCGCCAGATGGAGGAGAGGGCCAGACACGCGAGGGAAGCTGTGCTATTCACTGAGGAGGTAAACTAAGAAAATTAGTACATGTGAACTAACAGATCAGCCCCTCTACTACACAAATCGAAAACGATGCATCGATGCAACGATGCAATTTTCGCAGGTCAGCTTATGTTGGCTAACCTTCCGAATTCAGTTTCCACCAATTTGATGCCGAAATTTCGTTTTTCGCTGTGCAGAGTAGACATTTCGCGTCGATTGCCCAGCACGTGAAATGGTGTAGTGGTTGTGATGTTGTTTCAAATCCCGTCTGGATGTAGTTAATTTTTGAGATGCATATAACCTTGAAACTATGTCAGAATTGGGTTATGGTTTTGTATATTGTCCAATGGGTGACATATTTTGGTTGTTTTACAGCTCCTCGCCCAAGGTAAAGAAGCAGAGCTGTTATCACTCAGCGGGCCAGTACTGCGACGTTTGGAACTGCTGACAGAGACGCCAGCAGGCGACGCTCCCAAGATGGAGCTGAGGTTCGCGCCCAAAGCACCCGCGACGCAGGACTCCACACTGTTTGGAAGGCTGCTGACACAAGCGCCTGATCCGGCTACTTGTGTTTTGAAGACTGATGGTGAGTGTGGAGACGAGAGTCTGTCGGTCTTGACTCGATATTTTAGGTAATTCCCATTGAGGTGATTAGGATAGAAAGTAATAGAATACAGAACGTGCGTCCACAAACTACGTGAGGTGTTTAAGGGGGGGAGGGTGTCGAGTCAAATCTCATCTAATCTTACGTTAGAGAGGGGGGTCGTCGTCAAATATCACGCAATTTTTCTTCTGATTCAAGACCTACATAGTTGACTTTGAAATGGATTAATTAAACAAGATAAAATACTGTTTAAGGATTCCAAGATCTGAGAGTGAACTGCCAACACGAAGCAGCGATGGAGCTTCGAGACAGTAGCGGAGAGAGAATCTGGTGTGGAGGCGAACAGGTATGTCTTCACACGACTGACGAAGAAGTCTCTTTGTGTCATGTGTACCACCATGTAAGTACCTGGCAAATAAATGAATTCTATACTGTCGTGATGGTTATAGGCTATATTTTATCCCGGTAGATTTATTACTACACCCCTGAAAAGCCGAGGCGTCTTGCTAATAATTAGATTAAACTAGTAGACTTACCAATGTTCTCAGGTGTGTGGTTACTTCCGCCGTCGTGATTCAAGCGCGCGACCAGCTATAGCCGGGGTCAATGACCGCGGGGATGGTTCCTACGGCATTTCCTTCACACCGCCTGCGCCAGGCGCTTACTTACTCGCTGTTACTCTCAATAATATACCCATTCAGGTATGTTGATAGATCACTGGGTGCAGTATCTCAGAGATTTTGCGATCGAACTTTCTCCATTTTCAAAATGGCGGTCACTAGACCGCCATTTTGAAAGTTAATTTCCTCTAAATAGCAGTTACCTAAGGGGTATTGGTATTTACGTACCTAAGTTTTATAATAATCAAAGGAAGCAATTTTAAACAGATGTTAGTGATAAAGCAAAAGTCGCTATCTTCGTCAATCTTTCAATAACAGACAACCCAGTCTACCCACATCAAAATGTATCCATTCGCATGTCCATAAAACCATTTCACTAAACCTTTTTTTATAGGGTAGTCCGTTCGCCTGCTGCGCCCGCATTGCGAAGACGCATTCTGGGCAGTTTCACTGCTGTGCGTTTTGTTCTTCCGGCGGCAAACGCGATGCGACTTGCGGCTGTGGCGCTACTATGCCCGGTGGATATAAGGGTAAACAGTTTAATGTGTAATGTAGCGAAATTTTTTCAATTTAGATTAGGCAGATAATCTCCGAAACTAGGTACCTACTCACCCGATTTAAAAAATTCGAAACTCTTCTTTTTTTTGTAGAATGGACTGTCAGAATTGTTATAGACTATCTTATCCCGGTAGTTTCATTAGAACAACCGTGCAAAGCCGGGCCGTTCTGCTAGTCTTTTATATAAGTAGTTGTTATATTAACATTGCACTCTTTATTTTATTTACTATTTATTTTACAGGCTGTGGACATGGCCACACCGGCTGGCCAGGCTCACGCCACTGGTCTTGCTGTGGCAACACTCAACGCAAGTCTACCTGCGAGCCTAAACCCAAGGAGGTTAAAACGCGGGCAACACTGTACCAGTTCTCTTTGTGATGTGCTAGTTTATTTGGTGATTTTTGGGATTAAATTATATTATGCTGGTCAAATGTTGTTTTATTATCGTAAGGACTTAATTTGGGAATCGTATTCAATGGGGGAGAGCTTTGCCCAGCAGTGGGCAAAGCTAGGTTAATAAAAAATCGGAATATCGTTTTAGGGCATAGAACGAGTAACATCAAATTATAAACAAAAAAGTCAATTATATACAAAGGTAGTAGTGTACATTCACGAAATAAAAAAGGTTGGGCCTCCATAAGATCTATTATTGCTTGCTAGGTTTGATAACCATTTGATACAACACTCATATCTAGAAGCATGCAGTTTAAAAACGTAACATGTGCTTACAACGCGTCAAACAAATCGATTTCAAAACTGTCGACCTATTCTCCAAATAACAATGTCTTGACATGGCACGGCGTGTTTATTTTGAAAAATGCGATGGATTTCAGAAAAAGCTAGATAACGTGCAATCGCTTACAGCGTCATATATGAAAGTCGTCGAGAATCGACCTGCTACTCAACCTTTTAGTTCTGCGACTAAAAATATTTTTAATAAGAATAATTCAAAAACATGTCGATTATAACAAGTTTTATTCATCAATTTATATTATATGTATAGTCGACAAAGAAATTGGTTTACCACTTTTGATGACATCTATTCTCCCAGTAACAGTAACATAATTATTCGCTAAGGATTACTGAATGACAGATTCTGACGTAGCAGGTCAATCTGTCAAGCGAAAATAGCCCTTGATGTTTTGTACGTGCAAATGATATTCAGCCTTAGAGTGGTAAACCAATTTCTTTGTCGACTATACTTAACAAAATTATTGCTTAACACTAAATAATAATATTCATGTAAATTTAAAAAAATTATCTAAAGGGACTTTTAAACTATTTCATTTCTACAAATAATTTTCATGAATTGGATTTATTGCTAAAGTTTATAAACATCTTATCTTTATTTAGATTTTGCCATTCGATTTTAAAATCATGCATTAATCAAAATTAAATGCTGTTACTATTTTGTGATGTCGCCAAAACTCAAACGAACATATAACCATTTCTCCAAAAATAAATAACAACAAGAGGCCGAAAAAAACATGCTTTTTCTTGCCAAAATCTACTAATATTCCAAATTCTATACTGATCTCATTTCATAAAAATAAATAGTTATTTTTCCTACATAAATTAATTACAGTAATGGAAGGAAATTTTATTTAAATACTCAAACTCATCAGCAACAAATACACTTTCACTAAATTATAATCAAGTTTGGATTACCTAAATTCTGTTACGATTAGAGCCACGAACATACAAGATCTTAACATGTATTTAACTGTTATATATATTACCTAAAAATACTACCACGCTGACGCTGAGATTGAGCCTTTTAGCCACAACACTACGGCTGGTAGTCCCAGGAAGGGCTAGGTAGTAGTAGGTACATTTCTACCTATTGTCTGTGTGTTTGTACTTGATTATTACTTTTCTGTATCTACCTACTTGTTTTTGTATCTATCTTCTTGCTTTGTTTTTCTAGTCCTTCATCTGTATTCCTACCTATTTGTGTGTGTCTAAATAAATTATTTTCTTTCTTTCTTTCTTTACCAAATACAAAAACATACCAAATACATATTCGTCGTCGTCGGTAAACATAATGAAAGAGAATAAAATTTTAGCATGTTTTTCCTTGAATAGCTACGTACATGCGGCCCAATAGGCCTATTGGAGTCCTAGGCAGACGTATTGAATAAACACGATTTTCTCATATTTTACCTTGACCTGTTTTACATGCGGCCTAGGGCTAGGCCTAACTGTCCACGCGCCAGTATCGCGTAGAATAATAGGACCATTTTAAAATGTTTTACCTTGAATATAATAAGGTGCGGCCTAGGAGGCCTATTAGAGGCCTAGCGCGGGCACTGGCGTGTAGGGTACGGGGCTGGGCGCGGAAGCTTGTCTTACGCTCATCTCCCAAGCGTCTAGAAGCTGGCTCACTGAACAACTCTTCGGTAATCTGAGGGAGAAATAACTATTTAGAAAACAAAATTTAAAACTGTTGGATGGGAGAGCGAGAGGGAGGATAGCGTTCTGTCCATTGTCGAAATGGGGAGGACGAGTGAACGAACTGGGTGAGCTAAGAGAAACGCGGCGAACTATACTTTATTTCTTGAAACGAGCTAATAGGAACGTAAATAAACGCACGTTATTGGTCGTCGAAAATAATTGTTTATTCTCGTATTGGCTAGATTTGATAATTGACAATCTAGCCAATGACGAGATAGAATGTTATTTTCAACGACCAATCACGTGAGTTTATTTAATCTGCCTATTAGCTCGTTTCAATAAATGAAGTATAGACGGATATTTCGTTAGCTTCGCTCACTGTCGTCCGCTCTGTCCGACAGCTGGCGGTGTGGCCTGCCCTTTAGGGTCGAATCGATACTTCTGGGTTCGGTGGTAACCTATTGTCTATGAATCTTGTGTGTTACTCATTTACATATGTACAGTACAGTAGACTCACCGTGCAGTGCGGCCCTGCATGGCCTCCAGCACGTCCCTCAGGAAGGGGGAGAGGGGGGCGCGGTGGGGGCGGGGGCGGGGGCGGGGGCGGGGGCGGGGTACTCGCATACAGTACAGTAGACTCACCGTGCAGTGCGGCCCTGCATGGCCTCCAGCACGTCCCTCAGGAAGGGGGAGAGGGGGGCGCGGTGGGGGCGGGGGCGGGGGGGGGCGGGGTACTCGCATACAGTACAGTAGACTCACCGTGCAGTGCGGCCCTGCATGGCCTCCAGCACGTCCCTCAGGAAGGGGGAGAGGGGGGCGCGGTGGGGGCGGGGGCGGGGGCGGGGTACTCGCATACAGTACAGTAGACTCACCGTGCAGTGCGGCCCTGCATGGCCTCCAGCACGTCCCTCAGGAAGGGGGAGAGGGGGGCGCGGTGGGGGCGGGGGCGCGCGGGGGGCGCCGCGGGGTAGTCGCGCGGCACCAGCACGCGCACGCTCGGCACGCACGGCAGGCGCGCGTCGTCTAACTGCGCGACGAGGGATATACCCCCGCCGCCTGATAGCTGCATCGGTTCTAGGGATACCTGGATGTAACATTCATTCGTTTAGTAGACCTCTGTGGCGCAGTGGACGCGGAGGTTGCGTGTTCGGTCCCCGCTACGAGACAATGTTTGTATGTTTTGAGGCCATAATTATCATCAGTTTACTGTGGTGAAAATTCAACGCAGGCTCCCGGTAACTTGCATGAACTAATAATTTCATACATTTTAAATACTTGCGTTACGTAAAAAAAAACGTATATATACTGTTTTTTTATGCTGCCTTTTTAGACCCATCGCAGACTGGGTCAAGGTCGCCCAGTGTGTGCCTAAGTTATATTTTCGTCGTGGCTGAGCGACTACTATTGAGACATTAATGGCTATTCTGACGCAGCCAAAACATAAACTAAACTATCAAATTTGATGCTATCCTTTTTATTTCAATCGTTATGAAAGGGACGGCAACATCTTTAGAAATTACCTTGAATCTAGAATCTAATCTGGCTATTTCTCCTTGAAGCACGTCAGGTATTTCCATTTCAGGTTCTTCCAGTTTAGGCACCTTAATGGGAAGCGGCAGGTTCCTGCAAAATACATTATATAAAAATATATATAACATTAAATATACAGAGTCACACATTTGATCGATCAGTATGGGACAGTCTGATATTAACACAGGATTGTGACTGCCCGTAAAGTCTACGTACTACAAAAAATAAGTGTTGTAAAGTTGCTTACTTGATTTCCGGTCCGTTCAGCGAGTCAAGAGTAGATCCGAAAGTACGCTTGAGCGTGTGGTTCGCCAGCGGAGATTGTAGGCAGTTGTTCACTACCTCTAGTAGAGGATTGAAGATTTGCTCCTGAAATATATATTTTACTTGTTTTATTTGTAAAATATTAAGAAAGTTTCCACAATAAAAATAGATTATACATATTCTATAATGTTGACTATTTAAATTAAAGTCTAATCTCGTTATTTATAAGGGCTTATTAGAGTTACTTTAGCTAAATCGGCTATTAAATCTGTTGCTATCTCTTTTCATTACCATAAGAGTAAGAAGCAAAAAACACATTCTTTAAAACCCTTATCACAAATCGTTATGAATAACGGGGTAAGATGACTATCAGATAGATAGATACTAGATAAACATTTATTCAGCACACACAAAGACGTATAGTGGAAAAAAGACAGTGTCGGAGATGGACACTAAACAAGTAAGTAGGTACATACAACAAGGAAAACAAGCATAACGGACAAACATTTCTGAAAAACTGAAACTTTCTACCTTCCTGCACTGATAATTAAGTCACCTATCTGGTGTTAGGGTCTGAATACAGTGCCACCAGTATAAGTTGGCGGTGGCGTTTTGAGGAACTAAAGCAGCCATCTTGAAAATTCATGTTGACAATTGCAAGTCTCGATTTCGATTCGTCAATTTTTGTCTGGTATTGAGCACAGTGGCTATCTATTGTTAGGGTCTGAATATATATTTCTCGGGCTATTACGAGCTCATTTACCTTCCCCGTGGGTAATCCGACGCCGACGCCCTCGCTTCGCTTGAAATCCAGCTTTTCCAGCACGACCTCGCACTTGATTAGGGTCTCTAGAGGCATTCTCTTGCTGGGGTTAGACAGGATGTCCAGGAGATTCTTCATCTTCGTCAGCTTTTCCACGTCTGGGACGAAAATGAACGAAAAAATTATAAAAGTGACTGAAATGTTACGAAGGCAGAAATTACATTTGAACAGGGTTAGGGGCAACAGAGGGGCACTTTCCACATTCATTGGAATTTAAAACGATAAAAATTATTTTTTTAGATACTTTTTCCTCACTTTAAAGCTGTGCAATTGAAATGGTATCACCTTTAAACCAAACTGACTATACTTCATTTCTTGAAGCGAGCTAATAGAAAGAAAAATAAACAGTCGTGATTGGTCGTCGAAAATAATTAAGTCTTGCTCGTGATTGGCTAGATTGTCAAATCAATTGTCAATTCTCAAATCTAGACAATCACGAGAATAGACAACGACCAATCACGTCAAAGTTTGGAAATTTCTACGAACGCTGGGAATTGGCAAGTCGCGACAGAACGTAACCTCAGATAATCTTGATTTAGATTCTCTTAATCGTCATTTTTCATCCTCTTCTGATATTGATTTGGACACGAAGCAATCTAGTCTTAATTTTCTTTCTAATTTGCCTACCCCTCAACATCCTCAGTTTGTTTTTAGTCAGTTCACAGCATGTGATGTTAAGAAGAGCATCCTTTCCATTTCCTCTAATGCTTTGGGTGGTGATGAAATTGGTCGAAATATGATTATTCCTATCATTGATCAGTTGTTACCAATTATCTGCCACCTACTTAACTTCTCCGTTAGCTCAGGTGTGATGCCTACGATATGGAAGGAAGCCCATATTATTCCTCTTCCGAAAAAGCCTAAACCTTCTGCCTTTTCTGATTTCCGACCCATTTCCATTCTCCCCTTTTTTTCCAAGGTTCTTGAACGTCTTGTTCATAATCAGCTCCACTCCTACCTAGTTAGCAACAATCTTCTCAATCCTTTCCAGTCCGGTTTCCGTCCCGGTCATAGTACGATGACAGCTCTTGTCAAAATCACTGATGATATCAGACTGGGTATGGAAAACGGTCAACTTACTATCCTTACTTTGTTAGATTTCAGCAATGCTTTTAATACTGTTGATTTCGACATTCTCCTTGGTCTCCTTCGCTCTATTAACATATCTCCAGCTGTAACTGACTGGTTTCGAAGCTACCTTTACGGGCGCCGGCAGCGAATTCGTATTGACGATTCTTTTTCGTCTTGGTGTTGTACATCAGCAGGTGTCCCACAGGGTGGCGTCTTATCTCCTCTATTATTTGCACTCTTTATAAATTCTATCTCACATCAACTTACTTCTCCCTACCACCTCTATGCAGACGATCTCCAAATCTACACACAAGCCTCACTTGTTGATCTTCCTAACGCAATTGATGTCATCAACAAAGACCTTGTCAGTATCCATGATTGGAGTGTAGCCTACGGTTTAAAGGTGAACCCTAGCAAAACCCAGGTTATAGTTATAGGTAGCTCTAGAACCGTATCTAACATCGATTGGTCCAATGTCCCGTCAGTTGTGTTTGACGGTGTGACTGTACCTTACAGTAAAGAAGTTAAAAACCTGGGTCTGCTATTGGACCAGCACCTATCTTGGGATCCACAAATCAAAGCTGTGAGTCGCAAGCTTTTTGCATCAGCTGGTTCACTCAGAAGATTACGAAATTTCCTGCCAACTGCTACTAAAATTGCGCTTGCTCAATCTCTTCTCCTCCCTGTTCTTGATTATGCTGACGTTAGCTATATCGATCTTACTGAAGAACAGCTCAATAAACTAGATCGGCTACAGAATTTGTGTATCAGATTTATTTTTGGACTTCGCAAATTTGACCACATTACAGAGTTCCGTCTTAAGCTTAAATGGCTCCCTATCCGTCTTCGCCGGAATACTCACATCCTCTCTCTTTTATACAACGTGCTTTATAATCCTCTATCTCCTTCTTATCTACAAGACAAATTTGTTTTCCTCCATGAAGATCATCATCGATTACTTCGTTCATCCGAAAATCTCCGTCTCAAAACCCCTGTTCATAGAACTTCCTTCTATAGCAAGTCTTTTGCGGTCCAAGGTGTAAAGCTTTGGAATTCTTTGCCTATCTTCATCAGGAAATCTCCATCGCTATCTATTTTCAAAACTCGTGTCAAAAACTTCTATCTATCACAAATATCGTAATTTCATCGTCTATTTATCTATTGTCTATATTGTGTGTATTAAATTCTTAGTGTATGTATATTCACTTACATAATTAACCACATGGTACCTACATATTTTATTTAATTACAATATTGTTATTATTATTATCATTATTATTTTTAGTCTATTTCTGTATAATATATATTTTAATGATGTATTTGTGTATGTATGTATACCAGTATTTATGTAATGGTTTATTGTTGCATATTATTGTTGTCTTAGGTTAGTTACTATTAAGTTGTTTTGTGTTTATTTTTGATTCTTTTTTTCATACTTTCTGTACACCCCCACCATTCCTATTATCCCATCGATCTCTTTCCATACCAAGGTTGTCTGGAAGAAATCGCTTCTAAGCGATAAGACCGCCCATTGTACAGTTATCTTAAGGATTTTAGTTCATAAGTTTATTTTCAGTGTGCAATAAAGTATTTTCATTTCATTTCATTTCATTTCACGTGCGTTTATTTTTCTTCCTACTATCTCGCTTCAAGAAATGATACATAGGATTCAGAATTTATGTACAGACACAAACACTTACTTTCACCCTCACTGACCATCCGATGCACCATTCTCCTCAGCGGTTCTATATATTTGGATAGTTGTCGTACTTTCTCCCTGTAGGCCGCTTCCTCCCCCCCCGGGGAGGCCACGCCCCCTCCGAGGGGGGTGTTGAGCGATGACTGGGGGGAGGCCACCATGCCCATACCAACGTTACTGGAATAGAAGTAGCATGTTAAAGAATAAATACAATGAAATATCTATACGTTACTGAAATAGAAATGGAATGTAATTATTTGCTACCGAAATTCTTTTCTATTTTGTTTGTTCTCAAAGTTGCAAAATTAAAGTTTACCTAGGTAGGTACCTATGTATGTATGTTTTATCCTGTGGACGAAGGTTATGATGTCTTTTTACTGTGTAATTTCATAGCTGTAAGTATCTACCGTAACATTTTAAGACGAATGTGAGTACCCACACAAACCCTAGTGGTTTAAAGGGTGCAATATAAAAACAAACAATGTAACTTCTTGTTTAAAGTTAAATAAATAAATAAATATTATTATTAAGAGCCTGTAGCGTCCCACTGCAGGCAAAATGGCATGTTAACAGGAAGAAATACAATGAAATATCTATTTCTAGGGTAGTGGTCTTTTCAAATCTAATTCTATTTTTTAAAGATGTTTGAAGGGGTAGTTAGAGGTATGGCCAAATACAGATTTGGTACTATGCCACCATTTTTCAGAAGTTGGTCCCGGCTTTTAAAGCCAAGACGGAGGCCTTTAAGCCTCCTAAAGTCTCCGTCATCAGAGTTAGCCACATGCTCATATGAACGATCGAGCGAAGGTAGTATAAGCAGGGGTGCCTCACCATTGAACATTGAAATCACTCCTATTTTTCATCGGGCTATTTTTCGGTTTTTGGATTTTGCGGCGTCGTCACCTAGGATGCCTAAACGCCGCTAGGTGACGCCGCAAAAATCAAACACCCAAAAATAGACCGAAAAATAGGAGTGATATTAATGTTCAAGATGAGGTTTCTGTACTTATGTAATCTACACTACACTAATATTATAAAGAGGAAAACTTTGTTTGTTTGTTTGTTTGGTTGTAATGAATAGGCTCAAAAACTACTGGACCGATTTTAAAAATTCTTTTACCATTCGAAAGCTACATTATCCACGAGTGACATAGGCTACTTTTTATCCCGATATTCCCGCGGGAACGGGACTTACGTGGGTGAAACCGCGTGGCGCAGCTAGTCTATGGTATAAGTGTGTAGTGTTGTTACCGCGTGGGCTGCTGCACGTGATGCGGCAGGTGCGAGGTGGAGGGCGAGGGGCTCCCCACGCCGCCGCACGCGCCCAGCGCTCCCAGCGCGCCCATCGGGGACGGCATTGCACTGCCCATCACACCTGGAACATACATACACTGTTAGAACTGGTATATCCAGACAACTGCGGCGAGGCGGCGGGCGAGGGGCTCCGGCGCAGGAACTGCGTGGGCGGCGGCGCGCGGCTGCCCCCCGCGTACAGCATGCCCCCCAGCCCCGCCTCGGACTTCACCCTGACTACACTCACCCATGGGTACCGGGCTGGGCCCCCCCATCTGCGGCGAGGCGGCGGGCGAGGGGCTCCGGCGCAGGAACTGCGTGGGCGGCGGCGCGCGGCTGCCCCCCGCGTACAGCATGCCCCCCAGCCCCGCCTCGGACTTCACCCTGACTACACTCACCCATGGGTACCGGGCTGGGCCCCCCCATCTGCGGCGAGGCGGCGGGCGAGGGGCTCCGGCGCAGGAACTGCGTGGGCGGCGGCGCGCGGCTGCCCCCCGCGTACAGCATGCCCCCCAGCCCCGCCTCGGACTTCACCCTGACTACACTCACCCATGGGTACCGGGCTGGGCCCCCCCATCTGCGGCGAGGCGGCGGGCGAGGGGCTCCGGCGCAGGAACTGCGTGGGCGGCGGCGCGCGGCTGCCCCCCGCGTACAGCATGCCCCCCAGCCCCGCCTCGGACTTCACCCTGACTACACTCACCCATGGGTACCGGGCTGGGCCCCCCCATCTGCGGCGAGGCGGCGGGCGAGGGGCTCCGGCGCAGGAACTGCGTGGGCGGCGGCGCGCGGCTGCCCCCCGCGTACAGCATGCCCCCCAGCCCCGCCTCGGACTTCACCCTGACTACACTCACCCATAGGTACCGGGCTGGGCCCCCCCATCTGCGGCGAGGCGGCGGGCGAGGGGCTCCGGCGCAGGAACTGCGTGGGCGGCGGCGCGCGGCTGCCCCCCGCGTACAGCATGCCCCCCAGCCCCGCCTCGGACTTCACCCTGACTACACTCACCCATAGGTACCGGGCTGGGCCCCCCCATCTGCGGCGAGGCGGCGGGCGAGGGGCTCCGGCGCAGGAACTGCGTGGGCGGCGGCGCGCGGCTGCCCCCCGCGTACAGCATGCCCCCCAGCCCCGCCTCGGACTTCACCCTGACTACACTCACCCATAGGTACCGGGCTGGGCCCCCCCATCTGCGGCGAGGCGGCGGGCGAGGGGCTCCGGCGCAGGAACTGCGTGGGCGGCGGCGCGCGGCTGCCCCCCGCGTACAGCATGCCCCCCAGACCCGCCTCGGGCTTCACCCCGCACCGGAGGTGCACCATGCTCATGCCGACCATCTGGTTGTTCGACATGCCGCCTGATGGATACAAGATTTTTAATTATTTAGAAAGTCAAAAGTCAAAATTAAAATCCTTATTTAACAAAATACTGAATACTTTATTTACACAAAACTAACTAATACATAACTGTACAAAATACAAATAGAACCAGTTGAGCCATCTAAGGACCGTTGCAAACGGTCTATAGGTAGCTCAACTGATCCAAACCACTGCCAGACGAAAGCGTGCCCAAGACACTGGCCGCATTGCCAAGCTGAATAGCAATGCTGATTCGTTGAGCCAAATAAGATCGCGTGATCCGAGTGCTGGCTCTTATTTGGCTCAACGAATCAAAGTCAAAATATATTTATTCAATAACATCTTAATATAGACCACTTTGACACGTCACGTTCTTAAAACTAGGGGAATCTATTGCCTGTTCCAACGCGACTCCCTACACCAGGGAAAGATGCAGGCAAGAACCTGGTGATGCGGGCCTAGCATTTTTTTCAGTGGTCCAATAAGTAATATAAGAACTTCGCTACACACAGTGATTTATAAGTTGAGGAGTGCAAGGTTGGTAATTTGGTATGGTCATGTCATGAGGAGGGATGAGAGGCATGTCCCACGGCGATCGATGAATATGAATGTGGATGGATACACTGGAAGAGGTAGGCCTAAGAAAAGATGGATGGACTGTGTGTGTGCAGATATGAGTGTGAAAGGAGTGAGTACTGAGATGACGAGCGATAGAGGGAAATGGAAGAAAGAAACGTGTTGTGCCGACCCCACGTAGTGGGATAAGGGCAGGGAGATGATGATGAGTACTTTGCTCCGTTGGACATGCCGCCTAATGGATACAAGTGTTGTTATTATTTAGAACTACGCTCCGTGGTGTTACCCGCGGTGAACAGTGCCCGTTCCCGTGGGAATACCGGGATCGAAAGTAGCCTATGTGTTAAGTCGGGATTTAAGCTATTCTGGTACTAAATTTCATTCAAATCTGTCCAGCTGTTTCAGAGTGAAGGAGTAACAAACATTAACACTTTCACACAAACTTTCGCCTTCATAATATTAGTGTGATAGTGTGATTATATGTATTTTTCTGATGAAATACCTATCTATGTGTATTTTAACACAAAAGTAAAATATATAAAACTACGACTGTGTGTTGTGTTTATAATAACAGCACTCACCCATCTGCCCGCCCATCTGGCCTTGCATAGAGTTTGGTGCCATTTGCCCCATTTGGTTACACGGCATCTGCCCCATTGAGTTTCCCCCTCCCATTGGCTGAAACGCATAAGAAACCGAAATAATTTATTTGTTTTGAATATGGTTATGGGCGGGTTCATGGTCCGGCCGCACCAAATTCGATAGTCTGTTTACTCTTTTACCCCTTTATGCATATTGGACCAGTAAACCTACGCTAAAACCGATATTAAATGTATTGCTATCTCTTTTGCCATCGGAGTAACAAGAAAGAAACATATTTAAAATCTACTTATAAGTATGAAATTGACAAACAATAAATAAATAGATATCTTTGGACACTTTACACAGCGTCATCTAGTCTCAAGCTATGCAACTTAATGCTTGTGTTATGGTAATCAGATGACTGATATGATACTTAGATACATTTTTTGATTTATACACACTAGCTGCGCCCCGCGGTTTTATCCGCGTAAGTCCCGTTTCCACGGGAATATCGGGATAAAAAGTAGCCTATGCCACTCTCCATCCCATCAACTATCATCACACAAAAAATCATGTCAATTCGTCGCCCCGTTTTGCCGTGAAAGACGGACAAACAGACAGACAGACACACACACTTTCCCTTTTATAATATTAGTATAGATTATAGAGTTTCTTACCTGCATACTATTCTGCATAGACATCATCTGGCCTTGCATACTGGGACCGGCGAGCTGGTTTTGCAGTTGACTGCCCATATTGCCCATGCCCATTCCGCCTTGCATGCCCATTTGGGACTGAGTCATGCCCATCGGACCGCCGCCTAGTTGTTTTTGCAACTGGAAGCAAGTTATTTTAAGAAGTAAATCTTACAGTAAACTATTTTGATTCGTGTTTTGAATGTGGCGTTATGAGAAAGTCAATATAAATTAGCGCCTCGAAACGGTACATGTAATTTGAAAAAAATTCAATTGAATTAATAAATAGGTTTAAAGATCATAAAAAAATAAATAAATGCAGCAGTCGTCTGTGATACGCTTATAAACTAAACCTCACAGGACTATTACATGATTTATTTACCTGCATATTCATCTGAGGGCGTTGATTAAGCGTTTGTAGTAAATTAGTAGCTGGTTGTACTTGAGGACCCTGGGAGGAGATAGGCCCCTGCTGGCCCATCTGCATGCCCATGCCAGGATTGCCGCCCATGTTGGGGTTTCCGCCCATGTTGGGATTGCCACCCATGTTTGGGTTACCACCCATGTTAGGGTTACCACCCATGTTGGGATTACCGCCCATGTTGGGGTTGCCACCCATGTTGGGGTTGCCACCCATGTTGGGATTGCCACCCATCTGTTGCTGCATTTGTCCTTGTGGTCCCATATTCATCATTTGGTTTCTGTAATTGATGTATTGTAAAGATGGAGATGTAAAGAAAAACCTACCCAGCACTTAAACCATCCTATCGTATTTTGCAATATCACAAGGAAAAAGAAAGGTCAATGCGTGTGGGGCTGACTAAGCCGCATGTTCATTTTTCGAAACGAAAAATCCATGAATGCACGGCCGGGATTCGAGCCCACGCTCTTCGGTCAACACTGCCCTAGTCCAGTCTAAAGAAAAGAACAAAATGAAAATAAACAACACAACTTAATACTTTACCTAGAGCCTTGTGAAGCCAAGTTCTGCAGTGCGTTGATAGGATCAGGGGCGAGGTTGGACTGGCTGTTGGGGCCCTGTGGCTGCCCCTGGGGGTTCTGCCCCTGCGAGGGGGGACCCTGGTTCTGGTTGGGGACCTGCATGTTCTGACCGCCTTGATTCTGCTTGGGCTGGGCTAGGATTTGTGAATAAGGAAACTCGTTAATATAAAGCAAATTGAGTTTTGGTAAAATTTTGTCTTGTGTGAAATCTTCTATTCATACTATATTAGTATTATAAATGGCAAAGTAAGTGTGTGTGTGTTATCCTTCTTTGTTAATAGGGTCCTGTTTCTACTCTTTACCCTATACATAATAATGAAAAATAATTAATTAATTAATAATAAAAATACCTATTTTTATAAATAGAAAATTATCATCATACTTATCGCGTGTACCTAAACGCCCCCTTAAAATTCAAAGTACTTTAAACACTCTGCTATTCTACTGACATTATAAACGTTATGTAATAATTTGTAAAGATCTGCCTGAAAATTTGAATAAGTATACTTACTGAAATACTAAAACGCTATTTTAAGTAAGTGGTGCTTATCTATGTCATAATTTGACATTATTCATACAAATCTGTCAAAAAATAACTTCCTTAATGGTTAATATGGCCTTAAAATATTTAATTTTCGTTTGATTCGGGCATTAGTCTGTGGAATCACAAAAGGCGTCTTTTTATCGAGGTAGGTACAACGCGCGAAAAGCTGTTGGTAAACCAAGTACTTACCTAAATCATAAACATGAGAATCAGTCTTACGGAATTATAAAAATGGTAATTTTGTGAGTTTGTTGAAGTGGATAGAGATTTCAAAAAATATTTCTATTTGAAAATAATAAAATATTTCAATATTTATTTTCATTTCATTTATTTATTTGTGGTTTGTTTATAACATAGAATAAAATCTTAAGAACAAACAGATACAGACATCTTTAATTCAAAACGTATTTTTGGGTAGTTCTAAATGTTCAAAATGCTTACCGTTATTAATGTGATTTGTCCTGTACATGGGAACAAACTAATTTATATTTAAATATGTTTTATTATTTAAAACACAAATCTAAGTCACTTATCGCAAACTTTCTGACGTCAGCGTGAGGTCGGATCGGCGACTGACTATATTGATAACTGACTATATTGTTTTATGTGTAGGCATACTATTATGGGTACAATATCTATACAATAGTAGTAGCAGATACTAGTAAAGTACCGTAGTACCAGCAAACTTTATAACTTTTGGCGTGAATCGTAATTTAACTCGATCGCGAGATATCGCTAACGCTCGAATACTGAAACGCTAAGTGGCTAAGTGGTACTTATCTATGACATATTTGACATTTTATTTTATCCATCTATTAAACATCATATAGTGTTTTCAAAATGGTCTGCTAAAAACATCTCCAGTGCACCGTGGTTCATAAGAATTACAGAACTGCATGACATCCTGAGAGTAACACAATAGCTGAAGAAATCAAAAGCTCTGCTCAAACATGCCAGGAAAAACTGAAACCCACCCTAATCAACTTGCGAGACAACTCACAAAAACCTCCTACAAGAGACGACTAAAAGACAATTAAATATATGTGTAACTAAATCAAATGTAACCTGTGTGTCAATGCAGGATCTGGCTATCTTGGTCTGGCACTAAATATCTTTAAAATTCACCTAGCAGTTTGAGCGTGAAAGAGTAACAAAGACACATCTACTCATCCAATGTTACAAAGCTTCACATTTATAATATTGGAAGCTTTGTAATTTTTTTGGTGCCAGTCTTTAAATAATAACTTGCAATACTTACACATTTCCCGAACATGCAATATAAGCTTGGCGACCATGTTCATGTACTCCTCCCGAGTCTTGGCCTTCATGAACACATGGTTCTCCATCTCGCTGCTGTTCCTCGCTACCTGCATGCCTGATCGTTGGATCACTTCCTCACTGGAACATTACAATAGGTTTACAACATTACAAATTAAGTAGGTAAGTACACTTAATTTGTTTAATTAAATTTGTGTAATAAGAAGCACAATCCTAAAATATGTTGCACCGACAACACTTAGTAGGATAAGGGCAGGTGATGATGAGGTGACAAAATCTTCAGCTAATTTTTAATTTAGTTGCAGTAAAGAAAATCAAGAAATAGTGTGGGAATCCCGATAGTCGCCACTTCTAGTATTCGCTAAGTAGTATTCTGATTGTGGGCATTCAGGCCTACAAAAGAGAAGAAGGTGCAATACTGGAACAGATAATTGCGAAGGTATGGTAGGTACACTAATGATGGCATAGTGAAGAATTTACTTACATTTTTGAAACAACACTCTGGCGGAACGCTTGCGTTCTCCAGTTATCTTCGGTGCCAGCCATTATTCACTGTTTGCTTTTTAGGAGGCACAACAACGATTTCGTTTTTATTTTCACGAAAATAAACAAAGCATTCACTAAACTACCTCACCTCACCCCTACAAAGCAAGCAAAGCAAGGCAAGGTGAGTGAGTGGGTGACTGGACTGACCTGACAGTTGACACTGACACACAATGTAGTTTTTTAATTTAGGACGTTTTGCTTGGCACCAACATTAAGCAAAGAAGAGGTAGTTTTATCTGTGGCCGTTTTGAAAAACAATTTCTTTCTTACATTATTACTTAATTTTACAAAAACAACGTATTTTAAAGTGAGTGACCGAATTTTGTAGAGGTTTTGTATGTACTTTCTCAAGAGCCTTTTGTTTTTCAATGGGAAGTGCGCGACGCAGAAAAGAAAACCCTTTTTAATAGTCCCTGTTGTAACAGTCAATGTCAAAGCTTGCTGTTGTCAATTTCATTTTCATTTCATTCATTCATTCCCAAATAAATGCCGCGGTGCGCGGAGTTGTACTGTACACTTGTGTTTTTATTTTGATTAAATTTTAATCCAGATTCAAATTTTTGACCCATGGCTTCGTCTACTATTCTGAGAGTAAAGCGAAGGCTAGAAGATAATCCGCAAGATGCGTTGGTGCTTATGTGCAAGCGTAAGAAGACCGATACTGATGAAATATCACCATCGCTGTTCGTGTTTCACGGAACTGTTGAAAATCAGGCAAGTAAAATTACCACAATATTTATAACTTTACAGGTATTCATTACTTCTGTGTCCTAATCGGCTAGTGCAGAGACTATATAAGTTATTTATTTAAAACTGCGTATTCTTCAGCCAAATTAGAGGTGCATTGTTTGTAAACAAAGTTGCACTCATAAAATTGAATTGCTTCCTAGGGATTGCTGTGTTAACCGATGTGATAGTAATTTATATTGAAGGAAGTGGTCACAAATCCCTAAGAATTGAGGAATATCATCAACAGAAAAAAAGTTATTTTTAGGTTAAGTAATGACAGTTTATTTACAAACAAACATTGCAATTCGAATTTGGCTGAATGATAAATTGTATTTCCAGGATACACCGAACGTAAAGAGCATTGTTCCCAAGACAGATCTGAAGCAGCAGTCAAGTACAAAGGTCAAGGACATTATCGAAAAACTGAGAAATGAGAGGAAAGAACAATCTACTGAGAGCCGGTATGAGGTTGGTAATACATGTTTTTTCTCACACCAATGCAGAGCCAACGCGGCGGTATCCAATCCAACTAAGTATAGATTAAGCTAATTGAACCTGGCATCTATTCAATCAGACAAACTAGACAACATAAATCATTCACTTCCACATTATACTTCATTTATTGAAACGAGCAAATAGGAAGAGAAATAAACACACATGATTGGTCGTTGATAATAATTGGATTGGCTAGATTTGACAATGGACAATTACCTAATTTTACAATCTAGCCTATCACGA
Source organism: Xanthorhoe spadicearia (assembly GCA_947086425.1). Taxonomy (NCBI): domain Eukaryota; kingdom Metazoa; phylum Arthropoda; class Insecta; order Lepidoptera; family Geometridae; genus Xanthorhoe; species Xanthorhoe spadicearia. The sequence goes on along the minus strand of OX352195.1, from coordinate 11,257,480 downwards.
GAAAGATAATTATTTTCGACAACCTATCATGTGTGTTTATTTCTCTTCCTATTTGCTTGTTTCAATAAATAAAGTATAGATAATTATCAATGTTCTCATACTAGTTAACCATTGTTTATCTCCAGGTGGTAAACTTCAGTCGTGGACTAAAAGACAGTGAAACGGAGTTTGATCTAGTTGACCTGCAGAGGAAGGCTGATGAGGCAGATGATGTACAGTATGCTTACGATCTGTACATGGCGGCCACAAAGGACTTTGATGTGTCTATGTTGGATCAACTTGTTAGGTAAAATTACAAATCCTACTAATATTTCACTCTTAAAACTATAGTGTAAATATTTTTACGTGAGTAATATCCTATGTGATTATAATAATAATTATATCCTTGGATATTTACACAAGTATTTAATTGCTTAGCTTGGGACAAGATGACGCTGTGTCCAAAGATATTTATTTATTTATCTAGCTAGTCCCATGCTAAGCAATTTAATGCTTGTATTTTGGTAACCAGATGACTTAAACACTATGGGTCTTATTCATAAAAACTTGACAATTTAATACAGGTTTTAAGAACGTTTTTTTCCTGTCACCCATATGTCAACGAAAAGAGATAGCAACAGGTTTAATACAGGTTTTAGGTCGAATATGCATAATGGGGTAAGTCAATAAACAAATACCCTTGAGTGTTATTCTTCTATCTCAGAGACAAATACAACCTAAAAAAACCATAAAATAGTTCTGCAATTCCTTAGTTTTTAAAAACCCAAACTTTTTTTTTATTATAAAATAATTCATCTAAACACAATATATCCATTAATTTTAGGATAGAGAACTACGAGTCAGATCTAGTGTTCAACGGGAACGGTGCAGGCAGTTCGTCGGACGAGGCTGATGATGATGATGACTCTAATGATGAAAACAACTGGAGGAACGAGTACCCAGACTCGGAAGCCAGTAGTATTGATGAGGAGGCCATCGTGAAGGCTATGGAGAGGGTGGATATTGGTAAGGTTTTTTATAAATCAGTCTGTTAATTATGATTTTTCTTTCCAATGGGAATTAGTATCAAAATACCATTCAAGCGAACTTCAGGTCTAAAGACCAAATACAGAGAGGATAATATAGGTGCTAGGCAAATCTATTCTATCTAAACAATGTCCAAGGCACTATAGTGTCATGTTAAGTGTAGGCTGTAAAAGATTATGCATAAGGATATGTAAAGATTTAAAGACCTGAAAAATGTAGCAATAGTCCAAGTATTTGTAGTTATCTCCTTTCCTTCCATAAATAATAGAATATTATAAAGTTTATTTGGTACATACAATTGGCTTACAAGGAATTAAACATACGGATCAAAAAACATAAACACAAAATAAAAGCAATGTACTCATTCCAAAAGGGTCTGTGTCCCTAAAAGATATTGAATGCCTCAATTAGAGAAATGAAATATTGCTTTTTTTTTTACAGAAGATAATCTCTCCAGTGACGACGGCGAAGATCAGATCTACAACGATCCCCTAGTCTACACAGACGATGTGAAGCGCTACGGAGAAGCGTATGCGAAGTACAAGGCGCGGGTGCTGGGCGAAGCGGATATCAGCGACAGTCGGGGCTTCGTGCATTGCGCTTCTAAAGATATGGACGAGGAATCTATTGATGGTAATACTTACGTCCAAATGTTATGACGCTACATAAACTTTTGTGAACAAATTAACTACTAGCTGCGTCCCGCGGTTTCACCCGCGTAAGTCCCGATACGCGGGAATATCGGGATAAAAAGCCTATGTGTTATTCCAGGTCTATAGCTACCTATATTCCAAATTGCATCGCAATCGGTTTTGTAGTTTTTTCGTGAAAGAGAAAAAATATCTGCAGAACATACAAACATTTGTCCCGTAGCGGGGATCGAACCCGCAACCTCAGCGTCTCAGGCGGGCCTTCGTCCACTGCGCCATAGAGGTCGTAATATAAGCCACCTGCCTGTTACCAATTTTCTTTCAAATCCGTTAAAAAGTTTTACATCCACACATACAAACAACAAATAATTTTTCCACCTAAATATTTATTATGTCATCATCATTCATTCCCCTGCCCTTATCCCACACTAGGTGAGGTCGGCCCAACAGGTTTTCTTTTTCCATTCATCTCGTGTTACGTGGAAATTTAAATAAACGTATTATCTTTCTTCTATTTCTATTTTCTCAATTGTCCTTTTTTTTTAACCTACCTATTGTGTCCCACTGCTGGGCAAAGGTCTCCCCTTTCTCCTTCCACGCATCTCGGTCTATCTAAATTGTCTTATTTCCAGGGTACAAAGACAGCAGCGACGAAGGTTTCTACTACGGTCAAGAAGAAGACACGGATCAGTTCCGCGAACAATACGCGAGCGAAGACGAATACAATCCGGATTGAACCGGTTAGAACGTTTATTAAGAACAAATGGTAGGTTAACCCTCTGCAACTGAGGTGACTTTTTTGTAAACATTCGACTGACGTGGTGTCTGTCAGACGTCGACTATACTTGCCTTAATTGCCTATATTTTACAATGTAATATACATTTGCATATTTTATAAGTTTTATTGGTTCATTAACTTACAAAATAAATAAATATAAATATTGATGAAACAATACAGTAACCTAGATTAATCATTTTAGTTGAGTTCAATATTTTACACGTTTCGTGACACGATGGTGCAAAATATTATATAAAAAAAAATGTAATGATTATTTTATGTTTAAGCAACCATAATTTGTTTAAACATTAAATGTGAAAGCTACTTGAAAGAAATCAGCAAAATCCTATGATAGGTTTAGGCACTAATTAGTCTCAAAGTCAACCCTAATTTTAGTATCTAAAACATGCAGTTTTCACGTATTTGAGCAGAGCATTGCAAGCAAATAGCATTTTTGGAAGAACAGCAGCTGAATCTTGTTAGCATTTTCAATCTGCTACATAGTCTTCTTGCTGATGGTTCAGGGTGAGGAGGAGGAGGCAATCCTTAGGTACCTAAACCCCTTCTTTCTCGGCAGTCTGTCAATAAAGATGCGCTCTTTCACGCAGGAAAGTACTAACCAACTAATAGCAAGAGCTAATGATAGGAAGGAGTATCTTCTTTGCAATTAGGCACGGGCAACCTTCGTTCAAGGCATTCATACCAACAAGATCTAAAAATCTGTAAAATACTGTCATTGGCCAACGACGTGTCCTTCGAGTGCTTGATTAGATCGATAACTTTTTGTCGATTTCATAGACTCCGGCTTTGGTATTTTCATACCTACCTAGTTAACACTCATAATCGGTTTATTGTTCGTTTTATCAGTGCTTGGTGCGTGGTATGAAGTATCCAAAATCACAGCTTTATTTTATCTTCAGAACATAGGATACGATTATGCAGTGCTTGGTTAACCCATAAAAAGCGCTTACCAGGTCTCTTGGACAAAAAGAAAGTAAAAGACATAATTTGAGAAGAAATATAACAACAGGTAAATTATAAACTGAGGTGACGAATGCTAGACACTATGGAACTACAGTCGATATTTATGAGGTGACGAATCCTAGACACTATGGAACTACAGTCGATCTTTATGAGGTGACGTCTACCAGAATCAGATCTTATTGCTGTACTTACGTCTCAGGGACACCAAATGCTCGTAGCGCCAAACATGTAGCTTTTTTGACCGCTAAAATCTCACTGTCCTATGCCTTGAACCAATATAGGAAGGTACTGAGCGAGATAGGACTACATCACGCGGTATTGCAAAATGGCAACGAATTTAAGATTCACGGTGTCTGACAGACTACCACCTCAGTCGCAGAGGGTTAAGAATAAAATATGTTATTGTTATGGAAGTATTGAGTGATCCTTGAGGTCGACGAAATAAACATATTTTTCTTTCTTTCTTTCTATTTTAATTGAACTATTTATAACTAGCTGCCCCGCGGTTTCACCCGCGTGAGTCCCGTTCCCGAGGGAATATCGGGATAATAAGTAGCCTATGTGTTAGTTAATCCAGGGTATGGTGATACCCTATGGTGATATGTGTATCTACATACCATATTTCAACCAAATCGGCCCAGCCGTTTTTGCGTGAAAGAATAACAAACATGCATACCATTCTCACAAACTTTCACATTTATAATATTAGTAGGATCGGATAGTAGGAAGGATAGGATAGTAGGATAGGATTAGTAGGATAGTATATCTAAAGTGCAATTTAAATTAAATAAAAAACATTATTAATATGTGATAAATAATTTATTGTCTGGCGGTATTTTTACAATATCATTGTATGCCTACTTCAGTTGATTTTATAATCAATTAATTTTAATTACGATTAAACAATGCATTACGTGAATTTTAATACGTGTGTTGTTTTAGATGTGCTGTTGCTATTTAGAAAAATAAGTGTTTTGAAATTATTAATAACATATATTTTCTATGGATACAAGAAAATAAATCGCATTTAAATCAGAACATATTATATGATATTAAGAAAATTGGTATCAGTGGCTATTCTGATGCCGCCAAAGCTTAAACTAAACTAACTAAAGATGCCATCTTTTTTATTTCGATCGTTATGAGAGGGACTAAAGATGTTGCCGATCATCTTTAGCACAGATAAAATAATACTATGTATACATAGTACATAATATAAAATAATACTATGTATACATAGTACATAATACATAATATTATTTTATCTGTGTCTTTAGTTAGTTTAGTTCAAGTTTTAGCGGCGCCAGAACCGCCACTGTCCTATATTTTAGTATTTTTAGGAGTAGGTAGTGTGTACGAATGAATCCTTTGTTCGGTGTAGGACAGATTCTGGATTAGACAGATTAGCTACTCGACAGAAGTACAGCGGGCTTACCATGACCGTTTACAGCGATTCAGTTTAGGTCCAACTACGAACCAGTTTTGACGTAAAGTAAGGCGCTGACGTAAAGTTTTGACAGTAAGGCAGAACCTAAACTGAATCGCTAACACCTCATGGTACGGCTCCTGGTGTAAATAAAATAGTATATATAGTTTTCATAGAAACAGCACAGCTAAAAAAGTCTGCCTTATTCGAGAGGTCGCCTTAATTATAATTCATTGACCCGAACACAATATTATGGCACGTAACATCAGATACTACGTTTTACTTTATCAGAGAAATATAAGCAAAATCATCTCTTTAACACTTTTTTGTAAAAACAATTAAACATTATGGTCTTATTCTTAAAATATATTAATTTTAGGTTTCAAATGTTTTTTTCTTGTTACTCCTATGGAAACGAAACAGATTTAATATCGGTTTTAGCTAATATAGGTTTACTGGTCCAATATGCATAAGGGGGTAAATATACATGGATTCATAAACAAATTTTAATATAGAACAGCCTCCAGAAATAGATATCACATTATTTTCAAACTTAATCTTGTGTTGAAAATGTTGGTACTCAGTAATTTAAGTTTTTAAAAGAGATTGAAAGAGGCAATGGTACATATCAGTGAATCATTTTCGAAATAATATTTTGAATGATTACTCCAAATACTAAAAGAGAGTTTTGTTTTATTTCTCTGTAAGTTCAAGTGGTTATTTCCATTTTCATACAAAATTGTCATGTTTTTATATAACGTTACGTTTACAGACAATTAGTTTATGAGCTGAATCGTTAGCAAATTTATATATTTAATTGCAACTATTAAAATCTGAAATTTTTTAATTTAATCTTTAATGATTGAGTAAAGTTTTGAAGAGAAATCCGAAATGTTAATATATTTGCTAATGATTTGACTCAAATTAAAAAAAACATCACAATTAAATGGAAGATTGGATATTCTATCCATTGCATTGAGACTCATTCCAAGGGACAGACAAACACAAATTACGATGGTATATCTACGGAATAAGTCTTTTTTCACTTAATACCTAATTTATATTTAGTGAGATACCTATAAATGCATTATTATAAATCTAGCGACGCTTTGGCATGTTAAAACATGGTAATTTTAAATTTTGATTAAATATTTTTAAACGAGATTTTTCACCAACCTTTCAGCTCCCCGATTGTCTAACAAAAATCATATTGTTGCGAATCAAAAATATCAGTAATCCGCGAAATAGGTGTGAAATATGATGGTATGTAAGTAGCAGTACTAAATACTGATATTTTTGATTGGCAACAATGTGATACAAGTTAGACAATCCCCATGCTGATTTGCAAACGCTGTCAAAAACGTGGTTAAAATCCCATTGCTAATGAAAAATAATGAATTTTCCAAAATGTTGTTTATATATTGATAAAAACGGTTTAATATCATTTATCATGAAGCAGTAACATGATCCAATCACGAGTGTAGGATACTGAACAATGTGATAATCACAGGACATACGGAAACCCATGGAATTTCTATGAAAACGTTATTTCGTGAATAAAGAAAGAGGAAAATCTTTCTTTCTCTTTCTTTCTTCTACGATAACGCTATTTCATGAATACAAGACTATGTCAAAATTGAACTGGGCCTTATTTATCTGATAATTTAGAATCAGTGTAAAGAAATTGTAATTTTTGTCTAAATTTTGTCAAACTATCTTCAGTTTAGACTATTATTTCTTTCTTTGTGTAATAATGTCTAATATAACACAAAAGTTTTCAAAGTGAAATTACATATATTTAAGTCCTGTTTTATACTTAAATAAAGAGTTTTATTGACATTGTCTTGTATTTATTTAATGGTCATAAGTCCTTATATCCAATAGCTTAAAAATCTTGAAATCGGAATGAGCACACATTGAGTCAATAAAATTCACTATCAATTAATATTAAACAAAACAACAAATTAAGAACAATCTTAGAACAAATGGTAATAAAATTTAATTATAATGTAATAATATCTTTACATGTATTTACAGTTTTGGTAATAATAACGTATACTAATACAGAGGAAGATAAACATACGTAACAATGTAACAAAAATCTAAGTTGACTTATTATATTTACACTAGTTCAAACAGACTGACAAACTTATAACAAAGTTGAGTCTACGTTTAAGCATCGATTTTTGACAGTTCTCTATAAAAACTGAGTTATGAATCACAGCTTGAGACACGATTTACGCTTGAGTATGGTCTCTGAATACGGGCCTTAGGATCATTCAGAGTCTGTACTCACTTGAGTCTAACTTGAGTCTTGACTTGAACCATCTCGTTTTAAAACGGTTCTCCATAGAAACTGATAAATAACGTGAGAGACGATGACGCCCATACCAGCCTCAGTCAAAACAAGCTCCCGAGAAAGAAGTTGTATTTTGAATATGAATAAAGTTAATATACCTACCTACTGAGAAAATGTTTTCTTAGTAGGTAGGTATACAATTCATAACAGATACGGTGAAAAATGATCACTCTGTAATTTAGCTGAAAATACGTTGTTATAAGTTTGTCAGCCTGTTTAGCTCTACACAATTGAAATTTCGAAACTTTGATTTGGCATTGATATGCAGTTTAAATATTAATAATCAATTATTGCACATTATTTTTTTATAATAAATCCAAATGGATACATTTATGCCTAATTATCAACAGAAGCTTTCTTAACGATATATCTGTATATGTTTCTCATTGACTAATACGACGTTCTAGAAATTGAAAGATCAATATCTTTTCATTTTTTCCACCAATCCCATACAAACTCTCTTGAAATGTATCAGAACTTTCAAGTTACTTACATTTTAAAGTTCTAATTCTGACTATGCCGCTGCGAGAAATATTGAGAGAAAAACGTCATATAAGCCAATGAAAAAGTCTATAGCACTGCCGCATCACTCACCCTCGGCGCTGGCACATTGTTATTAGCCGCAGCGTCTTGGTTATTAGCGGTGCAGTAAAACTGCTTATGCGCCTTATAAGTGTTCACATACTTGAAGGAGATATCGCACGATTTGCAGTAGTTTGGCGTTTCCTCTTCCGTGCCCGGTTCTTTTTTAATATCGACTGTTGTGACTGTGATTGGTACAGGGGGGGACGGGTCTGGTTTTTCCTCTTCTGGTTCGTCAGTAGCGTGGACGAGTCTGGAGTGTCGGACGACGTTGCCGCGGTAAGTGGAAGTGTAAGCACAGCTGCTGCAGCGATGAACGCGCTCGCCCGTCGCCGCGGGGCTGGGGGAAGTGGCTTCTCTATTGTCGTCTTCTAGAACGCAGGCTATGTAGCTCTCCTCCTGGAATTTGTAAGGTTGGTGTGAGTTTTGTACTTGGAGAGGTTTTGTTATTGCGTCTGGAGTTAAAGGTAACGTGCTGTTTGTCTTAATTATATGCTTTCCAGTCACTTGCTTAAGAGGTATGAAATTGTTGAGCAAAGCACCTTTTGTAGATAGTTGTGTTTATGAATAAACAGAGTTTTTTTATTTTCTAAGTTGGTTTATTATGACAAGGGCAAGAATTACCTATAGTTTTAATTTTAAAATAGTGTTTTGAGGTCTCACCTGCATATCAGCGGGCTTCTTATTGTTGAAGTGCATGCGTATATGCGTGCGCATGCCTCGCAGCGTGTTCCCGCGGTACCGGCAGATGGTGCAGCGGAACGCCTTCACTCCGGCGTGCGCCTCCATGTGCCTCTGCGCCGCCGCAGCCGTCGGAGACACCACCTCGCAACAAGGACACTTCCAGCCGCCCTCCGTACCCGTCGTCACTCGAGTCTCCACCACCGGAGCAACCACAGCTCCCCTCGGAGACCTCGTCTCTCTCTTCGTGCAGTAGTAAGACTGATGCGTCGTCAGATTGTCCAGCGAGCTGAAGTGTATCCCGCAAGCGAGGCAGATCAGCTGCCGGTACTGCGGCGGCGGACCCGGCTCCGGCGCGGGACTCGCCCGCTCCTCCCCTCCTCCGGCCGAACAGTAATGTCTCTTGTGGATCCTGTAGTTCTCGTACTTGCAGAACACTATGTTGCATTCCTTGCATTTAGACACGCCTTGCTTGACCAGCACTTGTGGGGATGCAGCGGTCACGGGCAGGTCGGCGCCGGCGGCGAGACGCATCGCCAAGCCGGGAGGTAAGAGAGCGGGGGGACCGGGGTTGAACTTTTCTTCTGGAGGTGATGGCGCGCTGGGCGGTTTCGGGGTCGGCCCTCGCGAACTGTTGCGTCGACGTCGTTTGGGTGAAATCTCACCGCTCGGAGATGAAGACCTTCGCGGGGAAGGTGATGGTGTTCCCGGAGACCCTGGAAGTGACGGCGCGCACACTATCTGCTCCGGCGTGGTCGACCTCATCCTGTTTTCTTTCTCGTGCTCATCTGTCACCACCGATTCCGGAGTTCTTCTCATGCTAAGGTCCAACGGAGTCTGCCCTCCATCTCTCGAGTTCTCTCGCGGTCTGTTCGCAGATTTCAAAACCTCGGCCGCCTTCCCTTCAGTGGGTAAGTTAGGAAGCGCACTGAACGGCTGGAAGGTTCCATTAGGGAGCAAGAAACACGGAGTATCTGGGTCCGGGAGGGTGGTGCCGGGAAGAGTGCTCGCGTTTCGTAACAATCCTATGGGTAGGATCAGAATCGGAGTGGTGGGTAGGGCGAGCGCATATCCGGTTCCAGCGGGCGGGGTCGGGCCCGGCGACGGCGGGGCGGAGCCCGAGGTCACCGAGCTACCTCTCGTCGGAGCCGTCGGGTTCTTCACGACCTGCCTCGTGCTGCAGTAGTGCGACTTATGCGCGCGGAAAGTTTTGATCGAACTGAAGCGAATATCGCAATCCGTGCAGTACCGGTCCGGCGCCGGGGGGCTGTCCGCCGGCTCCCCGTTGGAGGCGGGCGTCGGCGCGGGGGTCCCGCTGCTCACTGGGGACGACGAGTGCATTCGCATGTGCCGGTTCAGGCTCACTTTCTTATCTGCGCTGTACGAGCAGTACGTGCATTGGTACTGCCTGTTCGGGGGTCGCGGCGTCTTCGAATCTCCGCTCGATTCGTCCGCATTGGCGTCCGCTGGAGAATCCGTTCCGTCAGTTTTCGGTCTCCGGTTCGTGCAGTAGTGCTCCTGGTGCGCCTGGAGCGTGCTCAGGGAGGAGTATCGGATGCCGCACGGCTTGCAGATGTAGCCGGGCGGGCCGGCGGAGGGGAAGAGGCCGGGGAAGGCGGCCGCGGCGACGGCGAGGTAGTCGCGCGGCTGCGGGGCCACCGCGGGGGGCAGGGGGGGCGCGGGCGGCGGGGAGGGGGACGGCAGCTCGCGCTTCAGCACCGTGGCCAGCGGCGCCAGCGCGGGGTCGGTGGCCAGGCTAGTGTTGAGGCGCAGGCGCGGCGGCGACGCGGCGGACGCGCCGGACGCGGCAGGGGACGCCACGGACGCGGGCGACGCGGCGCCCGAGCTCGGCGTGCGAGGTTCTCCCGGCATCGCCTCGCTCTCGTTTCCCCATTCCTCGTCCTCACCTGGAATAAACAAAACAGAAAAATTAAAATATTGGAAGTACCAAATGGAAAAGAAATGGAAGAGTTTGATTAATTTGTTCCAGCCGAGACGTTTAAGATTAGATGACGTGGTTCGAAGCACGCTTCGGATGGAAGGTTGATTTAAAGTATTCTGATTTAAAACCTAACCATTGGAATGCTCGTTGAACAAAAAGAAGGTCGCCGTATCGGCTCCTATTAGTGCTGTTAGGAACGATGCGGGCCGGCGGGGATACTCGCGATAGCCGTCGCTCGTCACGTTTCGTCTTGTATCTGTCGACGTCAGTCAGATGGAGGCAGGCAGTCGAGGCATACATTAGCGCTCCTAATTGAGACGTGGTCGCGCTTTGTAAATGTCGCCGCGTGGGTGGGGCTGCGACCGCGGCGAGCGGCGGCCGGCGCGCGAGCCGTCCGCGACGCTCGTCCATCAATATCGTGAGCCGGCCCGCGGCCAAACAGAACAAAACCTTAACGGGCCCGTTGTAATTGGATCTGATTTCCAGAAAACGCGCGCTCACCTTCCTTTTTGAGCGACAACGATCTCTCCCGAGCGAGGAATTAACCTATCTTTCGCGCAGCGATCTCGACTCAAAACGCCAATTAATGAGAGGCTCAACTTCATTCTCCCGAGTCTGTGAAGATCATTATATGGGCACGACAGCGAGATGGACGCGACGATTGGTGCGGCCGCGCACCGACCGACATCTCGCGGTAACGAATACCACTCGAATCGGATTGCGTTCGGGTCACGCTATCCTAGTGTGCGCAGAGTTCCGATTGGTCATTACGATTGGTGGGTGACGCGCGATTGGTCCGCTAATGCTGCCTCTATCGGCCAGCTTAATGTTAGCGTCATACCGAGGGCGAGCTTATCGCTGTTCGTTAGTAGCGTTCGGCTCCTGTTCCCGCTAAGTAAGTTATAATCCGGGTAGCGGAGCGCCGCGGAACCTGTAGGTACGCTCAATCAGATAGATGGCGTGACTCGGTGTCGTTTATGCAGCTTTTCGAAACTGAACGTCGATTCGTTAAATGATACCCATCTTTGCCCTTTGTCTTTATAAACATGTCATTGAGCTTGCATAAGAGTCGACTACATGCTTTCATACGACTTCATCGCACAAAGCTAGCCCGCATGTTGGCTAGAAACTTGACAATTCGTTTGTGAGATAGGTGTGTTTAACCTTTGAGGCGAGGTGCACCTTGCGAACAATGCAGCTTGTTTAAATGTCACGTTTCATATAATTCATCTAATGCGAAGTAACGAGATCAGACATGAGTGAAACACGTGCCCACGTGATAAACAAAGCCGGCGACCTATCTGATGGAAGATCGGTAGCCAATTAAAATGCTCATGCATCGGCCCGTCACAATCGGCCGATAGGCATCTGTGACGCTTTTGAGCGATCACCTAGGACCATTGATCCAGCCGATACGAGCCCCGATCAGACGAAAATAAATCTGACTTCAGATGGATTTCGAATGGATTAAAAACAAGATTGAAATTCCGCCAGCTATCAGTTAATATCTGTCTGTTCAGCATGTTACCATCTGCTTTAAACGTTGCCATCTCGTAGATCAAAAACATAGTTTTTTAAATCTTCGTTTTACCACTAAATAGGAATAAAGTTCTAAAGGTCTCTACCACAGTTTACCAGTTTGGCTTGAATGTATCCGATGTCATAACCGTCTCGCCATCTTTCTAGGGTTCTCATAAAGTTATGTAATTTCGTATTACCTAGCTATAAATAACAGGCAGTATAGATATATGTAATCTTTATGCCATAGATATATTTACATAACTCCATTATAACCAGATAATTCCAGTTATCTCCACCATTCCCATGGAGCTTCGCGGTTTACAAAGTTACCACATATCTTATTTTAGAAAATAGATAAGTTGATTTGAATCATCGTCAAAACATCTTGGTTCATTCGAGTTTGATATTGAGATGAGTTTTGTTTGATAAAATAATAATCTAATGATTTGTTTATAAGCGTAAGGAATAGGCCTGCTGATTTTGATCTAAAGTTTGTGTTTAAACAATACCTTATTACATTCAACAGAGTTGTAAAATAATTCACAAGGTTTTCTAATGTTTATAAAAGTTTGACTCACAAAACGCCAACAGACATAGCACTATCATGTTCGATATTTCGTAATTCGTAATCGTTCTTTATTTAAAAACTACCAAGAGATGACAGTAAAATCATTCATAATTCCAACTTACCATCAAGTGGCATGGCAGTGGTATAAAATTAACCTGTTCTTTATTCAAAAAACTGACAAAAAGTCTACTCAAAAGCATTCTTTATTCAAAAAGTCTATGAAACCAATACTGGTTGAAGAAAAAGAAACAATTCCGACTGACCTATCATCGAGTGGAAGTGTCGGGCGTCGTGCGTCACGATCGGACGCGCATTAACATATCGCTTTGATTCGCTATCGTGTTGCGAGTGCGTTGTTACACGTCACACGAGTTTTTTTATGGTAATAAGGAGGTTTTATAGTTGACAGTCCATGGAGGTTGGGTTATAAAAATGTAGGCGCATGATAGACCGTAAATATCTATAGGTACAAATCGTATATAATATCGCGTCGAATCAAACAGCTTAAAAAACTATAAATGTTTAATCGGACTTTCTACGTGGAAAGTTTTCGTAAACCGTTATTTTTATTTTGAGCCATATAACAGGGCCTTGTCTAAATTTATGAGCTTTAAAACATATTAATATACCTAACTAGCATCACTGAAGCTCGAAATGACACATAAAAACGTCGTCACATTTAAAACCAGTGATTGATGAAATAAAAAAAATGAAATATAATCACGACTGTATCCCAGGGAGCGGTAGACATTTTTTTCAGATCTTTAAACCTTTAGATCATTTAAAGATGTCTTATGGTAGTCAGAGGTAATGTCCAAATACGTATTTGGTACATGTCCAAAAAAATAACAGCAAGCCTACATTTAAGGTTACCCAATCCTTTGAATATGTCCGTAGACGAGTTATTCAATGACTCTTAATGTCAACCAAAAAAACATTTATAGGTAAGTTTCCAAGCAAGTACTTAGGTGTTTACCTATCTTTATTTAGGTCTCGGTATTACTGTTTTACTTAAGCCATTGCACGTTGTTTAATGTACCTAACTGAAAGATAAAGAGAGCCTTTAAATATATTGAACTAAGTGTCAGTTAATCGCACGTCAAGTTTTTGTGAAACATCGTGGGTGGGTCCGTTTCCATTACCATACGATAATAGCTGTTAGAACGATATTACAATAGCGAGGGAAATATCGTATCTTAAAGTCTGACAATTACTAGCTTTAAGTTACTGAACGTATCGAGTTTCAGTGTCATTTATGTAGAGATAGATAACATTGCTTACTGTCGGTAGGTATTTGACGTTTTTCTTATAGAAGTAATGTCAAATATCTTCCCACAGTAAGGAAAACCAAATATGAAATGATAGGTTATTGAGACTGGCCGTTAGTTAGGTACTCAAAGTATCGATGTGTCATTTACCTGAGATGAAAATATATTTAAAACAAAAAAATCTAAAATGAACCTTTATTTATGAGTCTAACCAATAAAACCTTCATCAGATATCGGAAAAGTAAATATCCAAACTGTTCTTGTTCTAATCAGATCATCTGTTAGATCAAGGAAGCAGATGAAACTATCATGTTTCGTTCACTTTCGTTTTCCACCAAAACTCGAGCCTTTTCATCAAGCCAGACGTTTTTAGTTGTGAGTTGCTGGTCGTAAAAGTCGTATAAAATCAGTTAAACGGATACTAAATCTTTTTTTAATGATAGATTACGGTAAACTAATTTTTCAAAAAACGTACCTACTTACATACATTTTTGAGATCGACCTAAAATTTAATAAGACAAGTGAGTCACGTAAAAATATCTCCGTGTACTCCGTTATATCACCGACAATATGAACCTCTATTTTCGAGAGACATTAAAAAAATTGTAATATTTGCAACATACTAGAAATTATGAAGTACAATGGACAAGCACTCAACAAAAACTCGTAAGCGAAGTACTAGATAAACATTTCCTTATGTCCACGTCCTGCCTCATGACGAATAAATCTTGATGTCTGCGGGTGCGATAGTACACTGCGATGCTATGAAATGCCGCGATAGTGTCGCCTCTGTTAGTTTGCTATCTAGGATTTATAACTTACGGCCTTTTGCGTGCACTGGCCAGTATTTTTTAAATATGGAACTTTGGAGCTTTTGTTTTCTTCTTGTTTCTTTGTTTGAATTTGGAACACGTTCTTTATTCAAACTATCGAAAAAGTTATGACCCTTTATTTACTGAATTTTGAATTCTTTTTCTCTTTTTTTTCGTCTTTGATCTTTTATAGTGTAAAAAAATATCTTCTTTAAATTTTACATTCATTATTGTTTTCTTTGCGCAGTGGGACACATTGATAGAATAAAAAATAAAAATATTTACATTTGTGTTTCTCATTTTTTGTTTGACGTTCTAGTAAAACCCCTTCTGGTTTAAATTCATTATGCAGTCAATTAACCCAGTTGGCTAAGTACCTCCCACTCCCTTACAAAGTGGCTAATCTTAGAATCATGAGTATGTGCTTTTGATTGATGTGGGGTTAATAATCATGAGGACCAGTTCGAAATGGAACTACGAATTTAACGAAGAATAAGTATTTAGTTTAAAAATAAAAAAATGAAATTCTAGGTAAAATATAATAATAGGTTTAAAATTGGGATAACACCAAGAAATTTAAAAACTCGACTGCACTTCTCGTAGCAGGAAGCGTAGACCTGCCTACGGCGTAGAGGAGTGATGTATTATAAAAAGTAATAATTTAATTTTTTAGAGAAATACTTTTTATTATATAATTTAAAAAAATCGGTAAAAATAAAACCATACCTTAGGTAGTAATTTAATTAGATGAAATTATTAGTATAACTTAAACATTAATTAAATGCTGATATGTCAGACTACTATATTCAGTTACTAGCTGCGCCCCGCGGTTTCACCCGCGTAAGTCCCGTTCCCGCGGGAATATCGGGATAAAAAGTATCCTATGTCACTCTCAATCCTTTCAACTATCACCTCACAAAAAACCACGTCAATTCCTCTCTCCGTTATGCCGTGAAAGACGGACAAACAAACAGACACACACTTTCCCTTTTATCTACACTAATATTATAAAGAGGAAAACTTTGTTTGTTTGTTTGTTTGTTTGGTTGTAATGAATAGGCTCAAAAACTACTGGACCGATTTTAAAAATTCTTTTACCATTCGAAAGCTACATTATCCACGAGTAACATAGGCTACTTTTTATCCCGATATTCCCGCGGGAACGGGACTTACGCGGGTGAAACCGCGGGGAGCAGCTAGTTATATTATAAGTATGGATTTTAAAGTCCTTCAGGTCTTTAAAACGTTTCTTTATCATACCACATCCATAACTCCTATCGATCTGTCACATTTCATTTTGACTGTAGGTACATATTCGTATTTGTAATTAAAAAAAAAACTAACAGCGCGTGTGATTACTGATAAGGGCATGAGGAAATTAACCCGTTTTCCCTGCAATTTGTATTTTTATCCATCAAAAATGCTTTACCGAATCCACTAATGGATGTATTTCGGTATAACAAACTATTTAGTACGTGTAACCTACTTGATTACAGTTGGGTAGGAAGTTGTAAATTGTAAGTTTGTTTTTTTCGTAAAATGCTTTAGATAAGTAATTTTTTTTAACAAATGTTTCAGGTGTCATACCGGCCTAGTTTTAATAAATAGTGTTTTTCGCTTTTTTGTGTTTCAAAACTCTACAAAACTGACGTGTTACGTGCAAAACGTGAAATGTTAAAAATCACTGCAGCAAAAAAATCACCTACCGCAGCAAAAAGTACCTACTTATGTATATTAAAGTAAGTGGATTTGTTTAATTAGATGTTATGTAAATCCACCGCGCCTAGTTGACACAATAGTTAAAAAGAAAACATGACAGTAATTAGTGATGGGGTAAAGTAAAAGACCGGTTTTAAAACAACTACTTAGGTACGATGAGATAAATGCAAAATCGAGAGATTGTCAGATTGTCGATTAACATGTTGACTTTATTTTTGTTTTATGTAGGTGTTGAGGTTGATAAGAATGTTCATTTTCAAACACAATTTCTTCCAATTTAAGCATCACAGATAATTAAATTATTTTTATTTTTGTTTTATGTAGGGGTTGTAAGAATGTTCATTTTTAAACACAATTTAAGAAATGTAATGAAGTAAAGAATGTTGGAATGGCCGTTATAATAATGACTGTTGTTCCAATAAGTACAATCTTACAAATCAACGTCCCACGTCGAGTATGTAAATAACTTGCACATTCGTGAGCGCAAACGATTCTAATTTCCTCCGATTCCGATGTCCCCATAACATGCAATCTTTAATCGCAAACGCGGCCCGCGAGAAAAAACTAAGCACTCAAAAAAAGTCTAATTCTGATAGGCGCATGGGTCTATTATGGAGGCACGCCGTAACTCAGAAACAAGTAAACACGGCAGCGGGGATATTTGCATAACTATCGAATTTTTAAATCTATGCAAAACGCGACGATACGTTGCACGGGCTCACGAGTCGACCCCCCCGCCGCGCCTTCGGAAAAACACATGCGATTTCATAATAGTCCCCCCTCATACGTAGCTTACGTGCGAGCCTTGATTAATAACGCGGGATAAACAGGACCCGATTAAAAAGTTATTTAAATAACCCTTACGAGGTTTTAATTGCCATTGTTTCGGGCCGCGATAAGAAAACAGCAAGGCTTGATAAGTTCCACCTTTCAATAACTCGAGTCGCTTTCAAGTTCTGTTGAGTCAAGATGGCCGACATAATATGGCGCGGAATCGATAAAGTGATAAAAATGTAATAATAAATAAACAGTGTAAAAGTTGCGTACACGCATCGCTGGAGGCGTCAAAAGTGGGCGGTACTTATGATGAATAACGTGACGGAATCCGGCGTCCAATCGCATCGATCTCGATTTTAATTATACGAATCGAAAACATCGAGACGGCTATAGATCGAATTTTAATATGTCGATTGCGAACGCATCGATAAGGACAGTCGGTGTTTCATTTGCGGATGCGGCGCGCCCGACGCGACGTTCGAATTTTGAATTTGTTGTGCGTAATTTGATTTGCGGAACTGGAGACATTCTTCGAAACAGATCAACTCGATAATGGCCTTCCGCAAAAGATCTCTGATTGTTGCCCAACTGAGAAAATAAAAGCACAATATATTATGAGCCGTCGACGCTACGAGTGGCAAGCACGATCTTGATTAACTTTATTTGCATTCCATACGTTCGGCTCGCATCTACTTTCATCAAAGTGATTTTGAATTCCACGTGCATAAAACTGGTAATAAAATAATAACGATTTCTTATAAAGTCTGCGGCACGTCGAAAATAACGTGCAAAGACAAAGGAAATTTACGTCAATATGATCCATATTCTCGATATACAATCTGGATGTTGATAGCATCTCGCAGCACGCCTACAACACGAAAATAATTAACTCAGTTCACCGTCAAACATGATGTTAAACATCGGCTACTCCCATACCAATTACTACCGACAATCGATCGACTAACAAAAAAGGGCAACACTAGCCCGACTGGTTTAAAAAACAAAATGTCGAGCTCGCGTCCGGCATGTGAACGTGTTAACAAGCCTTTGATGGATCGACCTGCGATATAACGTGTTCTAGATCTATCTGCCTGTTTACAATTTCAACGACTGCAAAATTGTTTTCTATTACTTGACGCCCGTGTTGTAACATACGACACGGCGAGGCGGTCGAGTCAATAACAGATCACGGGATAACTTCAGAAGAAATCAATTGAATTCATGAATAAATCTCATAAACTTGTCTGGTTGTTATCAACGCGACAAAGTATTTTTTACATCCGTTCATACGCGGTTGCGGGAAAGGCGTATGACGGTTCGGTATTTAATAAATTCGCGTTCATTCGATAATCGGTATCCGTTATCTTCGAAATTGCTAGCGTGGGGCCGAGATGAAGAGATACGCCAGCTCCTCCACAATGTAAATTATATAATTAAAGAAAACTGTTCTGATTGCGATCGAATGCTTATACGATTTTAATCGAATAACGTGACTTTTATCGGCGCGTACGTCAAATTAGTTTTTAAAATTGGCGCTCATAAATTGAAAGCGGAGATAGTGTTGCGCGCGTGTAGAACGGACTCGGGATAAAATCGGATTGTTGCTTCAAATAAAAAGGTGTCGTTTCGACTGTGGCGGGCGGAGAGTTCGAGATTTGAAAATTAGCATTTTTGTCGAATAATTCTGGAGCGGTGTCGCACCGAGCTCCCGATACCGAAGAGTTGGCCGAATCTGAGATTTTTTCGTTTTACAGGATTCAGGAGTGAAAATTATTGCTGCTGTGAACTAGTTTACTAAAACCGACGTAAACCAACAGAAAGCTTAATAATTATGTTTATACTGTAAATTCCCTGATTCATTAGAAAGTCACTCATATCCCAACTGTCCTCCAAGATATAAAATCCATCTCCTTTTTTATCACCTCTAGTCTACTCAATTTAAATTCCGGAACAAAACCCAATCGCCACAAGCTCGATAACACCCAAACTAGACGAGAACTAATCGCGTTTCTGTAAAAATCTGTGACCCTTTATCTTTTCTCTCCCAGCCCGCGCTCATCGAGACCGGAGCCGAATTTATGTCGTGGAGTAATCCAGGCCCATTTGTATAGATAATTTTTATTATTGCCATCTCTTCGAGCCGGCCGCAGACGATAACCGCCAACCGAAAGAGTTCGTAATGACGATTTAAATAAGGAAGATGTATTCCTTTCGGCGTTCGATAAGTTCAAATTTGAATTTACTCGTAGAAGGAATTTGTAAGTGGGATTCGAAGATTGGTTGGTACGTCCCTTCTTGTCCGATATACGAATCGATTAATGGCACGCTCTGATATTTCGGACATTTATATTTTTATTGGTGGGATAAATTATGCAAATTGTAATTATATGCAAGAATTGTAGGTATTTAACAAGAAGGAAAATCATTAAATAAGACAATAACCTCGCGCGGTGGCAAACACAA
Source organism: Xanthorhoe spadicearia (assembly GCA_947086425.1). NCBI lineage: Eukaryota > Metazoa > Arthropoda > Insecta > Lepidoptera > Geometridae > Xanthorhoe > Xanthorhoe spadicearia. The sequence continues at coordinate 11,237,924 of OX352195.1, read as the reverse complement.
CTTAGCACGTGTAACTATTATTACCTATTTCCTATTTTTATAGTAGGTACATACTCAGATATCTAATTTACATACTTTTGTAAGAACATGATGTTTTGATTCTTTTTGGTTTTATGACAAGCAATAAGACAAGGCACTACAACTTTACAAGAACAGTAAAATATTCAATAACCCAACAAACTACGCGTGTAAACTATTTTTAACATGGCCACACCGAGTTTATACGCTCCCGCACTTATGTCCGTTATCTCTCCCGATGCATTAGTCTCCGATAAACCACAGATAAAAACAGATCGGGCGGCGCCATGCCCGATTCAGATATTAAAAGAAAAAAAATCGATTTCTCCCAGATAAAGATGTTGTTGGTTAATTGTAAATTCCAACATAAATGTAAATGTGTAATAAATTCCTTGTTTCAAATCGTATCTGTTGTACATTTGTTTGAGTGAAAACAAAACCTGTTAACAATGAGGCTGGTGACAGCAGTTTTATTAACATTTAAGAAGTTAAGAAACTCTTGACGTATTGAAAACGACCAGTAAGTTATGTTAAGTTTAGGGCTCTAATATATACCGACAAAACCAAACGACTTATTTAAAACATTAAAAAGTGACAATGTACATAAGCTGATCCTAATAATTTAAGCCATTCTAAAATATGCATTCAGAAACATTTTAACGAACCTTTTTGAAAGGATAGGGCACTGATTAATGACCGCTCGTTTTATGTAACAGTCATAACAAATACAGATCGCTCGATTTAACATGTAGCTATTAGGTCACTTCACTAGCCCTCACTACCCCACAAAATGGCGGTCTAATTTCCCTCCAAAATTAATAACCCGCATCGTTTTTCATCAAGCTCATTCCAGTAGCTCTATTATTTATCGTGTTTTCCTCAAAACATCATTTACACCGCTTTATTCACGTTTGAAAGACTGAAATTTTGTCTATTCGACAAAATAGTGTCGTATCTACCCTCTAATGACGCTCACCGTTTATACGTAGCCATTTTGAGTCTAACGTTTTGTTTGTCAACTCGCGTGTAAAGGTTGCGGCAAAAAGGTACAATCCACAGTTTTTGTGACTCGGCGCAATACTAAGCCTCAGCAAAACATTAGCATTTTATGATTTACAAGACAGGAACGGCATTAAAAACAATGCTCATTCAGCATTCACAAATAAAACAACAATGATATCAGCTTAGGCCGAATGCCGAAAGCTGAATACAATCCGTGCACAGTGGGCCGAAAGCGATCCAGATCTGGCTATCGGGATCTCAGTTTGTTCTCACATCATTACCCGCGCCGACGGCTACAAATTTACATCCAACACAATGGCTATCCAGCATCGAGACATCATTAAGGTGATGCCGATAGCGCCACTAACAATGCAGAATGAATGCCCTATGCCACCGCGACCTGACGATCTAAACCAAACTTTATTAAATCCCTACAGAGTTCAAATTCTCACGGCGGTAGCTGGCGTTTGTTGGGGAAAGCTCAATGAAGCGTAATGAGAAAACGTCATATAAGTTACAAAGTAGCGCGCGATTATGAACGCAAAAATGAGAGTTGCAAAGCTGAATTTGAATTGAAAGGAGCGGATTACAGGGCTTCAGGGACGGTTTAGGAAAGGATCAGCTAAGTCGATGCCCGAGGCTATCTCGGCAATACAATGGAAGTTATAATATGGGTGATTGCGGAAAAATTGGTAACATGAATATCTTTGTGGAATCTGAATTTCTATTTAAATATCATACTTGGTTTTTATTTTGTGTTAAATAAGGCTACTTGCTTGTAGATACTGCAGAGCGTTTTACAAGGTTTGTTTTGTGATGACATCTCTTAGTACTTTACTTATGTACCAACCAAAAATGAGATTTATTTATTTTTATGTATTTTACTGTCGATCATAAACAACTATTTGGAGGTCATTCAGTAAACAAGCCAAATTGGCCGCTCTGAATGTATTCAAGCATTATTATCGTAAAAACGCGTATCTAAGGGCGTCGCGTTTGCATACAATACTTCGTTACGTGGATTGACGGCGATCGACGATTGAAGCGCGCGATTTGTGTCGCGGTGACGCCACTATCGAACATCGATACATGCACATCCCTAATTTGCTTCATGCTTTTCATCACCTGTTGAATTTAAAAATCGAACAACTTTTCGTTCGATATTCGCTTATTTATATGCGATATACTATTGTACTACTCGACCCGACGCACAACCATTTATCACACGCGATAACTTTTTGTTAGAAACGTTCGCAGACATCAGATTTTGGTGCTCCCACACAAATCCGCGATGCGACGCGATGCGAGCTCGCATCGCAGAAATTCGCATCGCAAGTTTCTGCGATGCGACGCGATGCGACGTCGCGCGAATTTGTGCGACAAGCCGTTTAGTAGGGCGATGTAGGAATGTGCGATGCGAAGCAGATCGCAAATTCTTGCGATGCCATCGTGCGAATTCGCGCGATATCGCAGATTTTGACAATGCGACGCGACGTCGCGGTTTTGTGTGGGAGCCCTTGGTCCGTTTCTATTACTCAGATCTAAGATAGTACCAAAATAATTGCATTACGCCCACTATATCGCGCGATCTACATACAATGCGTCAGTTTAAAACAATCAAAATAATTATACTATCGTGCATTCTCGATTGTAATCTGGCGTGCAAAAACAATAACGATATGATGACGAAAACGGTTCGGGATCGAAACAATCGCGAACGTGTGCGATAAGTAAAACATGGCTACCGGGCAAAAATAGCGAAGATAACTGAGATTCCCATCTGTACACAATGGTACGGGTATCCACGCTCTCATTAGCTAGCCTTGTCGAGATACAGCCGGGAAATTGTGCAATTGTGGAATCGGATTGAGGATCGACAACTCGCGATTATATCGATCGACTTGCACGGTCGCGTCCCTTTTTATTAGTTACTAATACTTTTTACTAAGTATTTGTCACACACCAGTTGTTTCTCATACTCGTAGTCATGGGTAATTCGGGTGAAGATACATAGTAAGTATAGGTAGTTACTCATTTTGGATGTCTGGAGGTAAGGATCCATGTTCCTATACTTACGACCTCAATAAAACTTTCCTCAATAGCATCATATTTGTTACCTCGTTTTGAAAACAGGTTGATGGTTGCAGTCAATATTTTTAACATATCTATAAGGTATTTTTAAATATCAGAGGCGTCTAAAACCATCCATAATTATGAGATCTGATAAGACCTGTGAAACTTACTAATGATACCGTTTAATAGGCACTAAATATTTTAAAAGAAAAAAACTACATTCTACTACAAGATATTCGAATTCGGAATGTAGGTTATTTTTAAACAATTTTAAAATTCTTTTGACGTTTTCAACAAATTCCTAAATATCTATAAAAGTAGGTAATAAATTGATGTCTATAAAAATAACTAATCTTAGTTCAAACGAGCTGAAGGGCGCCATATTTTAGGACGCCTTGAGGCCTCCTACTTGCCTTACAAATATCTATAACCGCTATAAGCAATTTCAAATACAGTACTATAGTTACCTAAGTCCTCAGAATGTTTAAATATAAATAAAATAAATAAAGATAAGAATTAAAACTAAAATTACGTTTATCGTAAATCAGCAACCTTTGCCCCGATTGTTTATGCGCTGCAACTTGCAACCACAATGGCGACAAATCGACTACAAATTCACTACTAAATCTCGCATTCTCAATATAAATATAACAGCAAGCTTCACACCATCTTTACTCTATCTACTATACGAATAAGTATAAGTAATCTATACCTACTAAGGGGTTTATTCATAAAAACTTGACAATTTAATACAGGTTTTAGGAACGTTTTAGAACGTTTTTTTCTTGTCACTCATATGTCAACGAAAAGAGATAGCAACAGATTTAATATACGTTTTAGCTTATACAGGTTTTAGGTCGAATATGCATAATGGGGTAAGTATATATCTAAACTGCTGTAGGTAGATAATACTCGTATTATAAAGAGGCAACATTTGTATTGTTACTCAAAAAGTACTGGACCGATTTCAAAGTGTATTTTACCATTCATTTATCACTGAGTAACATAGGCAAAGTCGGGACACGCAGCTAGTCAAGAAAGAGTCACGTATTTTTGTAAACTTTACAACGGTTTTTGAAATACATTTTGATTCTAGAATAAACTACAGAAACCATTTTTGTATTGCAGAAAAAGTTTATCTGAAATTGGCATGTGACCACGCTTTCAAATCAGCCACTAGACTTACGAAGCATAATGTATTTTAACACATTTTAGTTTTATTAGCCGCCAAATATAAAAAAAAACTTGGTCATAAATTCCGCACATGCTAATCCAGAGTGGACAGCTAGTCATATAAATTAGAACTAGCATAACCAGATATATCTAGATACTAAATTTCAAGCTATACCTACCGCTTTGATACCTAATCTTATTTATTTTAGTCAATAGGTATTATTTTAAGGCACGAGTTAAACACACGTTCGCGATGTGTCAGATACATCTGTGATGTTGCCAGATGTAAAATGCGAAATATGGCTAGTAAAAAAAGCAAATTTTATTTTGTTTTAAAAATAAAAACGAATAGGTAAAAAACAGCTATAGGTAGGTATTAAAATTTTTTTTTGAAGACGGTGAGGTACCATAAATTTATTTAATTTCTAAAATAAACTTCGCTTATCTTTGCAGAAACTGAAAAAAAAAAAGAAAAAAACTTCAAGGATCACATATAAAATGTAAAACGTTTTCTATCCAAGTTGTTGAATCTATTGCCTGTACTTAAAGCGAAAGTGTAGTTATTTCTAGTAGCATTAGTAGTAGGGAATGCTTTCATTATAGCATCTACCTACCTAAATATCTACTATCGATAGAGAAAACATCGATTAGTGCTAGGCTATTGTTCACTGCCACCCGCAGCTTTCGATTACGTACCTCTTTAAAACTAATAGCAGAAATTAAACTCATTATACATTACAAATTTATATTGAATTGAAAACATTTTGCGTTTCCAAACAAATTGACTGTTTTGCCTAAACTGTTATCGAACTTATAATCATTTCGAATAAAAAATTACATATGTATCATTGATTATAGATACTTGATTTGTTGATACTTAAGAGTCATTTTAAGTGTTTTCTTGTGTTCGTTTTGTATTATTTTGAAATAGATAACCATTTATTGACGTTCAGTGATTTTTTGATACCTAAACCAGTTACAGTTCGCATAAAATTCAACCACATTTATGTATTTTTAAATAAATTACCTATAAGTTCTTATGTAACTCACATTATTTACATCGGTGTATGAATATAACATTATAATTTTTAAATGCCTACGAAAATTTATAGGCATATTTTAATAGGTAAATATATGAGTTTAGATAAGTATCTATTCAAGATTCTATTAAAATATTACAAAAAACAGAACTGTCATTATCTGTGTTACTTTTAAGAGTTACTTTTATCAGATAAACTTTTTACAAAACTGTGATATAAAAAGATGACAGTAATAACATCACAAGTCACAAGTAATCCTTTCTCAAAACATATTTAAACTACCCGTTGAAACTTCTTATTTCAAATCTAGTTCTCCACATTGCCATCGACAAACTATTCCTTTTCCGAAACTAGGTCTCTAAGCAGTTTGACAGATGGTATCATAGGTGTCCACACTGTTGTCTCGGTTCGGTTCCCCCGATCGCCGATAGCCTGCAACTCACAGACAGGCGATGCCGATACTCACGTGTGGTCACCCTTTTTATTCGATTGTAGATTGTATTGTGTTATGAATTGATATTTATTTCGGCTTGTATTTCGAATCGGTTTCATTTTGGTATGTTTCAATGGTTTGTGATCTGGGAAACAAGATTTTTTGGATTGTTTTTATAGATAAATCTTCGGGTAATACAATACACATGTTTTGTGTTATCGCAGTACTGATGAGTACCTACACTGAAATGATTTTGACAATGTCTGAGGTGACGATATTGACCTCTGTTTTGATGATTAAATTTCAGACTAGTTTAGCAGAACTTGCAAATCCTAACCTATTTTCATTAGGTAGTATCCGTTTTAACATGAAAAACATAGTGAAGAAACCCGCGACTTAGTCAGTCAGCCCCACACGTATTGATCATGTCTTTCCTGTTGATGGCCGGCTAAGCTGAGACTCCATCTCAATAATATCCCACACAGCATCTCGTTATGTGTAGGCGAAAATTGCCTCCTGACACATTGTTTATATCTTCTAGTACTTAGAGATGTAAAGGCCTAAGTTTGTTCTATACTCATAGAGTTATGTTTGTCCGAAAGTATCTGTGGTACGGTCATAAATTGAATACGAAACCAGACATTAGTTGATCGGAACGAGACTAACTGCAGTGAATTTAAAATGCATTTGTGTCCGTTAATGTCCGCTGTGTTACCTTAGCCACGGCTCCATTGGATGTCACTTACCTGAAAATATTGAAAAGGTTATGTTAGTACAATATTTGAATCTCCATGCAAGCTTTAGTATTTTTACATTGAAAATAGCTATAAAAATTTTGTAAAAAAAATAAAGTAGCGTGGTAGAGAAAGAAAGAATGACAAAATTATTTATTTCAGTAGGATCTCAAGGATTAGTTCGAATCGTCTTACGTGTTAAGTGATTCTATTGTCAGTTTCAACACGACTCCCAGGAAAAGAATCAGTCAAGAACACAAAGTATATCTATAGTGTATTATTAATCGTAATAGTAAATTTTTAATAGAGTTTTTATACCTTTTAATAGAGAGCCTTATGAAGCAGTAGCTGCTACTGAATAAATAGATATAATTCGTGGGTTATTTGTCATAATGTTTGGCATAGTTTCTCCAAAAAGCCACGCTACGCTGACAAATTATTATCTATGTGATCCGCCATGCATGGCATATTAAAATAGGTTAGGCATGCTTCATATTTGGGTCGTACATTTAGATACCATATTTTCTATAAGTTTGTAGAAAATATGGTATCACACTGAAAATTAAGTTGGTTTAAATTTTGAATGGCATTTGATAATATTTAATTTTGTTAATGATTAAACGTGTTTAGTATTTTTATGGTAGGTACCTATATTGGTAAATTGTTGGCAATTTAGGAAGTCTAGCCTAGACCTACGAAGTAGCCCAAGAAATAATTCAATTGAAAGTCTATTATTTAGCAATGCACCACAATTCTTTGCTAAATGCACATCGTTCTATGTAAATACGATATGCCACCATACATTAGTAGATAAGTAGGTACAGTCAACTTCAAGATTTAATACATTACATTACTTAAAATGTACAATACTTAATTTTGTATCGAGAAATACAAGGGTTATAATGTTAAAAAATATATTTACGGATGGTGAATAATTGAAGAAAAACTGATTTTATTAAAAATATTATTAAACTTAAGTTTTTTTTTTCTTTGAACGCGCTAAAAACGGTAATATTTTAGTAAGTTTTAAAACCTAAAAAAACCCTTTGCGAGTTTAAAGCAGACGAATCCTAGTCTCAATGTATAGCTAAGTGTACAGTTTTATGTAAATTCATTGTGCCACCATACATCAGATAGCAGATAGGGAAGTAGGCGCGATGGGTATCGCACGCATGGAAACGTCGAGAGACCTACTATGTCAACACCACGCATTCTATTTTATTGCCGAATTTTTAAGATGGCGGGGCTTACTGAAACCTGTTTTTGACACTGTCAAAGACTATTATAGATGTACTAAGAGTAACAAAAATTAAAACTTTGTTTTTCTTTTAATATAGTAATCTAGTTCATTTCTGAGATTAACTTATATCATTGAGAAAAATCACTCATCATCAAAAAAAATGTTAAATAGATTACGACTAGGGATTGTAGAACCGGTGCTCTTTCAAAGAACCGGGATTTTCGGTACTTTCTGGCTAAAGAACCGGGATTCCCGGTACTTTCGGTACTTTCGGTACTTTAGTTAAGTCTTCATGAAATGGCAGAGTTAAAAGTTTAAATTGTGTTAAATTGTGTTACAACAACCGTGGTCTCGGGCGAACTGTATGTAGGTAGGTAGGCTCCGACGAGAAGCGGCAGTTAGCTTCACTACCCTCACTCAATCTTCGTTCATTGGCAAGAATCTTTGGATCTTGAAGCTTAATCCAGTGGTTAGGTCGAGGTGAGGGTAGTTGGTTAGGTCGAGGTGAGGATAGTTATGCTAACTGCTGCTTCTCGTCAGAGCCTACCTATATACTCCAGTTCACTCAAGACCACGGTCGTTGTAACATATAATCAAAACGTCGGGAAATAATATAAAAAAGGTGTTTAACGCGATGAAATCCTGTTTTCTAGTTTAAATTATGTATTGTGATCGCGAGAGTTTTAAAAAGACTACCTATCATTATACCAACAAAACTCTTATTGCAATTAAACAAATTTTAATATTCAACTTCCCAACGTTTTTATTGATAATTTAAATAAGAAAGAGAACAGTGTAGTTTTAGCATAGCATTATTAAGTCTTAATAGGCGTACCTACCTACCTTACCTATTCAAGAGTACGCCTAGCAACGTCACAATGCAAGAGAAGCAGCGTCACAATTTTTCTACACATTTCACAAATCTTCTTTTTTGCAAATATCCTAATATTGTAGTTTCCGACAGTCTACGTTCTCTATAGAAACCGTGTTGGCTAAGTGGATTGGTACTTCGACTTTCGTTTCGGAGGTCGTGGGATCGAATTCAGCCGTGCATCAATGGACTTTTCGTATTGAAATGCGCTTTAACACGAGCTTTAAACGGTGAAGGAAAACATCTTGAGGAAACCCGCGGCTAGTCAGCCCCACACGTATTGATAGATAGATAGATAGATAGATAAAGCGTTTATTTGGTACAAGTAGGTACAGAACAGAACTAAATATACTTATACCTAACACAGAAAAGAAAACAATACACTAAGCAAAAAATTATAAAACTTTTGACATTGTCTTTCCTGTGGATATGGCCGCCTAAGCTGAGAGGGTGGTTTAGGTGCTGGGCAAGCCTATTCCATTAAGTGTAGGCAAAGATTGCCTCCTGGCGCTGTATAAATAATCTACTATAGATGCAAAGGACTGAGTTTTTTTATATGCACGTTAGAAGTTTTAGAAACCGCTCCAGAGCATTTGCTAGACTGCCCCATCGTGTTTTTGAGTCTCTTGTCAGTGGTAATACTTTTTATTTAAGCAGTTGGGCTTTAGGCAATAACAATACAATTAGAAATATTTTGAACGTAAATAATTTTTCTCGAAAGTACCGAAAGAACCGGGATTTGATTTTCAAAATCCCGGTTCTTACAACCACGAAAAGAACCGGGATTTCCCGGTACTTTCGGTACCGGTATTTCCCGGGACCAAACCCTAATTACGACTTTATTCCCAAAGAACGGTAGACAATCAATGTGTATGTGTATTCAATGTGTTCGCATCGAAAAAAGTCGTCTAACATTTCGCCGGACATTGTGAGTGTGGTGTGTCGCAACCCTAGTAGTAGTTTTGTGTTGACTGATTGAGGGTAGACAAAAACCTCGTCAGTTGAAGATGCGAGCGGGTGCCGGCCTTCAGTCTACTCGTGACCACGGTGACTGTAACGCCACCGAAACGTCGAGGTAAATAATATGATTTCAATACGCGATTAAGTCCCGTTAATATTTATAAATATGGTAGACAATTTTTTTGTAATTTTACATCCTTTTAAGAAAAATGTTACTATTCCTAAATGTTATGTTCTATTTCTCAAGTACTATTAAAATCGTCAAGCCAAAAATCGTTACTTAAATAGCTACGTTTTAGGTAAGCCATGTCAAAAATGTCTACCTTGTCAACGCACATAAAATATGGCCATTTATTCCATGACCACTACTAATAAAAAACAAGATTATGTTACGTAATATTTTATGCACATCCCCCGCCGTGACGCGCCCGTCACGCACGTAACGTGTGCGTGACGATAACGTGGCGTGGAATGATAACCTTGTATCAGGTGAAAAGTGAACCTTTCGTGTCATAAATAGAACGACATGGAAGGCTGGTATGTCCTCGTATTCAAGTTGTTATAAAAGAAAAACTTAGAAATGCGCATTATGTTTTATATTAAAAGAGGCTAAAACTAATAGGACGTATAAAGTTGTGTGCATTAGGGCTGATTTATCTACTCTCATTTAGTTGTGTTCCATGTTTAAATAATGCTAAATTAAACAAACCTACGCTGACTTTGACAGATGGTCAAAAGCGTTCGAAATTTAGAATTTATGGGTCGTTCATATTTTCTTTTCTTCTACTTTTAAAAATAGAATATAAATCGTATTCGTAAAGTTTGAAGAAGGATCTACCAAATTGGGAACTTTCAACAACCTTCCGTATAGAACTGACGCGTTACATACAAAAAAGACGTGTGGCACTCGGGGACTGCCGCGGTAAAGCTATTGCATGCCACCTAGAGGCGAGTTGCTGAACTAAAGTGACAAGCGTTAGGTTTTTTCGTTACGGAATTTCTGGATTCGGTCTCCACGCTCAAGGCCCGCGATAGAAGCTATGCAATAGCTTAATATTATCAAATTCCGCTCATATTTCAATGAAACGGTCTTAGTACACGAATAAACTATTTATTTTATGATGATACAGCAATATGCTAATGATATGGCCCGAATCGTCATTAACGGAGATAGCGATGGGCGCGCCCCGCCCCGCCTGCTTGTAACGTGCGATGTCACATGGATAACTCACTGATGTTTCGGAAAAAAACTTATTTATACACATTCACCCTAGTTAACTATTAATTAAAGTGGTTGTACCCTTGCGAATCAAAATAACAGAAATCCGCGAAAGTATTAAAGATTAAGCTGCGTCCCGCGGTTTCACCCGCGTAAGTCCCGTTCCCGCGGGAGTATCAGGATTAAAAGTAGCCTATGTGTTAATCCAGGGTATCACCTATCTACATACCAAATTTCAACCAAATCGGTCCAGCCGTTTTTTCGTGAAAGAATAACAAACATACATACATTCTCACAAACTTTCACATTTATAATATTAGTAGGAAGTAGGATAGTAGGAAGTAGGATAGTAGGATAGTAGGATAGTAGGAATAGTAGGAACGTAGGAAAGTAGGAAGGATAGGAAGTAGAATACTTCGGATCAAATATCTGTAGAGTAGAACATACAAACATTTGCCCCGTAGCGAGCATCGAACCAACAACCTTCGCGTCTCAGGTGGAACTTAGCCCACTACGCCACAGAGGTCGTCAAACTAACTAACAGGTTATAATATGTAAACAAAATGTATACACGATGATTTCAAGTGACCAAAAACATTACTTAGCGCTAATACAAAAAGGCTCAGTAGGCACTATCTGGACGCTAAAAGCGCAATCTATTGAATCTGGAGCGCTAGCCACACGTGTTCAGATAACACAGCGCCGGCGCATTACTTAGCGCATCTACACATTAAGGATACCTATGTGTAGAAATAACTTGAAGTTTTGAATTAACTGTAGTGCTGAAAACCGATAACTGATCTTAATGATAGTTTAGATAGGACTTCGTGGCTGAGTTGGTCGAAGGCAGTCCGCGTTCAGGACAATCGCTTGTATTCATCACAGTTTCGAATCCTGCCAAAGTCGTAACTTATAAATTAAATTTTTTTCTCAGCTTAAGTTAGTGGAAACATAAATTCGGAAGGTCAACCAACATAAGTTGGCCTGCGATGATTGTCACGTTGCATCGTTTTCGATTTGTAGAGTCGAGGGGCAGGCCTCAGTTTCCTTTCACGCCTGTAGATCTAAGTACTAGCTATACGATATCCGTTTGAAATCCTCAAGATATTTCAGCAACGTCCTAGAGTCCGTTTTAGTTAGGTATATTGTTGTGAAAATTGAGTGCGGCAAGCTTGCATGTTCCGAGCTTGTCTGCGTGGGTGCCGATAGGATCGCATTGTTGAAGGTCCAGCTCTAGGACTCAGATCTGCATCGTGTTTTGGAAGCTTCTCGATTTACTGTCACTAAGTTACTACTAAAAAACAACAAATTAATATGCACATAAAATCAAGGCCTAATAGTAGTTATATTAGTATAACAACGAGAAAGTTTAAAAGTTATCATTCATATGAAAATTCAATTTTTAAAAGGCACATGCTGTAATTTGTACGTAATTTTAACGGTTTAAGTGTGAAAATTAAGGTTTAAGGTTTTATGAAAATATAATTGTATTTTGTTACCGTAAAAGTACATATTAAGAAGATTTTTCGATCTTAAAACCTAGCAACTAAGATCTTTTTCTTCGCCAAAATCTCAAAAATTAGCGCCGAGTTATCTGCAGTAGTAAATTAAGGAGCTGATAGGCAACATAAATCTATCGAACTGATCACATCTTCCCGCCGACGCTGGCCTGATCGCTTTATAACGGAATTTACGATTTACGGAATTTAAGAGCACTTAGATGAAGACTTTTAAACAAAAACCACACGTTCCTACTTACAAGAAACTTATAACATCATTTTTGTTGGAGGGTAATGAATTGAATAAGAAGGCTTGTAATACTCGTACTTTGGTAGACAATAATTTGCTTTTTGTCTGAAAGTTTTCACCGAAAGTGTTGTTGGATATATTGAAAAATACATAAGAGCGAAATTAGCAATACTTATTCTAAAATGCCTGGTATTGTTGTGTATTTTCAAATAAATAATAAAAACAGACTTATCTCTGACTACTCGTTAGACATCTTCAAAAGGTCTACTAAGACTAGGACGTCTAGGACCGTAAAGAAACTTTGGTAGGTAAACCTACGACCGGCATTCGCTTACTTACCCAAAAATTATAAAATTAAAGCTTTTTCGACTTCTTCACTCTATTACCAGCCGCCTTATTCTCCAAATAACCATCCTAAGAGCCTGTCCAGAAAGCGCGATTTACGCGCGTGTCAACTCGCGCGTAAGCACTCGCGCGTTCTCGAGATACTAGAGCTACATACATCCCGTCCAGATGCCCTCGCGCGTTACCTCACACGCGCGTAAAACGGGTCTCTGGACGGGATGTATGTAGCTCTAGTATCTCGAGAACGCGCGAGTGCTTACGCGCGAGTTGACACGCGCGTAAATCGCGCTTTCTGGACAGGCTCTAACTCGGCACGTCACGGCGCGGCGTGGTAATTTTGAAAAATTCTATGGATTTTAGAAAACAAAAGCTAGATAACGTGCAATCTCTTACCGCGTCATGTTTTAAATGTCGTCAAGAATCGAGCAGCTGGTACTGCCAGGTACCTACAGTTAGCTTACAATATACAATTTGTTCTAAAGTTCTCAGAATAGATATTGTAAGTTGTTGTCCATCGTCAGGCGTCGTCACAATCGCGCGCTGAAGGCTGTATCGCGTCGACTGATGGCCCACCCACGGCTAGATTGCTAAGGTTGGGTCTAGTCTAGGATAACTAAAATAGTAACAGACGATTTCTCGAACGCTGTTATTTTTCAAAATACACTTAGCCCGGGCACCTTTTGCTCAAAATTTGTGAATATAAGATACAACTGATCATAATGACCCATACACAACATTTTAGACGGATTTGTCATAATTATGCGTAAGTAAAAATTAGAATAATATTATAATTATAATATGGATAGGCTAAATGCTGTCGGTAAATAAAGCATTAATCCAATTGATAATGAGAGAAAAATAAATCACATTAAAAAGCTTGCCATTTTGTAGCATTTTTTCTGGTTTATAAAGCTAGCAACCCTGTAACTTAACGAAGATAGTAAGGTCGTGTCGGTCGGGGAACTTCGGGCCAGCTCGGCGATGTCCGTGATATGCCCACGCGCAGCTTGATGGAATTTCATTTCTTATGAATGGAATGAACTTTGAAAGAATTCAAAATGGTTATAACTGCAGGCGATTTTTATAGAATGATGGGAAAAATATTTGGCTTTAAAAAATAAAAAAATAAGTTACAGAAAATCAAGTCTTATTTACTTACATAGGGCTAGGCTTTCTGTGTCTCGATTTTTAAATCGAAAAAAAAAGTCAATCGGTATATAAACAAAGTAGCACAATGAAGTTTTCTTCTAGGTACGAGTCATTCAGATTTTATTTTTAGACTTCGTTTTATAAAAATAGGTACCTATAAAAAAAAAACAGCAAAATATTGCACTTACCTATAGATAATGTAATTCATCAAGTAGATAATCGACATAAAAAAAAACACAAAACGCATCCATCCTTAATGCAAATCATTTATTACCCCAAATAAACAAAAACAATCACCACTTCAATCAAGACTTATCGGCTGGGCTATTTTTGATGGATCTTAAAAGCCGAGATAGTGCGCAGACGGTTTATTTGTAGACAAACAGACAGATAGAGACGGCTAATCGATTCGCAGGCGTCTCGTTATCGTAGTTTTAAAACTGAATACGTTATCTGCGGTCTCGGCGCGTTTTCGTTGTCACACGAGAAACAAGAAAAGTAAGTTTTTTTTAATAGAACAAAATGTAGAAGTTATAATTAAAAGCTAAACTAAGCTAAAGGTAAGACTTGAAGCTGGGATCTAACTTCAATTTATCGTAATCAAAAATGACGAACAAGTAATTAATATTTATTTTATATTTGTTTGTTATTTAGATTAAAAACAGATCACTTTATAAACAACCTTTCGAAAATTCATAAATCCTTGCTCTAGTTTACCTTTGTTGTGAATGTTTTAACATCTCTGAAAGTAGAAAATAACACCATGAAAATGTGAAATCTTTGAGTAAGGTGTCTTAGGGTAAGATCGGACTAGTTTTCAGAAAACAAATCGAGTGTTTGAAAATATTTTTTTGTATCGCCTCTGGTTATTCTTTCCTAACGCAATAGGGTGTCAACAAATGCAAAAATACAGAGGTTTCATTTCTTATATTTAGTTTTTAGATAAACTCAACGGTCGATGTTTTATGAATGATAGAAAAGAGCATAATTTTTCAAAATGGCCAGGGAAAGATCGGACCGTGTGAGAGTAAGACCGGACTATCTAATAAAACTACCCCTGTAACAGATAGAATAAGCTCTATTACTAGAAAACATTCGGACTTATCCTAGTAAAAACATAGTAAAAAATTAGTTGAATCTCTTTACAATTTTGAGTTTTAGCTTGGATTTTGTAAAAATGTTTTGCCTCTATGCCGATCTTACCCCTCCATGTCTGAAACTCTGACTTTTTAACTAGTTAACCAATTAAAATTAGTAAAAAATGGTAAGAAAATGAACAAGTTGATCAACTAACATAGGAATTTGCAAATACATTAAATAATTCACTGGGAAATGAAACCGAAAAAATGACCGGATGATCATAGTCCGAACTTCACCTATTGAAATTTCCGAGGCTAAAGATCGGATCTCTGTTTACAAACGTCTTAGACGTGAATGTATAATATTAATCAATAAATTTAACTACACTCATAGTGATAAAGCCGCGAAACTTCAAAAATCATGAAAACTACTTACCAAATTGCTTGTTGAAAGTTTGAAGTGAAAGATCGGATCGTCTCCTTTTTCATTTTTTTCCCATCTTTTGCTAGAACGATGATTACTCGCGTTCGGCTGGGCCTAGCGTCAGTCGCAGGATGTAGGGGGGTGCATAACAAAATGGCACAAAAGGCAATGTTGCCATAATTGTAAAATATCGCCAAATTTAGTAGTTATGCGACTTGTACGGACTTACCCCTTGTCCGATCTTACCCTAAGACACGTACCTATCTTTTTTAAAATGGATTTCCACGTTAACTGGTATCAGAGACCTTTGTAACTTCACTTCACCAAACTTTGGCGAGGGTTCTACGCCTAAAAAAGGTAAGTTAGATAGCAAAGGCTAGGAAGCTTTTTGAGTAAAATCATTAAGTAAGTTTATAACAAGTCTTCACTCATAAAATCGTAGTACAATGGAAACGCACAAAGCCTTAGGTCCATCATACAAATCACCCACTCTTTTCCATTATATCTTCATATCTGCCTGAGATATTTATGCTCTAATTACTCTCGTAAACTAATAATATAAAGGGTGTACGTACAGTTCTGAACATAGCAGCTTTATTTATTCTTAGATATATTAATGACCTACTTACTCTTCAACTTTTGATGAAAAAAATGAAATATGATCACGACTGTATCCCACGGAGCGGTAGACATTTTTTCCAAAATTCCAATTACATATATAAGAGTGATTGGAAATGTTAAGCATTTTTGTAATCACTCTTATTAACAAAAAATAGAGCCATTAATTCATCATTACACCAAATATTTACAAATACCTAAATTATTTAATTTGAATACACAGTATTTTTTTATGTGATAAAAATTTCAAAACTAATTTCTTGGCCGCACCTCAGTACAGTCGTAATCAAATTTTAATTTTGAATAAAATAACTTAGATACACCCTGTACCTACAGTTAAAGTACTTATAGAAGTACGTATGGCATATGACTAAAGGTACCTACATAATATGAATATTTATTTTACTGTTACAGCCATTGTAAATTACTACGTAGTGTTATAAAGTAGGTAGGTATTAATATGAGTACCTATGTATTGTTGTTTATTTTTATTGAGCCGGACCGAATCAGTTTTATTGGAAAGATAAAGATAAGTGCAGATTTTGATGTAATGTTCTCGTTTTCTTTAGAACTGATAACGTTATATTACGTACGCAATCAAGAGAAACATCTGAAGCGGTGTCAGGATGTACTTGTATGTGAGTTACAAGCAGAGTATTAGATATGAATGTGGATAGATGCAGGTCTACGGGAAGACCAAAGAAAAGATGTTTGAATTGTGTGAGGGATGACATGAGTAAGAAAGGTGTGAATGCTGAGATGACGTCTGATAGAGGGAAATGGAAGCGGAACACATGTTGTGCCGACTCTTGACAAAAAAAAGAATTTTAACCTAACTACAGAATAAGATCCTAAAATCATACCTCTACTTTGAATCCACTATCAACTGAACCCCTTCAATATATATTTATCGATTTAAAATGATTACTAAACATAAGTGAAACATTTTGAATGTTCCGTGATAAATATAAGTTTTCATATCTCCACCACGCACGCGTCTACACAGCACCCTTAGCACTGTTTACTGTGACAAGTTAGCATGGTTTATTTGACTAAAACTTGCGGTCCACCCCGACTTTACCCAAAGGAACTTTTATACTGCGTCCGTCCGTAAAATATAAATGGATTCCGAAGACTAGCTCTGTTATCCATATAAACTGTGACAGAACTTAGCTTAACCTAAAAGAAAGAGTCTTATTAAGTATATAAGAAAAAAAAAAAAAAAAATAAGTTCTTAGCCCGAATACTGAAACGCTAATTTAAGTAAGTGGTGCTTATCTTCATCATAATTTGACATTTGTCTAAACAAATCTGTCAAAAGATAACATCCTTAATAATAAGGCCTTAAATATAGTCCATTGAAATGTTACAATTTGAGTGCCGAGTATTGCATTTGTTAGAGGATGCAATTTTATTATTAGGACATGTGTCGGGGGTCAATAGAAGCTTAACCTCAAGTTTGTGGGGTTGCCACCCTTGTTTCCCGGCCGCCATCTTGAAAATAGGGGTGAACACGATATCTCAGAAACTATGCGTCTTACAAAAAAATTGTCAAGCTACAAATTATTTGTAGCAAATTGTTTTGCCTACAAATGTGTTTCTATAACTTTTTGCCCTAAATCAAATATTTAAGAAGTTATAAGCAAAAAAGTGAGAAAATGTTTCTATTTTGCTCTATAACTTCACGCAATAACGGCTGGACCGATTTGATTGAAATTTGGTATGTAGATAGGTGATACCCTGTATTAACACAGAAAGCTACTTTTTATCCCGATTTTCCCGCGGGAACGGGACTTACGCGGGTGAAACCACGGGGCGCAACAACTTAAACCGGATAAAAAGTAGCCTATGTGTTAATCCAGGATATCACCTATCTACATACCAAATTTCAACCAAATCGGTCCAGCCGTTTTTGCGTGAAGTTATAGAGCAAAATAGAAAAAAATTCTCACTTTTTTGCTTATAACTTCTTAAATATTTGATTTAGGGCAAAAAGTTATAGAAACACATTTGTAGGCAAAACAATTTGCTACAAATTATGGCTTGACAATTTTTTTGTTAGACGCATAGTTTCGGAGATATCGTGTTCACCCCTATTTTCAACATGGCGGCCGGGAAACAAGGGTGGCGACCCCACAAACTTGAGGTTAAGCTTCTACTAACCCCCCACACATATCCCAATAATAAAAATGCGTCCTCTAACAAATGCAAAGCAAATGTAACATTTCAACGGACTAATATTATTGTTTGAGTATTCGGGCATAAACAAGGTACCACGCGCTTCATATCTCCCACTGACAGACTCTAACAAACCCGCACCCACTAGGTTCTGCTAGAAACTAGTGCTAATGTCCATGTTACAGCAATAACTTCAGATCTTGCTGGCCGGCAGTTTGCTGCACCTGAGTTTAGGGCACTTTATAGCTTTGAGAACTTGTACTTTATTGGTCAAGTGTATGAGGTACTTTGTAAGTATTAGGTGTATTTAGAGGGTACTGTTATTTTGGAACGATAAACTACTATACTCGTAGCAGTTTACTTAAGAAATTGTGCAAATATTTAGCTATCAGTTACATACCTATAGATTTATACTCTTGTAACGAGTGGTAAACCACATACTTACTTATACAGAAACAACTAATTTTCCAGAAATCATATTTACTTTTACTTACTTAAATATCCTTCAACACGATCAAATGTCAATATTTTCAAAAACCAGCTCCAACAAGTCCTAGCGTAGTCTATTGACACGACCTCAATAAAAAGCCTCACTTTAAACAGTCCATAGGATAGGTCTGCGAAATAAAAGGCGACAAGGCGGGTGCGGCAAGCCGATAACAACCCCCCACACCCCTACCCCCCACTACCCCTCCACCCCCCGTCCCTGCGTGATGGATGCACCCCGCTGATAAGAACCTTTGACTTACTCGGGAGGTAAACATTACGTATTAGTTGTCTTGAGTTCATATTCATAATTCGCTTTTTTGTTTGTACTTGGTTGTTTTGTTTTTGTTGATAAGTTTGTTGAGACGTGGTCTAACCATTATTCATATGGCTGTCAATTTAGTAAGGTTTAACTTAGAGCACCAACGTTACTTAGGGGTTTTTTTTAACAAATAAATAAATATCCTTGGACATTCCACACAGGGTCATCTAGTCCCAAGCTAAGCAACTTAATGCTTGTGTTATGGTAAAGATGACTGATAGAATACTGAGATAATTTTTTTTTTACCAGTGATGCTAAATAACACAGTATAGTTCATAGTAAGTAATACTTTAAAATTGAAAATGATTGGATTATAACTCAGACTACAAGATTGATAATGTCATACATAACTTATTGATTTAAGTTCTAACTTTTTCTTTTTCAATCCATAGTAACAAGCTTTAAAGTCTTAAAATAATTACCTTAGCCACAGTTTCATAACCAAATTCTCATCAATATCTTGAATCATAAAATGTAAGCAAACACAGAAATATGATATGCCTCAAACGTTCGTGTTTTTGAAGTTCAATATTTTTTTACGCTCAATAATTATGATGTAAAATCATAGGGATCATATTACGAGGTAGCCAATTTGGTAGCCAAAATTAAATCTTTATCGCATTCCAGTTATTTTCACGTAAAATATGAATAGTTTTAAATATTTGCGACATTTCTCAATAGGCAAAATTGTTGTTTAGACAAGCTTGGTAAGTCTTTGGTGATTTCAATATATTTTGTAATATGCCTGTGGCGATAGCGAAAGCGGTCAGGTTATTTAAAAATATAGATGTAAATTGATAGATGCATAAAAAATTTGAAAAGGGACGGACTTAAAGAAATATGACATGAATAATTATAAAAATCGTGCTAATTTTCGTGTGTGAGTATTTTTTTGTTAATTTTCTCCCGTAATTAAAAGCAGAGTGCTTACCTTCTTCTTCATAGAACTACATACATTTAGGCCGTGGAACTTAATACAAAATAGGTAGGTACCTCAGTGGTAGCGTTTACCGCTCATGTATTATTTGGAATTTAGTTTGAATGGGATAACAAAATCGCTTGAACCATAAACAAACCCTAACGAAAACTGATACAACAGTTCCAAAATGTCAAGATAAAAAAAATTAACTAATCGCTAGATAAGATCTTAAACATTAATAATAATGACCAAAAAATTCATAACTTAAGATATAACTGATAAAATCTATAAGCTTCACGTTGTGTAACTCATTTATAATTACAGAGTTGTCAAATCAATATCTTATAAACTATGTAATTTGAGATGTTTAGATGTTTGTCCCGATTTGCTGATGTTTGGGTAAACTGTTACACTATTTCTATAATAAAGATATTTATTGAGGACTGATTTTAATTGAGATGTGTGGCTCATATGACAGATCGGTACTTAAGTTCCAGTCGTTTCTTTAATAGTTTTACGGTTATTTATGGAAACTGAAACTGAGTGAGCCATGAAACCAAATCGATACCTATTTTTTATGAATGAAAACATCTACAAAAATGTTTTTAAAAATATAGCCACATATTTCACTAACAGAAAATTAATTTAGTACACTTTTAAATTGAAACATGAAATTAAAACATATATTTAAAAATATTAACATATTACAGATTTGTTAAAGACTGGTGAAATTTATTGTCCCTTAAGAGTAATGTGCTCTAGAGTAACTTAAACAGGCATTAAAAATAAAAGTTATTTCAATACTATCAGGAAGAGACACGCAACATACGCCGAGCAAAATAAACGAACGCTAGGTGTGCGCTCGTGTGATAGCCGCCCGCCCAGCGCGCTGTGATACCCGCCCGCCCAGCCATTCATGTCGAAACTTATAATTTGCACTTTTTAATTTTCGTTCCTGTCTCTAAAATGATTCTAATATGAACTAGGTTATAGCTGTAGGGTATCTAAATATGAGTATTGAATGACAGTTTTGGTTTGGTTTATTTTAAAACTTGTTAGTACTTTGAATATTAAAAGTGTTGAAAAGGTAGCTGGAGTAACATTAACGATTGATACCAGATATTTTAAAATATTATGTGAGTGATAATAATTCCGCAATGAAAGTTATGAAAATGATTAAACACTTTTATTTATAAGATAAAAATACTTTATCATAACAAGTATTTTTTATAACATAAATAGATAAAAAGCCAGTTTAAAAAGGTAACTTTTAAAACTTTAAACAAGTGCCGCGAGTAAAAAGCTAACTTATAAAACTATATTACGTACGTCTCCTTCCTTGGGAGATAAATAACGTGAGCGTGGTTGTGAGGTAGCGCCGCCCGCCCAAAGATACATGGTAGCCCTATCCGTCATAACCAATTGATTTTAAGGATTAACTTGATTAATTAATTTCGAAATTTAAATGAATGAGTTTGTTTATCTATATGCGTTTATTATTGGTTGAAACTAAAAATTACATTTAAATATAAAAAAATAAATATTTAGTTCATTAAATTTTAAACAGCCACACTAAATAGTAGATTGCTATACAAGGGGATAAAGGCATTTTTTCTATGCACGAGATGGTTTATCGCGCGAGCGTCAGCGAGTGCGATAATAGTTCGAGTGCATAGAAAAGCCTTTTCCCCGAGGTAAGCACTCTGCTTTTCATTACGAATATAAGGAAATTACCAAAAAAATTGATGTAAAATTTAAATTTCACACACGAAAATTAGCTGTCTCGCTTTTTTTTTAAATCGACTAGTTTAATATGACTAAAAGCAGCTGACGATGGCATGGCATAGCTGCGTTCCAGATTTAAAAAAAAATACTGATTGGTAGAATGGCTATAAAAGTAGTAGGCATTCTACCAGTAGTTTTTGTTTAATGATGAAAAAATTTAAATAAATGAAATAAAATAAATAAATTAATATAATTAAGTGTAGAGAAGCACAAATTCGTGCAAGAGAGACATAATATCTAGCATCTGATTGAGTTAGAAGAACTTGAACACTTAGCATGCATCGACATGCCACAAAAGAAATGTCAAAAATGAAGTTGACATTTGACAGTTATTTACTTTCCTGCCCTAGGGCAGGAAAGTACTTGTTTTCCCTAGGGACAGAAAATGCTACTTTGAACCCTATAATCAGGCAACTTCGTGCGTACTTTCCGTGTATGAGTAATGAAAAATTCATTATGCACTAGTTCCAAAAGATCCTTAAAATTATTTTACTCTCACTATTAGACATTATTATAATCACACGGGAAATTACTCAATAACTCTCAAAAAGCTGACTTAAATTTATTTCGAAGAAAGTCCAAAATCCATCGGCTAAAGCTAGTTAGCGCGCTAAAATCTCCCAGCACTACAAGCTATCTGAAAGTATCTCATAAACGTACTGATTTATCGAGCCCTATCCGCAGAGTTAGTGTGCTTTGGCCAATCTACAAGATAACACCCCATTAGGTGTTGGTAATTAACCTGTTCTTATACCTAGGTTTTAATTTAAACACATTTACATATTTTATTGCTTGTTTTCTATCCGTTGGCTAATGGCTGATCATGTTAAAGGGTTTCTATTCTTTGCTTTACATAAATTAAGTCTTTTCTTTATTTGGTAGTATTTTTAAATAAGCTTTGATTTTAAGCTGATGAGCTAATAGGTCTTTTAAGGGTCAAATTTTACAAAATAAAACGTGATCATAATTATCTCTGAGTGTCGGTAGATATTACTAAAGATCTACCTAAAAGATTAGGTCACTTGCAAAATGCATTTTAGCATTGGCCCGCATTTTTCCAAACCTTAAATTCCATACGTGACATTTTACAAGCTCATCGCTTTTTATTGAAATGCTATCTTTGTGATGATTTTACGCAGCTATGTTTAATTTTACGATATATTTATTTTCCATTATTTCGTATGTCTCCAAAAAAAACGTAACTTTAATTTTCCAGTCAAAAAATAATCGTTGTGATGACAAATCAAAACTAATTGATTTTCGGCAAATTCTTAAAACTCATAACTAGAACTAGACTAGACAATATATTTACCATACGAAATAAATTAATAGTAAATAAATACGTATTTTCCTTCTTCGTTATCTTTATTTCACTTTACTTTCTTACCTAAAGTTGACTCTACGTTTTCCTCAGACTAGCACAGGTATAGACTTAAAAATGTTTTGGGTTAAAAAGCGTGTGTGTGTCCGCTCACGCCGGCTGAGATAGGACGAAGTGCTTTTGCCGATAAGAACATCGTGCGGACCAAATCTGAGTATGATTTAAAATGCAGATTGTAATATCTGAGTAACGTCATTCCACTTTGTACGGATAACAGATAGGCCCTTGATGGGGAGAGGTGATTTGGTTCTTATCTTAGATATAAATGCGTCTGATGCAAAAGCTTATATGGATGTATATATAATATAAGCTTATATAGATCAGTTTTTATACGGCACGGATTTACCCTTAAAGCGGTCTATGACCTGGAATAATGGACCTTTAAAAAAGTATACCGACAAACTTCGTTAACCAAAATGAATGAAATGAAAAAATGATTGAAACCAATTGTTGTCATTCAAATGATCTCAAGATTATTTTCGGTAATTTAATTGTGATTGAGACAAATCGAACAAATCCAAAACCATGAAAATCGGTCTAACCGTTCTCATGTTCAAAATCTCAAAACTCATATTTCTTAATGGAGAATGATACACAAACTCATACATCATTTGAAAGTCAAAGTCAAAAGTCAAAATATATTTATTCAATAAAGTCATATTAACGACCACTTAGACACGTCACGTTCTTAAAACTAGGGGATTCTATTGCCTGTTCCAACGAAGATAACCATATAGATTGTTGCATACGATGTATTCTAGAACTTATAATTAGTAGCTGACAGTACAAAACCAAGAAGGAGCCACTAAATCAGAAACTGAACAGCAATCGAAGAAACAACAGTAGTAGCATTAAGCGATATTACGCGCAAATTACAGCTAACGCGCGAATAACGCCCCTTGCATCTTATCGCACGTACTGCAGCTCGTGTGTACATGCCTTTACACATGTCTGAGACACAGAACTAACTTAAGCTCGATTTCTATAACCAGCGTAGGTACTGATTGCCACCTGACACTGTATAAATCTATTCTAATAATAAGAAGAGGTAAAGTTTGCTTGACGGAGGTAACCTCTGAAACTACTCAGCCGATTTCAAAAAATATGGATGATGATAGAAATGGACTGTACCAATAGGCTATATTTTATCACGGTAGTTTCATTAGTACACCCGTGCGAAGCCAGGAGTGCTGTTAGTCAACGAATAAAGATGTTAAGGCTTGAGTTCTTCGGAGTTTTGAACAGAAAAGCACCTTTTCATTACTCATACACGGAAAGTACGCACGAAGTTGCCTGATTATAGGGTTCAACGCATATAGGGATAAACCATCTCGTGCATCGGAATCTTTGCCTTTCTTCCTCGTGTAGTAATCTACTATTAAAAATTGCCACTTGTATAGACCGTGTGAATGTTCAAAGGCACATACAATAGTCGCGGAGTGTCGCGCGACATTAGGCGTGAAACTAACATAACTGTTTAATTAGAAGTGCATCTAAACCGTTAGTCGCAATAGTCTGTAGGACTTTGTGCCGTAAGGTATAAGAAATAGCGGGCTTTGAAAATCAAAAGCTTTATACATTGACAAATCTGTTAACAGAAACACGCTGTACCTTAGCTGCTTACTGAACTGTTTTGTTGCTAAAATACACGTTTTTGATGATTCAAGTTAATCCAAACAGTTATCAGAATAAACTAGATTTGTAAACAAACATACAAAAGTGAAGTTAAATAAAAGCTTGTAAAAAGAGACGTGTTACCCGTAAGCCATAGTAATTCGATTATCGTGGTATTAAGTCCCGCATATGCATCAATGAAGTGTCCGTTCCAAATAGACTACCAAATAGATATTTGGACATACCTCTAATTACCCTTAAATACTTTTGAATTATAAAAACAAATAAATGTTTACCACGCTTTCAGAATGTTCTGTATTTGCTGTAAAGGAATTAATTCTTACTATCTTAGATGTTCTTCATAAACCCGCTTCAGCTTACATCAAAGGTCATACAAGGCCAAGTTTCGGCCGTATTGGATCTTGGAAGTTGGTATCGGCACGTATCGATGTCTTTGAACACTACTGCACCGACCCAAGTTCGAAGCAAGCCACATCACATGCACGCTTCAGTTGTGTCATTCTAACATCATTTAAGAAGGCAAGAAGAAATTACAAAAATATAAGCTGTCAATATAGGTATGAACAGGTGTAAAAAAAGAGGACGTTTTTTTAAAGGTTTTTCTCAATCTTTTATGATTGAGTGACTACTCTGCACAGCGAAAAGCGAAATTTCGGCATCAAAGTGCAGGTCAGCTTAACTGAATTTGGAAGATTTAAGTACTACAGGTCTACACTACAGTGCATCTAACTGTGTTTAAAGCAGTGGTATTACATTTTAAACTTTTGCGATCATTATACATAATATTAAATAATTTCAAAGTAGTGCTTGATATGTAGTTCACCCTCTAGCACCTAGTAGTCACGTGCTTCTAATGTAACTTCCTAAGATTGTAGATACGTTGTTAATTTTCATGTGTGGGTTTAGAAATGATACCCTTGCACTGTAGACGTCTAGTTAGACTGCGGTGAGCGATCAGTTTATTTTCTTGTTGATCTAGTTAGATATTCAGATACTAATGTACACCAGCCATGTTAAATGTAAATATGGTGGGTATATTTAAGGCACATTAATGATTGTGATGAGTGTGTGTTGTGTGTGATGATGTAATGATTAATTTTTAATAACGTGTGTTTAAAAATATTTTTCTTTTACGTTTATAAATTACTATCTTCACCAATTTTTAGTTCTACATCAACTTTATCTTCAAACAATACAGTCTAAAATTCCTCATCCGATATGCACTTCGCAGATAGGTGGCGCTGCAGTGCACTTCCCGAACTTTTCCCTCGAAGATACGCCTTGATATATTCTGTGGAGATACGAACTTCGTTCTGATTCCGTTCTGTTGTCTCGTAAATAAAGAGCGGTCAGTTTCGCCTTTGAAGTTTCAATTTTGTAAATTCAGCAGTTTTTGCTTTTTAACCTTATCTAACGTGTAATAATGAGGTGCTACAGCGTCTGATTAAGTGATGGTAAAAGTTTTGTGGTTTAAGGATATAGTTGATGGTTATGATGTGTAAAATCTCATACCAACTTACCTAATTCCTGACACTACAGTAGAAATTCATGTTCTACAGTCCTTTAGGTTCATAAAGGTCCCAATTCAGTTTTTTTGCTAAAAACTCGCACAAACTTAAATTTTGTTTTACAAAATGAAAGTGTGACTGGCGTTACCTATAATCGTAGCTCTACGAAAGTTCGTAGCAGATTGCTACGCGTTACAATATAGGGGTCGCTGACTTGAATCAAACTATAGAAAACCAGTATTATGGCTCTGAAAAAAAATAAAACTTTATATATGAATAAGTGACCTTTTAAATCGTCTTGTCTGAATCATACTCACGTATTGAGTTATCGGCAAAACCAATGATGTTCTATTGAATTGTAGTAAAACAAATATATTTTAAAATATTTTTAAATGTTGTATGTAAGATAAGTTAAAATGTAAATTTTCGTATTATTTTAACCAAAATAAAGGGTTGTAATAAATATTAATTATAACATGAACATTTCCTCACATTATTCCGGAGTGTTCTTCAAAAAGGCGCAGAAAAACAATGACCCTTCGTTAGAATCAGGATACATATCTCTTTATAAGTGAATAAATAAATACGGATGCATTAAGGCGGGCATGGGCGGCTAACCGCAGGTGGCCTTCCGCCCGCCCTGTATCGCTGATAACGTGCGTTTAACGGCCGTTAACGGCTGTAACGAGGCCGTTAGAAGCGGTCGCTTCCTCGGCCTTTGTGAGGGAACTTTGTAAAACGCCTAACGTTAGTAAAGATCGTAAATTTGACCGATCGCCGCTATCGCGAGATGGTTGTTAGTTTGCGAGTGACAAAATGTTGCGCCTTTTCATGCTAATATCACTTGGATATTTTCTACAAGGGTATTATGACGATAAAATTTAGAATATTTTGTCATTATATTTGAAGGATTTTTTTATGTAGCTTGAATGATATTGTACTTTATTTGTATTTTTAGGAATAAAAAAATATATGGCCTATTCATTATACCTATTCAAACCGTTATGCGAAAGCTGCAAACAAAAATAGATATTTTATTTTTTATAATATTATTAGTAGCATTTATATTTTTTTTTCAAACCCACAAAAAATTAAGTTTACACTTTAAAAACAATTCAAATAAAGCTCTGAAGACATATAATTATTTTTACTTGTCACACGAGTATTTATAATACAAAACACCTAACTATTAAACTAACATTTACACTTTCACCTTCATTGAAAAATAGACCATAATAGACGTGTCTATTATGCTCTATTTTTCAGCTTCAGGCAGGTAAATCCCGTGAACAATAAGATAGTGTATCTCGCCCATTAGTGGCACCTGAGTGTGTTTATTCAATTAGGCGCTGGGCGGCGATGCTATCTCAGGAAGGGCGGGCAGTTTACACTACTCTTAGCTGGCTATTCAATTTTGTTTTCAGTTACTGCATTTATCGCAAGTTTATAGAACTATTGTGTGGAATTTCTAAGGATATTTATTTATTTATTTACAGATTTTGTGTTTTGATATAGCTCTATATTGAAATTCTTTACATATTGAATGTATGTAATTATTATCGTTAGGTAGATACTAAAAGCAGAGTCTTGATTTAATTTAGATTGAGAATTTGAGACTATGACATTACTTATCTAACCAAGATTATGTGGCTAATTCACCGCCTGAAACTTTATTATTATTTCTATTTTTCGGTTTCCATCACATTTGGTATAAAACCTATTTTTTCATTTAAAGCCCAGAAAAGAACCATAATGATTTCAATAATATAAGATACTAATCAATACTATAATTTTTACAAGAGCAAGAAATTCTATACTAATATAGAAATAACGTTGGTTTGTTTGTTTGTTTAACGAAGGTAATCTCCGAAACTACTCAACGTCGAATCCAATCTTCGAATGTAGGGATGGTTATAGGCTATATTTTATCCCGGTAGTTGCATTAGTACATCCGTCCGAAAGCCGGGACGGGCTGCTAGTCACTGATAAAACATATGCACAAGAATTTGAAAGTTGAATAGGCGGGTCCACACAGAGCGAGCAGCCTCGCGAGGCATTTGCCGCGTGAAGCAGCTCGCGCTGTGTGGACGTAAATATTGCCGGCCGAGACGTCCACACAACGCGAGCTGCTTCGCGCGGCAAATGCCTCGCGAGGCTGCTCGCTCTGTGTGGACCCGCCTAATAGGAAAACAAGATGGCGGTTATAATGCATTGATCCTTTTAACATTGACCTGTATTTACTTAAGTTTATTAGAAACTTTGCATTAAGTTTTATGATCGAGTTTTATTGATAAGCATTAGACATTTTACGGCTTTTAACACTAATAATTTTATAGTTTGAATATTTGACTAATGGAGATATTACATTTTATAGATATACCTACTTTTCAGATAATACAGTTGAATAATGTAGATACCAAGTGTTGGGGATAAGGTTGAAAATCGGTTGGATAGATGAGCGTGACAGATTGACATCTTCGTTATAATGAAGAAAACCAATTAGGCTAGATTAATTCATAATAATTTAATTGGAAAGGTTTCAGCTATAAAACTAATGTTGCTAACGGTGCCACCCACACGCTTTTAGAGATCAAATTGATAGAAAGTTTTAAAAAATATTTTAATTTTCATTTTGTTTTATTTAAAAACAATGTGCTATGTAAACCATTTTTATATCAATTTGTTCAATAGTTCAGAATTTAATTAAATATTTTTATGTTTTTTTATATTTATTAAACAATAGGTACATAAAAAAATTACAAAAATAAATCTATCATTTTGTTACAGGCAAGCATTTATTATATGTAAATTTTGACTTAAAATCACAGTTTCATGGTTTTTAGCACCACCTCATTTATATTTATCTTTCGAGATTAAAATAATAGAATAATAAATGCAAATCTACGTTCGATTTGATCTAAGCGACTGCTCAATTAGTTTTCTTTTAGTCAAAATAGATTTTAAGGTGTCGCTTTTCTAAATTTTAATAAATTGTGGTTTCATTACGAGTCGAGAGGTCAAGACCTCATTATTAATAATAAAATCTGTCAATTCAACAAGGTCTCTGAAAAAGCTGTTTTTGAATCATAATTTAATTACCTACATCATTTTATTTTTTTACATTTTCATCATACTTATGGTTCAAACAAAAAAACTTTTAAGCCTCCCTGAGCTATAGGAAGCATCCAAGTTTATTGTAAATAACAGTTAGGTAAATTAAAAATAAATATTAAATAGTTGTCGTTAAGCAATGAAGGAGGCCTAAAAACTCCGTCACCAGAGTTGGCCACTTGCTCATACGAACGAACGAACGAGTAAACTACCAATAATAATGAAAATAGTTACGTGTACTATTGATAATAGATTAGACTGGAAATAACATATTGACAACGTCTGTAAACGTTTGAAGCAATTTTCATATGCTTTATACAAGTTAAGTAAAGTTTCCAATATCTCAACCTTACTTATGGCTTATCAGGGCCACGTATCATCGATTTTGAGATATGGAACCATTTTTTGGGGAAACTCGACTGACAATTTGAAAATATTCAAAGCACAAAAAAGTTGTTTGAGAGCAATGTGTGGACTTAAAAGACGAGATACCTGTAAGGATCATTTTATTAAATTAAAACTACTGACATTTCCATCAATATATATTTATGAAGTCGCCATTTTTGTCAAAAATAACAATGCTGAGTTTCGATGGTTTGCGACGGGAAGTCGTCTAGAGGGAAAAATGCGTCATCCACCATGTAAAACTCGACAATTTCGTCAAAGTATATTTTGCATGGCCTCATCTATTTACAATCAACTGCCAGGGTCCGTTCGTGCACTATCTATTGGTGAATTCAAAACCCGTCTCAATGACATCCTAATTCAAAAAGCCTACTATACCTTAAATTAATTTCTCAATGATCATAATATACCTACATAATGACTCTATATTTAAGTAAGTAATTTGACATAAGATTTTTTATTAATTTAATTTGACATTGTATTCTCGACATTTTATAGTTGTTTATGTAAATAGGTTTGTACGCTCTTTAGCAGAATCTAGTGGTTCTATTATTAAGTTAAGACCTTTTATATTGTTACCTATAGATACCTATAGTTTCACAAACCAAGAATAAATAAATGAAATGAAATAAATGAAACTTTTGCATGTATTTTTAACCTTAAATTTCTACATCAAATATTTTACAAGAAAATCGACAAAGTTGGTCAAAAACACGTCCCAAATAGCGTAAGTTACAAAACCTTCTGTTATCCGATAAAAAGGCTAGTGACGTGTGGCGACGGCTGAACAAACGTCGTTTACTGCGTTACTGTTACTAAATAAATCGTTAGCCGCGCGAGCCTGCGAGATACGGCACGTAGGGCGAAGATGTAGGGATGCTGGAACCGACAGCTTTTACAACACTTTTGAAAACTTGTTTGTTTCATTATTTAACTGTTTATTTGTTTCCTATTCGACGTTAGTTTTATTGACTTTAACGATATGTATAGTGTTATAAAAATAAGCAAATAGAACTTCAAACAAAAAAAGCAAGTAGCTAAGTTCGTAGACGGCCGAAGCAAAATTACCAATACAATAAATAATTAAAATAAATAAAAAATTAAGATACTTACATTTTTGCTAGTACCACAGATTACATACTTAAGTATGTTATCTAAACTTACGTAATCCTACTTTAAAATGTATAGGTGATGTCGTATCTAGCAGCATGTATGTCTGCGTTCGCCAAAAACCGTCTCGGCTGGCCAAACAAACTGAAACTCGGAATTATTAGTGTTTTTCGTATTGTACAGATTTGTGGCCTGGCACTCGCTATCTGCGGTTTAGTTTAGTTTAGTAAGCAAGCGCTTACAGTTCTACTAATAACAGAGTATTAGTCTTTGTAAGCTTTTATACTGAATACTGGATAATTTGAACGTTATAAGTGTTACGAAAGTTCAACTATATCAATTACTAGGAGCACGTCCCGGCTTTGCACGGGTGTACTAATGAAACTACCGGGATAAAATATAGCCTATGTTACTCGTGGATAATGTAGCTTTCGAAATGGTGAAAGAATTTTTAAAATCGGTCCAGTTGTTTTTGAGCCTATTCATTACAACCATACAAACAAAGTATTTTTTTATAATATTAGTATAGATAAAATAAATAAGCGTTTCAATTATCACTCATTCCTAATTTAAGATTTATTAATGTAGAAGTATCTCTGTCTACCTATCTGTCAGTCTGTACTCTGATCTGTCATTTGTCACAAAAAGATAGACTAGGGAAAGAACAGAAGGTAAATTTTTTTCGGGTCGCACGCGCTGCTGGAAGCAACTAGTAAAGATATATAATTTCATTCCAAATGTGTAGATGTGCAGTCCCTTATTTTCCACAAGCATCAAAACGTCGGCGTCGTCTCCAACAACCCATAAAAAATATTTATTGTCAAAACTATGCGAATTTAAAATAAGAATTTGTTTAGCAAACTGCAGTTACTGCGTTTTTGCTTATCGTGCCGTAATTGTTAGAATATTTCTGTAGAAGTGCCCCGGAGTGGGCAATGTAGATAGTGCAACAGTAGACGCGATCATTACCGACCAGATATGACGTAAACATACTTTGTTATTATTTAAAAATGTAGGTATTCACTACTCTTAGTTAAACATACATATAATTAAATAAATAAATATTCTTGGACATTTCACACAGCGTCATCGAATCCCAAGCTAAGCAATTTAATGCTTGTGTTATAGTAACCAGATGACTGACTTTTTTGTAAATAAGTACATAGGTACATTACCTATTTATATCTACTCCGCGTCTCTACATGTTGTGCCGACCCCACACAGTGGGATTAGGGCTGGAGGATGATGATGATCTACTCCGCGACTCAGCCGGGCCTTCGACCACTGCGCCACAGAGGTCGTCATATATTTGTCATTATATTGGTTGTTATATATTTGTAGGAAAAGATAGAAATGAACAAAAAGAGTATCCTATCTTGAAAAGACAAAAAAAAGATTTGTTATTATTGTACAGCGTATAATCTTGAATGAGGCAGCGTATCTTAGTTAGGTATGTAGACTTATATCCTACTATAATATTATAAATGCGAAAGTTTGTGAGGATGTTTGTTATTCTTTCACGCAAAAACGGCTAGACTGATTTGGTTGAAATTTGGTATGTAGGTAGGTGATACCCTGGATTAACACATAGGCTACTTTTTATCCCGATATTCCCACGGGAACGGGACTTACGCGGGTGAAACAGCTAGTCATAAATAATGCAACAAAAAATAACAAAGTATGAAGCATAAAATCGTCAATTACTATTTCATAATATTCCTTCGCCTCAAATCATAATACAATAACAGATAACCTATCCTACAAGTCGTGAAATGCTTATTACAAATCATTCTTCACATCTCAATTGTAAAACAATGGTATCTGTTACTGCGAAACTAATATCCAACTCCAAACCAAAACACACCTTAAACTTCATCTATACTCTTCAATTTCAACTGCACTCAAATCTCCAATAGATCGATCAGAAAAATCATAACCGATCGCTTTCACCAATCAAAAGATAGCTTTATTTGGTTCGTGTAAGGTTGTTAATAGCTCGAGGTTGCGAGAGGTTATTTATGAAGGTAAAGGGTGGTATAACGCCCCTAGGATGAAAGCTTGGATGCAGTGAGATACGATCGATTAAGTAAATGCGTGCAAACTTCTACGTTGGTTATGACTATCTTAGTGGGAAGATTTTGTGTTGGTTAAATTGATGATTAAGTTTTTAATTTTAAGTATTTTCTATACCTACGGGTAGGTGGTATTATAATCGCAGAGGATGATAAGAATATTTTCTAGAATTGAATGAGGGATCCCTTTGCGTGTCCAAATCTACACTTTTATTTTTCAACTAGTGAGCTCAGATTTTACATTACAAAATAATATTTTGGATATTCCTCATATCGTATTTTACATTAGTATCAATGTTATTTTCCTACTTTAAATTGAAAATGTAATTTAACTACTATATAACTCAAATTCATATTAATAAAATTCATAATTTAAAAACTATGAAAGTTCAAACTATCGCAAGAGCCAGGTCACTAGTGATGCGCCGATGATCAAATCAGCCTCGCTATCTCAGTCCCGGGGGATCCCGCTGGTGTTTGCGCGATAACGCCCGGACGCCGCTAGCTGGAATAGGGATGGGATGGCGACTGAAGCAGTCTTTGAAAGTGTGTCTTTGTTGAGGTGTTAATATCTTGATAATTTTACATTTACTTTTATTGCTCTGACATGCCTTACATTGTTTGACTGGCTAAAGCTGACTATTTCGATTGTTAAGGGATCTCTTTAAAAATCTAGGCCCACACCACCAGGTTCTTGCCTGATTATTTCGATTTAGATACTGACAATGTTTCGATTCTTTCGGAGAATCTTCATAGGGTATGAGTATGGTCACTCCTCGCCTCGCTGGCAAAATATTTTACGTGAGGAATTTCCCGTTGTATTAATATAATGTCTAGTACAACTATCGATAGTTTTGAAAGTGATACATGATTAAAATAATACCTATCATGACCGGAAAACATCGTGAGGAAACCAGTTAGCTTTCTAGCAGCGTCGATGGGCTTGCAACCTGTCACGTATGGAGATTGAACTTCTGCAAAAAGTGGGTACGTACCAAATATGTATTTGGACATACCTCTGACTACCCCATTCGACATCTTCAAAAGGATCTGAAGAATTACAGAAAGATCTGAAAGAAATGTCTACCGCTCCTGGGATACAGTTGTGATCATATTTTATTTTATTTTTATTATTTGTTTGTGATTCGGATCAGAGTTTTGAGCGTTTTAAAAGTTCATTGTCGAGTCTCACTCAGCAAGACTCTTGTTGCCCGTCCCCAGGGCGGGTAGCTGCTATCGCGCCCGCCCAGCCGGTATCGTTATCAGCGCGCCCCAGACGACGCTCCGTTTTATAACGTGTGCTAAGATTTATGTCTGATGCTTATTGCGATTCGTTATTATGTTTTTAAAACCCCTTTTTGGAGTGTTTTAATAGGCTTTTTTTAATGTTTGTTAGTTTGAGGCTGGAGGGTATAAATAAAGGTTAGTTAATGGCCATAATGACTGTCGAAATAATGATCCGTCGGTATAAGTTGTTTCGAAGTTAATGACTGCCGAAATATAGAACTGTCGAAGTTCAGAGGTAGTCCTTCGAAGATCCGACAATTTAACATGTACTCTGGGATAAAGATAAGCTCTGCCTATCTAGAAGGTACAATAAATAAATTTTGCTGTTGGTTTGTCGCGCTTAAACACAAGAATGCCTTGACTGATTTGGCTAATCTTGATCTCTAAATATTTGTGGAAGTTCAAGGAAGCTTGATTTTCAAGCAGATCTTTAGATATTTTAGTAGGGTAATCAGAAGCCGATACCAAAATATGGATATCTAACCTAATATACGAATATTGAGTTTATGGATATTGCAAAAAGTAAATTTAAAATTCTATCAAAACAAGTGGAATCTTTTCCTAAAATCACAACAATGTGAGCGGGCGCTAAGTTGTAAGAGAAACTCAAATCATAGACTCCTTTGTTGTAGTAGGGCTGGCAATTTTGAAATATGAATCATTTTTAAACAAAATTATAAGGCTTACTGACATAATCGATGACTTACAGTCAGTCTCAATAAACTATGTATCAGTTTTGAATAAAATAATATTATCAAAATGTTTTGTTGAAACTACATGACATCCCTAGAGGAACAAACTACCTCGACTTACAATCCGAAGGTCGTTCGATCGAATCCGGCCGTGCATCAGTACTTAAATTTTTCGTGTTGAAAAATTTAGATATATTCGCTTTAAACGGTGAAGGATAACATCCCGAAGAAATCAGGTAGCTTTCAAGCGGCCGGCGTCGACGGGCTTGTAACCTGTGGAAACCTATGGAAACTTAATTTCTAGTGTTTTTCTCGTCGGCAGTGGCAGCCCTAGCGGGTGTGATACCGTGTGTGGCGCGCTGCGATAAGGCCCCCTGCACCCGATCCATGCGATAATAATATTTGTCGTAAAACGGATCGGACGCGAACTCGTACCGAATAGACTTTAATAAGGTTTATTGTTGATTTACTATTGACTCAAGTTGGTATCCAATATCCATATCAATACTAATATTATAAATAGGAAAGTGTCTGTGAGTCTGTTTGATTGTCCGTCTTTAACGGCAAAATGTAGCGATGAATTATGCCCGTGAACTTAGCATATCAACTTCCAGCATATCATGTTTTTATGATTGTTCTAGTGGCATGCCGAAGTGTTCTATAGTTCCTGATACTTTTCAGAAATTGTTCCGGCGTTTTTAGCTGAAAAAAACGCAATTGAAAATATGATATGCTAACTTCCCGTAGCATATCATTTTGCAGCAAATGAAAAAAAAATGTGTGTTCCAGTCGCATGCAGGTGTGTTCTATAGTTCCTGATACTTTTTAGCGATTGTTCTGGCGTTATAACGTCAGAAAAAAATAAATTGTCAAAATACTCTACATTACTTGTACGACCGTAAACAAAGCTAAACAGATAAATATAACTGTTTAAATCGTGTCAAACCAATGAATATACACAGAACTCGCATTTCTTGCATATCCATAACAAAACTACAACCTGCAACTTGATAAAAATCCAGAACTAACGCGATAGTGCCAGCATTTCACAAAAGTACGTGAGAAAAATCGGTAAATTTAATTTAAACCATGTCAGACAAATAAAGAAAGTTAGAACTTTTGCATTTCTTATACATCCATA
Organism: Xanthorhoe spadicearia; assembly: GCA_947086425.1. Lineage (NCBI taxonomy): Eukaryota > Metazoa > Arthropoda > Insecta > Lepidoptera > Geometridae > Xanthorhoe > Xanthorhoe spadicearia. The sequence continues at coordinate 11,201,765 of OX352195.1, read as the reverse complement.
GCAGTACTATAATCTGCCATTCCAATTAACTCCAGAACACACACGTAAGTGCCAGCATATCAAGTTAAAGTGAAAAAAATGAGGAAAAATTTAATTTTAACCAAGTCATACAAATCCAGGAAAACAGAACTCTTGCGTTTCTTATACATCCATAGCAGGACTACAATCTGCCATACGATAGAACTCCAGAACACACACGTAAGTGCCAGCATATCAAGGTAGAGTAGAAAAAATAATGAAAAATTTAATTTAACTAAGTCATACAAATCCAGGAAAACAGAACTCTTGCGTTTCTTATACATCCATAGCAGGACTACAATCTGCCATACGATAGAACTCCAGAACACACACGTAAGTGCCAGCATATCAAGGAAGAGTGGAAAAAATGAGGAAAAATTTAATTTTAACCAAGTCATACAAATCCAGGAAAACAGAACTCTTGCGTTTCTTATACATCCATAGCAGGACTACAATCTGCCATACGATAGAACTCCAGAACACACACGTAAGTGCCAGCATATCAAGGTAGAGTGGAAAAAATAAGGAAAAATTTAATTTAACCAAGTCATACAAATCCAGGAAAACAGAACTCTTGCGTTTCTTATACATCCATAGCAGGACTACAATCTGCCATACGATAGAACTCCAGAACACACACGTAAGTGCCAGCATATCAAGGAAGAGTGGAAAAAATGAGGAAAAATTAAATTTTAACCAAGTCATACAAATCCAGGAAAACAGAACTCTTGCGTTTCTTATACATCCATAGCAGTACTACAATCTGCCATGAGAATGAAACCCAGAACACATACGTAGGTACCAGCATATCAAGGAAGAGTGGAAAAAATAAGGAAAAAGTTAATTTTAACCATGTCATACAAATCCAGGAAAACAGAACTCTTGCGTTTCTAATACATCCATAGCAGTACTACAATCTGCCATTCGAATGAAACCCAGAACACACACGTAAGTACCAGCATATCAAGGTAGAGTGGAAAAAACAAGGAAAAAGTTAATTTTAATTTTATGGCATGGCAGATTGTAGTACTGCTGTGGATGTATTAGAAACGCAAGAGTTCTGTTTTCCTGGATTTGTATGACATGGTTAAAATTAACTTTTTCCTTATTTTTTCCACTCTTCCTTGATATGTTGGTACCTACGTATGTGTTCTGGGTTTCATTCACATGGCAGATTGTAGTACTGCTATGGATGTATAAGAAACGCAAGAGTTCTGTTATCCTGGATTTGTATGACATGGTTAAAATTAACTTTTTCCTTGTTTTTTCCACTCTACCTTGATATGCTGGTACTTACGTGTGTGTTCTGGGTTTCATTCGAATGGCAGATTGTAGTACTGCTATGGATGTATAAGAAGCGCAAGAGTTCTGTTTTCCTGGATTTGTATGACATGGTTAAAATTAACTTTTTCCTTGTTTTTTCCACTCTACCTTGATATGCTGGTACTTACGTGTGTGTTCTGGGTTTCATTCGAATGGCAGATTGTAGTACTGCTATGGATGTATTAGAAACGCAAGAGTTCTGTTTTCCTGGATTTGTATGACTTGGTCAAAATTAATTTTTTCCTTGTTTTTTCCACTCTTCCTTGATATGCTGGTACTTACGTGTGTGTTCTGGGTTTCATTCGAATGGCAGATTGTAGTACTGCTATGGATGTATTAGAAACGCAAGAGTTCTGTTTTCCTGGATTTGTATGACTTGGTCAAAATTAATTTTTTCCTTGTTTTTTCCAGTATTCCTTGATATGCTGGTACTTACGTGTGTGTTCTGGGTTTCATTCGAATGGCAGATTGTAGTACTGCTATGGATGTATTAGAAACGCAAGAGTTCTGTTTTCCTGGATTTGTATGACATGGTTAAAATTAACTTTTTCCTTGTTTTTTCCAGTATTCCTTGATATGCTGGTACTTACGTGTGTGTTCTGGGTTTCATTCGAATGGCAGATTGTAGTACTGCTATGGATGTATTAGAAACGCAAGAGTTCTGTTTTCCTGGATTTGTATGACATGGTTAAAATTAACTTTTTCCTTGTTTTTTCCACTCTTCCTTGATATGCTGGCACTTACGTGTGTGTTCTGGAGTTCTATCGTATGGCAGATTGTAGTCCTGCTATGGATGTATAAGAAACGCAAGAGTTCTGTTTTCCTGGATTTGTATGACTTGGTTAAAATTAAATTTTTCCTCGTTTTTTCCACTCTTCCTTGATATGCTGGCACTTACGTGTGTGTTCTGGAGTTTATTCGAATGGCAGATTGTAGTACTGCTATGGATGTATAAGAAACGCAAGAGTTCTGTTTTCCTGGATTTGTATGACTTGGTTAAAATTTAATTTTTCCTCATTTTTCCACTCTTCCTTGATATGCTGGCACTTACGTGTGTGTTCTGGAGTTCTATCGTATGGCAGATTGTAGTCCTGCTATGGATGTATAAGAAACGCAAGAGTTCTGTTTTCCTGGATTTGTATGACTTGGTTAAATTAAATTTTTCATTATTTTTTCCACTCTACCTTGATATGCTGGCACTTACGTGTGTGTTCTGGAGTTCTATCGTATGGCAGATTGTAGTCCTGCTATGGATGTATAAGAAACGCAAGAGTTCTGTTTTCCTGGATTTGTATGACTTGGTTAAAATTAAATTTTTCCTCATTTTTTTCACTTTAACTTGATATGCTTGGACTTACGTGTGTGTTCTGGAGTTAATTGGAATGGCAGATTATAGTACTGCTATGGATGTATAAGAAATGCAAAAGTTCTAACTTTCTTTATTTGTCTGACATGGTTTAAATTAAATTTACCGATTTTTCTCACGTACTTTTGTGAAATGCTGGCACTATCGCGTTAGTTCTGGATTTGTATCAAGTTGCAGGTTGTAGTTTTGTTATGGATATGCAAGAAATGCGAGTTCTGTGTATATTCATTGGTCTGACACGATTTAAACAGTTATATTTATCTGTTTAGCTTTGTTCACGGTCGTACAAGTAATGTAGAGTATTTTGACAATTTATTTTTTTCTGACGTTATAACGCCAGAACAATCGCTAAAAAGTATCAGGAACTATAGAACACACCTGCATGCGACTGGAACACACATTTTTTTTTCATTTGCTGCAAAATGATATGCTACGGGAAGTTAGCATATCATATTTTCAATTGCGTTTTTTTCAGCTAAAAACGCCGGAACAATTTCTGAAAAGTATCAGGAACTATAGAACACTTCGGCATGCCACTAGAACAATCATAAAAACATGATATGCTGGAAGTTGATATGCTAGGTTCACACACACCGATGAATTGACGTAATTTTTGAGTGGTGATATTTGAAGGGATGGAGAGTGACATAGGCTACTTTTTATCCTGATATTCCCACAAGAACAGAACTTACGCGGGTAAAACAGCAGGGCAACAATATTACAATTGGTTTAATCCAAAACATACTTTTAAAACTGCACCTACATAAAATTGTCTTAATAAGTAAGGTATTATTATTATTTGAAAAGTAACACCCAAAATAGTCGTGCTCGTATCCACAGTCGAACTGAGTTGAGTTTACGAGCGTCGCATCGGAAGCAAATCATTTATTATGAATCCGTTGAATTCAGGCCAACTCGTAAAAAGGTCATGAATACGGTAACGTTTTGGATAATATGTTAACTTACTTTTAAAATATTAATTAAATAAGATAATCATTTTTTTGTTTACCTTATTTAAGCTTTACCTTACTATGCTAATTATACGAAAACTACTAATTTATAAATAAATAAATAAATATCCTTGGACATTCCACACAGCGTCATCTAGTCCCAAGCTAAGCAACTTAATGCTTGTGTTATGGTAACCAGATGACTGATATAATACTTAGATACATTTTTTTTTGTAAATACATACATATTATAGATAGAAAACACCCAGACACGGAAAAAATATCTGCAGAACATACAAACATTTGTCCCGTAGCGGGGATCGAACCCGCAACCTCCGCATCTCAGCCGGGCGTTCGCCCAACTGCGCCACAGAGGTCGATTTGTTAAACTATTTTAATACCTACTGAGTTTTAAACTACGAACTCAAATACCTATATAGTCTGTATTCATTAATAATTAATTCATTAAGAACTGTAATAGCTAAGCTGAAAACAAGCAATTTTTCACACTAAAACCAAATCTGAAATTCTGCAACCCAACCAAAAAACCCTTTGACATTTTTGACATAGGATATTGAATAGCGACTGCACAAGGTGTTTATCACGTGCACTTCCTAGGTAATTGCGTCGCCGACCAATGAGACGTGGTATCTGCGGGCCGCGCTTGGCTGCACCTGCTATCGGCTATTGAGCGGCCCGCCGAACGCGCCTAATGAGGAGCCGTGCTTGCAGGAGTTATTGGGAAATATTTGGGACGGTTTTGAGAAAAACAAAGGATATTGTTTCAGTAATCGGGCGAAAAAAATAGAACCTTAAAATAAATCTACCTTTTATAAAACCAAGTAGGTTACTTTATTATCTATAAGTACTAATATTATAAAGAGGTATTAAGTATAAAAAACTTAACTACCTACTTATAGTTAGTACCTAAGTTTTGTCTAAGCATGTTACTCAAAACGCATAGTCATAACAATAACCATAAAAAATAGCAGGCAACATAAGGGCGTGCATTCACGGCGCGATAAAGCGCTACCCACGACGCGACAGTCGTGTCATTCGCGAAATATCGCACGCGACTTATCGCGCGATCTGGCCACCCCGCGCGCGATGCTATATCGCATGCCGGGACTCGTCTCAGACCTTTCATTTCACAGACCTCTGAGGAAATACATTGAAGTTCTATGACAGTAAGTATATTTCTTGAGATAGGTACTATTTTCTGTAGAACGAGAGTATCATCGCCGAATTATTTTTTGCGGTTCTTTACTATTTTTAACCTACTTTGGTATAGAATAGATTTTTTAACCACAATTATATTGTTGCCGCAATGTTTGGATTGCTAAATGTGTGTAAAATAAATTTTACGTGTTGAAGGTAGTTATTAGGTATCTACTTATGTACTAAGTTAAAATGTGCCTTTAATTTTGTTAAGTAAATAAAAATAAAATACTGTAATGAGTCTTAAGTTATTGTCAGGAAACTTTGAAAACAGACTGAGACTAAAATTAAATGTTGGCACGTTAATATCCTAGACAAATCTAAGTTGTAGCGCCAAAAAATTGTCTATCTGCGATTGTACATTCACACTCAACAATAGGTAAACTTACGTCTGCCAAGAAGCATTAGCACCTGTTGCGCTAGTCTATGTAATGTACTTAAGTACAGTCAGCAAGAGAAATGTTAATATTTTAAGATAAAACGACTTAATGACTTTAATCGACTTGATATCTTATGGTGTGATGACTTGATATCTTATGGTGTAATGACTTTAAATTTAAGCGTAGAAACAAATACAGTTATAATATGCAACAAGAAAAGCTAGAACTTGAATTTGAACTATTGTAGGAACCTGGATGATCATAATCATAATCATAATCATTTATTAATTGCTTGTATGTACATTTTGTGTAGCTTAGGTCTAAAGTGAGCTAGGTATAGTGGGTACATACACCCTGTTGGGCGCTGCAATTTGATTTTACATATTAAAAATAATTGAATTTATTGTAAACATGCATAAAATAATCATAATAATAATTGCTCGGTAAGATTGTCACAGATTAAAATATCGATGAGTTAAATAAATGTCAAGCTGATAGGTCAAAGTAAATAATTAAAGATTGTATGTCGTAAAAAATAATAATAATCGTAAGTCATGTTTATTGGTGGTCATATGTAGGGTGGGCTTAGAATTAAACGAAATCTGTAAATTTGTCATCTAGAAATTGTTCAACGGAATAATAACATTTATTGATTAGGAGGGTTTTTAATTTATTATGGAAGATGGTATCTTTTGGTTCGTTTTTTATGTCAAAGGGAATTTTATTATAGATTTCAATAAGTCTGAATTCGGGGCTTTTGTGGAGTAATTTTAGCTTTGTAAGCGGTTGGACTAGTTTGTCTTTGTTGCGTCTGTTATAAGTGATGTTTATTTCTTGTTTTGATAGGAACAAAGTTCTATATAGTGATCGGTTTTTTTATTTTCATTGCACCTTGACATACAAGAATAGCTCCTTTTGAAAAAACTTAAGTTGTTCTAAAAATTATGTCCATGGTATTTTTTGTATTTGAAAAATAAATCTAAATTTGTATCAGACTGTTCTAAGTAACAAGGTGTAAATGTTTTTACAGGGTGTGGTTGTGCAACGTTGCACTATCTCAACTCATTAGACTGCATGGAACACTCATAATGAGCTGGGAAAAATGTATCTGTCTTATAAACACTGCAGTTTAGAATAGGGGCCTGTTTTTGTAGTGAAAAATATCTTTAGAATTGGATACCTGTTGACCTACTTTGATAATGGTGACTTTTTATTGAAAGTTGAGGTACGAAATATGATTGTCTTTTGACTAAATAAATGTTTTGAGCGAAAAGTAGCGGTCAACTCTGCCAATTTCAATAACCTTTCTATCTCCGATTTTGCCTACTGCGGATAGATATTTGACATCATTACTTCCATACAAAATGTGTCAAATATCTACCGACAGTAAGCGAAATCGGAGATAGAAAGGTTATTGAAATTGGCAGCAAAGTTACCTAATTTGTTGTTTGTTGATTAATTAACACTTTGTTATTTATTTCTATACTAATAATATAAAGAGGTTATGTTGTTGCTTTGTTTGACGGAGGTAATCTCCGAAACTACACAGCCGATTTAAAAAATTCCTTCACCGATGTGTAGAATGGACTGTCGGGATGTTCATAGGCTATATTTTAACCCGATAATTTCATTAGTACACCTGTGCATAGCCGGGACGTGCTGCTAGTTTTAATAAAATGCAAAAAGTAGTGATGTGCAAGTATCGAGTCGCCATTCGTCGAGGCAGCGCGATCTTGCGATATCGCATGACGGACGAGCGAGATATGCGCGCGCGCAGCGAGGGTGGCCACGTGTGTGTCACGTGAATAATGTGCTCTTGCTATATACGGTCATCTAGGATTCGCTCTTAAAAAAAGGATCTTTTAGAACTACTTTGTGTTTACAATGGCTTATGAAGCGTCGCGTATGATAATTGTCAACCGCATTATTCCAAACTGTTTGTTATTTAGCAACGTTTATGTCAATGAAAATTATAATATTATAATTGCAGCCGATTATCAGTTATCTAAAGTCTAGGAAGCCTTTAAATCCGTTATAAAATGTCATTGGTAATGTTTAATACAAACTACCTATAGCTGTTTCCTTTAAAGCCTTTTAGCCTGGCCGAGTTCAAGGTGCTATTGATTTATGTTTAATATTTTTATTGCAAAATTATGCATCCTTAAACCCAAAATCTGTTCGAATGAGTCACATTTCGAAGTCGGCACTTACACAAATCCAGAATGTCAACAGATATTTATAAAATGACAATAAAACTGGCCACCCTATAGAATGAAACAATGACGCTATAAACGCGCAGCAATATTTTAAAAATCGATGTTTTTATGAATCGATAATTTGTTGTGTGCTTTCGGCGCGACGTTTCGCGACCCAATCGATGCTTATCGCGTTGTCACAACGCTTTGTTTCGATTCGGCCAACATCGGCCCATGTTTCGCTTGAAATGTGTTTCTTGCTAACGTACGAATTGATACTATCTTGTCCACATTCACAACGTTATTTTTACCGTCGTTGGATATGATTTCGTGGCATTTTGATCTTTATTTTGTTAGGGTAAGGTAGTGGTTGTTCTTGGGGAGTGAATGTGGGTTTTGGTAGGGTTGTATCTGTCGTTTTCATATGCATGCCAAGCGGTCTGCCTTCAGGTGTGTCCGATGGTTAATATTTGATACTTTCTTGTCTCGCGAGAGGGCCAAAGAATGCAAGGTCCCATTATGCCGACTGCCGGCCGTCGGGGCATCACTGACTCAGCTTTTTGTCGTGTCGGGTTTATTTTTATTAAGTGTTAATTGGTTGTGGATATTTTGTATCGCGCTCGTATGGAATATTAAGCTTCATGATCTGCGTAATGAGATCATCTCGTTGTATGTGTAATTTATGAATTGCGTGAGATCGAAACGACTGCTTTTTGTGCTAGTTCTTGCACGATATGTGCAAGAACTGATGATTTTCCGTTGTAGAATCGATTGTTGTTGATCGTTGTATCAACATAACTTGTATTTGTCTTTTAACATTTTCAATAAAATAATGTAACTATGGATTCAATGTGTAACCACAAACTAGTGCCATTATGAGCTATCCATTTCAATAAATTAGTGTGTTTGATTGGAAGTATATACCTATCTAGTGAGTAAACTTAACAGCTAAAGTTCTTCTCATTAACATAAAAGCAACATTAATTTAATAAGAGCTAATTCATTGACAAATCTTTACGAACAGCGGAAAAAACCGTACTATGTTTTGTTAAAATCAATAACAGCACAATATTTAAACAATAAAGCAACAGTAACTTCAAGCCCACGAAAGTTGCTTATCTTATTAGGAAGCAGGCTAGGGCCGCAACGTCCAATTTCGGTGTTGCCGATAGCATCTGTCTCGCTTTTTATTTATGGCTCTCGTATAATATTCACTATCTAGCTGAGTATAAATAAGGTGAATCTATAACTGTTATCGCGTTTCAGATCCTGAGATTTGGCTTTGTTTATTTGCGGTGACTCGCGCCCACGCGGCGATGGTCTCACTTCTGTTCTCACTACCCTTTGCATCGACCAGTAGGTAAACCTATATTAGCTAAAACGCATATTAAAGCTGTTGCTATTTTTCCTTACAAAAAAAAACGTTATTTAAACCTATACTGTCAAGTTTTTATGAATAAAACCTTGAAATTAAAGTAAAATTTTTGACATGCACACTCCAAACCTATGTGACCATAACTTGTGCCATCATCATAACTAATACCTACTTAAGTGCTCCCACACAAATCCGCGATGCGACGCGATGCGAGCTCGCGTCGCAGAAATTGGCATCGCAATTTTCTGCGATGCGACGTCGCGCGAATTTGTGCGGCAAGCCGTTTAGTAGGGCGATGTAGGAATGTGCGATGCGAAGCAGATCGCAAATTCTTGCGATGCCATCGTGCGAATTCGCGCGAATTCGCAGATTTTGGCGATGCGATGCGACGTCGCGGTTTTGTGTGGGAGCCCTAAGTAGGTATTCAAACATTTTTTTTTAAACGGGATAGGTAAGTACCATGATTGATTTACCCGAAATATCAAAATATAAAGATATCCCATTTTAAGTGTTTTCTATGTATAAAAACATTCCGTTTTAAGTTAGTGCTTATAATGTTCAAAACCACGATAGTTTAAAAGGTTTTTAACAAAAACTGTAATAAACTGATACAAGCTATCGAGAGTCGATCACTTAACATTATTTATACAAAATCGAACAAGGGTGATCACCCATCCTGTTGATTTATTGTTCATACAGCGCTTAGAGTAATAATATACAGTTTATGCTAACTATGAACCGTTGACACTCCAGTATGAACATACTGATTGTAGCATATAATAATATATTTTAATAGTGTTAAACCACACCTAGACATTTCATTTATAAATGAAAAATCTTACTAAAAGTTTGGGGCTTCGATGGGATTCGAACCCGCGAGATACAAGCGATCGTCCTTAACTCTGTCTCTCTCTCTTACTGATTGTGTAATAATTGTGTTATTATAAGTTTCATCTTATTAAATTGGTGGTTTTAGATTCAGTAATAAATAACATACAATCACGAAGACTGTTGTAGATTTTTAACCAACTTCGTAAAATAAACAGGTTCTATTTTGCACCGATTTTGAAAGTTATTTTATGTTTGGAAGAGTAGGTAAGTAGGTACTTACATTCTATAAAAAAGGATAGAAGGATCTAGAGTGCATTTAGTTTTCTTTCTTACGAAATTGTAGTCGTCTTCATATTTTTTAGTTTTTAACCGAGACGAAACCAAGTTATTTCTGTGTTTGAAAGAGCTTACTCTTACGATAGTTTTATAAAAACATTTTGAGGATCTAATGAGGATCTTCGGAGATATGAACAGAAATGTACCCCAAAAGTGCCGGATATTGGTCTCTCTTTACGAAATTGAAGTCGGTCTATTTTTTTTTAATTTTGCCACTTTTACCACTGTATGGTATTGTACATACAATGTAATGATTTACTACTCCATTCCGACCACAGATTAAATAAACAACGTAAACACAATATCCGTGGAAAGGTCGCACGTATCGCGCCAGATCTTAATTTACAACTTTTCTATTATTTTTATCGATTCCGCGCAGGATGTGTGGGCACCTTTACAGTTTTGAATAATTGCAAGCTTATGCAACCGTGAATGAGTAATGGCAGCCATTTTCGAATATTAGATGTAAAAAGTAATGAAAGGGGCGTATGAAAAAGTAGATTTTGTCGGAGTACAATTTATTTTGAAATTAGAAACTTATCTACTCAATTTTATTTGTTTTTCTAATTACTTACCTAGTTTATAATAATATTATCATCCCCCGAAAAAAGTGCAAAGGGATTGAATACCTACGGAATTTTTTTTTAAAAGTAAACAGCTTATTTTTTGACTGGCAATATTATCATAAAATCTCTTTTAATGCCATGTACTAAGACCATAAAGTACTCTTTGACACAATAAAGATCAGACGGTGGAAGTGAATTAGGAAGATTAATGAAAAAAAAACAATACTTACCTACTTACTAAAAAGATAGTCAGTCAAAAGTTATGACTTTATATACCTAAGATAATTTTTCCTTATAAAAAACAAAATGGGATCACAAAAAGCCACAAAGGTTAACTAACGCTAAACGCTGAAGATTAATGCCGGCCGATATATCATCCGCGGTGCGCAAACTTTCAGCGATAACTTTTAAAGACTCAACTTGGTATATTTTATATCGCACTGAAAAATTGTGTATCACTCGCCTGCGGGGTTGCGATAACGCGAAAAAATCGCGGACGAACTAGGGATGGGCGAACTGTCCGGCTATTCCTATCCGGCTATTTCCTGGACGGACAAGTGATTAGATTACGGTCGGTGTAGTTGAAATGAGAAAATGTAATTTATTCCTATTATTCATCATGATTTTGTCACATTAACAAGGGTCTAAAGAATGTGGATTGTGGGTATTAAAAAACTGACTAATATGTTAATTTATTTATTAACTTACCTATACTTACTTACTGGAAATTGTTTATAAAATATTTAAATCAGAGTCATCAACGGAACAGTTGGGTATTCTGAATTCTACGCGACCAAAGAAATATTTGTGAATATTTAATATTTAACTTAGAAAATTATTATTAAAAAATTTTTGGAAAACCGACTTTTTTACTATAGTACCGGTTTTCACCGGTCGCCCTAAGGCCAGTATTTGTGAAGTAGGTATTTGTCACGGGCCGGGAACTTTAGTAATTGCTCTCTGGGAGCATGATTTGGAGATTGACGGTTGTAAAGCTTTTAACTTTTTGTTTTACATTTTTGTGGTTCTTGTCTCTACATTAATCTACTGGAAAAGTTTTTCATTGCCGGTTCCTAGAGTAGCGATAAAACCGGTTTAAATTGTCTTGAGGCTTCGAAACGGTTTTTTATCTTACAAAGTGCAATCGCATCAAATAATTTTGATAATCATTGTTCTTTCTAATCATTAGGTAGGTGGCTTATTTTTTGTGTAATTTGTATTAAATTAAATTAATTATTATTCAAGACCTTTATTGACACATAAAATAAACTAAAAACATGAGTTTGCTTATTTTTATTTCATTGTTTTTTTATTATTTTAACACTAATTAAAAAAAAATTAAAAAACAGAAGCGAAACTTTAATGAACTCAATTGAGAGATTCATAAAATAATCTAAAGCAAATCATTATGCGGTTTATACAAACACATTGATAAAGTATCTTGTCAAAATCTTCCAGCTATAACTGACAAAGAAACTTTGGTATCTCCCGTGTCCCTCGACAAAGCTACTCTATTAAACTTTTTTGCATTACTTTTTGAGTCAGTCGTATAAATTGTCGCGCGATAACTCGAGTTTAACGCTGGTTTAACGAGGTTAATACATTAAACGGTGGTTAAGCAGTTTGAGCCCGCGGCGGCTGACGGAAAAATGACAGAAATTACAATTATTTGGTTTATTGTACCTTTTATTTAATACATTTTTATCATAGGTAGTTTTTGATAATTAAAATCAATTGCATTTTTAATTTATAAGTACTTAAGTATTATTATACAAAATATTAAAACTTAATGTCTATCACAATTTTTATTATTTTTATAACTTCTCAATCGTTTACGTAGGGACTATAAGCGTAGGTAGTTATAATATACAGAATGTAAAAAAAGTAAAGTATGTATAAACTAAAATCCAACTTCGAAACAAAAATTCAAGCGCCAATAGAAAACCAGGAAATATATTTCAAATTAAGAAAAAAAAGGGAATCCTTTCGCGCGCTATCTCTAAATATGAAAATGTATGTAAAGCCGGCCACAGATGGTCCGACTATAAATCGTGCGGCATCGCCTCGGTATCGCCGTCATTAGCGTAGAAAGTAATTGTACGATATTTTGTCTCCACTCGCGGGATGAATGGGTGGTTTTATCTCGAGTTTTGACAAGATGTGGGCTAACTTCCTTCTTACTTTTAGCGGGAATGTCAAAATAATTTGCGAATAACTGTCAGTTTAAAAACAGTTCGAAAACAAAAATTGTAATGAAATTGTATTATTAGGTCCGATTTAAAATTTCATCTGATTTCTAATGAATAAATAAGGTATAAATAAATAGATAAGATAAAAAAATTATAGTTCTACCGGAAATTCTTAGCAGGTCAAAAACTTTAGATACTAATCTAAATTTAAAACAAAATCAAGTTTAGGATAATATCAAATTAAGGTTAATTTGATATTATCCTAAACTTGATTTTGTTTATCTTTAGTATTAGAAGTCGATCAAATGATCCCTTATCTTAAGATCTTACATTTTAATGAACTAAAACGAGACTTAATCAGTTTTTATTTTATTATAGGCAATTTTATTCCACACCTTGCTATGACACTTTGACGTTTGACTAGTTTTTAAATACTTACTAATATAAAAAGCGAAAGTGTTTGTTTGAACGCGCAAGTTTTAAATTACAAGTCAAGCTTGACTTCATTCTGCAGCTAAATTCTTAAAAAAGTTAAATATATATTTAGCGGCCCACATTTAAAACAAATAATACATCCACAACAGTTTCACTTGCACGATACAAGATTCTTGCCTGTTGCATACCATTAAGTTGGAGCAATATTCAATATCCAAGGCTTATACAATGCTTAGATCATGCAAGTTATGATGAATACTCAGGCCTTTTACATCCAGACCATACCAGACTAGCAAGCCATCCCGGCTTTGCACGGGTGTACCAATGAAACTATGGGAATAAAATAGCCTATAACCACCCCGACAGTCAATTCTATACATCGGTGAATGAATTTTTGAAATCGGCCAAGTAGAGTAGATTACCTCCGTCAAACAAACAAACAACATTGCCTCCTTATAATATTAGTATGGATATAGATGATTTATATAGTGTCAGGAGGAAGTTATTGTCATGATAACAGTCAACTTAATTACCCACAACAGGCAAGTAAGTTGCATCGTGTAAACGAGACTTAAGAACCCGTTGATTAACATAACACACGTTTAAATTCGTATGATATATGATATACTTCCCGTAATAAATCATACACACACATTAGTGTGAGTATTCATAATGTTACCACTTACCTTCTAATGTGCTTCGATATCATTGATGTATGGTATTATTAACTTACCTGTAAAGAAATATGATTTTAGGAAATATTTGTAATAATTCAGTGGAACAAAATTGAGATGTCGTTTAATAAATCAAAATTAACTTAAAGAAGTGAAATGAAAAATGATTCCGACTTTATTCATAGAGATCGACATATAAAGAAAGAAAGAAATAAAAATGTGTTTATTTGGCTTAAAAATGTACGTCTTGTAAGCTAGGTGACTTTATTGCCTGATCCAACGCAACTCCCTACACCAAGGAAATATTTAGACATTTCATCTTCTGATCTCGTGATTTGATCCTACATGTCTATAATAAGTGCAATGATTAAGTAAAAGTCAGGGTATAATAATAATTACGCAATTCAAACTTACAATGTAAAAATACCCGCTACATACTTTCTTTAATTTCTTAATTTTTCATTAATATTATAAGAATTAAACCCACTGAAACAAATTTAAATCAAAATAATGAACTAGTAAATTAGTATTTTGTTTTGATATTCACTTTTTCAAAATCAAAATCAATCTTTGTTCGTGTAATCTTTGTAGAAACTCACAATAAAAAAGAAATTGAAAATAAAGAACTGCGATGTGATTGGAAAAAAACTTTGGAATGATAAATAATATTATATTTTTGAGTTTATATACCGAAACTGTTTCAAAACGCATCATTTTTTTAAATATTAATTATGCTTTGTATTTGCATTTCATATATAAAACACATAAAAATTTGTAGTTTTTCGTATTAAAAATTCAAATTTTCATAATTTTAGACATTATTTTGCAAGTTTCAAAATAATTTTTAATATATTACCAATAAAAATCTGAATATATACTTATTACAATAATTTGGCAAGACATTTGCCAAAGTGGACCGGTTTCAGAACCCCTTTTAGGATAAATTAATATTTTAGACCTAGGACTTCACTAAATACCTATACTTCATTTCTTGAAACGAGCTAATAGGAAGGAAAATAAACGCACGTGATTGGTCGTCGAAAATAATTGTTTATTCTCGTGATGGCTAGATTTGACAACTGACAATTGGTTTGACAATCTAGCCAATCACGAGAAAGATAATTATTTTCGACGACCAATCACGTGAATTTATTTTTTCTTCCTATTAGCTCGCTTCAAGAAATGAAGTATAACGTTATCTATACTCGCGGCGACGCGACGCCGCGTTGAATGCACACTCAGGGTTAATTTACCTTAGGTTGTAATTCCTATCGCTATACAACAAAATTTTGTTCAACGACTTCTGTCTAAACTCTATATTTCTCGTAATATTTGAATCTAACTACACATTTCATTTTTTACGCTCTACCATGAATAGCAATGCCTTACTTTGGCTTGGGAAAGTATGATCAATGACTTTTTTATGAAAAACAGATGAAATTTAGAAAAGTCGTAGAACAATTATTTCTTATAGGTGATGGAAATTACCGAGCCGAGAGGTTTCTGGTAAAGTAAAAATAATAATAATGAATACTAGCCCTCGTTCTGAGCTGTCACAACTTAAATGGGTGACCGCAAGTGGTAGTACTAACTGAGCGCTTGTGTGCTTCTGAGGGCACGCTTAACTGTCGGTCCCGGCTTGTAAAGTTCTTAAGCCATGACGGAGGCCTTTAAGCGGCCTGAAAACTCTGTCAACAGTGTTGGCCACTTGCTTATACGAACCTCAACGAACGAATGAACCGTACCTAAATAATCGAGACTTTTTTTTTACAACCAGTACATGAAAATGAAATGAAATGAAAAAAAGAAAAATGAAATGAAAATTATTTATTGCACACCTTAAATTAAAAATAACAAATAAAATATTTAAAACCAAGTTAAAAATGTACAATGGGCGGCCTTATCGCTAACAGCGATCTCTTTCAGGCAACCTAGTACTTCAATATGTTTTTGTCACTATCATTTGAAATCAAAGATCGATAAAAAACAGAGATCTAAACGAAGATAGTAAAATGTATCAGATACGAGTTATTTTGAGTTTACGCTCGGTTGTCCGAATTCTGTTATTTTTATTGTGATTTTATGTACCGAAGGGTGAGAATTTGCATTACAAGAACTTATTGTAAAGCAAGCGTAGTCATTTTTAAAAAGCCCTTGCCCTGTTTTGACTTTGCACTTTATAGTTTTCGTGTAAGGTACCTATCTTAAAACATATTGATTTTGTTATTATTTACTTAAATCTTTATAGAGATATATTTATGATTTATTATTTTAAGCTTTTTGGCTCACCGTTACCATTACCACAAATAAGTTTTTTTTATTTTTTTTAATGACAAACGAATTGAAAATCGAATTATTCTAAAATTAAAATTCTGAAGACCGTATTCACCGAGCGAATGAAATCGAATGATTTTAAAAAAAGAACAGATATTATCTAAGTTGCCGCGCTGAGTGGTAGAAACCTCATTTGATGTCATAAAACTATGAAATTTTATCTGAAAGTGTTTTAAAGCACTCAATATACGCTCCCAAAATGATGATATATCCATATATTTTAGCGTTGTGATTGCTTTTTTAAACCAAATCCATTTAGTTTTTAGATTGAACGCAATAAATTCAATCTAAATTCTAAATAATCTGACGATTGCTAAATGTATATTTAGTAAAATTATTTTTTAATATAAAATTTGTAAAGGTAGGTTCACAGTTCATAGTCTTTAAATTAAATTCAAAAATTAGGACTTATTTGCATAGTTTTTGTAGTGATTTTTAGCCTAATCTAAGTAATAGTATTATCTTTATGTGTTTAATTAAGTAAATGGTGCATTTGACTACTAATTTTTAGTATTTTTTCACTATTTAGGAGGAATTAGTGTCAACTCGGTTTTTAGATTACAGTGTTTTTTGGTCAGTTTAATGTGGTCGTGAACAGCTTCCAACACTTAAGAGTATAGTAACGTTGGTTTAGTTTTTGAACTCAATTAGCATTTATAGAGCATTTATATCATAGGATTACTTTCTTTTTTCTGATCTTTATGTCATTTTTACACCCTTTTGAAGATTTCTAAAAAAGTAAAGTATTACTTATAAGTATATGGATAATATATCTCTGACGGGTAGTCATCCATATTGTATCCATATACTTATAAAAGTAATACTTTACTTTTTTTTTTAATTTGGTACATGCCTTAATATTATCACAAACTTAACATTTTATAAAGAAAGGTAGGTCGAAAATATGTTCCGTTATAGATTATAGTCGTCAGTTAAGCTTCTTAATAAATATTGTTTTTATGTTAAATGTTAAAATGTTTTTCGTAGGAGAATACGCAAACAACGGGTCTTAATAAAAAAATAGTTATAAATAGTATCTTATTGAATAGATTATAGATATGCGATGGATAACGACTGATAAGAGTAGAAAATCGAGTAGAAAATTTATATTATTCGATTATTTACTCTATTTAATAGAGTAAATAATCGAATAATCTCAGTTTGGACTAAATAAGGACGTTGTTATGCTAATACAAATTATTTATATCACCTGATTGCAATCAAGGAATTTAATAAAAATCTAGATTAAAAAAAAGAGAAATTTACAGTTTGAGATATTAACATAATTATATACATTTTTAATTACAGACAAAAGATAAATCAAAAACTGTACGTTACCTACAGTTGAAAATGCTTATAAATTTAATAAGATGGTTTTTAACAATAAATTAATATAAGTATTTTTGCAAAATATGCGATGCATCATTTTCAGCTTGTAGAGTAGAGGCTGTTCAATTATTATACACATTTCCAAATTACATTAATTTTCCTTGGACAATTAATTTTACATCGAACCCGCACCTCTTGGCAGTCTTTCACCCACTGCACCACTAAGGTTTTAAAATCTCTAACGGGTTAGATAAAGCTCAATGAACTTAAGCATTAAAATACCGTAGCCCTTTGTTATCCGCCACGTGGCAACGCTTAGCGACTGAACAATTGAGCATTCAGGATATTAGTCCTTAAGGGCTCAGAGGGTCGTTATACACGCGTGGGTACTTCAGAACATCCTACTTTGAACTCCCTGTAGGTACTAAAAAGATAAATGGATAAGTAGTAGGTAACCCATAAAAATACTAAGATAGACTTTAAAAAATAACTGTACTAAGTATTTTTTTTCATTTAACAGCAAAGATAAAACATTCTTTTGCTTAAGTTAATTAAAAAAAAGGAACCTTTTCTGATTATCGTCAGAGTCACGAACGTCACTTCGATATTTTTTAAATTCTAACTGATTTAAAAATCAGAGCAAAACTTAAATACGTAAAACACTGACCTAGAGCAAGTCACTGGCAAGAAAACAGAAATGAATTTTAAGAAAATGTTAAAAACAATATTTTTTAATCCCGTTAAAAATGTATCGGTGTATAATGATAAGCTATAGCTTAGGATCTAGGTATGTAGATACCGTAAATTAATTATCGATGAAAATAATCCAATGAATTTTATCGATTACTAATAAATCGCGTCGGCTGCTTTACAACTGTCAAACAGAAGTTGATCGTATCGAAGCAGTGATGTATATTCGAATTTTTCAAAAATCGATTTTTCTAATCGATTACAAATGAGCCGACCGAAATTCACATAGTTACCTATTAGTCTTTAGAAAGTTATTTAGGAATGTTTTAGCTTTGTTTAAATGAGAATTAAATTAATGAGACGATCAGTATCAAAATGTTTTATTATAAAGATTCTCCTCTATTTGAATAACTCGCATTTTTGTTAATAACACAATGTTTACGATCTTAGACTTTTCTATTAAGTTTAACTCTTATTATCCACATTTTATTCATAGAAAAATCAACTAGCTCGTTGTTATTGTAAAATATTGATTGTTGATTACGGATGAACAATAATTAACACACCTAATTTCAAAAAGCCGTGGGACTCATTTCAATACCAAAAATATCCATGAATATTTAAATCGAGGTCTATGAGAACCATCTTATGGCCACTAACTAATCAGTAAAAATCTCGCAACTACAAATACCCTTATCTCAAATCTTTGTTTTTATTATCATGACATAGTTTAGTTCTTGTTTTACCACGTACGAGGGCCGGGGACCATCGTGTAGTATCATTAAATCTTGGAGTACGAATAGCTGAGCTACAGCGAATGACCAAGATTAAACTCATCACATAAGTAGGTAAGTACTACAATTCTCTTGTGATAACTTGTTTAGAAATTTATCATAGCTCTCTATTTGTGTATAAATATAAAGATTTGTGTTCATACTCTAAAAATAAATAGATTATAATCATGTATTCACCTACTTAGTTACTAAGTACATAATTTAAAATAAAAAATGTAAACATGAATTGGTTTGTTACGTTTATGTCTAAATTGAACACAACAGATTTTTGCATACATGTTGTTATACAATGGAATTCACAGTACCTTACCTGCTTTTAATTATGAAAAAAGCACAGCTCCTGATGGATCTACATTAATACGACCGAAACCGCTGGCAGAAGCAACAACAATAGCAAAAACATAAGTACAATGTGAAATAATACAATTTGAAATGTACAAATATAGCTACAAAATGAGATAAGATAAACAGGCTCCACAGCTAGCTTTTACTATTCCATGCATAATGGATCGTTCTGTATCCGTTGATTGGTTTAAATGTCCGTACATCTTGTAGACATTCCCGAGAGTTTGTCACGATTGTATAACACAGCATTATCGATAAAAGCAGTGAAGCGTATCTTTCACATCACTAATGGAATACGATTTGAAAAACATTCTCTTTTCAAATTCGAATTTAGATTTCTGTTTATTTTTAAAGTGTTTTATCAGTTGACATCGAATGATAGTGTAATGATAAGTAGATGGATTGCCAATATTACACTTGTTTTATTACATTTTGATTACAAGATTGTGTGAAATTTAATCTGCAAGATAAACTAATTTGTTATCTATTTGATTATGTAAAGCCAATTTTAGCTACTTACAGCAGATTGCGATAATATTATTAGTTTTTCGAAACTTAATAAGGTACCTACCTACATTTAGCTTTTTTTGTAAATTTAAAAAAGTAAGTTTGAATAAGCAAGTTGTCAACTCTGGACTTTATAATATTTAAAAGGCACATAAGTAATGTTTTTTATTCAAAATAATAAATTTAAAAACGATTTGCTTATCGCAAAAATGTAAGTTAACGGACTATGCGTTTCTATTTGAATACAACTAAATGTCACGGCTGTTTTTTAAACGAAAAAAAATATGTATTTTATATTTTTAACGTTGACATATCCAAAACGAAGATTACGGATATGAAAATCTAACGATAGCCAAGATTTATGTGTTTCTGTACCTACTTAGTTCTTAACTTAGCATTTTTTTTGTATTAAGATAATGATCTAGAAAAGACATTAAGATACATTAACTATTTATTAAGTAATCAAAAACCCGACACGTAGCTTCTAAACAGCCCCTAGACAAGTTACTTAAATTTCTACAATCACTAGATTAGAAACGAAAAAAAATATTGACATTTAATATCGAAACTCGATTGATCGAATTGTCAATTCAAAAAAGCGATGATAGAAATACGGAGATACGAAGCGTTTGTCACTTGTCACATGCTCAGTTGCAATTGCTAAATTTTACCTACATTGCTTGTCTATACTTCATTTATTGAAACGAGCTAATACGAAAAAAATAAACACACGTGATTGGTCGTCGAAAATAAGTGTCTTTCTCGTGATTGGCTAGATTGTCAAATCAATTGTCAAATCTAGCTAATCCCAGAATAGAATATTATTTTCGACGATCAATCACGTGCATTTACTTTCCCTCCTATTAGCTCGCTTCAAGAAATGAAGTAAGTATAGAAAACTTTTGGTATGGAAATATTGATTAAAACAATTCTTTGGTCGACGGCAACCGATAACACGCTGGCGTTCAAGGGTTACCTATGTGAGATTAGAAGGAAAGCCTTATCGTGACATTCACGGCACGGCACGGAAACTGGCGTTCAACTACTTTTGAAAGTAATGATACTTTTGGTTTATTTTGTCCCCATTCACGAAAGGACGGGAAGAGGTACTGATGTATCAACAATAGCAGTCTAAATATAAAGTCTAGATTTTAATCAGTCCACGATAAAGTAACGTAATAACTGTGAACTGTCTCAAATTTCAATACCAACATAAACATTTTATGTAGCGTAGATAACTGACTAATCTAATCATTTACAAGGATTTTTGTTATTTCTAATTCGGTATGTAAGAACTAGAAATTAAAACTAATAACTTTATAGAGACAATAAATAAATGAAATATTGACTCAATGCATTCAAATTATTCATCATTATTATACCTGGCCTGGCCATCAACTGAAAAAAGAAAAAAGAAATAATACAGCACCTGTTCGAAATTCGAATCAAAATTCGAATTCGTTCACTTTTCCCGGTAATTTAGCACTTCACCACGCGCATAACGCGCATTCGGCAAGCGAGCGCGCACTAACCACAACGGCTATCGGAAAACCCGATAACTTTTAATCGAGCGATTTTTACGATTCCCTTATCGCTGACACGCCGGATTACACACTGTGATAGCGATCAAAATTACTGTTGGTACATAATTTGAAAATTCTCCAGATAAGGATTGTTGGATTGGTCGTGCATTCATTCGGTGCGAATGCATTTAAAATACAATTTGTAGTTTTGTTTATTCTAACATTTAGGTAAGTAATTCTTTTTTTTTTGCAATTTATTTTTAATTAAGATTATTAAGTATTTGGTAAAGAGACTTTGAATTCCTAAGTTAATCTTTTTTACTACGAAACGATAGGACTATATTTTTAGCTTCTTTTATCCGGCCATAGGTATCTACTATAACTCAGTTTGTGGGAATCTTCATACAGAGGAAATGCAATCCGACAATACCGCGAATACATAATTTTACCTTTATGTTAAAGCATCAAAAGCTCTATAATTTTATCACCATTATTTTCACTCCATAACTTTACTGCTCTGACATAGACGAATGTTACAAAAAAAACTCCCCAGAAAATCTAAAGTTTATGGTAGCATTAGTTTAAAAATCAAAACGTGTCTAGTGATGTGGTGCGAATTTATCTCCGTACAAAAGATATTTTGACGAGCGAGCACACATAATGTCACTAATCCTGCCTTGGACAGGTGACATGCGACGGAAAAGGAAAAATGTTTCTGGCTTGACGTTTCCTGTCTTGTTAAATCAAAAACCATGTAAAAACCCAAATCATACATCTCTTCTCCAGAGCGAAACTCACTATAGCTCCTACTAGAGTGCAGTGTTATAAGTTATTATTATTTTAAATACTTTAGTAAACCTTATAAACATTTAAAACAGGATATTATTTACCATGCAATCAAAACATGGTACAAATCATTGTAAATATCCCGTTTCAAGTGTTTATTATAATGTTCAAAACATGATACTTTAAAAAAAAAACTTTAGTATACCTACTTACATCATAATAAAAATCATTTGCGGCTATAAAAGATGAAAATCAAATATTTTTCCTTTACCCCATCTAAAAGACATTACAAAAACGTCTAACCAACACGCACAAAACCCGGGAGCAAATGGCAGCGCTATCTCCCTTAGCAGTCAAAAACTTTTCAACTGGAGAGCGAACGGCTTAGCCTGACGAGTCAGCAGTCGCAGGTAAATACGAGGATCTGCAGTGCCTGACGCCGCCAGATACGTCACTCATGTAAGTTTTCTTCCCGCTGCGAATTGTCGAAGTTGAATGGAATTGGCGGGAACATTTTTTGAGATGTGTGCTTTAGAATACGTCACAACTTGACAATAGACCAGAAAAGTCTATTGTAGGTAAGTATATAAAAAACGTTTATTAAAAAGTACCTAAAACTGCCTAATCATTTCAACGTTATAGTGTCTGAATACGAATAGCCATGCTTAAAATTGAGTTTTAATTTGCATCACAACGCAATATAATATGCGACGCGTCGATAATGTAGTTGTCTCCTCGTGGACTTTCATTTCCCGCGCACGTCGCTCGATAACAAAGAAGTGTTGACATATTTAGAACAAGCCTGAAATCGAACTGGCAATGCTGGCAACACCGGCAGCTCGCTCGCACGACACCCGTCAGCCGCCAGCGCTAACGCGAGATTTTAATTTTCGAATCCATCCCGCGAATGACATGTCCTCTCGCGCTTTTTGTTACAAACGTCACAGTGACAGCTCGATTGCTTCCGAAGAATACTTTTAAAAAGCTGTCAAAGTTCGATGGCGATGATTGACGGGTAGAGTCACTAAGCGGTATATTTATAATATTAGCTTTATTGAAACCAATTGAACTTTCGAAGGTTGAATCGATCTGCGCTGGCTTAATCTTTATTTGATGAAATAATAATAAATCACAGAACTCGAATACCGCGTCTGTGCCAGATCAAGTGTCCTGATAAAATAACTCACCTTGTGACTGATAATTGGTATAAAGAAATAAATTAATGAAACGAATGTCGGCACTAATACATAAATTCACACTTCTAATGAGCTATTAAAAAGAGAGATGTATCTGATTTTTTTGACGCAATAAATAAGGAGGTTTAAAGGGCACGTGTCTTTTAAATCGAAGAATAAGTGTTGAAATATTTATGAATAGTTTTCACGGCGGCCGTGGTATCGTGGCCGTCCACCGTCCGTCACTATCTATATTCCACACGAGTGCGCCGATATTCGCCTCCTCGATACACCTACTCGATTAAAATAAGAATATTTAGAGTCGCAACACTATTTTGCGCGGACCTTCCGAGAAAGGTTGTAAGCTGATACCGGCGTGTTCACAAACTGTGAAGGAGTTTCATAAAACAGCATCGTGTTATGATTTGTTTTGTAAATATCTTTAGGATTATGAGTTATGGAGCTGCCGTCGGATCTGAAGATAAGATAAGTAAGGAAGTAACTAATGCTGTTGTATTTCTGCTTTGTAGCACTGTGAATGGATTTGATTTTACTAAATAAGTAGATATCTTCTATTCACATAGGTGCCTAATATTTCTATACTTACTTATTTAATTATTATAAACCAATACAATACTTCTACTTACTTTATAACTTTTCTTGTCTCTTAAAAGTAGATTTTCATATTGATATTCGTAAACGAAGTGAAACTGAAGTCGTGTGCAGAATAGAAGATAGTTGATAGATTTAATATTTCCTTGCATGCATGTCTGAACTTTGATTCGTATTATGCGACGTAGGTATTAATTTTATTTTCAGAGGAGTGCTCTACGTCCGCAGATATGAATGGAAAATAAAATAAGTCCAAAAACACTTGATCGAAACAGAAAGGCGCAATAATCCAACATGGCGTCTGCAATCCGGGTGCAGGTGCAATTGTCACGGGCCGGTGGGCCCGCCTGCTCCTTGTGTACTCGATTGCTCGATTACTTGATTCTCGTTTTTCGTCGTGCCCCGCCACCGATACCGGCACCCACCTAGACCTGTCATATCGACTTTTTGTCCAGCGAAAAAAGTTGCAAAAATTTCTGATAAAAAGTCTCCCGAGCAAATTGGCCGTCTCTGTTATAAACAACAGAGGTGGAACGCCACGATAGCAAACAATAAATGTCCGATGTGAATTTGTTGATTGTTTCGGCTCACCGGTGCTTTGTCAGCGGTAGTTTTGGCGCGATTTCCAACTGTCACTTTGACGTTTCGCGCTTTTTTGTTTTTTGAGCGCGGTTCTTTTTTTGGGGCTAGAGAACAATGAGTTGTTTATAGATGCGGGTTCAGTAGGTTATATCGGGCATCGGGCGGCGTTATCTGAGGAGCTGGGGGGTTGAGGAGCCGCCGGTCGAGGGGGTCGATATGAATCACTGCGAGTAATGGCTGCAATATCACGTAGTGCACTTTGTCAACTGGTTGTAGTCGCAGTGGCATAGATAATACTGAGATTGCAGCCATTAGAGATGCTGGTGTAAGCAATCGATTGAGTTATACTGCAGCTAGCTGCAAAGCGACTTATCTTCCACCGTTTACACTTGAACGATCGCGATTAGCTGGACGACTCGACCAGCGCAAAAACTGGGTTATAAGGTCTTTAACATTATAGGTCCCTTCGAGGAAAATTAGTCGATTGGGTAAATTAAAGGATTTTGGACATTAAAAGAAGTTGCGATGAATGTCCCCAGTGGAAATGATGGTTTAACAAAACAAAGGAAAGAGGAGTTGAGAATTTTTTAACTTTTACTGCTTACCAAATGTGTCAAAATTATTTCTTAAACTTTCGCGATCACAATTCATATTTTATAACTATTTAAACACAGGCCAGTCTGCCCGCGACCACGACTATTGTAACATAGTCAAAACGTCGGGATATAAATAAGGTAATTAACGCGATAAAAACCTGTGTTTAAATAGTTCTAAAATATGTGTCAAAATTACTATAAAGGATCTTATTGAATCAAAACTGTAGGTAACAGGTATGTACTCGTAGGTACCTAAACTAATGCTTCAAAACACCGTCACATGGTTGAGTAAATTATTTTTGTATTATTAAATTTAGAAAAACTGTTATTTATAAATTAATCAAAAAGCGAACATTTACGATACCTACATAGTTGTAAAGATATTTAAAAAAATACAGATATGTTTTATTTTCCTTTTATAGCGAAATAAAAATGTTCAGCAATATACTTTTATAAATTTTGTGTTTTATTTATATAACGTGCTATTTCGATGTTTTAGGACTTGAACTGTGAAATTGTAATTGTAATGTAAAATTGTGAAATAATAAAATTGCAATACCGTTTTGTTTCGTATTGTAATTTATTGGCAGAATGTTAACTAGTAATCTAGCCACGATTGTTTTATAAAAAATAGGCACGTTTTGAACTATGATAAATAACTTGTAAAACTGATTCTTATCGGTAATTTAATGATATTATATTGATATGATATCAAGTTAATAAATGATAATAATTTATCTATCAGGTACAACCTGCTGATTTCCTGTAGTTATGTATGTATGTTAGTTTAATAACTAGTTTCCGTTGACTTTGCTCGCGACTGTTCGTGTTTTAATGAAGCCTACGGCAAAAATCAAAATATAAATTAGAAAATATCTAAATGTATCGTAAATGTCAGTATAAAAAATTTATAGGTTTATAGGGTACCCAGTACATACAATACTTGTATTTTTTGTGATATTTTCAATTTTGTTTGTTTTTTTGGTTATTATAACAAACAATAAAAATAATAAAATATCATTCAAGTTTATAATAAATACCTAGCTTTAAGTATCAATTTTCAAAAAAGGTCACTTCCACTTGGATCCGAATCCGGAATCCCTCTAATTGTCGAACGAGCCCTTGTGATCGGCTCGCGAAAGCAGATTGTCCGCGCGCGGGCCCTCCAAGCCACACGATGGCGCTTCAAAGATGCTATCGCGAGCCTTTCCACGCCACCACTGCCCTTCACAGGGTTATTGATACGGCGCTAAGTGGAACAAATCTTAAAGGGAATTTTCGCTGGTGAATGACTTTTGTCGGATGCTGTTTTTCGCAATTTTCTTGGAATGTTATTGAGTTGTAATAAGATTTTGTCTGCATTTTTTTTGTTTTACTTGCATATTCAAATTTTATTCTTTAGATTATTAACCAATTGTGTGAAGCATTTTGATCCTTGCCGATAATTATTATTTTACCATCAAAAATTTATATTGTAGTAATGTAGATGAATATGAAAAATAATCACTTTTCTAACAGAACACTTTCAAAATGTGTTTTTGATAGAGTTCTTACATTTTTATAATGACAACAGTTTCAGTTCTAACCAATGTAGGTAGGTATTTTATTAGTTTTTAATATCGGTATTATTCAAAGTTTATTTACAGAAACTAAACTACTAGGTATTTACATATTTACATTACTGTACAAAATACAAATAGAACCAGTTGAGCCACCTAAGGGCCGTTGCAAACGGTCTATACAGTCTATAGGTAGCTCAACTAGTATTTAATTAGAAGTTATATTTTAAGACATTTTTTTCAATTATGTAGTTCTAGTTCAATATGTTCTAAATTCAAATCAAATTTCGAATGCGTTGCCTATTCCATTTTTTAAAATAGCTTATCCTGTAAAATGGTACAATGAGGTTTAAAGCGTCGATAACTGGATAGCTTAGATTAGATGCTTAGACTCAGCTTGCGCAAGATAAAGATAAGTAAATGCTAGTTTGTTCTCACGCTGCCCGATCTTGCCATTTTGGTAACAGATACTTTAGGTTAAGCCATTGAAACAACTTACATTAGTTAAGTACTGATTCCGAAAGGCTTAAAATTTTCATTAGGTTCGTTAAATACGCTACAATACTTATAATTAGCAATAAAATATAAATTAGAAATTTTTACCTAATTAAGTACCTACGTAAAGTATTTTTCGATTCTTCCGTAAAAAAGTGAACTCTTTTTTTGCTTTAGGAAGTGCTAAGCTATAAAAAAACTATGTCTAACAGAGGTAAGTATAAAAAAAAAGCTTAGGTATGATATCACAAACTCAACAATATTTCTTTTTAAATTACTTTTTGTATTGGACGTGGTAATGACAAGATACCTAAATAAGTGGCGGCGCTAGTTGGACGCATACAACCTTAAATTAAGTATTTTGTGGGTTGTTGATTTGAGCTCACTACCCACACAGCTGGTCTTCACACTTAACTGTTAATTTATGTCTTTTCAAAATCCTAACTCTTACG
The DNA here is from genome assembly GCA_947086425.1 of Xanthorhoe spadicearia. Taxonomy (NCBI): domain Eukaryota; kingdom Metazoa; phylum Arthropoda; class Insecta; order Lepidoptera; family Geometridae; genus Xanthorhoe; species Xanthorhoe spadicearia. Next base: position 11,174,130 of record OX352195.1, on the reverse strand, counting down.
AATTTACTTCATTATAATGAAATTCGAATTTCAAAACGACAAATTTCGATCAATAAAAATAAATATTGAGCAATTAAAAATAATTTATTTTTGTTCCTCGAAAAAATATTTAAATTTGATGAAATCTGTCGTTACTCCACTTGCAAATTAGTGCTAAAAATACGAAATAATATAAAAAAAAATACTTAATAAATTATTGAGGACAGTCTTTGCCCAACTAATGTCAGCTATGAATATAAACAGTTAATTTAAATTTATTTATTACCGCTATTATTTAAACGGGTTAGGTTTTAATTTGCGACAAAAGTTACCAAACATCGACAATGATTTGAAAGTAAAATGACTAAAAATCCGGCCAAGTGCGAGTCTGATATTAATACACTGAGGGTTTCGATGCGTTAATATTTTTATTTTCTGGTCATTGGTTTATAATCGCAAAAAATCTATGGACCAGAAATATGTTTAAAGATTTTGAACGGAACCCTAAAAACAAAGTCAATAAAAACACATTAAAATTCAGTGTAGAGAAAATATTTTTCCGACTGACAGATGTAAATAGTTCGCTTAATAATGCATTCCAACCAATCACGGCTTGACAAACTGAAAGTTAAAAAACACCATAACATGTCATTTTATAAGTAACAAATTTAAAGCTACGTTAAATCACGATTTCACAGCTCTATTTATCTTACTGCAAGATACTCTTATAGTATTTTCCGAAAACTTGGATTTTTTATTCAAAAGCCGAGATACTAAGGTCTACGTTTCAAGATAGGTATAAACTCCTAGTTATAGCAATAACGAATATATCAAATTTGATTATAAAGGCTGTGCACTAAGGTTCATTTTAAAAGTAGATAAGACACGTGTCTGAGTAGCCCTTTGCCTAGACCACACGAGCTTGAGTGGTTAATCTGCCATCGGCTACGAACTGTGCATTTTACGTGATTATCTGCAAGAATTTTGAAACTGTTTAACAACGGAAGAGACCTTGTTCTTTTATTTAATTTGTGCTACAACTACATTTTGTTGTTTATTCTTTTATTTAGATTCCATTAATAGGTCCAATGATTTAATTAAATATTAATACCTTATTGAATTATTTTGAGTTTAATTTAAGACAAATAAATAAAATAAAACAAAATATTTTATGTTTTTTAAAGGATATTAGGCGTATTATCACAGAATAAAGACTATTATTTTGCTTTTCTTACCAAAATTCCCAAGTGCGGTTATTAAATAGGATGACTTACCTGAAAAGAAAAAAAATTTATTATAATCGATGATATACTTACTTACCTATAAAATTGGAAGAAAAATATATACTTACTCGTATATGGAGCACACTTACATGATATTTTTTTTTATAACATAATTGTTGAATTCAAAGTTTTGAATTCAAAATCAAAAATCATTTATTTGGAACAAAAGAACAATTGGTAATACAAACAATGGGAAGTTGACACCTGCAAAAGTTTAAACTGTTAAATTATAATAATTGTTAATTTAAAATGTTATTTACACGGAACTGTAAAAGTTAAACACGGATATGATAAATGTGTTACAAGCAAATATCCGATCGCGCCAAGAAACGTTATAAATACCAAGTTTATGACTACCAAGTGCAATGAATCAAAAACAAAACAATGTGATTATCCTCTCGCATTCTAGTGTTATGTACAGGAATGTGGCACACGCTGAAGCGGGTGGTCTTAACACAAGTTCGTTCGTTCGTATGAGTAAGCCCCGGTTCCTATAACAAACTAACGGATGTCCGTAGGACTTTCGCCATAGCAACGTTGTTATCTGTCAAAAAGTTTCATACATTTTATGTTGAAATAAAAACGTTGCTATGGTGATGGACCTACGAACAACCGTTAGTTTGTTATAGGAACCGGGGGTAGGTGGGCAACTCTGGTGACGGAGTTTTCAGACCGCCTAAAGGCCTACGTCGTGGCTTCAACGACTTTAAAAGTTGTAAAATTATTATTCATCGGTAATAATACTAAAAAACATACATTAGCACGACATACCTACTACAAACCGAACACAACGACTCTCACTTTTTTTTGTAAAAATTAAAGAATAGTAAACTTAATTTTGACCTGTCACCATGTCCCCATAGGCACTAGTGTCCCGTTAAGTGTAGTAAAAGATTGCCTCCTGACGCCGTATAATTGATCTAGTAAGGCAGGACTGTTAAAATCGCGTCAGCCTTCATTTCGCGCCACCCAGCAAGTTCGACAAGAGTCGAGCTCAGGAAATGAAGCGGCTCCTCGGCGCGATAAATCCGCTCAAAGAACTTGCCACTTCCACTCGCTTTATTAACTGCGCGTGCGACAAATTGACAACATGGCCGTCTTAATAAAGCAACGTTCTAATAACAATACAGTAAGTATCACGTTCTTCTCTAAATCACGGATAGTTTCAATTTCTTATTGTCTGTGGTTTGGAAATTTGAATTTAAGCTACAGTACGACTCCTCGGTTTTAAGTACCTAGTTTACAAAATAATTTGTATAATGAATTAATGCTTAACACCCACTCACGAAGTATCTAGCTAAAACCGATATTTAAATCTATTGCTATCTTTTTTCGTTGTCATAGGAGTAAAAGAAAAAACATATTTAAAACCCATGTTAAATTGACAAATCTGTATGAATAAAAACATTAAAATTGAATGTGTTAAAATAGTGATCAGTTATGAAACTCATCAAAATGTTTAATTAGGCAAATATATAGCCACGAATATCATTATAACACTTATTATAATTAAATTTTCAATAGAGAAGACAGCTCGAGAAATATAGTTCCGCCATTTTTTACTATACAATTATTTAAATATTTTATTTAATACCGGGTTTTGGAAGACAAATTAACAAAATGGCTGCGTTTATTTGTTTTATTGATTACTCTGCCTCATTAAGTGAAATTACCATGAATTAATTTCAAAATGAAGTATTTTAAAATCAGTTGATTGGAGCTAAGTATTGCACATTAATTTAAGTAAGATATAAAATGAATTATCCTATTTGAATTTTAATTTTCCACTCAGTTTATTCACCCGCTGTTTTAAGACTATGTTTTGACTTAATACGATTTATTAAATTATGAATTTAAATTTTGATGGAACAAATTATTTACGACTGTATCCTAAATATTAATTTTAAACAAATTAAATACTTAGGGTAATCGTAAAATGAATCATTTTATGGATTTAATAATTAAGATGCTGTATTTAATTTACATACTGGCGTCGATTCTCCAGACAACACTAATATAAGCTCTAATTTCGTTAACATTAAATTTCAAAATAAAATAACCCCAATAATATCCCTCAAATTACTTTATGTAATAAAATTAAAGTGTGGGCAGAATTAATCATAACCATTTTTTTCTGATTTAAACTACCCGTAAAGATGAAAAACAAGGTTAAAGATACGTACCCTGTTCTTGAAATAATAGTTTCAGTGTTAGGTATGCTAAATTGATTATGTTAATACAGCGTGAACGTCGATAGTACAAAATCATTTCATTTCAAAAAATACATAGTTAGGCCAAAAGATGGGCGCTAAGCAATGGGATGAAAATTATTTTTTAAGCCTTTGCCTGATTCTAATTATGAATGTTCGGGTTCAAAGTTCATTGAATTTTTTTAAATATGGTATCCAAAATTTGAATTTCAAATTTAGAATAATAGACTAGATTCATATAAATATATAAATAATTGCGTAGATTTTTTCAAAAAAAAATCATTTAGATGTTTGATTTAAAACCTTATTATTGAATAAAATTCTCAAAACATAGTTCATTCGGCTTAATCCGAATTTGAGGGAGGTTGACTTTTATCTCTGATTGAACTGAACAAATGGGTTCACTTCCCGTTTTATATTCACAAAACAATCGTTTTACGTAAACAGAAGTTTAAAATAGAGACATTGAGCATCGTGTTCAATCTGCTACAGGAAATTAGCATTGCTTTGCTTTCCGCGTGGATTATGGCAAAATAAGATATTGTTCACTCAATCTATTCGTTCACTCGTTCATTTCGTTCATTTGAATGATGCTCCTTTGTTTCGATATTTGAATTATGCCGAGCGAAAGGGTTGATTCAATTATTATTAATTCTGTTGTGTATTCGTTTTTGATTTGTGTTTATCTTATTAATGACTTAAGCAGTTGTTGTTTGGCAGATGGTTCCATTAAATGTCGCAACACATTAAAATAATTTTCATCAATTTATTTTGAGAACAAAAAACTTTACAACATGGTAATCAATTTAATGATAGACTCAAAAAGCTAAGTAGCCGCCTTTGACACGGCCACGGGGTAAAGAACTTGTAGTCGCGACCGCGAGTGGGTTATAAGTTTTCAGGTGAAGATTTATAAAAAACTTGAGGCTTTCGTAAATGCATAAGTACAATGTCAGTAGGTAAAGTACCTACAGATCGCCTCCTGACACTGCATAAATCATCTAATAAATCTACAAATGCCTAAGTTTTCTACCTTTTAATGCTGTTTTTTAAATATTTTTTATACATTAAATAATAATGTTTACAAATTACCTATAGTAACAAGTCTTAGTAATAAAAAAACTTGCAAAATATTGTGAAACAGATAGAGATCTCGTAATATTAGAATACAACCTGTCACGTGACACACTGACGGACGCGGAGGAAATTGCGGGCGAGCGTCGGCCCGATAATATAACATGTTTTATTTTAATATTTTCAATAATATACTTACTTACTTTGTTGTGTTTTAGGTTTATTTTAGTTTTACTATTATCGGTATCTAAATCGACAGTATTTTTACGTGAGTAATATCCCGTGTAATTATAATAATAACTGGTGGAGGTGGTAATGCTAGTATTATTGTTGGGTAACTCATTAACTTCAGATTTACAGCAATTAGGTACTTAGGTACTTAAGAAAATTTTAAGAGGGTTTATAATCTACAAATAGTGTAGAATAACAAGTCAATAGTGAAATTTCAAATAAATTATAAATGACGTGACGACAATTTTACAAAGTTGAGAACTTCTGATTGATATATTTTATTATATTATATGAAACGAAGTAAACTTATAATAAGTTCATTTTCAACCGAATCCAAAAAAGGTTCTCTATTCCACTGAATGTATATTTTTTCCCGACAATACATTGGTACAGCTTATAGGTATACTTATATATACATACAGTATATAATATAATACAGTACTTATATATATACTTAGGTAATCCATATCTCCGTGGAACTAGCTTATGAGTTAGTAAATCTACTTATTTATAACGATAGTCCCAGCACTCGATCAAATCAGTGACATTTACACATTCATATCATATCCCGAGAAGCCTTGGGAAACGTGCGGTACAGGGACGTACTCAGGTGTAAGAAGGGGCTCTTAAAGCGCAATTCTTACGTAAGTATGTAAGACTTAAGAAATTATTTTTAACTTAAAAATAACATAAAACTCTGTTTGATACAACTGACATAATTAAATTCTAAAATAATAAATAAAAAAAATTGAATTTCATTATGTCAGCTTAATTTAGACTATGATGCTACTTTTGACATTAAACAACTAGTTACTTTACGAACTGATGAGAATCTACAGACCCCGTTCTGCTTAGCATTACAAAATAACCCCCCTATGCATATTAAACTATACTCAACATCTCCTAGCAAGAAAGAAAGAAAAAAGTATTTATTTCCGTAGGACCTCAAGGATAACTTAAAAATGTACAGCCTTAAAAGGTAGGTGACTCTATTGTGATCTTATAGTTACTACTCTATTGTGATCTTATATAACTATAAGATCACAATAGAGTTTACTGATCACAATAGAGTCACCTAACTTGTAGCTTGTTTGGCAGTTATTACAACGTGTGTATTGTAATGTAGTAACTACATCACAATACACGTAATAACTGCCCCTATTTCCCAGCGTCTTGTGCCCCAGTACAGCCCTAATAGTCTGCCCCTGCCGGCCGTCCCGACAGGGGATAGGTCAGATATTTCAATTCTCGGTCGGATATTGGCGGCGGCGTGACGACGCATACATCTCAGATCGGCTCGTCCACACGTTATCGGTATATTAGAATCTTGTGTGCATTGAGTTATGCGGGTCGCTTTTATGGACGGATGTTTGTGATGCAAAAGTGTGATTTGGTAAATTCGTTTTTGAGATTGATTTTTATCTTAATCCGGCTTATTTTAGCCGTAAGAATAAATATATATGTTATTTATTTAACCTTTACATTGTATAAGTATTTTTAATAATGATTGAAAATCTGCATTTAAAAATAAATGAGTTTTATTCTGTTTTTACTATCAGATTTTCGTGAGAGTCAGAATGAGGAATGTGGTGATGCTGAAATTATTATTAAATATTAACTTAAACAAAAACCCACATCCAAACTTTCAACCAGCCAACGCGTCAAAACGCGTTATCGTATGCATAATAAATTGAATGCACAGTATAGATAAGTACTGTTCGTGTAGGAAGCATTATCTGCGCATCGCCAGTGAGTCACCACTGACTCACTGACTTATCTTGTCCAGTTCAGGTTCAATGCTGTGACCTAATCAGAATAAGTACGGCTAATCGGGATATTGTAATATGATATAGCTAGCCGTTCGAGAGGAAAATAATGCTTGTTAAGGACGATTTAAGTGTTGATTTTATATTTTTATACTTATTGATAATTATACATACTATTGTATGTACTTCTTATTATTTTCACAGATTGAAGATAATGTAAATTACCTTTTGATAAAAAAATATTGATATTTTGTAATTTTTTTCGTAATTGTAAGTACATAATCCTATTTAAATGTTTTATTAAAGTGTATGTGTATCTATTACAGAAAAACATATTTTCTTATCCTACATATTATACACTTCTTTATTTTAAACACTCTAACATTTAAAATAAAACACATGAAATCGGCATTTTGGATATTAAATAATCATGTAAAATTTAATCATTCTTGAATATTTCCAAAACTCCAAACAAAATAATTGGCTATCCCTGATGGTCATAAATCCAAAGACAATGCATAGTTTTATCTGTAAACTGAAATCCTATGCATCATTTCCTTCGCACGACTCGCCAATTAAACCTTCAGATTTACTCGCACGCTGCGCACGCGCACATTCGAAGGAACTGCTTGTTTTCGGTACATGGTACTTGTGGATCGGTGAAGACATTACCTTGGTCAAATTAAAAAGGGATACTTTTAGAGTTAATTTGTTTTTTTAATTAAATATTAAAATATGAAATATGATCACGAATGGATCCCAGGGAGCCGTTATTATTTTTATATTTTGTAAAAAAATTCAAGATAAAAGTAAATAAAAGTAAAAACAAAATATTATTTTTTGACAGATTTTATGGACAAATGTCAAATTATGATATACATAGATAAGCACCACTCCGGATACTGAGTTGCTTATTAAAGTATAATTAGCGACTCAGTATCCGGAGGTCGCTAGTCTAAATACATCCAAATAAACCTCTTTAGCACCCCATTTTGTAGTGTACTTGACTAGAGAGACCAGAAAATTCCATATGTCAGTTATAATGACATAATGAACTGTACTTCTTTAAGTTCTAAGTAGTTTAAATTGAGAACTCCGTGAGAACTCTTTAGATAGTCCCCGTATGCAAATGAGGTGCGGCGAAAAATAAGATTATCTCTCTATTAGGTATAAATTAAGGCGCGAGGAATGAGGCACGCGGCACAATTATATTGTCACGAAGCGAAGGACCGGGCAGGGATGTACTCAGGGGGGCTAAAAAGGCCGTTACAAGCATTTCTGCTAACAATTTATAAAATGAATTGTTCAGCATTTTCACCAAAATTTGGTAAAATGGATCAATTTGAGCAGTTAGCAGAAATGCTCGAAACGGCCTTTTGAGCCCCCCAGGTGAAGGCAGAATAAAACTATACAGTGGCATGCGTTGTCAAATGTAGTAAGTTGTTTGTTAGTTACAAAGTTTGTCAAATAAAAATAGGTAAGGAAAAATAGAAATAGAAAGCCATAAAAATAAGAAATGAATCTACGCATCAAAATCTGTCGCGTAGTTTTAAAGATTTAAGCATACATATGAATATAGGGACAGAGAAAGCGCCTTTGTTTTTATACTATTTGTATCAGCCACTGGGCAAGTACGCCCCAACATATCAGCCTAACTCCGGCCCTGGCGTCCTGCGAAGCGATCGTGGTCGCACCTGCACGTACAATCTGCCATCTGCGCCCGCGCACGCCACATGACAAAACCATTGCTTTTTTGCTTCAATCGCTGGCAAAATATCTAAGTTATTGGTACTATCTGATTTGAATATTGTAATACGTTTAGGGGAGATGAGCTTGCAGCCTGTCTTGCAATATGCTTTAATAGAACGAGCTTTAAAAGCACGAGGTGAAGAAAACTATCGCAAGGAAACCAGCTGGCTATCTAAGAGCGTCGATGGACTTGCAACTTGTCACGTATGGAATGTTAACTTCTTGATAATAAGGTGTGTACCAATCATGTATTTGGATATGCATCTGACTACCCCTCCGACGTCAAAGGGTCTAAAACGACCAAAAATATTTAAAATAATTTGCACCATGAATACAGTCGTTATCATACTTTTTTTGTAATTGATATCAAAACTCTTTAATGTTCTGGAAGTTTTTTGTTGAATATTTTTTTTTTAATATAAATAATTTAAATGTGTACATTCACATTCAAAATATTAATGTACAATACTTAATAATTTTGTTGTGAAACATCACTAGCACATCGACAAAGTCCCAGCACTAGCTGTAATCGATACGGCGCTCACGGACGGACAAACAATATTTTATTGTATGCCAATTAAAATTACCCTCTTCCTTATTGTGAGAAGTTGTTTGAGTTTAGTTTTCGCTTATTCACGCCTTTATTATCGCTTCGTGTAGTCGCGGCTTTATTATCGAGGTTCGAATAAGTTTTTTGAAACTTTGAACGTTTGTATAAAGAACAATAATAATAATAATAGTTTTCATCGTTATTATTTTGTTATGTCTTAATAGGCTTGGTTTTAAGAATTAGGTAGCTACACCTGAAAAATACTACTGAAAAATCCAAAAAATAAGCGATCAAGTCTTTTGAGTTCGGTAAGTAGATCATATTGCTGATAAATTTCGTTTTTTTCTATTTTGTTCTATAAGTAATTGATTTTTGATTTGCAAAATTCACATTTGATGAATATTGAAAATTTAATAAAAAGTGGTTTCGAAACCTCTCGACTTCTTTATTGAATAGTGCTATAACTTTTTATTCAGATTCTTATATTCCGGGAATTAATTTAGATAGCCAGACAGGTTCAACGGAATTTCTCTGAATCACCCTCAGCACGCACCGTCCGTTAGCGATCGAATCGCTCCCAAATTGCAATTCCGCTCACGTGTGCACTCGCCTTTAGCGAAACCGATTCGCGCCATCAAAACGTCACATCACTCAAACAACTCACGCGAAAATGAGCCTTGATGATCTATATTTTAACGTCATACAATTCATTATCGCGTAATCGTCAGTTTTGTAAGTAAAAGATCTCAACGCGCGCTGTTCGAAATTTGAATGATTGAAGTTTTAGATGTCATTTGTTTTGTAATTAAAAGTGGTCTTTAGATGGAAAGTAGTAAGGTTTATATTGAAACTAATAGATTTAGCTCGAATGTAAGTATTGTCGCGACTAGACGACGCTCAGACGAAGCGCGTGTAGAATGTTAGGGCATGGGTCTTTGGTTTCCATCTTTAAATCTGGTTTCCATCTCCTGTTAAGGCAACTTTCTATCTCTTTAAGGAAACAGTTTTCAGGGACACTAAGACATAATTATATAAGTTTGTTTCGTAATAATTACGTTACCAATTTAATTAATTTGATACGAACGCATGTTTCCAAAACTGTTACTAAACGTGATTTTGTCGCACTTTTTGTAACCTCAAAATTTTTAAACTGCGAATGCCGTTGTTACAGCATTTAGATAAGTATAGATTTCTTTATTTATTTTTTCGTTGATTAATAATAATAAATAATTAAATAGACCATTTCAGGTCTTTTATTAATGATAATATTATCAATGGCTTCAGAGTAAGTTTCACCTATAGGTAAGTCTGCACTTGAATTTTTAACTTTTTTTGTTGATCCCTATTGGAAGTTCTAGTAGGAACCTACAAAACCTTTAGAACGCCTACTCTAATTATTATTCTTTTAAATTATTAATAGAACAATAAAAAACATTTTGCGAAAACGATATCGCGCGGAAACAGTCAGATATATTATCGCTAAGTTTTATCGCTTCCTTGTATAGCATTATTCGTTGCTTTACTTTTCATTAGTAAGGATAAAATGTAGGAGTCAAAATTAATTGGCATCTATAATTTTAAGTTAGGTATTATGATTTAGTAACATTTAAAAAATAATAATTATAATTCATAGAAACAATTTCTTTCTAGCACAAATTTGATGACTTGGATCAACTTAGCTACTTACACACTACATTGTTTATGACGAGGTACGACCATTATAAATAAACAAAACAAAAATTTTTACTCTGACTACCCTATTAGACCTCTTCAAATTATCTAAAGAATTAAAAATCTAAAAAGAAATGTCTACCGCTCCCTGGGATACAATCGTGATCATACTTCAAATTTTTAATTGTATTTTTTTTCATTTTTACTTGGATCAAATTATAATTTATTTAAAATAAACAATTAAATAATCCCATCCAAATGCGGAAATATTCACGTCCCACAAATCGTGGGTGTACAGACAAGCGACAAGCGACAAGCGACAAGCGACAATAAAATCGCATGATCGCGCGACACGTTAACAAGGCAAGGCGCACAGCGATCCGATCGCGCCAATTTGTTCGCGCGTCCGCGGCGATTTATTGGGCACGCGAGGAATAGGCGCATTGGTGGGCCGCTGTCTCTCGTCTACAATGTGTGCTAGGGCTTATATAAAATAAATTTTTTTTTAGTATGAAAATAAAATTTTATTATTATTATATGTATGTTAGTCTGTAAGGTATATATATTATATGGGCCTTAGATTAAGTATTAAACACCTTGTTACTTATCTTTAGTTGCCTAAAATAAAATTATATTATTATTATTATTATATTAAAAGCAAAAAAGGGAAACAAACTCATAATAGAATGGTATATTATATGGCTTATAATATAAGTACCACTGTTGTAAGTTTGATTCCCTAATTTTTATTTTGTAAATAATTCTTGTACAATGGCAAATGCACAAGTGGTGCGAGACCAAACAAAAAGAAATACGAAGATGACTTTTGGCGGGAAATTTGAGAAGTCATGTTTTTATTTTATCTGCTTAAACTTCTATATTAATGTGGAATAATGGTTAATACATTATTTTATTATTTGGACTACGAGTACATCTGTGGCGCAGTCGGTCAAAAAAGCCCGAAAAGCCCGCCGCCGTAGTGTCGCTAATTTAAAACGTCAAAATATAAAGTATTTTTATGCGATAAAGTAAAATACATACTTTACGACTCGTACTCGCAGATACCTAATAAACCAATTTTGGAAATTATTAAGAGTAGGTACCTAGTCTCGATAAATGTCGACATGATAAAATATTGCTCTATTTAATAATGTTTACGAATAATTATTTTTAAAATAAAAAGGGGTTACTATCGGAACACCTAGAAATCAAAATGAACATACAGCGGAATTGACCAAGACGTGAAAATGACCTTGTAGCAAAACGTCTGGAATTTTAAATAGTCCTTTATTCTGAAATGTCTGGTACAGTCAGTCTAGTGTAAATAATAACAACTAAATAAGCACTTATAAATTTAATAAAACCTAAAAAAATATAGGTTACAGATACCTACAAGCAACAATTAAAATTACATTCTATGAAAACTTATTTCCATTAAAACTTAAAAGAAAATCTCCGCATAATAATTTCGATGAATTTATACTACAAGTAGGCTGGGCTAGGTAAAAGGATATTTTTTGCATGTTATTTTAAAATTTATCTCCAAATAAAATGTCACATTTTTGAGGAATTGTAACGGTGACACGACTTGTCGCTTGAGTTTCTTTATTTCGCGTTTATATTTTTTATCAAAAATTAAATCTTTTTTTTTCCGTTTTGGACTATCGAACAGGGCTTTTTTGATTCTTAACTCTTGCCACTTGGCTTCTACTCTCAAGGCATGTGTATATATGATGGTAGAGTCCTCTTAGGACCTACACGAACATTGTACCTCCTATGCCACGATTCGGTGGCGTTGTTGGTACGATGTCGCTGCCTAAAGCAGCTTATTTTCGCTGGAGACACTTTTAAAATCCACTGCTTATTAATATAATCAATAAATTGACTCAAAGAAAAGAGTAAGAGAGTATTAAATTAGATACTTACTTCAAAACTAAAAGAAGGTTAGAGAAAAAGATTTACACAATATTGCAAAGACTGTACCTACATCAAGCAAGCCAGACGTTTTGCTACCAAGGCATTTTACTTGTATGACTATATCGATACAATGACATTTTATGATTAGGGCGTTCTAAAACATGCAACGTTTTGCTAAGAGGGTTTTCCGATAGGTACCCATAAAAAGCGGATTTATATTCAAATTAATGGTTAAAAAATAAAATCTAGACTAAATTTGGCCTGTAAAATATCTTATCTTAAAAAAAAACATTTTTAAAAGTGCATTTAGATAACATTTTAACAATTTAAGTGCAAATAATCTTTAAATCAATTAGCTGGACTATTTATTAGACACTTCTATAACTTAGTATAAAATAATCACAATTTGTAAGATCGTTTTAGGCACTATTATAATTTCTGCCTTTTAAAAACACCGCCTAAACGAGACCATTTCTAAATATATCTAAATTTAATTAATTAAGATTTCTAAATGAATAAAATCAATTAGTTCACATCCGTTGTTAATAAATATAATATAATAACGCACACGTAAATGCCATTGAACTGTATTAATATAAATATATTAATTATTATTTAGTCAAGGAAATTAGTAAAAAGATATCTTGGCCAAGTGGATTAGTACCTCGACTTTCAATGCGAAGGTCATGGGATCGAATCCGGCCGGCATCAATGAACTTCTCGTATCGAAAAGTTTACATGCGCTTTAGCACGAGCTTGAAACGGTGAAGGAAAACATCGTGAGGAAACCCGCGGCTAGTCAGCCCCGTATTGACTACTTGTCTTTCCTGTGGATATGGAAGATAGCTGAGAGATGGTTTAGGTGCTACAAGCCTATTCCATCTCAACAATGTCCCGTTAAGTATAAGTACCTAAAGATTACCTCAGCAGTTCATAATAGGACCTAAACTGAATCGCTTTTAACGGTCAGAGTGAGCCGCCTTCATTTTTTTATGCATACATTCATAAAATCACGCCTCTTTCCGATGGCAGAGACCACGGATCTCTACTTGCTACGATCCTGACACTTTCGCCTCATTCACTCTCATTACATTCTTCATACATGCTCGGTTTAGGGTACTTCTGACTTGCCTTTCTCCAAAATGTCCCCAATTTGGTCTAAATATGTTCGCCTAGGTCTTCCCCTTAAAATGTCGCATTCACACTTGTTTATGCATATTTCTCTAATGTAACTTTTACCACTAAGGGGCGTATCAAATAGGTAGAATAGGGGCAAATTATACATATCGCATCATCACACGATAACACCCGCATGTTGCGAGATAAAAATACAATTATTTCGTATGTAGGTTAGCTGAAAACTGAAGTTATCGGCCATTATCGCTGAAAAAGAAATTTATTAGAATTTTATGGCGAAATGTTGTGTCAATTTGAATATAAAATGTAGTGACTTTTCTTGTATTTACTTTCTATACTTTACTTATTTACTTATCTTTACTTCTATACTAATATTATAAGGAGGTAAAATGTATTTGCTTGTTTGTTTGAAGGAGGTAATATCCGAAACTACTGAACCGATTTCAAAAATTCTTTAACGATGTGTTAAGGACTATTGGGATGGTTATACTTATAGGCTACATTTTATCCCGGTAGTTTCATAAACTTGTGAAGCCGGGACGTGCTGCTAGTACTAAACACTATCCAAACAAACATAATTATCCTCAGTTATTTCCAATAGATATGTTAGTATATCAATATATTGTTTTAGTTATCTTTATTAGGACTTAGAACTGAACTAATTAGTTTATCGGCCGTTGACTTGTATAATATATTTTTAAAACGTCTTATCTAGGTAATTAACTTTTTATTTATCTGTACTCGTCTGTAGAGCCGTGTTGGCCGAGTGGTTAGCACCGAGACTATAGTTCTGGAGGACGTAGGTTCAAATCCCGTAGATAGTTTATGGATTTATCGTTTCAAACGTGTATTTTTCTTGTCACTTAATTTTCAAAGAACACAAAAAATAAATAGCAACTGTAAACTTACAAGTACATTATAAATAACAATCTAAGATTTAATAACAAAATTTCTCATAAAAACGACTTTATTTATTATAAAAAAACACTTCAAAAACTATAAATCCAACAACTTAATTCCTATGAATATTCTGATCACGTAAACTATTAAAAAAAGTCATTAAAACGAGATCTTTGCGATAATAAAAGCTTTTTCAAAAGATACAGGCGAGCGGTTATCGCGCCGGCATCGCGCGATATCGCGGGGGTAAATCTCACGGTGTGAGGCGGCCTTATCTTGCGCCACAGAACAATAACACACAGTACATCAACTGGATGTCGATTCTCGAAGACTTTCAAAACATTATAGCGCGACGATTTTATATCATTCGATAGAAGCATCGACATACCGATGCTTCTATCGAATGATATAAAACTATCAATCATAGTTCAATTTTGTTTTTGTCTTTTTTTGTATTTATTTTCTATACCTGTTTTCTTGAAAGCATTTTTTTTATTATTTATCAATCACAAGTTGACCTACTAATCCATCTCCACTGTAAAGTGTGAAAGGCGGTCTTATCGCAGGGGGCGATCTGGATCGCTATCGCTCGCCGCGATCGCAGCATTTCGGCGATAAACCCCCCCACCCCCACCCTTTGAACGTTCTACGTAATATTTCACGACGATTTTTTATGATAGTGTTTGGCTACTGCTTTGTCATTTGGGAACATTTAAGAGGAACATACCAAGTCATATTCTTTTAAATTCTAGTTTGATACAAGTAGCGACATCTTGTGTTTCAGATAAGTTTATTACCGTTCTCGCCAAAAGCTATGGATTTTAGTACTTTTTTTTACAGTTTTTAGTATTTTTAATACTTAGGCCCGTATTCGGAGACTATACTCAAGCGTAAATCGTGTCTCAAGCGGTGATTCATAAATCAGTTTTCATAGAGAACTGTCAAAAATCAACTGCTTTAACTTAGACTCAAGTTTTAGCAAAGACTCTGAATACGAGCCTTAGTCTCTGATAGTATGATATGATTGTGTCCAGTTTTATAAAAGCTAATACTTTTCTCGGAATCTACAAACGACGTTGCATCATGTCTTCAAATTCCTTTTATCTTAAGTTCAGGATTTTGAAAATAAGTATAAATAGGTGGTTTAGATCAACATAAAAGGGCACTTTAATGGACCTAGGCATTACATATTTTTGGAAAACTGAAGTAAAACAGGTGCGACGTTGGTCTGCAAGCTCGGAACGGCACCTTAACTAAGTTTCATCGAGATAAGGTTCCATCTAATAAAGGTGCGTTTTGGTCATGAACGACCCGCGATTTTTTCAAATAAATAAACAATGCTAGAGTCATTATACCGTTATATCTTTGCAATGATTACCTCCTGATATTGGATTTAAGTTATTGTATTTTATAAGTTTTTTATTCCTAAGATTTCAAGCCAATACCTTATTTCGCCGCCACCAAGAGAGCTATGGTCTAACTTGTCGCGATACAAAATATGTCCTTGATTTTGCGATAAGATAGGCTATAGCCCTGCAGTGTCCGTCCCTAAGTTTCTATTCATCTGGATAAGAATCCAGTAGTGGGCTATCACTTGAGTTGATAATGATGATAAAATAAATAAATATCCTTGAAAATTTCACACAGCGTCATCTAGTCCCAACCTTAGTAAACTAATGCTTGCCATAATGACAAATTTTCGTGTGTTATTACAAAATCAATACTTCTAAAAAGGCCTTTAGTCGCATATCCACAGACTCGACTTTAAGTTTTATCGCGATGGTGGCAGCGTTCCTTATCGCGCTTCTCTCCATCGCAGATAAAATCCTGAAATAAATGGGAGGCGGCTCTGGCGTGACGCTGATAACCAAACGTCTGGGATTTCGAACCGTGTGTTTTCATGGAATTTTTAAATTTATTGACTTGTCAACAGCAAATGTAACTATTGTATGTATTTGTTTAGTTTCTGTAAACAATGTTACTATGGAATGTTTAAGACATAGATGGGACATTGTGTTTTCATGCGATGGAGAAGTCAACCTACTTATTTATTTAAAACTAGCAGCCCGTCCCGGTTTTGCACGGGTGTACTTATAAAACTACCGACATAAAATAAACCCTTTAACCACCCCGACAGTCCATTAGGAACCCGCACCCTCATAGTTACAGTCGTTCTGAGCTAAAAAAATGTGTTTATTTCTGTAGGTCCTCAAGGATCACTTAAAAATGTACAGTCCTCTAAGCTCGTCGACTTTATTGCCTGTTCTAAGACTTCGTCATCAGTAAATTCAGTAAATTCATTTATTTCAACCATCGCATAACATTTCCAAGTCAAAATGTATAATAAAGTCATAGAAATAAATAGAAGTCAATTCATTATAATTAACAATAATAATCATTTAATAAAATTATAAAATTATCATCGATCGGAATAGAACCTGCACCTTATCGTACTTGATAACTTTCATATATTGATAGTATTGCCCAATTGCCAGTGGGCTGGTCGGATCACGGTAATTGATTCGGCGCGGGGGCGGAGTTTCGAAAGGTCGCGGGTTCGGTGCCGTTACAGGTACACTTACCAACAGAGGATTTACTGGCAACTTTTGGAACGATATTTTTTTGATTATTCTGAAAAATTATTGAGTAGGTACTCATCAGCCAAGGATCAGGATGGTTGGAAGAGCTTGGGGGAGACCTATGCCCAGCAGTGGGACGAAATAAGTTGATAAAATAAAATAAAAAAAAGGTACTCAGGTATTTACTTACTTAGAGAAAATAGGTGTATTTAAGAAATTAAATATACCTATGTTGACTGGTTTTTTTTCGAGTTGTGTAGTTCATGCAGTTGTATTGTTCTAAACTTGTAATATTGTTCTTATGTAGACAACTCATAACTCTGCGTTATCGACTTGCTTATACCTACAGACCAGTTTTTGCCATTTTTTTTTTTCTCGCGTCTCATAGAAACTTCAACTAAAAAAAAAGCTGAAGTGCAAAACCAAGACGTGCCGCTAGTTGTTTATAAAAATAGAAAGCAAAACTGTTATATAAAAATAGGTGTTAAACTTTTGCTCTCAACTGTACGTGTTTATTGTGAAAGGTGAGACGAACCGATGATTTCAATTGATATTGAATATAATTATTAATCTATAATTAGATAATAGTAAAGTAATATATTTAATAATAATAATATTTAATATGAGCAGGTGATGGAGTTTTTAAGGCCATTGTCATGAGTTAGCTTTACATCCGGAAATATTAATAAAAGTACAGCTGTTGTTGCTATTAGCGGTCACCCATCTATTTATTTCTATGAACGTCATTATCTGAATGAGCAATCTATATCACGCGTTTTACTCATTTATAAAACTCTTACTGACGGCCGTTAATAGACGACCGTTGGCTGACGGCCGTTAATAGACGACCGTTACCTGACGGCCGTTAATAGACGACCGTTTGCTTACGGCCGTTAATAGTCAAGTAAACAAAAGTAACAAAGAAACATTTTTGTCTATCAGGATTATATTTTGCCTCCATCCTTCAAAGCCTATAAAAACAAAGATCTTTACGATAGTGCTACGTTCGATGTGGACTAGAGATAAGGGGTTTGATTCCCGGCCTGTACTGATCCTCGGTTAGATAACATATTTTTTGAAAAATACTGATAAAATCAGATTATTATGACGTTGATATTAAATATATTACAGTTAGTTTTTTTAGTTATCAATTTATTTCAGGATTTTACATCCGTCGAAAAACAAACAAACCAACATTACCTCTTTATAATATCAGTATAGAAATGCACAATTAGAAGTATTTCTCTAATTAAATGGAAATGTGTTACCATGTCGGTTATCGTTCGGAGGAAACGCGCACTTCCACTGATAAAAACAAAAATGGCAAAATAACTCGTTAAGAGATCGACTGATAACACAATACATGTATACCTACTGTTTTTGACCTCTATGGCACAGTTGCTTGGGTTGCAGGATCGAATCTCGCCGGGGGACAAATGTTTGTTTGATTGCACCTACTACGAATATTAAACTCGAAACTGGGTGTTTTTTTCAATGTAGTTTAGGAATATAAATTATTATTATGTTGAAACTTATTACTTAAAACTTATACTTCAGCCAATCTTGCTTTTTAGTGTTGGTTTTTCTGACCCTGTGTAAAAGTCAACAGAAATATTATATATGGAATTGCTTACATATATATGGAACGTTGAATTTGGCTGAAGTATACATCAAATTCTTTGTAAAAACCTTAAATATAGTGACATAATTTGGTGTAAGGTGTATTTTTACTAGTCATTTACATGTTTATTTATACTTGACATTGAAAAATTTATTAAATTATTGAAAATATTTTTGAAAGCAAAATGCAAAAAAGCAATACTTGCTTGACCTTTTAATAAAAAAATCATTATCGTTAATTAGATCCGAATGAGTTTTTTGACAGATATTTTGTTTTAAAAAACTGAATAATTTTAGAAAAAACTCTTTTAAAACAAAGTGCCTTCAAAAAACTGTCAAAATATGCGACAACTTAATGTCAAAGTTGAAGTAAGACGCGCCAAAATGCAATTTGACATTACAAAGTCTCAATGCTTTTTATATCAATATCATCCTGCGTTGACCTTCCTAAAATACATTTAAATTTCGAATTTGCAAAACGAAAAATCAAGTTCCTTATCGAACATCATAAATTGATCTCGAGTGAGTCGAGTTCCCCCGAACTCCTAAATGCACCCCTACGCAGAGACTGATAATGAACGGGGCGATAAGCCCGCGTTATCGCACGATCGGAACGGTCGGTCGCATTCACTGCGCACACGTCATTCTTATCGAGCGACTGCGAGATAGTGGCGTAGCTTTTGGGCAGCATTTTGAAAAACGAACGTATATTCAAGATTTTAGGGCATCAGTCCAGAAAAGCATCTGATTGGTTATATACGTAGACAAACTTTTTCCTCATTTGAAAGTTGATTGTTTAAAAGAAGTTTTGAAATTTAAAATTGGAGCTTTGCTCGTTGTGTTCTCTTTTGGTTTTAAGCTTAGTTCTTCTTCTCGTTCGTTTACTTCAATTCTGAAGGTCGTGCCCTTGAAAGCTTAGTTATTACATGGGAATATACCTATCTACAATAGAAAAAGGTAGGTATACCTAACTATAACGTCATTTACCTATATAGAACAAATGGTGACTAAAAATGTATACCTAATTTATCTAAATCATACCTACCTATTTTAGTTTCCTTTATTTTCCTCAATAACTATCTATGAAAAATGCTTTAAATCAACTTAAATGTAAGGTAAAATAAAAACGCAGTCATGAATTTTCCCAGAACTATAACGGTCATTGACCTTATCATCAGTAACTAAAACAGAACCAGTGATATCAAGAGTCCTATCGTTTTGAATCATCGAGTTTGTGTATCTAATTCGTATTTTATCATTCGAGAGATTATCAGCGTTGCATGATTTTGTTTACAATATGATACACTATCACAGTCATGTTGATTTGTGGTGGCAATACTGGCAATGCACTGCATTATTTAGGTAAATCATTTTAGATATTTTTAGTTGATAATAATGCTATTTGAAATATTTATATGGACTACTACTACCTACCCTCCTACTACAATGCATACCTATACTACATTTCTTGAATCGAGCTAATAGGAAGAAAAATAAAGGCACGTGATTGGTTGTTGAAAATAATTGTATTTCTCGTGATTGGTTAGATTGTCAAATCAATTGTCAATTGTCAAATCTAGCCAATCCAATTATTTTCGAAGACCAATCACGTGCCTTTATTTTTCTTCCTATTAGCTCGATTCAAGAAATGAAGTAAGTATATGTTGAAACAAAACAATGCTAAACCAAATTTGATCTAAACTTTTTCGAATAGACGTCATGGGGATTCCGTGTCTGAGTTGGTTAAAGCACTCCACCATAGGAATATTACCGATTCCTTTTAAGCGGGGTTTGGATCTACTCAATAATTATATAAAACCCGAGTAGATGTTTACTTGTTTAATATCCAGAACTTATAAATTTTAACAATTATTCTTTTCTATACGTCCTACGACTTGACATCTCGAAATCGGAATGGCCGGCGGTCGACTACCGTCAAATTTCTCACAAAAATAAAAAAGAATCTTAATCATTATTTTAAGTCGCCAACAGTCGGCCATCCTGTTACAGGAATGTCCCTATTCCTGGACGCTCGGCCTTCCTACTAGGCATATGTCCCCATAGCCAATCATTATACAACAAAAGGATAAAACGTAAAATTAAATCAACAAAACTACCTTAAACATAATTTTCATAACAAAAAAAATAATGTATCTTGTAATTAGATTAGAAAGTATAAATATTTTTTTTTTTAAAGAATACAAGGGTGAGTTAGATATTCAACACTTTCTTACTTACAATCTGAAAACTAGGTAGGAAGTACATAATTTTATAATCAACCATACAAAGTAAGTATACTTAATCTGCCCAAGTTATTCAACTTAGGTAGGTATGAATGTATAGAGCGACGGTGAAGACTGAGGACCTCTTTACTCGACGACTGCCAAAAAAAAGGGTGAGCTCCGCTCCGTTGCTTATCGGTCTCGCTGGGCGAGCGTTGGCTACCCGATGCGACGATGAGCAACACGGACTCCTGTCAGTGTCAGAATGCAGCGCCGGAAACGAGTGCGACATCACCTGTCAGTGTCGGAATGTTGCACCGGAAACGAGTGCGACAACAGCTTGAATGTTTTTAAGACTTGAGTTTACATGCTACCGTTTGCCACCCTCGGGACACGGTCTGCTGGTTGACTAGTATTTTTAACTGCCGTTTGCCACCCTCGGGACACGGTCTGCTGGTTGACTGGTATTTTTAGCTGCCGTTTGCCACCCTTGGGACACGGTCTTCTGGTTGGCTGGTATTTTTAGCTACCGTTTGCCACCCTCGGGACACGGTCTGCTGGAGATGTTGAGAATTGCCGTTTGCCACCCTCGGGACACGGCCTGTTCATCTGATAAAGCATAAAGACAATAATAGTCAATAATAGTAATAACAGTCAATAATAGTAATTTATTGGTAAGCGCCTTTACATGTCAGATAATACAAAATAATAAAGGATTTTGGTGCATACCCACATCGGGGTGGACCTGTATTTAGCATAACTAGAATTGTAAACTACCGTTTGCCACCATCGGGACACGGCCTGTTATTTCATTTCAAATTTTATATTTTGTTTAATTTGATTTTTAAATTTATTTGTGTCATACATCATCATACATCATTTTGTTTTTAAAATCAAACTGACGAAAAGCTGATGTTCCATTTAACCAGATGATTTCTCTAAATAATGTAATGTTAATAATGTATGTGTTCTTCAAGTTTAATAAATACATTTTGTTCGAGCTATCAGCATCATACAAATATTGTGACCTACAAAACCTGTAGGCTATGCGTTAGCAGTATGTCTTTGGTCAATGTTCAACATTATAACCTACTCTTATAACTTACCTTATCATTTAATTTTAATTACTTTATTATAATCTATAGTTGCAAACTAGCACTCATTGGGTTTGGTTATTTCTCCACCCTTTTACTTACTTCACTAAACTTAGTTAGGGTAACTAGCCTTAACACATTTCATTTCATTTTCATTTCATGGTAATAGCACTTTGTAACCATTAGCCACCATCGGGACATGGTCTGTCTTCTATCCATTGATCACCACATAATTATCATCATTCATTTCTTTTTATGCTCATTAGTATTGCATTTATCATTATCTAAACTGTAGAGGTAAGGGTTAGAATGTTCGGCAAAGGAGTTAGCCGTAGGTACTGAATCTACATAATAACGCAGTATCTGCAATACAAGATTATATTATAATCTTAGTGCAGGTCTTCTGCATCTCACCTATCTCTGTATGACATTTAAAGCCAAACACCTTGTGATATTTTTCATTAACATCATGTGCGTACTACTCATTTATATTGTCTGCTTATGCTTATGTATATCGATCAGTATCCAAGGTGCAACAAACACTGTAATTTGCAACTGTACTTGTTTTGAGAAATAAAAAATATTATTATTATTATTATCATTATTTATAACATATTATTGTTATCTTTTATGATTTTCAAATCTGTGTACATTAACATTTAGTCAATCGCATTAGTCTCATCACTACTGCTATTAATACTGTTTTCACTTGCTTGAGGTGAACCATGATAAGTAATCAAGATTTTAGCTGATCTGCCGGGTAAATGTTCTTATACCTTTTTGTGGAGTGTCCTTCAATATTGAC
Organism: Xanthorhoe spadicearia; assembly: GCA_947086425.1. Lineage (NCBI taxonomy): Eukaryota > Metazoa > Arthropoda > Insecta > Lepidoptera > Geometridae > Xanthorhoe > Xanthorhoe spadicearia. The sequence continues at coordinate 11,151,343 of OX352195.1, read as the reverse complement.
ATTTTTATAATAGGTATCTATCTTTATTTAAAATAGAAGTAATTCTGAAAGGTTCACGAAACTTGGGTGCTAATTTCTTACTTTTCCCCTTCTCAGGATTATTATTTGATATCATGACCAAATTCAACTCAAATTTTTCTTAGACTCATCTATATTATTCTAGCCCTTCAGGCCGATCACTCACAAACTAAAACCGTCAGTTATCAGAACAATGACAATAATCTTTCTCGTGTTTAACTACCTATTTATTTGTAATGCATCAAAATATTGACTGGCTTATTGGCAAATCGGATCAGTTAATGGTAGCCTTCGATAGTATGAAAAAAAGAAGGCAAACATATTGCTATACTATGCTTATAGAACATTAACATGTTAAGGAATGATGTGACATGCGTCAATGTACGCAATTTAAAACGGTGTCTGCATTTTATTCATAATTCATAATTCATTTATTGTTTAACATAAGGTTAATTACAGTTCTTGGTCATAATAAATTAGAGATCTCTATGTTACCAACTTAGGTTGGTGTACAATAATTATTAATGTCAAATACTTTTGCAGAGATTCACGGCATGGGGGCACATTGTATTCTAGTAGGGGCAGATCAGGTGTGAATGTACACCAGCGATTGTAGATCTGTCTATTTCTGGTATATTCATGTACTCATGTATGAGTGTTTAGCGATCAAATTAGTAAGGCAAAAGTTTACATAATTATTATGCATCTATATCCCCCTCACGAGCCAAAGCACAAATGTTAAAAATGTTTTTATTTTTATTTTGACCAGCTAGATTCAAATTTAGTAAACATTTGCAGTAAGACTACAAAGCTGTAATTTGCGGTGATTTCGACATAGATCTTAAGTGCACAATACACTGTAAACATTCGTTACAATTTTGAAAACGGAACTCTAACTTGTGCTATTTGCGCGCGCATATTTAAAGCAAAAATTGGCTATATTGGTCATCCTAGAGTTCATAAAACATAGCAGAAACTAAGTCACCGTAGCCGAAACCGGAAAGGATGATTAAGTATTACTATTATAATTACACTTTACTTTCTTTAGGCGCCTTGTAATAAGTTATAATTTATATACTTTCCATTTAGGTATGTAGGTATTATTATGTGTGTATGTAATTCCAATTTAACCAGCCTACTAGAATGGGTAAATTGTGGTTGACATGATCGAATGCTTCTGACATTTCTATGTACAAGCCAACGGTCGGTTGTCTATTGTCAACCGCTTCTACTACTCTATGCAAGTCATCAAAGATTGCCATATTTATGGTTTTATTTTCCTGAAACCATATTGATGTTCCATGAACCATTTATTTGTTTCAGTAGAAACTATTTATTTTTTTGTAAATGATCTTTCAAATACTTTGGAAAGAACTGGATTTATACAGGTCGATAATTAGGTACCTATTAATTTCCCCTTTTTTTAAATAGAGGCCTAAATATAGATAACTTTAATTTTTCGGAAATATACCATTTTCCATGCTACTATTAATTATGTGAGATAGAACAGGGGCCCTAATGACAGCGACCTCCTCTAATATTTTAGTGCAAATTCCATCGTATCATAAACTGTTTGTCTTCTTTAGAGAAGTTATGGTTTTGAGAGTATCGAATTATTGTCAAAAATGAATGATTAGGAATATGAATGTCAATGCTTCTAAAATTTTCTGTAAATTTTCTGTCATTAGTATTATTTAATTGATCAATAAGTATAAGTACCATGTAAGCTTTGATATCCTTTTCCGCTATATTGATAAAATGTTCATTAAAGACATTTACCAGTTTATGTGGGTCAGAGATTATATCAGTTTCGATTATTAGCTTTGTGATTTCCTCTTTGGGTTCACTATGATTTTATTAATAATGTTCCATGTAGTTTAAGTTTTATTATTAGAATGATTTATAAAATAGTCATTTTGAGCTTTTTGAGTAAGCCTCATCTCTCAGAGTAGGTATGTTTTAAATTTCGCCTTACCTACATTCTTCATTTTTATTTTGTGTCTGTATTGCCATAATAACTGTCTTTTTATCTTAGGAAATGTCAAAGACCTCATCAAATCGTGCCTAACCAACAGACAACAAGTTACTCAAATAAGCAGACTATGTGCATCTACACTAACCGAGATCACATAGGTACTTCTCTGTTGAGGACAGTAAGATAATATGGTGTACCTCAGGGAAGTGTGTTATGGCCACTATTATTTATTATATACATATATCAATGACTTACTAATGATGAATCACTATAATATGATTTTGTTCGCTGATGATAGCATAATACTATCTACTAATGACATACATAATAATTTACAATCTGCCACAAATAATTTCTTGACATCTACAATTAATTGGCTAAAGCATAATAATTTGAATATTAAACTTTCTAAGACATACCTAATGAACTTTAACCAAATAATAAATTCCCCAACATCATTGGGCATTAATTATACTAATCAACAAATACAGTCTATATGACGCACAACATTTTTGGACTTACAGATAGATAGTAGGTTAGATTGGAAGTCACATACGGACACGCTTTGCAATAGGCTGTACCAATACTCATAATTATTATGTTCCTTTTAAACTAAGTGAAATAGTAAACACCAAAGCCTCACTTGCAGCATATTATGGTGAAACTGCGTCGCTTTTGAGATACGACATAATGTTTTTGGGAAACTCAACAAACAAAGCTAATTTAAGTTCAGAAGAGATGCATAAGAGCAATGTTCGGCCTAAGAAGAATCGACACATGCGAAGGTATTTTTAAATAGTGGAAAATATTAACTCTTGCTTCCCTATATAATATATCTGAGGTTGCATACTTTGTCCGAACGAACCTCTATCGGTTTAACATGTTTGGAATTGGTTCTCGGCGTGAGGGAAACCTACGTCATAAGAAATGCAAAACCGCCTTAAATAGAAAGAGTGTGTTTGGAGTGGCGGCGCCTTGTATATTATACAACAAAATTCCAAAGTCAATACGCTCCGAAAGTAATTTGAATGCATTTAAGAATAAACTGAATAAGTTATTGGAGGAAAAGAGTATTTGAATTTTTAAATTACAAATTTTAATGTTTATTCGACATCTCTAATTTATGGTTTGGCATTTTTAGATTTACTTATATAAAGTAAGTACTTTTTTTTCTTTTGCTCATTTTGGATTTATATTCAATTCAATTCAATTCATTCACTCATCCATAGACTCCACAATGAGCCTAGATAGGTCATGCAGTTTTGTTATCTAATAACACCTATAGATAATAGGTAGATACATAGTAATGTAGGACACCTAGTTCCCTGTCATGTTTACAAAAGCAAAACACAGCACCAATTGGCAATTAGTAAAACTACTTACATTAAATAAAATTCATCATCTAAAGCATCGTCATCATTGTTTATCAAATAAAATACCTATTAGATAACCATTTTAAATTCAACTTCATTAAAATTACATTATGTATGTAAAGGGAACATGTCATTATCAATTCTATTATTTAATGTAAAGGGAATAATGTCATTATCTACAAAAGTCTCGTCAATTTTATAACAACTCCTATCTATTAATTTTATTGTTTCCGCACACAGGATTTAAATTTCAAATCTGACATATTTCCTCTACGCACTCTATTATATAACCCAATTGAAAAACAATGATAGCCTAAAAATTTAACATCTCTGGTCGGGGAGATGCTAAAATCAGCTAAAATATCTTTGATACATTTATGATTATTCCTTTTGCTCTTGGGCTTAAAGCGAATTCAATTAGGTACATTAGTTTTGTCCACATTAATTAAGATTTAATAAATTTTATTTATGCATTCTGATGCTGTAAGCCTAACAGGTAAACTAGAGATACCTAGTACCTAAGATAGACCTAAGACCAATGTTCATAAATTTACCAACTAGTTAAACAGCAATAAAATTCATTTATTATTTATTTCCACAAACGCATTTAGAATATTATTATTTCAATTACTTATATTTTATGGTTCGTTCTATCGTGATTGTTATAACTTATTATTAACTTGGACTTGTTCGTGACTCGAATTTATACTCCTGTTCTTATATGAATATCTTTACTTGCTATGTGTAATACAGAAATAAATCACTTGGTGATAATTATTTATAGGTAAGTAGGTTAAAGTAGGTTAGCAAAGTACCTAACCTAATATAAAGTTCAAGTTAAGTTTATTATATAAATCACTTTTCAGTTGAATAAATAGGTAGATAGACAATCACGATCACGCTATCTATGTAGGTGTTGTCCTGTCTGTTTCTGTCCACAGTGTAGGTACCTAAATGTATGTCGTGTGACATTACCTAAATCATAAAATGTTAGGAAGGTAGACAAGTAGGTACCTACCTTCTTAATTTAGCAAACTAATAACTAATTGAAATTGCTTAGTAGGTAGCGAGGGAGGTACTTTGGATGTTACCATCTCCGTAGAACAATATTGTCTCCTCTTGGTTGTGTGTCACCTCCTAATGTAGGTTTTATCATCGCGCAGATAAGTAGGTACGTATTCTAATAAGTTACCTACAAACACTTTCATCCACTTTTAACTACCTACCAGTACCTACAACAGGTAGATATGTGCAAGTGGGTACCTACTTGATAATATTACGTCGGAAGGGAAGTTAAGCACTTACCTAGGTACCTAGGCAAGTAGAAAGGTTAGGTACCCACCTGAATGGTGTTCACTTGCTCACCTACAATGTACCTACCCATGTAGGCACCCACCATCGTAGATACCAATATGCCAAATCATATCTACTAGGTAGGTAGGGACTTATCAACATGAATAGTCAAGATGATTGTTTATTAGGGTGACGACTAAAAGGTCTAATAAATATCACTGCGTTTACTTATCAATAACAATGACCCGATTACACAATCCTGTTTCGGATATATGATTAGATACCTGCTTAGTTAGGATGTACATAGGTCTATATTCGCTCATGTTTATAAGAATTACTTAAGAACAACAGCACTCACGAACTGAACAAGAACACACACACTGATCATCGTACCTATACTCAAATACCTACTAACCTGAGTAAAGAACTAGACTAGACTAGTTAGCTAAGCATTTACTTAAATAAAAGTTGTGTTCACCATCTAGTATAATTAAAGTGCCTAGGCAGGCAAAGTATTCAGTGAAATGGAATACCTACAATTAGTAGGTAAGTAAGGTAAAGATAAAGATATTTGCTTGAACACAATGAAGGTCAAATAGATGTTAACAGTAATTTAGTATCAATTATGCATGCAATAGGTAGTAAGTTTATTACTTACATAACACAACTAAGTAGGTACTTAGTTAATTTGGGTAAAAAGGTAATATGCCAAATTTATCATCGTAAAATTAATAAATGGATTGTACATACCAATGGGCGTTCTCAACGTTCTTACCACTTCGGATATTACCGATTCCTTTTAAGCGGGGTTTGGATCTACTCAATAATTATATAAAACCCGAGTAGATGTTTACTTGTTTAATATCCAGAACTTATAAATTTTAACAATTATTCTTTTCTATACGTCCTACGACTTGACATCTCGAAATCGGAATGGCCGGCGGTCGACTACCGTCAAATTTCTCACAAAAATAAAAAAGAATCTTAATCATTATTTTAAGTCGCCAACAGGAAGAATAGGTTAGATTGGATCAATGTGAATTAAAATATCCAGCCTGAATTAATTTTCCATAAAACAAAACATTTATGTCACGGTAAACAAATATTTATTATTTCAACGAATAACTTTGACATAAAAAAAATCATAAATAATGCCCGTGCATCGATTGGATCATTCGAAACAGACTTAAAAGTAATAAAAGGACTCATTATCAAGATCATAAGTTTTGAAATTAGAATCGGGTGCGGCGATAAAATCGAAACTTGAATTTGAATACCGAACGTGTGTGGCGTGTCTGTATTTTGACAGCGGCTGTCAATGTCAGAATGTCTAACTCGTATGTAGCTTTTGTTTTGCGGTTTCTTCGTGTCTTGAGGGGGCGGACTAGCTGTCAATCATTCAGTTAAACTAAGACACGTACTCAGTCAAGTATTATTCACTTTCTTATTAGATGCTTATCAGCTCTGAAGATAATACAGTCGCTAAAAGTCGCTAAATGTTAGGGATTCCATTACATAATTAACAGATGATTCTATTTTATGTCCTTTATAAGTGTAAGCTATTTAGCTAAGCATATAAATATAAACAGAATAACAAATGTTATGTATACGGTTCGAAGGACCAAAGCTGCATTTATCATAACGTTATCAAAACGATATCTACTACCAGCTACCTACTACTAAAAATATCGTTGATTTATTGTCATTACAAGCAAAGATAAAATATCTACAGGCAATAAAAATCCAGTATTTACATTAGTACCACTGTTACGGCTATCAGACACACAAACAAGATAAAAAGGCAATCTTAACGACATTTTTATCGCTATTTCGAAGAAAATCCTACATCTGATACTTAGTGGATCTCCCTTTAATGTTAGCATGAAATTATATATTAAAAAATGCTACAACAAATTGAACTATGTCCATAAGAAAGTAAAAGTTATATAAACAAAGATAAGAGCAAATGTAAACAAGAAAACTCACACATTGTTTTCGCGTCCGCAGCGCCACCTGCTTGAGCGGCGCACGCTAGCTCCAACTCCTTGAGGTATTTCAGCCACAAAATCATCACAGAATCATCCATCCTTTAGCTAGCACAGTTTAAAAAAAAAGAATTCTCCAGTCGTCATTCTTTTGCCGCGGAAAGTGAGTGACTGGCGTTCGGCCGGCGGCGCCCCTCTCCGCACACAGGCGCGGGTGAGCCACTACACACACACACACAGTCGATCCCTTATCAGGTTGGTTTAACTAGCAATGGCCCCTGATGCTATCAGGCTCGAGCTCGCGGTAACGTTGCATTGAAAGATAACGTCTCCGATGGTATCGTTACTGTTTGAATAAACTTGTATAAAATGTCAAATAAAAAGCTGCACGCCATATCTGTGGGGTGATAGCGGTCGGTTTTGAAATTGTCAAAATCTAGAAAGCAATTCACATTTTTCTCACCGTTACTTGGTCATGAAGCGGAAATGTAATTTTTTAAATGGTGGCAACCTATAGTTAGTAAATATAACGTTTTGTATAATGGAATAATTGAGCTTTCATGATGACTATCTATTGTTTCCTAGGATCGCCTAGGTCACAGATAACTACTAATTAAACAGATTGTATACCTACTTATTATAATTTTCTTGTATGATAATATCGCTGAGACGTGAGATTTCTTAGCGGAAGATAAAATATAGAATCAAATAAGATATGGCCGCCATTTTGAAAAAAGCTTTGGCAGAAATGTTTTTTTTTTTCAAAATGGCGGCTAGTTATATATGCGGCTAGTATGGAGACTTTTAAGTTTGTTATAGACGGGTGGAATTTATTATACAAATTTTATGTTGGAACTTAAAAATAATCTTAGAGATATGAGAGGATTGTCTACCGAGCTTGGGGATTATACTCGTGAGCACATATTAAAGTTTTTTCTTGACATTTCATCGGATTAAAATAAAACATTTGGGAGACATTTTACGATGTTAAAGGTTTAACTCAGCATAGTTTTGTAATTTAGAGTTTGATCAAGATTTAATTTATAGAGTTCCGTACCAAAATGGTAAAATGGGATCTCTGTCTCGTTCGTCTGTCTGTCTGTCTGTCTGTCACCAGGCTGTAAGCCGCTGTGATAGCAACAAAGTGGAAATTTTCACAAAATAGAGTCCAACTCGCACTTGGCCGATTTTTATAATTGGTTAACTAAGTATCATCATCATTTACGTAAAGTTCTATCTGTATTGAAGAATATTTTAATGCAAGTACTTACTTATAATATAATCATTAAACTTACGAACAAACTAGTGATGTTTGTGTATTTTTTTGTTACCTTCAACATATATCAGGTAACTTCTTATCTCGATCACTTACCTGAAAAAGAAGGAAATAATTAAAAAACCGCTACTGCAAAATATTGTGAAGATTATATCAATATATCATAAATATCACCTGCTTAGGAAATAGCAGGTGCATGCCAGATAAAGATTTGAATCGAAATATCTTATGGAAATATAAATCCGAGGGCTGGCTCTTATTTGGCTCAACGAATCAGCATTGCTATTCAGCGTGGCAATGCGGCCAGTGTCTTGGGCACGCTTCCGTCTGGCAGTGGTTTGGATCAGTTGAGCTACCTATAGACCGTTTGCAACGGCCCGTGATGGCTCAACTGGTTCTATTTGTATTTTGTACAGGTATGTATTAGTTTAGTTTCTGTAAATAAATTATCTGGAATTATATATAGCGTTAAGTCCCGAAGTATGAGGGTTTTCTTTATTATATTTTCTGTAAATTTAGTAAACGATATATTTTGAAATAAAATAAATAGGTAAATAAATAATTCTTGGATATTTCACACAGAGTCATCCATGTAGTTCCAAGCTAAATAAATAAATGCTTGTGTTATGGTAACCAGATGACTGATGGAATCAGTGTCTAGTACATTTTTAAAGTTATACTGCTCAATTATCTTTCAATTTTGTAATTTCATAAAATTGTATGTAGAGCATATTCTACTGTTTGAGATTTTATTTAGAGATTGTAGGTTTTTGAAACATGATGTCTATTTAGGTTATGGGTTCTTGTTAGATTAATAAATATATTCAAAAGGGTAATATTAAATGTAAGATAAGACTGAGGACATCTAACATTCCGTTTACCAGATACTAGGATAATGTTTCACACAAAGTAGCTTTGCCTTGAAAACTAGTACCAACGATACCAAAAGCTAAATCAAAATGAACCTTACTTCTAACAAGATAAGAGCTTCGCTATCTCTAACTTATATTTTATCAAGATACAGGAAAGATGCAGGATAATGGACCTTGTTAGGTTGTGTTAAGGTCGAAAAAGCTTGGATAAGTACAAAGTAAGTACGCACTTAGCCAAGATTCGTCGGCGATGGTATGATTAAGCCAAGGTTATGACACAGTGGAGATATAAATAGCTGAGTCAGTCAGTAGGTGAACTAGAAAGATGCGTAGCGTAGATTGCGTAGCGCGTAGCACTTATGTAGCATGTCTTGACAAACAATGAACAAGACACTCATCTTCAACATTGATATTTAATTAGAAAATATCAATCTTATATCTCTGATTCTTGAAATCATTTTAAAAAGTCTAACGGTTGGTTTTACATAATGTTGGTATATAATTGCTTGTATGGAAGCAATGTCTAATTTCTACTCACATTGAGGAAAACCAGAGATTAATAGGTTTTTGAAACCACCCGTAAGTCGTGTATGTTTGCTGGATTGAAAATGCGTAGTAACCAAGCCATTTGTCCTCACCTGTGGTTATGATTCGAGATAGCAACGATGGCTGAGATTGTCTATCGCCCGTAGCGTATGCAACACTCATTTACATAAAAACTATTATTTCGTTCGTCTTATCTGTCATCAATTAACTTTTCTATTTCTGCTCCGATCTTTATCAGCAGTTGTTTTTTATTTTGTTGTTATAATTTACCTTTATTTTAATAACTGTAGAGTATAAAGACGTTATTTAAAATTCAAATAAAGATAGTGTTACTTTTATTTTGGAAATTCCCGAGTTGCAGTTTTGAGGACAATAAATTTAAAAAAGTTACTAAGAAACTCTACTTGAATTAATACGACACAGACTCTTGTTTTAGTTTTAATATTGTAATAGATTTACCTACATATCGTCTTATTTAAAAGCACCTTTGACTACTATTTCCACTAGGTAGGTACCTGTTGAACTAATTTCTACACCAAGCATATAACACAAGCATTAAGTTGCTAAACTTGGGACTAGATTACGCTGTGTGAAATGTCCAAGGATATTTATATTTAAAAGTTTACAAAAACCATTCCTATCGGTTGACCGATCCTGGTCACCTATAACTCTGGTTATAGCCTCAGGCGCCGACACATAGCTCAATAAACATAAAAGTGAACTATCCCTAATGTACCGGCATTCCATCACACGTCGAACGGGAGCACTCGACATTTGTCATAAAAGAAAGCCAGTGTTAACTAACTGCTGGTTAATCTGTGTAGATATGAAACTGGCGCCATCTACCATCTTACAGATAACTTGTATAAATCAAGTGGAGCTTTCACACGACTGTGACATGCCGCCGAGACCAAGGGGGTCAGAATGTATAAAAATTGTTATTCATTGGGATTTTTTAAAAGGTCTTTTCAGTTTTAGATTATAGATATTTTTAAAGTTTAGTGGTATTTTCAAAATCTATTCTTATTCAAGAATTTGCTTGATGATTGTTAATATTATAAACTTTAAGATCCGACAAGTAATTTGTATAAAACTAAGTTTATTGCCACATGGTATGCACTATCAAAATTAGTCATAATGGACTGGAAAGCTTTGGAACAGGCAATGGAATCCCCTAGTTTTAACGACGTGGCTTGTCAAAGTGGTCTATAACAATTGATCTATTTGAGTTTAAGTCTAGCTTTATAAAAACTTTTAAAACCGAACTAAATTCTGATTTTTGATCTACGTCATTTCGCTCTAGTAACTTACATATTTTTAAATCTCTAAAACTGTAGTTGTTTTCAACGTCATGTCGCTCCAAAGCCTCGGTAGTGTGCAAGATCGCACTCCGCCCTTAATACAGTCCTACATGAGATAAAACAAATTAATCAGTATTTTGTGGACTGCTAATGGATTCTTAATGCGGGCATGTCCTCATGTTTTTACTTCTGATAACAATGCTTTAAAGTTATCCGTTGAGATCAGTCGACGTCGAAAATAAGTGTTTTCGGAGCTTACGAAAGGGTCAGAATTTTTTATGTTGATATAGACTCTGTTTTATTTGAATTGTAAAGAATTCATTAAATTCCACAGAATTTCCTTTTCTCTGTATTAACACCACAGACCAGCCGGCTTACTATGACCGTTAAAAGCGATTCTGTTTAGGTCCTATTATGAACTGCTTTTGACGTAAGCTAAGGCGCTGTCGTAAAGTTTTGATAGTTGGAACCTAAACTGAATTGTTTAATTGATTTAAATAATACGTCATGGTAAACCTCCTGTGCGCTCCAAATTTAAAAAGAGCTCATATCGTAATGTCTATTGTAATGAATCCTTTGCATCAGCAAGTGGGTCCCGCTGAAAGTCTTGATCATGGGTTAGATCATCAGATCTAGACCCATGATCAAGACTTTCAGCGGGACCCACTTTATTGCCAATATACCGTCAAGTTCACTAGATGCCGCATCAAGCCCGCTGCAAACTTGACGGTATAAGCAAACTTGATCGTGGGTTGGTATTCCCAAGATGTAGACAAATTATTTCAAATCTTTTCATTGTGCTCTGTGTCAATATGAATATTAAATTGTTTATGACATTAGGTTAGTATGTCGTGACATGAGGCGTCAAAAGCCTCACAAGTGAGAACAACGTGATTGGATTTCATTAGATAGCTGATAGGCGGTCGACCGATACGTTATCAGCCACCCGCGCCCCCAGGTGAGCCGTACTGATGGACAAACAGACTTCACAACTACTTTTAAGCTATTGCATAGCTTCTATCGCGGGCCTTAAGCGTGGAGACCGAATCCAGAAATTCCGTAACGAAAACACCTAACGCTGTCACTTTAGTTCAGCAACTCGCCTCAAGGTGGCATGCAATAGCTTTACCGCGGCAGTCCCCGAGTGCCACATGTCTTTTTTTTTATTTTCGTTTCATCAGTCTGTTCTGGACACGAACCTATACCTTAAACTGGCCTGAACAGTATTTCTAGAAAAACGAGCTGAAAGAGAGGGTTCAGAGTGGATGTGCGTCCTTTTCTAACAAGGGTAGGTACCGATATATCTATATTATTTATGGGTATAGTTTTTATTTAGTGTCATCCTTACTAGACAAAGATGCACTGCTGCTTTAGTTAGCTCACCTGGTTCGTTTTTCTATTTTTAGACAATTGTCAGGGAAAAAAAACCTAATGTCCAACTTTTCTAGACAAATTAATAAAATCTCAACAAAACCACACCAATACCATACCGAACATCTATAACTAACTTATCAAAAATTTAAATATTAAAGTTCGATTAATCGTTAATCAAAACTTATACTGCAATCAGTACATTTGGGCGAAGCAATGTAAGATGGTGGCCTGATAATCTACCGATCAAATTACCGCCGGGTACCAGCCTGCAAGTATGATTGAAACTGCATATTACGTTACGTATAGCTACCACGGGAGCGTAAGACTTAATTGCCACGGGAGCACACCATAAATATAAACGGAAAAATCATCTCCATATCCCGATTTCTATAGCTAACGTACGGATGTCCGTAAGTTCATCACCATGGAAACTTTGTTTTTAAAACGGGAAATGTATGAAGATTATTGACAGATAACAACGTTGCTATGGCGAAAGACCTACTTGACAGGACAGGGCGTTTCTATGATGGAATGTCATGAACATCTTGACAATTAACAGCATAGGGGGCTTACCGTGACGTATTATAAAACAATTCAGTTTAGGTTCTAACTGTCCAAACTTTACGTCAGCGCCTTAGCTTACGTCAAAAGCAGTTCATAATAGAACCTAAACTGAAACGCTTTTAACGGTCTTAGGCTCGTATTCAGAGACTTCACTCAAACTTGAGTCTACGTTTAAGTACATAGTATTATTTTATGTGGTTTAAGCATCGATTTTGACAGTTCTCTATGAAAACTGAGTTATGAACCACTGCTTGAGACACGATTTACGCTTGAGTACTTATAATCTCTGAATACGAGCCCTAGTAAGCCTATAGGTCACACTTCAAGACGAAGGGCAGACAAGGATGTTGTAGTAAAAATCCCACCCGTCATAACTGTGGGACGGGCCATATTGCATTGTAAGCCTAATTGGATAGAGATGAGTATCGCTGTTGCCGATAAAATGGAATAGATAACATTCTGTAGTGACTTATTAAGGCCGTTCCCAGAATAATATTAGATCGGGCGATACGGACCGTGTGGGTAGCGATAGCAGAATACGTTTATAACAAGTTTTAACAGCAAATTAGTCCAAAAAGATGGTACAAAAAAAAGACGTGTGGCACTCGGGGCAAAGCTATAGCATGCCACCTAGAGGCGAGTTGCTGAACTAAAATGACAGCGTTAGGTTTTTTCGTTACGGAATTTCTGGATTCGATCTCCACGCTCAAGGCCCGCGATAGAAGCTATGCAATAGCCTTTGGATTTTTTTGTATTTAAACTCTTGATTGGATCTGTTTTTTTTATAAATGAGGCTTTCATTTGATTACGATTTTGAATTTTTTATGTCATAGGAAGAATTCATGTTTCACAGATGACATCTTTTTTGGAAGAATGAAGCATATTAGTTTTTTAGAAAAGCAAACGATACTCAACTTTATAGTTGTAAAGAAAGAGAAAAGAAAGAAAAAATGTTTTGTTTCGGTGGGACCTCAAAAATCACATTGACATAGTCTTATTATGTGATTCTACTCCCTTTTATAACTAATCTGATGGGCTGAAAGTATTATTAAATACTGTTTTTGTGATCCATCGTTGCCCTGCTAACCCTACGGCCCTATCAACGATCAGAACAACGGATCGCGTTGTGTAGTTTTTGCGAAATTGGACCCGATCAGGCTTTATTCACTACAGGTCCGCTGAAATACTGCCAGTATCGACGGAATCAATCTGGCGACTGCCAGACTTGAACACAAGTTCATATAACTATAGATATCTGAAGACGAGCTTGGTTGTATGCGTCAAACTAGCGACGACACCTATTTTACCTTAAAATATGATATTTGCCTAATTAAATAAATATGATTAAATATGATTTTGCATACATAATTGGAAACTATACTAAATTAAGACCTAATTGTTAAACATATGTTCTTGCAAATAAATATATCTTTATTTTTATCTTTATCTTTGCTTACTGATTGTAAGCCAAGAGAAGAGAAGAAGAGCACCTAACCGGCTGCGCTGCGCGGAATAGCTTTGATGCTTTTCAATTGGTGCTACTCAAAATAGGTGTAAGTACCACTACCTCAAACCACAGACAACATATTTTAATCAATGCTAGCTGACAGCCTTTTAAAGTACTTATTTACTTAAGTAAAATTATTTATAATCGTTACTTAAGTATAAACTCTTTCATTGCATTCAAATGAATGATTTAGTCTAGAATCTAGATCTGGTTAGAATTATTAGTCAACATTGACAACATGATTTCTAGAACATAGATGAACACTAGACTGATTCAAACAAAAACAAGTGTATCGTGATTCACGTGTTCAACTTTTAACTTGTTTTTGAGGTCAATAGGTTTTTTGAAGGGCAAGTGGGCGATTGGAAGACGGATTAAATTGAAAAACAAAGATTGTATCTCTATGGTAGGTATAAGATGGTTTTGTGCGATAAAGACTTGTTTACTAGCTTCCGCTCCTAGCTTTGTCCACAAATTATAATGTGATGCTATATCACCCAGGCGTGGTATTTTCCTAGCAGCATGTCCTGGCTTTGCATGGGTGTACTTATGAAACTACGGGGATAAAATTTACTTAGCCTTTAACCATCCCGACAGTCCATTCATTCGGTGAAAGAATTTTTGAAATCGGTTGAGTTGTTTCGGAGATTCCCACCGTCAAAAAAACAAACAAACAAACTTTACCTCATTATAAATTAGTATAGATAGTATAAATGGATATAGATTAATTATTGTTTGTGATTTCAATAGAGATATTTACACTTACATTTTTTATTCAAAACGAACAAACTTACTTGAAAAGTTTAAAATTTACATGAGTAGGATAAAAATATTACCTACGTCATTAATTTGAATTTACATAGTCAGATGATTATAAATAGTATAGGATATCCAAAGTCATACAAACAGCTAATATACTTAACAAAAAATATTCAAAAACAACAGTATCTTAGTTTGTTTAATTTATTACGTCGTGATGATAGAATGAAAGGCTATTGAAACTTGTAAAATATTATAAATACTAATAAAATAAATTCATTTGATTACTTGATTGTATAAGAGGCTAGAGACCTACCACGTATTTTGTATCTAAAACAAACAAAATCAAAAAAATATTAAAAATATTTTCTTTCAAAATATTGTGCCAATCATCAAGTATAGATGATTACCTAAAATACGTATTATATTCTTATTTTGTAGAATCAGATTCTTACAAAATAAGATACGTGTTGTAATTGATAAACGTATATTAATTGTGTCTAACTGCAGTGCAGTTATAGTCGTAATATTTTTATAATTTATTTATTAAATACTCTAAGATAATTTACTTTATAATTACAACTTCATAATCCATTCGTTCGTAGTCATGTTTTCAATGTAATTATGATACGAATTTAATTAATTGCGCGAGATACCATTATAATCCTACTAGAAATATATATTAAGAAACCAGTGGGATTGTCTGTTTGTTTGTATTTTGTCGAATTGTCTTGGTACATTAGTACACTCAATCGTTCGATCGATTTATTTCGATCTCAAGTTTCATCGAATTCGGTCGAACTAGTTTTTTTCACTTGAGTTGTGAATGTTTTAGTGAAAATGTGTTTATGTATTAACTTTGTCTCTGAAGTAAATAAACATAATGATAAAATTATTATTGAGAGTGTAACAAACATACAAACTTGCATAAGTAGGTACATAAAATCGCGCCTTTCCCACAAGATATCGAGTTATCCTGTTTTAATCTTCCTCATTTATTAGTAAGGAAATAAAAATATATTTAAGAGCACATACACTTTTGCCGAAAGAAGTCGCGAGCGGAAGCTAATAATTTAAATACGAAATAGTAGTGTCGTGACTTGTATGATAAGATCTGAGGCAAAAAGGTGTATGCTACTAATTAAAGAATTATGAGATTTCGCAGAGAGATATCGCTAGATGTCATATCAATATGAAGTTGGATAATTATTGTTTCAACTAGATTTAACTATTGTTAGAGCTGTGTTGGCCGAGTGGGGTGTAACCCGGCTTTCGATCCGAAGGTTGTGGGTTCGAATCTGCGCGTGCATCAAAAACGATATGCGACGAATAATATACGGGCTCTAAACGGTCAAGGAAAACATCTTAAGGAACCCCGCGACTTGTCAAACACGTACACTGACCATGTATTGGCCATTTCCTTTCCTGTGGATATGGTCGGCTAAGCTGAGAGGATGGTTTAGCAGTGAAGACTTATCACCACAACAATGTCCCGTTAAGTGTAGGTATATATATATATTGCCTTCTCACGCTGTATAAATCAATATAGTGAAGATGTACAGATCTAAGTTTTTATAATAAGTAAACATTTCACAACTACATTTCTAAGTAACTAGCTGTTGGCACACCTACCTACTACATGCTTTATTCATTTTAAGTACGTTATTTTATAGGTGCTACGTTTGTGGTTTTTCAACATTATCACAAAACTTTTAATCGAATTCTTACTAATTACTGTTTTTTCCGAATAATCCTCTAACCTACTCAACCGAATGACGTAAATCGATTTCATAGTAATCTGTATGTTGCTGGTTAATTTCCTCAGTATAGAGGAAAAATAATTAGCTAAGTTTGTTGTCTTCGAACCGTGTCAGCAAAGTGGAAGTTCCTAAACAATCAATCGACAAGTCGAGTGATTGGTCGTTTTTTAACAATCTAGCCAATCACGAGAAAGACAATCATTTTCGACGACCAATCACGTGCGTTTTTTTTCCTTCCTATTAGCTTGCTTCAAGAAATGAAGTATAGATGCAAAGGCCTGAGTCAAAGCCGTTAGTATCGTATGCTCTATATTCAATCATTACTCTGATCAACTCTATAATCTATTGTTTTGCATTTCAATTTAACAGATAGCAGACCGCAAAACTTGAATCACTTAGCATTGTAGAACAGTCACAGATTAGACACGTGTCAATGTGGTCACATTGTGCTAGTGTCATTGTGGTCACTTAACTACGCCTCATAATCAATGTTCTTTTGTTTCATTCACAAATAGGCCGCGCGAAGCAGATCGCGCTGTGTGGACCCGCCACACAGCGCGATCTGCTTCGCGCGGCAAATGCCTCGCGAGGCTGCTCGCTCTGTGTGGACCCGCCTAATCCGTGGTCATGTGCTTTAGAAAAATAAAAAAAAATAAACGGACTAGCTGCGCTTTCGACTCTACATCCTTACTAGATCACTACATAGTATAAAAACAAAGTCGCTTTCTCTGTCCCTGTTGCCTGAGAAACTCTATGGAGCCCCACACGTATTAACCATTGTGTTGGCTACACCACATGTACTTTTTGTATGGTTTTAACGTAAGCTCCATAAATAATAGTAAAACACGTTAAATCTAACGCTGCTAACTTATACCACACTGGCAACACATACGACCGATTGCATCCTTTGTTAGAAGAAAAATGGCAACACTATCGCGGAGATAACTCGGACGGAGATTCCGAATGAAACTGCGACGTAAAAACAAATAAAGTTACGGTTAAATACGTTTTTTAATAGGCTGTTTTTACTAACGCGAGCTTTAAACGGTGAAGGAAAGAATCGTGAGGAAATCAGTCAGCATTCTAGCGTCGATGGGCTTGGAACCTGACACGATTAACAACCTGACACCTGATTAACTTTTATAATGTCTCTGACTACCCCATTAGACATCGTCAAAGGATCTAAATAATAGCATAAAGATCCGAATGAAATGTCTACCGCTCCCTGGGATACAATCGTGATCATGTTTCTTTTTGTTTGTATTTACTAAAAAAAGGCATTTTTATATGAACAATATGGTGCAGTTATAAATACCTACTTAACGTTTTTTGCAATATCTTCTTTTATTCTTGATTTTTTATAATTACTTTGATTTACTACCAGATTACATAACCATCTGCTATAACAAAATATCTGAGTGGGATGTAACCTAAACTTATTTAATAAAATGTAACCACGAGGTCCTGGGTGGGCCACGATTTGTCACCTGGGTCACTGTTACGATACTGTGGCAATGTCCTTTGTGTTACGATAGCCATCGGGACAACAATAGCTCCTAGTGTTCGTACCTTAAAGAGCTTCACACATTCATCAGATGTAGATGGACTGGATTGACCAGACTACTCGGGACAATTTGATTATACTATCACTTATCATGACTGTTCTAATCAATCTAACCACTAAAACTATACAACTATACTAATATTATAAATGGGACGTGTGTCTGTTTGTCCGTCTTTCACGGCAAAACTGAGCGAAGAATTGACGTGATGTTTTAAGTGGATAGTTGAAGGGATGGAGGGAGAGTGATATAGGCTACTTTATATCTCGATATTCCAACGGGAACTGGAAATGCCTTGAACAGATGAATTCATTTTAATAAGTACTAAGGTATTCCTAGTAATCCTAAAAAATAGTAGTGGTCAACTAATCCTTTGGATTCGTCTTAAATTATGTGTTCTATTTTGAATTTGGAAACTCTATATAAACCGATATTGAATTCGATTGTTGAAATATAACTCGATTTTATATCGATCTTATTTAGTTGCAAGTTGAATTTAGAATGGATTAAAATCACCATACACGTTTTTCCATTCATTCCATGAAATCTAATCTGCCCTATTGGTTAGTTCCCAAGAAAGAAAACTTTCGAAACCAATCTCATAAATCGAATACGTTACAAAATAATTGGTGACGTCCAAGTCCGTCCAACCGATTGAATTGGATACAAAACGACACCGTTTAGTGTATCAAAAACAGAACAATACTCTATTTGTTACACGAAAACCACACAACACGAGTCGATGACCAGAATGTAAACAACCATTACACGTTCAAACATAAACTTTAAAGAATCACTCGAATGAAACCATCGATGTGTACGATCCATATCGATAATGTAATGTGACTCTCGCGCCAGTAGTCGCATCTTTTTTTTTATCTCTGTCGCACCCTATTGTTGGGTTATTGTGTTCTCTTTTTATTAATCGATAATATTGTTCTCGGATTTTATTCGATTACGATCGAGTTGTGTTACAACTGTCACGCTATTAAAGGCTCTGGCGTGTGTTTCAAATGGTTGTCTTTATGCTTTGTAATAAGTTTAAATGCGGTGGGCTTGGATTTGACAGTAGATTAAATGATACAATATCATTGACGCACGCATTTGCCCTATATTGAGATGGTAGGAATTATAGTCGTAGCTAGAAAAGAAATAAATTTCAAGAAGTTATTATTATTATTATTATTATTAACAGCCCTCAATGTCCCACTGCTGGGCAAAGGCCTCCCCCCAAGAAGTTATAAGATTTTAAATTGGTATTTAAAAAAACTTAGTAAGGCTGTGGTAAGGGGCCAAAACCCAAAATGTATCAATCACAAAATCGATCCTGTATAAGGTATGTTTGTGTATGCTATGTGCTATGTGTTTTAGTTATGCGAACTGAGAACACGTAGGCATCGCAGCATCTTTGGTGAATTTAAAACTGATAGTTTTTATTAATACACTTTACTTGATTTTGATAAACACCTCTCGTTATTTTCTGATGTGTCGCGTTGTAATCAGAAAATTATCCTAATGATCTTTTTGAATAAATATTTTCTGATTTTGATTTTAATCTTTCAAAAGTTTTATGTCACAGGTACAATGACTGACTGTTATTATATGACGTCTCATATTACGCCTTGTTTCCGGAGACCGCCCGCGGTTCTCTTCATGGCAATAAATTTAAGATTTACTACGCAAAACTGCAATAACTTCTTGTTTTAGAAGCTAAATTAGTCAAATAATGACCTTACCATCAAATAATATCTTTGACGCATTTGGAAAACACGAATTGACGTGTTAATCATTTGGACATTTTGGAAAAGGATGCCAATTGCCGAGCAAATTAAGGAGCCAAAGGAGAGTTGTAGCGAGAAATTAAAAAAAATGAAATTTAAATATATCTGCAGAACACACAAACATTGTCCCGTAGCGGGGATCGAATCCGCGACATCCGCGTCTCAGGCGGGCCTTCGTCTACTGCGCCACAGAGGTCGTCTAACAACTAACCCACACATTTAAAGATGAGATGGCTATAACCCCTGTACCATACACTCTATATATAAACTACCCAAACTGTAGGTCACCCACACATGAACCCTGATAAGATGCTCTTAATTCTGATAACCTGATAGCCACGGCGCCGAAGGTTTTAACGGAGGTATAAGAACAATCGGTTATCAATTGGTTATCATCCGGTTATCGGCTGGATATCACGGGCGCCATGCGTATCTGTTTATCAAAGCTTTTAGAGAGGGCTGCGGTCAGGGCTGGAAGCATGATTTTGAACTTTAAAGATAGATATCAGGTTATGGGTATAGTATTTTATAAGTGACTAGCAGCACGTCCTGGCTTTGCATGGGTGTACTAATAGTCTAGTCTAGACATCGGTGAAAGAATTTTTGAATTCGGCTGAGTAGTGTTAAAGATTACCTCCGTCAAACAAACCAACACTTTATAATATTAGTATAGAGTATAGTTAGCCAACTACTAACCAAAGACTGTCTAGGAATATAATACAACCAGCTGCGCCCCACGGTTTCACCCGCGTAAGTCCCGTTCCCGCGGGAATATCGGGAGGCATGCATGCACAGCAACTACTTAATAAAATATTTTAGATGCAGGTTTATTGATATAAATCATCAAAAATATCTTACTTAGGTACTATTTTAAAAGATACTCAATTAATTAATATGTTTATTTTTTTAAATATCGAACTTAACTGCTGATAAAATCTTTCAAATTATAACATTCATGATTTTCGCTAAATTTGTCAAAATTTCACCGGAAATAAAACCGGATTAGATTCAAATCTAACACTATTTATAGAAGTATGGGTCAACTCAAAATATATAATATTCATATCAATAGCTATTATAAGCTAATTAAATAGTCAAGTTCATTTGAATTTATAATAAATAAAGAAAACTTTCATTCATATTTTTTGTATGACAATCTACAACCAGCCATACCATCTCAAAAATGTCCCAGTACAGTGTTCCGTTACATGTACACAAATTACCTCCTCACTATAAATCATGCAGTAGTAAAGTCACATAATTTCACTTAACTATAAGTATAGCATTTCACTAAAAACATAACATATAAGTTACGTTTCACGAGTGTCAAATAGCGCTATGTGTCACATAAAGTGCATCTTAAATTGAAGACCTGTACCCCATTATGCATATTCGACCTAAAACCTGTATTAAACCTGTATTAGCTAAAACGCATATTAAATCTGTTGCTATCTCTTTTCGTTGACATATGGGTGACAAGAAAAAAACGTTCTTAAAACCTGTATTAAATTGTCAAGTTTTTATGTCAAGTAGTGTTTATCCTACCAATATGTTAGAAATAGCGTATCCGAAACTTATGTTTTTACAACTTATTCGTACATTGTGAAACAGACCTATCAAAGATTGTCACACAAAATCTGTACCTGTATCTTTAACTCCTACATAACGAACGAACTTCGGCGGTTTTTTTTTTCATTGTATCTCCAAAATAAAAACATGTAAATAGTAGATACGTAGTAATAAAGTATCGTTTTGAGGCACAACTATAAAGTACATCTGTATCAAAGAGAGCGTTGCCAAAACGTATAAGCCAGAACGTATGGACAAACATTTTATTTGTGCCAAAAATGGACCGTGAAAAAATGTTTTATCTGTATATGTAACCAATCGATAACGAAACAGGCATTTTCAAATCCATGACTAAAAGTAAATCAATTGTTCTGTCCGTAAATAAACAATACCTACTTACTTAATTGTGTAATTATTATCCCCTTATTGTTTACTTACCAATTTGTGTAAAAAAAATTAGTTTTGCGGGAAAATGTTCATAATTCATAATTCATTTATTTGTTTCAATGTTATCTATTATCTTTTACTATTTACATAGGAATATTTGTGGTGTATTTTTTTGTTATTCTGCCTGAAGCTTCGTTTTATCTGCGTTTAAAAAAAATCACTAACTTAACATTATAAACGGGAAAGTGAGTGTGTGTGTCTGTATGTTTGTCCGTCTTTCGCGGTAAAACGGAGCAACGAATTGACGTGATTTTTTAAGTAGTGATAGTAGAGCACAGACATGCTATGCATGACATTATTTTATCTGTGGCATGACATTTAGAAGCAAGAGACCATAAAACAATATTTTCTTCCGTTGTTTGCAATGAAGCTAAGCTAAGAGTAGCTGGTTAGAGTCCCATACTTTTTTATTCATAAGCCGGATGTATCCCACAGCTGGTCAAAGGCCTTTCAATCATTCCACTGATCCCTACTTTGATATTGTAGGTAAGTACCTGCCGACTTTGATTCATCTTATTTTTATTTCTCAACAATTTTAAGTCTCTCTCCCAAAATTTTAAGGACAGAAGGCGATGTGTGAATTACTAAACATTATTATTTTCTCTGTTTACGATCGTTTTTGAATTGGAAAAGATACAGACAGGGGTCTGTCTAAATTAACAACTAATTCTTAAAATAGATTTTAAGCACTAATTCGTCTCTGATCTTATCAAATATTTTTTAAGATCTAGACTTGAGATAATTTATTAACGGTCTTAAATCTTCAATTTATTTGCTTGCATTTTATTTTGGATATTAATTCGTGATCAAAAGATATCATTTTCTGCAGCGCTACTTTAAACCTGTCGATTCCATATTTTTATATCATTTATTTACTGATCCTATAAAAATTTGCTGTTATTTTTAGATATTTTTCTTTGATGCAGCTTTAAAGAAAAATATCTAAAAATAACAAAGTTTAAAATAGATAAAACAGGATTTGATATCGCTATTAATTAAATAACTGTTACATTAATAAAAGCTAAATAGATAGTATAATGTTCTAAATAAACAAAAATAATAAATTTAGAACTTGAAACTTATTTCTTATTTCGAATTCTAAATCTTAATCGCGTGTTTCAGATTCAAAGTTTAATAAATTTCTTAAAAGATGATCGCTTAAGATTATTCAAATACCGAGTTTACATTTACTATGACAATATCCGCACATAATCCAACTTAAAAGTAGTATGTATTCTTACAGTTTCATAAATAATTCCAGCAGCCAAGTTTATTTCTAGTACAATATAAATCCGTTTAATTCAGCAAAGTATGCCCAAAATCCGAATAATCGCCGTCTATTCGAAAAGACACATTAAACTTACATTTGCGCCGCCCATCAATTGCTGGGAACGCTTAAAAGAAATATATTGGCCATAAAAATGTTAATACGTAATGCAACTGCACATTTCTTATGTCTGTAATTTGCCATGTTGCTAACTAAAAATATGTGACGTCTGGTACAAGTTATAGGCGTGCGCGGAAAGAAGAAGTAAAGTTTCAAGTGGTTATCTATCTTAAGATCGTTTTTTTTTTTCAACGAATTCAATAGTTTTTTTGCCGTACTAACACTGTACATGCAAAAAAATCTTTTTTCCTCCATCGGCATCGATTAAAATGTTAACGTGTTTAGTAGATCTGGACACATTAATAATTTACGCACGTGGGCTATTTGCAAGCTGTTGGACGGGAATGAGTTAATTAGTATTAACAGAAATTAATCAAATTGAACTATCATCGGTAAATTAACAAATAAATCCCCTCAGTCAATCAAACGTTTACCTACGCCCGAAGAATACTGTAACCCTACTTAATGTAAGTGGTGCAATTTTGATATTAAATTAAAAATTTGAGAAGTAAAAACTTACGGTCTTAAATTTTATTTTGTGAATTCAGGCAATAAGAAGTTAACAAAATCGCTGTCTCCGATAACTTACACATGTGTCCAGCAAGTGCAGTATTCTCGAAAATGGCCGTTAGGTAAATGGGACATGCAAATGAAGCTATTGGTCGTACACGAACGACACGATGCGATTTTAAAATATCGCGCCAACTTTTCTAGAAGGCTAAAATATCCTATAACTACCTAAGTACTACACAGGCCTTAAAAGGCTGGCAAGCGAAAGTTCTGCGAATTTTCACCCGGTGTTTTTACTACAGCAGAAACGTCGA
This sequence comes from Xanthorhoe spadicearia, assembly GCA_947086425.1. Lineage (NCBI taxonomy): Eukaryota > Metazoa > Arthropoda > Insecta > Lepidoptera > Geometridae > Xanthorhoe > Xanthorhoe spadicearia. Next base: position 11,127,170 of record OX352195.1, on the reverse strand, counting down.
GAATTGAAAAAAAAATTAAATAAGTTCGAGCAATAAAATAAGTAAACTAATTTAACCGTACTAAGGAAAACATTGCATATCTGTTAAAATAAATAGGTATTATCGAGTCGAATGCACTTCGTGTGGACATACAGATAGGAGAGTTGACAAGTGCGCTACAAATTAACAGATGGTCTTTCTTTACCCACGGTTCTTTAACACGGTCAATGGTCATTTATATTTTTAAATGGATAAACAGGATTGTTTGCGTAATTTTTCTTTAATATTATTTCACGAAGTTTTTAGTTGTTCCTACAACTGTGGTAGCCAGCAAATCTATTTACGGATGAAAAGATTTTCTTTAATTTTTAGGAACACAAAAAATCAAGAGCGTCTTTTCTTTCAATTTTCATGTTTTTTTTCGTTAGGTTATTTGGAACATGCTTACTTTTTTTTAGAAGTTAGAAATATGTACCTACCTACATAATATAATTATGAACAATTGATTCATATAAACTACACAGGTTAGTTAGCTTCTTATTCTAGAAAACCATTTTAATATCGGTTGTACCTAGTTTTGTTTCAACACGCTTTCTAAACCTTTACCCCGTGTGTATCACACGCAAACTTTATAAACAATGGCGTCGATAAGCTCGGCTTATAAATAATTGGTCTACGATAAGTTTAATTAGCACCCGATGTAATCGCTCCCTATCTCACACAGACGGCCAACCGGATGTGGCTGATAACGAACAATTTATTCTTAATAAAGCTCGCGGAACAAGTGTCACGTGTGTAGCGTATCATTTAAAACAATTGAAATGCCAAATTCGTTCAAAATATGTAGAGAAATATGGCGATGCAAGATTCTTACAATGGCACTTTCTAGTATTTAGGCTGCTGATAAAACTGTTGCCATCTCTTTCTATTAACTTAAGAGTAACAAGAAGAAATTAAAGCCCTGTCAAGTAGTATTCTTATGTTTTCTATTGTTAATTGCTTTCATTTGCAATTATTTATTATTAATCGACCGATTAAGCCATGGCCCATGGCTTAATTGGTCGATGCCATGGCCCATGGGACAATACCATGTTCAAACACCATAAAGTCCACTTTCTCTTCTCAAATGACATGTTTCAACATTTGTTTTGTTAAACCATTGAGACACAAAAGATAAAAAGCACCTTTTATGGCCGTCCACTCCGGGGGCAGATACGGAACCTGATTTTATAGCCGGTACAGACAAACAGAATACATCTTTTATAGTTGAGATTGTTAAGGTACAGGCAAACTGTCGCGAATGAGCGACAATAACAGCGATATGGAAATAGAGATCATTTTTGATTTTGAGTTTTGATAAGAAGTATACTTAAATGAAAAACTTTGAAAAACTTACCATGACGTATTATTGAACCATTTAAAACTCTACGTCAGCGCCTTAGCTTACCTACATCAAAATCTGTTCATTAAAGGACCTCAGTTGAATCGTCTGTCTTACAACATTATTTATTATTTTGACATTTGCTCGCTGTCAAGTTTGTAATTGTTTTATTGGTTGTAGTATATACTTTCTTCGTTTCTGTCAATCCATTAGAATTTAATAGGCAATTTAGTTAACATGTATTTCAAAGTAAGTAGTTAAAACTGATTTACACTCTCTAATCGAAGAACAAGTTTCATGCAGTCTGTGCATCTCGCGTCGGTTTAGACGTGGCTTTATCGTAAATAAGATTCTTATCTTGTCAACAGATGTATATCTTGTAAACTAAGGTTTGATGCTCGGATAGATAAAATGGTTTGTAGATAGATAGTTTTATCTTTTAGTAATTTACTGTTGATTTTACACTCGTTTCTATGTATTTTTTTGTATCGTTAATGATAAGAGATATCAGTTTCTGAAATATAATAGAAAAGATCTGTAACGTTTGACTAAAATTATCAAAACTCTAGAAGTGAGAACTTACCTAAACATAGGCACTCACAAATCACACAAGTGATTTGTGATAAAAAGTCTGATTAAGATCATCAAAACTCTAGAAGCAAGTACAATACACACTTACAAAGTATTAATTCGTGTAGACAACAACAGCTCTAACCCCGACTTATAAAATGTCTACAATCGCCTAATTTAAAAATTATCTTTCAAACTTCTCAATAATTAACAAAAATGCCTTAAATTTCTTTCATTCTAAACAAGAAAAAAAATATTTAAGTATTTATAAGAAGAAGAAGAAAGTATCAATAGTTTGTTTACACAATTGGCATGTCGAGTTTGGCTAAAGTTTAACTCAAAACTATTAATCCCAGAGGAAGGAGAATTAACTATTTTTGACTCAGTCTATCAATCAAAAACGATAACAAACTAAGCAAGCTACTCCGCCCTGCATCACGATAGGGCGGGCGGCTTATCGCCCGTTGTCTTATCTAGGGCGGTTTGTCATGAAACACGTGAATGTTTGCTTTTGAGAATTCGAATACAAGTACAAAGATTTACAGCCCGTATCTTTATTTTTAACCTACTTTAAAAAGGAGGAGGTTTTATGTTTCATTGTATGCATGTTCTACGATTATTCTATAAGAAAATGGCTAATTGGTTTTATTTTTGTTTTAGAGTAAGCTCCAGAGGTGAGGGGGAAACTAATCGAGGGTGTAATGATTTAAAAACAGAAATGTACCTCAAGAGTGCTGGAAGTTTCTCTCTTCTTACGAAATTGTAATCGGTTTTAAAAAAATATGATACACACCCTTCCATACCTATGTAATTTAATAAACGTTATAGCTAGAAGGGAAGTTTACACAACGGTCGACTTTCCTTGCAAAACCAAACCGCGAAAAGTTTTATCTGTAGCATATAGTATCTGTAGTATAGTCTGATAGCACACTCTACCTTGGATAGTAGGTACTTTCAAGAGAAATGGTCACCCACTTTCCTTTCAGAAGGTAGCACAAACGAAACCGCGAGTGTTCATAACAAATGCGTGTAGATAAGGGCGCGTGCGATACGGCGCGATAAGCCGCGGGCGATCGCTCCCACCCCGATAGGGTATCGGGGAGTCTTGGTAGGGTAGTGAGGGATGAGGATTACGGTGTTCATTATCATTAAACACTTAAATAAAATAAATAAATAAATATCCTTGGACATTTCACACAGCATTCAATAGATGCCATGAAAAATAAAAAAATCTATCTTCTTTATTATACACACACACATAAAAAATCCTATTCTTTTTTAAAAGAGAGAGTCGCATTGAAACAGGCCATAGAATCACCTAGCCAATAAAACGAGTCGAAGTGATTATTATTTATTTATTATTATTTATATTGACAAAAATTTACTTATCGAACTCTGAAATTCCACAAATATCTTCTAAACTTTATTCAAATCAAGATACTCTGTTCCCACACTAATCTACTTAAAATACATATACACACGCCCTTGTCTGCAAATCCGTCAAACAGATGAGATAAGCAAGTTAACTTTTGTACCCCCCCAACCCCCAAGTAGGGAGGGGGTGCGACCATACATTACCCCCCCCCCACCCCTCCCCCCACGAGTTATGTGGATCTAAATCTATGTGGCGCAGATAAAATTATAATTGTTTAGATTAAGACTGTGCTAAACTTTATATTTTGGTTATAATATCTTCCTGCGACTTTGATATGATTTATTTTATGTCACGGGCTATATATTTGATTCAAAGATACTGTTTAACCTTTATATCATACTTCCCGTTTAAAATATTTTATTTTAGTTATTTAGATATTTTAATAAATAAAATTAGGATCTAAAAATTATAAAAAAAGATCTGAAAGAAATGCCTAACGCTGTTCGGGATACGGTCGTGGTAATAATTGATTTATCAGTTTTCGTGATCATAATCTAATTTCTTTAGATTTTTTTTTTAATTTACAGTTTGTTATACAAACATGGCAAGTCAAATTTGGCTGAAGTTCAGAAATAAGGACCTATTATACAAACCTGAAATAATAAAAAAGTTTTTGCTATACAAACCTCTACACCGAAGCAAGGTTCTATTTCCGATCAAGGACAACTTACAGAATATATCTCTTATCAGCTACTCTGGCCATTAAGCACATGCCAGTCGCACTTGCACGCGTGGAATCACACCTGACCTACTTACCTGCAAAGACGAAATTAAATTACATTATAATCATTACAATCATAAAGTCAGGTCGTGACCTGCAATTGACCTTATTTGGTGTAAGTTACAAGCGATTTAGTTATAAATATTAACACTATCGACTTACAATAACTTAGGTACTTATCTATTTATAGTTTAATGCTAAGCACAGCTTAAATGATATGTCATAAATATGGTAAAGTAATAATAATAATAATAATAATAATAGCGCTGGTTTTCTGTGACGCCAGAGTGTAGGTACAGCAGCGGCGCGTGCGATACACATCACGAACTTAAAATTAAAACCAAAGTTATTATCTTAAAATGGACGGTTAATAAAATATCAAAAATAAATAAATATGTATACAAAGAATATATAAATTCCTATGAAAGATTACAGTAGGTACTTAACAAATAATGTTGTGATAGGAGAAAGTAGTAAAATTGTATGGGCAAGTAAAATGTAGGTACCTTAAAATTAACTAAATAAAACGAAGCTCAGAACTCCTGCCTCCCTGTTGTGAACTATTTAATTGAGAGTCTAGGAGGTATATCTTCTTATCTCTATTATTCTTTTTTTTACAGAAGTTTCAAGCTGAATAAACATACGCTACTCTTTTAAAACTTAACTAGTTATTACTACCCGCAAATTTCTTAAAAGTCTAAATTCATCTTCATTAAAACTCTTTTAACTACAAATTTATGTCAATTTCTTGTACAAACTTGGATCTCATAACCGAATTGTAAAAAAAAAAGAATTGTGTAATCGAGTCATAGAAGAGTAGCACACATCCGCTACTCTTTAGTACCGCGACCAAAACTACCCCCCACTCTTTCATACCTCAACCAATACTATCCCCTGCTCTTTCATGACTCAACAGAAACTATCCAACACTTTTTCATCTCGTCGATTACCATCCGCTACTCTTCTATAACTCGTACCAACTGCACCCACATTAGCGCATAACCTTTACACTTATGTATTGTTGAAAAAATCTGCAGTATTATGCAAAGTGGCGGTCTTATCGCTGGATCAGTGCACACGCGTCGCATGTTCTGCCTATTGGACTGTTCAAGGAAAAATACGCTAATGCATTACATAGTTAAATATCTTGAAGTACAAGAAATGATCGTAAACACGAAGCTACTTGGAATCAGATATATTTTTGCAACTATTAACGGTCAGTCTCAATAACCTATCTATGCTTGGTTTTGCATACTGTCTGTAATTTTTTTACTTCCATACAAAAAACGTCAAATAACAGTACCTACTGAGAATCAATTTTATTTATTGGTACAGGTAAAAAAATGTTAGGTTAAAGATAGGTCACCATAACACAAGCATTACGTAAGTAATTTAGCTTGGGACTTAATGGCGCTGCGAAAAATGTCCTTAGACATTTTACTTCGTAGGAACTTTATTTTGAAGTAGCTTACTTAATTTTTAAAAAAAATTTATTTGTCTATCCAACTCAATTCTTTAACTTCTAGCGCCAATCTTTTAACTAATGATTTTTCTCCCGAGTGAGCCTCGGTCGCGGTCATTGACATCACTGATAGAGCAGATAAAGGTATCTTCAGAGATCTGATTACAGAGATAAATAAGAATATTCAACGGAAAGACGTAATATTGGTACACCCACGGTAGCGCTGCGGGGTAGCACTAGCTGTGAGCATAGCGGTACTCAAGGATGATGCCCACTGTAGCACAATTTAATCAGTATTTCTTCTATACCATCCGTCGATGTCCGTAGGTCATCAAATGTATGAAACTTTTTGACATGTTATGTGCGAAAGTCCTACTTCCATCCGCAAGTTGGTTACAGGAACCTGGCGTTATCTTATTGGAATATTCATACTTCCATCCATCCATATCCATACTAATATTATAAACGGGACTTACGCGGGTGAAACCGCGGGGTGCAGCTATTTTAACTTAACGTAAAAACTACTGAACGGATTACGGAACTTGAAATGTCACTTGGGTGAACCATCCAGTTTGTATCCGCTCATTTACGTCTCTTAACCTCGACGATCTATCAAAACGCTTCGATGAATATGTACTCAACCAGTGCACGTCCGTATTTTATAGAGCTAAGCTAAGAGCTAAGTTAAGCTTTAGTGGACGGTGAGCTTTCTTAAATATTCAAATAGGTATCAGAAATATGATTATTTTATCCATAAAATATATTATTTACTATTATTAACCAGTGTAAAACAAACAGTTAATAGAATATAAATTATAGGTTGAATAGACGATTTGAAGTCTATTTTGTGTATGAAAAGAATAAATAATATATTGAGTTTGTTCGTTATTATTTATTGGATTTTTTTCGTTTATTATAACAGTTTATGAAATTGTAGGCTGTTTTAGATGTTTTAGAGTTCTTCGGAAAATATGAAAACGAAATGTTGCGTTGGTAACTATTACATTTCCGTTGCAGTATGTAAAAAACTATTTCGATTCGTTTCTTTAGGTAAATAAAATGTAGGTATCTGTACCTATAAAATGTATACCCATCAAATTTTTATTAATTTAAAATAGAGAATGTTACTTATAAAATTCTCTAGGCTTATTCGATGCTACTTTATTGACGTGCAGATAGACTTAAAGACACATCAATTTAAAAATGGACAAAATTAACTCGCTTGGCGGAACCCAACTCTCCACACTAGACACACACTTACCTTGTTACATTTCCAAGTTATAAATATTGATTACGAACACCCGCTTGCTTTGATTCTGTTTACGGCATGTTAACGTCACGTTGCCGTGTTTTAGAGGTCCATCACGGGACCAGAGGACCCAGCAGGGAGGGTATTAAATAAAATACCCAAATAAATTCGAGTCTATAGGGGTTATTACATAAGTTTTGGCATTTGAAATAGCTTAAAATTTACATTTGAGAATTCGTAAGCGCCAGTTACGTCATTTAATTTATTAAAACCTGTCTCTTTTTCATAATTATATTAAGATATGTATTTGTGCTTTTTGTAAATTAATAATCAGAATAAAGGAACCGATAAATTTTATTGATTATTTTTTATTTACATTCGCTAAAAAATATTTTGAAAATGTTAATGAGATTTCTACCCTTTAGTTTAAGTTATCTACTAAATTAAAAACATAATTAAGAAACGGTAGTATACAAATTTAAATTATGCAACATTGGCGATCCCTGCAGTGGCGCAGTGAGTGAAATGTCCAAGAATATTTAATAATTTCATTTTAGAACGGGGTCTAACAAAACACAAAAATGTAGACCATAGACTAAAAGTAATTTAAATACAGAACATACGAAACAAGAGAACTTATCTGTAACCGCGGCCAAACCCTTATCTCCCGCGCTTTCCACGTTTTTCACCAAACACGGCCGGACAGTATTGAAGTACTTTTTGTGCACCTACTACAGTTAAGTTGCTCCGTGCTCGTTGCACGGTTAAAATGACCACTAACTTTAACTCATTTTCAAAATCCTTGATTTTTAAAAAAAACATGTTTTTATACAACTCGAACCCATTTCATCTTTCTTATACTTACGAGATCATCACATTTAGACACGAGGGAGCAGGGATATAGGGATAGCACACGAGTTTTTGACATCGAATTCGTACATGTTTTCGTTTATAGGTATAGGTCGCGCCACGTTAAAAAAACGCTAAGGGGAAAAGCGATTACGCGATTTTAAAGAATCTTAGGTGGGATTGGTTGAGGGTTAACTCTGCGCACTTCTGATTTAGCGCGTGCTATTGGTTCGTGAGCGAGTGACCCATGCTCAAACATACCCCCTCCCGTTCCTCTCATCGTTCTTTTTAGGTGGTCCGACTTATAATTCTAAATTTTGAAGCGGGGGCGGGTAATATAAAACTTTAAATTATGCCGAATTGTTTGAATTCATTGAAACCACGATTAGGTATTAATTGCTCTACTATCTCAATTAGTACGTCTAACGTTATCTTTTAACACGCCATAAGACCTCAAGGTTTTACAAAACTATTTCCTACAAAGTTTTAAACGTAGTTATCGAATACGATTAATATAGGTAAAACCAATTGAAGTTATCCAATTGACTAGCTTGATAGAGAATTATTGATTTTTATATTTCAAAATTTGTAGAGACGAATCATTGTTTTATCCTACTTCCTTCCTACTAATATTATAAACGTGAAAGTTTGTGAGAATGTATGTATGTTTGTTATTATTTCACGCAAAAGCGGCTGGACCGATTTGTTTGAAATTAGGTACCTATGTAGATAGGTGATACTCTGGATTAACTCATAGGCTACTTTTTATCCCGATATTCCCGCAGGAACGGGACTTACGCGGGTGAAACCGCTTTATCTTCAGTGAGAAGCCAAATGGGACTTAAAACTAGTTTTTCTGTTTTAACGGCCGTCATATAACGGTTGACTATTCCTCAGAAACAAAGTCTTTCAAGGTCCCAATCGGCAGGTGATAAGTACGTACAATCATTTATTACATTGTTATCGGCGGTGCAGGTTCGATTCCGTGCCAGGCTCATTAGGTGATACGTATTCGTGAATTGTAGACTGATAGCAGGTTTGATAAGGCTTTTAATTCGAATCGCAATTGACTTTTAAATGGTATTTTTTCGAAGTTAGAATAAGCGGTGATGGTCTCGTGTTATCGATGTTAGGTAGCATCGTGTCCAATTAATAGACGGGTCGTCACCACAGTTGGCCACTTGCTCACACGAAAGAAGAAGAAGAATAGACGGGTCACCGGCATCCGATTCAGTAAACTTTATCAAAAATGGCAAGTTTTTGTACACATGTTTGCTGCATTCATCATTTTCACTTATTATCTATTTTAAAACGTATCAGCCCAAATAGCCTCCATCATGGCTTAAAAACTTCAGCATCTTCACATAACATCTGAAAAATTATCAAAAACCATTTTGATATTGAAAACAAACGCTGTACCAAATGATACCAGTTACAACTTATAAGTATAAAATCTCGGATTGCTTATACGAAGTCACACATGAAATATATTCAATCTGCGCTTCTGAGATAAGCTCCCACTCTCCCCTCCCTCTCCCGCTACCCCTCCCCCTCGGGAGCTAAGCCGGAAGCTCCCGGTGTCGGTCACTCAGTGTTTTTATTTCGAATGAAAACAGTTTTGGGAAGGCATAAAAACATGTGGGTAACAAATTATTATTTGGACAGTCGAATGAAAAGGTTAACCATCTTAAGATCTGTTATTGTTATAAGTACTTCATTTCTTGAAGCGAGCTTATAGGAAGGAAAATAAACACACGTGATTGGTCGTCGAAAAAAATTGGATTGGCTACATTTGACAATTGACAATTGATATGACAATCTAGCCAATCAGTATAGGTATTTAGTTTGATAAATCATTTGACACTATACTAGAAGGTACTTGAAGTGATTCTTGAGGTCACACCGAAATAAATATTTATTCTTGTCTTTCTTAAAACTAAATAAAAATATGAATTTGTTTAACTCAGCTTGTAAATATGTCTTATTTTTCTCATATTACAATATTAAAGTGTATTGGTGCAATACACACACAATACAAAACTAATGACAGGTGGACTAACCCCATGAGTGGTGGCCAAGAATGGGACAAAAAAAGTGACAAAAGAGGTGACATCATGACATAGTTAACGCCACGGGGCGTCAATGGATACGACTAACGCAGGACCGTAGTAGATGACAAACTTAGGAAGGCCCATACCCAGCAGTGGGTTGGGCCACTTACAAGATTAGTTAAGCATGAACTTTTAAATAAATGAATAGACGCGAAGATGCATATTGTGGCAGACAGAACGTAATCTATGCCTACACTGATGCCTAATACTTGAAAGGCTTGAGTAGCACCTAAACGGCCTTCTCAAGCTAAGGCTCATAAAAAAAAGACAGTCACCACGTGTAGAGCGAGCTTTAGAATGTTAGCCGCGGGTTTTCTTACGTTGCGGCATTTCCATCTTTATTCTGTGGTTGTGTTAATGGTGAAGTGGGTGTTACAAAATTCAATTGTTTTAAGAAAATGGTACTTAATTATAATAAAATTCATCAGCAAAATCAGCCATTTGAAGAAATACTTACCCCATTATGCATATTCGACCTAAAACCTGTATTAGCTAAAACGTATATTAAATCTGTTGCTATCTCTTTTCGTTGACATATGAGTGACAAGAAAAAAACGTTCTAAAACGTTTCTAAAACCTGTATTAAATTGTCAAGTTTTTATGAATAAACCCCTTAATATGTATTTACCTATTACGTCTTAATTTTGTTTTTAGATGCGTCGAATGTAATTTAACGTGTATGTGAGCTTCAAACTATATTAGATTTTCATATTATTCATTTTATCACACAATGCCTTCTTCTCAAAATCAAAACTGAATCCTATGCACCCCGCCCACAGTTTAAAATCTCTCGATGAAAAATCAACATTGTGTGTGTGTGCGGACGGGTGTCGGCGATAAGGATGTATTAGCACATTCCGGGAGAGCCACTGTATTCTCTCTTATCCGGGGTAAGGCAGGTTACACCCCTAGTGACGCGCGCTGATATCGATGCCGCTTGTTTATTTGCTAGTGTTGTGTCAAGACTTGGACTTTTAAAGAGTTTCAAGTACCTTTTATTAAGTTCGATTTAAAGTAGGTATATTTTTTTCAAAAATGTAAAAAGCTGTTAATTACAGAATCTATTTGTATGCAAATTTTATATGAACTATCGAAGTGTGGCCGTGATCCCAACTTTTTATCCAAACCAGAGAACCAATTCAGAGAAAACATGTTCGCTTTAAAAGCTTTTTTTCGCGCACTTAATAACCTACGGTTCTGCTCTTTAGTAAACTTAGATTCATACCTACTTACATAAAACTAAACCATTCAACATCTTCACTTAAGTAAACGCACCGATCACCTAATAAAATGAATCATACGATTGAATTAATTCAGATTGGATGCCGAAACATCGATAAACTATCGATACGATCCCACCCCTAGAAGGGGGTGAGCTGGCACGGCGAGATAGCACGATACCATCGCCGGGTGGCAGCCCTGATAGTACGAATAATAATAATTTTATTATCACGATCCAGGGCTGCTACTCACCTCGTTATTACTGTGCAGTTTTTGGAATATGAAAATTGGCTTAGGGATGTGCTAGTCTTTTGCGATTACAACTCACATAGAAGTAACATTAGGTACCGTATTATTACGTAATAAATATCTATTTAATTCGTTGTTGAAGTATATTACAGAGGTGAAACTTCTGCACAGTATTTGTAGGGCTAATCTACATCAATAAATAACAAAATCATTCTTGATCGCGGGAAATAGTTTCATTGATATGACATTTTTAAAAACCTTGAAATAAAAGTATTATCAAAGGACTGAGCTTATCAATTAACACGGACGACATGCAGGTAGGAAGCGATTGCGATTAAGGTTGCAATTCTGTTTCCTAGGTACCCTTGGTAGAGTGCCCTTGTCGATTACATTTGCTGTTTTTTAATACTACAACTTGCAAAATGAGTATTTGTTATGTACAGAACATACAAACATGTTCCGTGTACACAATACAAAATATAGGTATGTACTTATTATTAAATATAACAACGACTGCATCCCAGGGAGCGGTAGACATTTCTTTCGGATCTTATTGTAACTTTTAGATCCTTTGAAGATGTCCAAAGGGGTAGTCATGTCCAAATACATATTTTGTAGGTACATACTACATACCCACAACTTGCTGAAGTACTTGGGACTAAGTAATTCTTATTTCACTTTGTAAAACTTGAAGATTAGATTTTGATAAAACAATAGAACATCACGTAAGAATGTCGTTAGTGGTTGTTTTTTAGAGTTCGTATAAGTTTTTACATCAAACCTAAACAAAGATTAGTTAAGAATCTGTAGATAGCTCAAATATAGGCTATTCAAAAATAGATTAAAAAAATAATATTAAATAATAAAATCCTAACCTACTAATATGTGAAAGTTTGTGAGAATGTATGTATGTTTGTTATTCTTTCACGCAAAAACGGCTGAACCGATTTGGTTGAAATTAGGTACGTAGATAAGTGGTACCCTGGATATGAATATCGGGATAAAAAGAAGCCTATGTGTTAACATAGGCTTCTTTTTATCCCGATATTCTCGCGGGAACGGGACTTACGCGGGTGAAACCGCGGGGCGCAGCTAGTTTAATATAAAAATGAATTGAAAACACGCTTTTTTAATAGAATATTTTTATAATCAAAATTCTAAATCCACTCAAGCGCTAATCCTATCTCAAGCGGTGTTTCATCAATTTTCATAAAGAAATTAAATCCATGGTTGCTTAGATTATCCTCAAGTCTGATTGCAGACTACGAATACGGACCTTACTTATCGTGGACAGAGTCAAGCCCTTCTACTACGATATTATAACATTTATTTTTTTAATAATGAACTATATTATAATAGAATGTTAAATACATAAGCTTATAGTAAAACCTAGCTCAAACCATCCTTTACCTTAGCAGCTGATCAAAAGATGCCACCATTTTGGATTTAAAAACACCTTTAATAAAATATCTCGTTAATAACCATAATATAAGTAATTTAATTAATTATTAGCGATACGGGCTTGTCGTCTTGATGTGGGTGTTATGAAAAGCACACAGTTTTTACGTAGCCATTTTGTTTGTTCAAATTAATTAAAAAGATAGCGATCTAGGTGTGGTGAGTGATAATGGACTTTGAAGTTCTTTTACAATACTTTTTTTACAAAGGAGTAGTCAGGGACGCAAACTTTCGATATACATTTGGAGTATATAGTTGCATAGTATGATGGATAACTTATTACTTGACACAGTAACTCTAATCTACTTAAGAAAACTGTAACTAAGGAAAAGAATAAAGCTTATTACAAAAAAAAATTTATCTAAGTATAATATCAGTCATCTGGTTACCATAACTAACTTGAGACTAGATGACGCTGTGTGGAATGTCCAAGGATATTTATTTATTTATTAGCTGACGATTTCCGGCTTAGTCGGCCGCAATAGTGCTACCACAGATAATAAAATACTATATTATATAAGTACACAGAATATAATAATAGTACAAGGTGCTACTTAACTACGCCTAGTGTAAAGCAGCTTAAGGCAGTTTAAACCAGAGTTATTTGGATAAGACGAATAAATTAGAGAATTAATATTTTAAGTTATGTCCTATTGAGATGAAAGAATCTTGCCTATTGTATAAATTAAAACAATATTCGACTTCACTTCACTTTACTCTTTTGTATGGCTACTGTGACTTTTGTATGTAAATGGTTTAAACAATGTATTAAATAATAATAATAATAATAATATATAATAAAAAAAAATTAAAGGAGGTTTTTACTGTGAAGGTTTTTTTTTATTGTTTACCGATTATTATTTTTTAAGTAGAAAAAATGCGTCGACACTGACATGACATGTGATAATAATGTTAAACGAGCGAAACCACGGGCAAAAGCTACATTACGTACCTTCGGAAGCTATTAATAATTAATACCGTTTTTCGAGACTAATTTATTACCAATATACATTGGCAATATCATCGATCCATCCGACGGGGGTCCTTCTATCTCTGATCACACGTTCTCAAGAAAAGTATTTAATTATCTGAAGAGCGCGTAATTTGGAGAATTACAGGGTAATTCCCGGTAGGGGGCGCCAGTGATGTGCCGGGGCAATATCCGGGAGCAACAGGCTTCATCCCTGTTTGCCGTAAAATACACCATATTGCGAGTGAGTAAGGCTGGATTTTGATAATGAAGCTGTAGACTAAATCAGAACTATGAGTAAAATGAGCTTTATTGTGTAGGTAGTTGTTAGGTTTATTTAGTTTATTTTAGGTTATCCTAACTAATGTTATAAATGCTAATGTTTTTGTTTGTTTCAATACAACTAATGCATCGATCACCAGAATGTTTTTAATATAAATATTTTCAATTTATATTAACACATTGAAGGCCCAGCTCGGCCGCGCTGCTGGTACTAGAGTGAGTGCGTCCGGGGCACCCAACGAGTTATTGTTTAAACAGATGATTTTGATTTTAGGCATGGTGTTAAAATTTTGTGAATCTCTTTTCATTGACATAACTAAATTTAACAAGATAAAAATAGTTTTTAAAACCAAGTTGACAAACTATTATAAATAACGGGGGAAGTGTAGGTAGGTACGTCCATATAAGTCCATTTAAAGGCAAAAGTGCATTACTGGCTGTATTACCAGTTTACCGTAGCAACTTATCGAAGGACTATTGGATTCTCATACGAGTACATTTGTAATACTTGACTCGGTATCGAGGTTATTATTTATACTTCTATCTATATCTATACTAATATTACAAAGAAGTAAAATTTGTTTGTTTGTTTGTTTGACGGAGGTAATCTCCGAAACTACTGGACCGATTTAAAAACATTCTTTCACGGGTGTGTAAAATGGACTGTCCGGGTGGTTATAGGCTATATTTTATCCTGGTAGCTTCATTAGTACACCCGTGCGAAGCCGGGACGTGCTACTAGTCAGTAATACTGCAGTAAACTAGTGGTAGGGCCTCAGCGCTTAACACCCACTGCGCTCTACGACACACGAAAACCGCTGCTAGCCCTACAGGTATCGTATCGGTACGATCGCCGAGGGCGCCTGCACCCCGCAGATAAGCAACACCCTGATATGTAACAGGGTGTTTATAAAGTGACAATTGAATTATTTACGTGAGATAGCGTGCGTATCTTTTGTATGAAAATGTGAACATTCTGTGTGTGAAGTTATAGATACTTTTAATAGAAACTGCACAAAGAATGTCATAATTATCGAGTTCTACACCCATAGGGTTGAATGTGGCGCAGTTGGGCGAACCGGCTGAGATGCCGAGGTTGCGGGTTCGATCCCCGCTACGGGACAAATGTTTGTATGTTCTGCAGATATTTGTTCCGTGTCTGGGTGTTTTCTATCTATTATTTAAAATTAGCACTCTGTATTTTCGGCTTGTTTTGAACTTATTTTGATGTCTTTGAGAACTTTGTAGCTTTACCTTAAGCTTTTTTAACATATAACATCATCATCTAAAATATAATAAGACATCATAAGATGTCCCATAAACATTTTCAGAATGATCTTTTGCAATAATGCCTAACGCGTCGATAGGTACGATACACTAAAGTACCTACATAACTACATAGGAAATTTTAATAAATAAAATATCTCTTTGTCATACTAGAATTTTGTATAAGACGTCATTTCTAAGTAAAAGATTAGGTAAACAAAACGTAAAACTCCCGTTTATAAGCTATCAAAAAATAAAGTAACACATTACGGCCTGAGACATACTTACCTCAAGGATACCTTATCAACTCACGCTCAATTGAGCTAATGAAACACCTCGGAATAGCGAGCCTTTGCTATTTGACGGCCGTCAGTTACGGACGTCATTACATTCCAAATTTAAATAAAATAGTCCATTAAATAAGATCATGTCATCATCCATGTTGCGCTTGATATGGCTTTATGAGCTTTTAATTATTTACCACACAGAAGATATAATTTGAATAAATGCTTTAGTTAGTAAATATAGGAAGTATATTTTGCTAAGGTTGATTTAGAGAGAGTAAGTATGATAATGATAGGTATTATTAGGTAAGTAGGTGTCTATAATGTCCATGCTTGGTTGCTCAAGGCACGACTTTAACAATTACTTTCAGATTTTTATCAGTTAATTTTTAAGTTTATAAAATTATCCTAAGCGTCGGCCGTAAACAAACGGCACCGTCATTTTAAAGATACATTTAAGCTCGGCTCGCTTAGCTCACTTATAGGCTTTTGAACGAATTTAACGAAAGTAGGTAATTGAGGAGTATTTTGTTGTTCAGCATTTTCCACGCTTCAGTGATGCCATCTGGTGGTGTGTGTTGAAAACTTGCGATAGGGTATTATAGGTACTGAGAGAGTATTACAAATTTTGTACTCAGCACTTTTAAGCACACTGGATGAACATGAAATTCAGAATAGCTTTGTAACAGGCCGGGAAATAATTTGTAGATAACTAACACACAATTACATACCTACATCAAAAATACAGTTAGCTGCGTTAAGTATAGGCAAAGATTGCCTCCTGATATGTATTAATCTAGTACAGAGATCTAAAGGCCTAAGCGTTATCACATATCGTTATCGCTATTACAACGACATCTTCATATCACCAGAATTTCGACAGTTCGCAGATTTAAATGGAGATTAACTGGCTTTATTAAGTTCCATTTTTTTCGATGCAACTTCTTGCCATGACTTGCAGCATTGTACAAACTGATGTGTCAAATATTCTAGTTTTATTTACAAAAGCGTCATTACCGTGTCCCGGCCACAAAGCATCGGTATCAGTGATGTAGATGGCCGTTAGTTGGAACGAGCGCCGCTCGCCAAATTGCGCGTGATGGTAACGATACCTCCGAATACGTACGTTTTTGATAAACTTCTGTAAAAAACTGGATGGGTTTTTGAATGATAAAACTGTGTATGTGTATGATAAAACTGCAACAAAATGTAGAGGCTTAAAAGAGAAAATAAGTAATCAAAGTATCAGAAAAATTAAAAATAATCATTAAAAGTTACGACTGGGGCAGGATTCGAACCTGCGATGATAAAGCAATCGTCCTAAATGCATACAAACCTGCCTTAGATCAACTTATATTAGCCACGAACTAAAAGTAAAAACTAAAAGTATAACTTCTAAATTGTGAATTAAGGAAACCCATTTTAAGGCTATAGTTATCGTATGAAATAAAATATAAATAAATTGTGTGCAGTTCACACAGCTTTCAACTTAATTATAAATTTTTAAATTAAAATTTGAATAAATATTTTCAAAAACTACTTCTAAAATCCAAATTATCAAGCTTGATCATTAAAATTGATTTAGTTTAGGAAGAATAGAAGTGTTATTTTTAATGAGCTAAAAATAGATGATTTTTTTCTCATTTTCTAATTACTTAGAATAATGTAAGTATTAATCTGTGTACATTACCTACCTGTTACCTGCTTAGTAAGCATTCCATCAGGAGGATCGCGCGGCTATCTAATACATTGTACCACATTTTCATAAGGGATTCATTTAGCAACGTTTTGCTCACACCCAGCCGAGCGCGTTTCCATTACACTCAGATTTTGAGTTTAACTCTATAACCTTACTCGCCCGCAAATCTTACGAAAAATCAACAACCCGCGAGTTTGGATTGCGTATACTAAGTCGGAAAGTTGTGTAAGAGTTGTTATAGATTGGACAAAAAATCACTTATTGACACAATATAGAGGCAGAAAAAAAATTAAGTCATGCTCTCAGGCAGTTAACATTATTCCCATCTAAATTCAAAGCGTGAAAAAAACAGACTTTACAATAAATTTAGAAGCCATATCAACCTTCCGATGTGGACAGTTCGACCAGAAAATGCACCGTACGTGTTCCGATCCGATAAATCGTACGACGTAAAACAATGGGTACAGCGACAGGGCGGGCGGGCGTCAGAGCAGGGCTGGCTGCCTGCGATAGCCCCACGTACCTTTGTTCGGAGATCGGATATCGTGGATCATACTAAATTATTTATCCTTTCTCCGAGCGAGATCGGGATCGGACAACTCGGGAAGCGGATTTTTTGTTACAAAGGAATGATTGTCTTTGTGTTTTACGTTAGTGGATCCTTGATCTTGTAGGATTAATATTCGGTATTAAAATTGCAGATTTGATTATGATAATTGATGTTTTTGTAAGTTAATCATATTAAAAGACTCCCAGTTCAGAAATCTAGGTAGTTTGTAAGTATATTGCAGATAGAAAAATAAAGAACTTAAAATCTGAAACACTCCATGACACCAAAAAATTTTTTAATGTTTACTAACAAAATCTACTAATCTGGATATTTTTTGTCAGTCTAAAATAAGACATTTAGAACAATATACACGAGAGTATGTCTAAAAGACCATTTTCGTACACAGAAAACGCAGTAAACTCAGTTTTATCACGTATAAATGTTATCTAACTTCTCCAGCCAAAATAACCCCCGGTGTATTAAAATCAAAATACGGCGTCCAGCTATCTCCCTTCCCAGGTGAGTAGCAAAATATATTACGAGATTACGTGTGAAAAGGGCCTACAGATTGATCATGTGACTGACATTATCAGGGCTCTTCACACGACGCGCGGTTTTTCCGAACGATCGGCGCTCTATCGGAACCCGATCGAAAAATCGGCTCGAGTGGCGATTTGTGGGGAAATAATCGGGAATAATATTACACTAATCGTTAAATTACAGTCAAAGGAATCATCATCTCCCTGCCCTTATCCCACTAAGTGGGGTTGGCACAACACGTTTCTTTCTTCCATTTCCCTCTATCGCTCGTCATCTCAGTACAAATGTATTACAGTAATAGTTAACTATAGAAAGGGGCACACGGCTGTATTTTAAAAAACATACTCTATTATATAAATACGCTGGAC
This sequence comes from Xanthorhoe spadicearia, assembly GCA_947086425.1. Classification (NCBI taxonomy): domain Eukaryota; kingdom Metazoa; phylum Arthropoda; class Insecta; order Lepidoptera; family Geometridae; genus Xanthorhoe; species Xanthorhoe spadicearia. Next base: position 11,108,526 of record OX352195.1, on the reverse strand, counting down.
ATTTCTCACACTATCAGCCACAGGGTTTCTTGTAATAAGTAGGCATTTTTTTTTGCATTTTGTTGGAATATAACTTGTTATCTGTTGTCAAATCTTTGTTTGAAGTGAATAAAGAAAGTATAAAAATGAGTTTATTCCTGAAGGACCTCAAGGATCACTTAAAAATATAGTCTTCAAAGAAGACGTAAGACTAAAGAAAGTAAAAAAATGTGTTTATTCCTGAAGGACCTCAAGGATCACTTAAAAATCCTCACACTATCTAGAAATATCCTAAACTCTTACCGACTGTACTACCAACATCTTAAACATCTTAAAAGCCCACAGCTCTCTATTTTTCTCCACACGATCTAACTTCAACTAATCTATTGCCAGACAATTGCCCAATCTCAGATCTACTTTCCTCTGATACTCCGAGGGGGTGAGAGGGGTAGAGCGGTGTGGGGGGGTGAAAGGGGGGTGTTATCAGCGGTTCTCGCACCATTAACCCCCGCGATACAGTCTACACTCCATGTAGAGTACGTAACTTTGATGTAATTGATAATACAGGTGGAATGAGCAATTTTCTTAGATTTGCGCGTTTGCGGTCAGTTTAGAATTTAATGCGGTTTTTGGAATTGGGGCAGATTTGAGAATTTAAATTATTGCCTAGGCCTTTAGCCACGAACGTAAGTGCACGTTATTAAAGAAGTAACTGTTCGTTAACTCAACTCTGTGGCGCAATTGGGTGAACGCCCGGCTGAGACGCCGAGGTTGCGGGTTCGATCCCCGCTACGGGACAAATGTTTGCATGTTCTGTAGATATTTGTTCCGTGTCTGGGTGTTTTCTATCTATAATATGTATGTATTTACAAAAAAGATGTATCTATGTATTAGATCAGTCATCTGGTTACCATAACACAAGCAGTAAGTTGCTTAGCTTGGGACTAGATGACGCTGTGTGGAATGTCCAAGGATATTTATATTTATTTATAAACTGACGACCTAAATCATCTGCAAAAGATGTATAAAGGTCAGTGATGAAGTTTGTTGCATAGCAATGTTTGTTTGTAATATACACTCTGACTGTAAATCTTGCATAAACCATACAAGCTTTTATGACAGTCAATTTAATTTCATCATTGTTTGAATCTTGCAACTCAAATATTGATTCAATTAAATTGTACGCAACGGACAAGAGTCTTGCATTGTGTAAATATGATTTTAGGCGATAAAACTTTTTAAGCTACCATGGTTTTGAACATTGAACGGGACATTTACCATGTTTTCTACACTTATGAGTTTCCCGATATTTCGGTACAGCTGCACGCAACTCATGTAAGTTAAGAACATTCCTCGTTTGTTCATTCTAACAGTTACTATAACTGTTAGTCGATAAGAGAACGTGATAATATATTGAAAGTGGCCAGCGCAGTTACCAACGATGTGCCGGCGATAAGGCACGGTGCCTAAACTGCACTAGCCTCGGTTCAATGCAGGTGCTGATAAGATGCTAACTTTGTATCTTAATGAGACCTGTTTGAAAATTCATAATCATAACTCTGAGGCTCGTATTCAGAGTCTGTATCGTCTGAATCGTGTTTTCAAACTGAGGAAATCGAGAGCCAGATCACAGTGATCCGGCACTCGATTTCCTTAGATGTGAATGATGATGAATGTTTCTTTCTCTCTCTTAATTGAAGTTCTCATTTAGAGTCTTTCATCCATCCACACATCCAATAGTAACAAACTCTCATATTTATAATATTTTAATCTAAAAACTGTTGTCTAGTTGAGACAACTACAAGTAATCTTCAAGTAATCTTCATCAAATCTAACAATATGTTGAGTCTACGATGGCATTAGTCGGACATGGCTATTTGCATTGGAGACCAGTTTCCGATATCTTAAGATGTAACCTGTTGGTCGAGAGGACTTAAGTCCTAGTGTCAACAGATTATACTAGTGTAAGGCTAAATAACAAAAGTTATATATCAAAGTACTATACGTCCTGTCGATAAGGCTCAATACTGTATACTAAATTAAATCAGATTATGTTCTTATTAGCATAAAAATCAAAATGTTATTATCACCTTGTTAGCACGGAGTCCAACAAAGGGCCGACACCTCTGCCCTTATACATTGCAAATTATTACCTTAATCATACATCTCCATCTACCGATAATGGACTTCATACGGCGAAAGGTGACTGTGGATATTACAATTTCAAACGGGTATGTTAAATTTTTGGTCCTGGGCTTTAAATCGCTAACCAAAATATAAAGTACTAGCAGCACGTCCCGGCTTCGCTCGAGTGTACTAATGAAACTACCGGGATAAAATATAACCTATAACCATCCCAACAGTCCACTCTACGCATCGGTGAAAGAATTTTTAAATTCGGTTTAGTAGTTTCGGAGATTACCTCCGTCAAATAAACAAACAAACATTACCTCTTTTTAATATCAGTATAGATCTACCCAGTAAGCAATATAAGATTGTTAGCTCAATTGTATTGCATGGACCAAATTACAATTAGACAAATCTTGAAATAATCTGAAATGACATATTAAATTAAGAATAAGAAAAAATTTGGATTGATATTTGTTTTTATTTTACACCAAAACGAATGCTCTTATCAATCATAAATCCAGAACGCACAAATTAAATCAATATCACAAAAACAAAAGCTTATCCATCCAATTCTTTCCGCTCTGGGCTATTGACAGGCGGTTACATTGATACGCCTGATTTATACACCATTACACCGCCTTAACTGATCCTGACGATATTACAATTTTAAAACACCCTAACGACCCCCCAAAACTGGGATGGCGGTAATTTATTGTGGCAATTTTAATTTCATTTTGAAAAGATTTCTTTTAGGTGCCTATAAATAGTGGTAAGTACTTGTGGACTGTGGAATGTCCAAGGATATTTATTTATTTATTTTATACTAGCTGCGCCCCGCGGTTTCACCCGCGTAAGTCCCGTTCCCGCGGGAATATCGGGATAAAAAGTAGCATATGTGTTAATCCAGAGATCCAGAGATCACCTATCTACATACCAAATTTTAACCAAATCGGGCTGGACCGATTTGGTTAAAATTTGCGTGAAAGAATAACAAACATTCTCACAAACTTTCACATTTATAATATGAGTATGATTGTCTTCATGTTACTTACTTCTTTGGGAAAAATTGTAGGCTTACTATGACCGTCAAAAGCGATTCAGCTTAGGTTCTTAAATGAACTGCTTTTGACGTAAGCTAAGGCGCTGACGTAAAGTTATAACAGTTAGAACCTAAACCTGAATTATTTAATAATACGTATGCAGTATGCACCCTGTAGACCCAAAGCACCCAATCACGTGACTTATCGTAAAACAATCGAATCGTTTAGAATTTTTCTCCGGGGGGGTTAAAAAGGCCGTTTTGAGCATTTCATTAAATTAATGCACTTTATGAATTTAACGGCCTTTTTAACCCCCCTGACCTTGTAACTACCTATTAACTAGAGTTGGGGTGATAAAGGTAATGTTATGTCAAAGTAAAAGGTACGATAGGGCCGGTCACCTTCTGCAATTAACGGTTTGCATATTTACAAATAAGATGATAGCCACTTTCTCCTTATCGCGAATAACAAGTTTATCGGGGACAATGCTCTATCGGGCGCGTTGCATCGGAGACTGCATCTTTTAGGGCTGCCCTGATATTACAGAAACATGATAAAACATACAGTTACAGATATTTATCACAAAATACCTACCTTAATTAAATTTTTATCCCGACGTCAAAACTGGATTGCACCCGCCTTAAAAATTAATAATTCTCTAAAACACCAGCTGTGGTCGGGGACTGGTGCAATCCATTAAAAATTAAATTAAGGTAATTGCTATAAATAGCCTTCAATATATTATGTTTAAGCGTGTATTTTAATCCCGAAAATTAAAAAAAAGGCAACTAAAAGACAGAAACACTTCGACGGCTTAGCAAAGAACGGTTTAGAATAATCAGCATTTAAACAATTTTTAACAATCTCTGTGGCGCAGTGAGCGAAAGCCCGCCTGAGACGCAGAGGCTCGTCCGATTCCCGCTGCGGTGCAAATGTATGCATGATTTCCAAATATTTGTATCGAATCTAGGTGTTTCTATGTATATGCTTAAGAATTATTGTTTAGGCTTTTTAAAAAAATAGGCATATTTAAATTGATACAATAATTTGTGCGATTACTGCGCCGCGTCTTTTTACGCGGACTCTAGAGCCCGTATTTGTGTCAGTTTTTTTGTCCGTAGCCGTGATTTCGTTAAATTATTTTGTACGCTGACTGTACAGTGCGCGACAGCCCTACATATCGGGCGAAAGTGCACTCTCGATATCGAACAATGTGACACGGCGATAGGTAACGTGATCGCGTTATCGCGACGCTGCATTGTGTCTGCACTGTACTTTTAATGTCTTATACTAAAAATAAGTATTTTCATTCGATCTTCACTTATTCTGTTAAACTTCAACCCCCATGGATAGTTGATAGATGTATGGAAAGTTAACTTCTGCAAAATGTGGGCATGTACCAAAATGTAAGTATTTGGACGTACCTCATACCGTTAGAAATCTTCAAAGAATCTATAAAATGAAATAAAAATGTAATAAAATAAAAAAAAAATAACCCCCGTATATTGGACCAGTAAATCTAAAGCTAAAACCTTTTCAAAACCTTAAAGGCTTTTCAAATAAATCAAATGAAAATACTTCATTATTATCGTCATCTGTTTGCAAACCAAATGAGTTCTTGTGTTATGGTAACCAGATAACTGATAATCTGCTTGTATATACTCTAAAAACCGTAAACAATATAAGAACTTATTATATACATTGCTATACATTGCCAAGTTTTAAGCCATTTCCAGATAAGGCTGTTGTCACGCCATCATCCATCTGACGCGCGTCCGAGCGTCCCGTCCGGGTAACTACGGGAAATTAGTTGGCGCGTGACTCACATGCTTAGTGTGGGCGAGCCCTTAGGTTGTACTTTAAGCAATGTTCCCTTTATGTTTTTAGTTTAAACAAATATAAATCAATGGATTTTCAAAACACAGATACTTAGGTTGCGTTATTAGGTACTCAGTCATATAATTGGTAACTCTAGACTTCTAGAGTGCTCTATTTATTTAAATTAGTACTTTAACCACTAAAATAAAAACATTGCATTATGTACCAAATCGACACAAGTTTGACGATATTTCATTCAAAAAAATAGATAAGTTTATCAGAACGTTCATCTCATAATTGCCACTTAAATCACAGATTCTATTTCCGATGTGGGTTTCTTTATTGTTATTTGATAAATTTTTCTCCTCGTCTCAAAGAAAATGCATAGGAATCATCACCAAAAAGTAAGTATGAAAATTGCTTCATACCAAATTACTTTTTGTAGCGACTAACTCTAATTACAGTTTTAAGTCCACCGTCTAAAAAAAGGACTTAAAAGCCGTGACCATGAATTTTAAATCCTCCAACCCTTCTCTCCGAAATGTGTAATCATTGTATAATGAAATAGTATTTTCAAATTAAAGTCCATTATCTATCAATACTGCAACGTCATTCATTCATCAACAACAAAACAGTGTTGCCATAATCCTCATTAAAAAACTCCGCAAAAAAGGCGCGCTTCCTGAAACTTGCACACAATACACACAGATACCCCACTTGCCTTTAAGCCAGCAGCAGCTTATTGTTCCAACTTGTACAACACGCTAATGCATAAATTTTCTCAGATTAAAAAGTTTGCTGTACGTTTGATTCCGTTGGCTCATTTGTGTGGGATTTCGCTTTTCTGTCCACGAGGTTAGGACTATGTTTATCATCTTGTGTATAAACCGGCTAAGAGGATGGTTTGGGTGCTGGGCAAGCCTATTTCATCTCAACAATGTCCCAGGCACTGAAAAGTCGCGTTAAGTGGAGGCAAAGATTCCCTCTTGACGCTGTATAAATCATCAACATTTGTCCCGTAGCGGGGATCGAACCCGCAACCTCCGCATCTCAGCCGGGCGTTAACACAACTGCGCCACAGAGGTCGTCTGCATCTATAAATAATATTATAAAAAGTAAATGTTTGTTTGTTTGTAGGGGGTAATTTCAATCCCGGGTTTCATTAGAAGGTACAGCCGTGCGAAGCCAGGATGGGCTGCTAGTATATACTCGTCCATTATGATTCAAACTGGTCTTTCTATAGCTAAATCGCGATTTTGGGGATCTTACGTTGTTTTGAAGTGGCATTCATCGTATTATGGATAATTGTCCGCTGCACACTTACCTGAAAAAGAAGAAAAAATACCATTAATAGTTGTTATTTTTTTTTTAAATTAACTACCTATTAGTTAAATACTTTACTTTCGTGCTCTTATAAAGAAAAAAACATGATATTTTAATACAAAAGTTGAAACACGAAATTCACATAAAATGTATTTAAATAAAAAAAAAAGCACCAAACGCTTTAATTAACATCGTAACATATTTCCTTGGTCATTAACATAGATCTGTTTTTAATTGTATATATTTTTTAATTTATATTTCGGCCGTTACATTAGCGAAAGGCATTAGCTATGAAATATTTTGTAGACTTTTTCCAATTAGCTTGATTACTTGTATTTATTTTTTTCCCGCCGTTTTCCTTCGCCGTTCGGGATAAGGGCTGCTATTATCTAAAATACCATTTCAGGTATAAAGTAGATTAGATAAACTTATTTTTTTTTAAATGGGACTACAATTAAGGCATAGGCGCGACCGGTATAGTTTTCTAAGCATTTATATGTAAAAAGATGATTACGTATAAAAAATTATAACATCAAACGAGCATACATAAATGAAAAAATATCTGATAGACGATAGACCTACGTCTGAATACTGAAAGGTAAGTGGTGCTAACATAATTTGAGATTTGTCTATACTAATCTATCGAAAGAGAACGTCTTTGTGTCTTCGTGTCTTTATGGTTATATATGAATTGTATATATAATAGTTATATATAGATGGATAGATATATAGATGGATAATATATTAAATTCCCGTTAGTTATATTTGATTAGCGTTTGAGTATTCCGGCACTAGACAGCCTAAAATCCGTCCTTATATTCTGTATCTCGTGTGTTCCATATCGTCGTTGTGGAGGAAGAAGTCACTAACTACAAAAAGGTCATTCCGAGATAAACGCGTTTTAAAGTTTTTTTGACATTCTAGCCGTAATAACTCGACAACACTTATAGTTAGGAAATCGGTTTCTTGGAACAAAATACAAATAAACTATCCATTTATTATATTCTTAAATAAAATATTCAATTATACTTTTCGTAATGTAATTATAAAGAAATATGTAAAAAAAGAAAAGTTAGTGAGTTTTAGCATACACAGAAAACGAATTTTCTGAACACTTAGTGAACTATTCATGTTAGTTAATGAATTATTGCTGTAGTATTTTACAGAAAGTAGCAAGTTAGTGACTTTTTGCTTTCTATTTCAAGTAAATAAAAGGTTTTTAAGGTTTTTAAAAGTAGTTAAAATGTAACCAAAATTTTCATTAAATTGTCAAACACATTAAAACATACAGTGAAACTTATTCCCAAAGCTAAAATTACAAAATACAGTTCACAAAATCCTTCAAACTACTAGCCCATACAACCTAAAACCATTTAAATCACTTTCATTACACTAACTTCACTTCATTATCTGCTAGATTGTTAGATTCGAACCAGAAATGAAATTCGTCAGGTCGGTTTGACAAAGGTTTGGCACCAGGTCTTTCTTTTTTTAAGTGGGATCGTCCAGGAAGACGAATAAACCTTCGGCAAAACCATGTCACTAGCCATAGTACACGAACCAGCTTTCTTATTACAAACCCCCACCGCCGCTTCCCCTCAGTGTTCTTTTTACCTTACGCATACTATAACATCGTATGCCACTTACGTCAACAAAACAGCATGTTAACCAGCTTCTAAGTTAATAAAAATGTAAGTCATGTTGTTCTGAGTTTTCTGACACTAAAATCAGTATAAAATCCGATCTCTATCGTTTCTTTGTAACCTTCTTTATTAAGTAATGTGGTAGAAACTAATTTCACACAAACGGTAACAAAACAATGTTCAATTTAAACTTTCGCAATCTTTAGTTTATAATTTATAAGAAATTACGGGACTTTATTGCATATTTACGTTATTATTTGATTTCCCGACGTTTCGAGTGCGTTACAGCTCTCGTGGTCACGAGTAGACTGCTTTACTGGAACTACCGCCGCTAATTGAGGGTAGGATCCTCGTCTACCCTCAATAATTCGCCTTCAGAATCAGGAATGAACAGTCAGCGACACGCAACACTAACAACATCTTCGTACGGAATTACCAGATCACAACGTTTCACACAACTACTAATTACGGGTTTCTACGAGGCCGAGAGACAAAAACCATCCTAACGATTGAAATTACGGTACCTACAGATTTCTAAAGTCTCTTGGACCATCTGCTTGTAGTAGTGGCGTTTGCTAGAAAGTTCTTTATGATCGTGTAACTCAATCGGGTGATTCGTTCCAGAGTATAGTAAATATTCCGCTACCGCTGATTTGTGCGCCTTCCATGTACGGCAAAAAGATGGGCTGTTTGCTGACATCCAGTACTTTTCAGAGCTTCCCTTTTGAGCTCCTCTTTCTTACAAGATAACCGTTCTGTGTTAGCACCCCCTGAACATGCTTCAGCTCGCCTTGCAAATGTTTAAGGTCACATAGATCATTAGCTCTATTTGTAAGAGAAGAAACTACAGATTGTTGGTGGAGAGGGTGATGGTGTATGATGTAGCGTTTAAATATCTCTCCATGTTCGTGGGCTTCCTGTAGACATAATGCACCAAAAACCGTCAGGTTTCACTTTAACAGGACACCTAAAAACGCTAAGGACCTATTGCTCTCAATTTCGTTAGTGAACCTGATATTAGGGTACATGGAGTTTAATTTTCACGTAAATTGTTATAAATCCCATTCATAATGCAGAAAACATGTCATCCACATAACGCTTTCTCAGTTCTATACCGCTAGCTTGTAGATCAAACGTGCTTTCAAAGTGGTCCATCTAGATGTTAGCCAAAACCAGCGCCAATGACTACTCCGTCGATCTGGAGGTGGTGGTCCACGGTATAAAAAGTTTCTCTCTATACAGGTTTTCAGTACCTAGAACAAGATACTGTTCTGGTGGTTCATTGTCCTTAAGCCTTGTTTTCACTACGTCAAGACAGTCATGGAGTGGGACTTTTGTAAAAAGAGAATCCTTGTCTAGGTTTACAATAATACCACCTAGTTCCAGCTCTACTGTCTTAATTCTGAAGACTCATTGAGGGTAGACGTAGATCCTACCCTCAATAATTGAGGGTAGGATCTACGTCTAAATAAAATAATAAGGGAAATACGTGATAAAGTTCAATAATTTCATATAAATTAAAACAATGTTCTTCCGCACCAGTGGCTAGGAGTGCATTGATCAAAAAATTTAACACGCAATTAGGGAAGAGCGCGTATAAAAAAATTATCAAGTCGAATAATTGAAGATCTCATTTTAAATAACGTACGTTAGTTACTTTTTTAAGGTTATAAATCGCATAACGACTGTTCACTTTCATTTAAAAATAACTATGATTAGTTAGTGACTTCAAAAGAATCGAACATTAGGGATGCTTCGTATGCAAAAAGTAACTAAGTGATCTTGATGAGCAGTGATTGCTAAAATATTCGTGAAATATTACATCTAATAATACTCAAGTGTAGTTAGTTAATTACACCACACTCGTTCTTTGCTATATACATCAGTTAATGACTTCTGACATTACTATATCTCCGAAAATACATGGAAAATATTATTTTTTATTTTCTCATATGGTAGATAATGGGTTTAGAAACACTTTGGCATCATTAAGTCAATTTGCCCAAAATTCGAGTTAGTGACTTCTTCCTCTACAACGACGATATTTGAAAATGATTTTCAACAATCAGACATTCAAAAATACCATAATACAGAGGGCCACCCCTCCGAAGGAGGTCGAATTTCCGGCGAGGCCGCGCCGGAAGTGACGGCATGTTTACAAATCGTGGCGGGAACGTCATCGCGAATTTTAAGCAGATGATGTGACGAAAAGAAAGGATATTACGTACGATACAGGTGATGGATGGTGGAGTACCAGAACAATAATAATGGCTCTTAAGATTTACTGGAATTAGACGCCTAGATTTCCAATCGTAAGTGGTTTGATCGGGTTTTCCATTTTCAGAAAAAGGATGGTTGGAACTTTTTTCTATACAATCATAAAATAAAGTAGGTATTGTATATGCTGCATAGAGTCTGAACTTTAAAATTAAGAAATTGTAATTCATTTATTATTTTATTATTGAGAGCTAGTGTGTTCCAATGTGGGCAGAATGAGTCGAGCTAATCTCTCCACTGCCGCCGCGGTCTTTTTATGATATAAAAAAAAACAAAATTAAATATTTGTCTTAAAACCTATTTATTCTTCTTTACGAGAAATACTTGTAGGTACTGTTTAATTCTTAGTCTGGTATTCAGAGTACTCAAGCGTAAATCGTGTCTCAAGCGGGGGTTTATCCCTTAATTAACTTTTATAGAGATCTGTCAAAAATCTCAAGAGACTTTGCTTGATTTTTGACAGATCTATAAGTCTGAATGTGACTCGCACAAGCCTGAATTAATCTTCTTTCGAGTTTTCCACTAACCGTTTAATATCGACTGTCATCTTGAATCTATTAAACTTACATCATCTCATTGCCGTCAATCGGCCGAGACTGAAAAATGAAACATTATGTGTAAATCCGTAATTTATATGCGCGGCCGCGGGCAAGATGACGCCCGCACTTTTCGCAATTTTTAGGGTTGTCATTGTGCTAAAAATCCTTTATAGTATCTTAAAACTATATTGTTGAAGATTTTGTTGCATCAACACGTTGGGTGCCCCGGACGTACTGGTCCGAGTACCTGCTGCTCGCCCGCGGTCGTCGGGGCTTGGGCCTTGAATGTGTTATAAATTACTGAATCTGAAAACACTATTACTGAATAATACACACACCTCTCCATTTCGTCTAGGTTGTGATTGAAATTTCAAAACGGTAAAATTAGCGTCGTTACGGTAGTTTAATTCATTTATAAACACTATTGATTCTGTCTGACATATATTTAATGAATTTTACTCAAGGTAGAGCACTAAATTAGACTGGAGTCTATTCTATCTTTGTACCAAATTTCATTAAAATTGTTTATCACCTTTAGGCGTGAAACAGACAAGAGTTACTACCGGATTTTTTTAATTATTAGCGTCTTGAATTTCGACTTTAAAAGTTGTGGCAACCCTGAAAGCCTCCCAATTTATTTCTTAATAACATCTCGTCACAGTCTCCGTCGGTTAATTTGTTTGTTCTATAAATCGAAGACACGGAACCTATTAAAGAGCTTTTATTAAAAAGTTATCGTTTAATAGCCTTATAAAGCTTAGATAGATCAGCTTTTTGGTAGATTAATTTACTTGGTTGAAGATTAGTTTCTTTTCATTATGCCATTTTCTTGCCTTTTGCTTACAATTCAATTTGTCTGTCTCATCATGACTTTTATGGTCTAAGCATTGTTTAAACCATGGTTGTCAAATATTGGTTCAGTCTAATTGAATGCAACAGGCAAGAAATGGCATCATGTAAATGGTACTTTATAAGGCTGGGCGATAAAACTTTAAAAACACACTTTATATTCGTTCTCATTCAAGAAAAAATCGTAACTCTAGTGCATTTTTTTGAAACGAAAGGTAAGGATGATTTGTAGAATTGAGAGTCTTTTGTTTTTGGTGATTTAAAAGTAAATTATGAAATCAGAATAGATTATACGACTATAACTTATTTCAAAAATCCTATGTCTGCTATCATATTGATAGGGCGCGGTCTTACCGGCCCCTCCCTTTACTAACTGGTTATGCAACTTCTAGAACCTTAACCCTTACAAAGAAAGTAGTTTATGACCAATATGACCATATAGTATTTTTCTTGTAGTGTACCTTACTCTTGGTATGTTCCACGTCTGATCTGTTGCTCTTATTGTGAACTAGCAGCACGTCTTGGCATTGCACGGGTGTACTAATGATACTACCGGGATAAAATATAACCTATAACCATTCTGACAATCCATTCACCAATAGGTAACAGAAGTTTTGAAATCGACTTTTGAAGTTTTCCCCCCTTCAAACATACAAACCAACATTACCTCTTTTTGTTATTATATTTAGTGATAATAATAACTGTTATCTAACTTATTAATAAATTATTATTAATAACAAGAGGCCTTTAGGGAGAGCCCCGAGCATAAGGAAAAATGACTTCAGCAATGATGAATCCACCCTCACATTTTCCTGTTCTCCTGCTAACTCAAATTCAAAATATCTCTATTCAATACTAACAGCTTGGCAAGAATCAGGCAAAAACCTAGCTTTTTTAAAGCCAATCTAAATAGTAAAGCTCCAGTTAGACGCCAGTCAAACAAAGTAAGCCATGTCAGAGCAATTAATGTTTGTATGTTCTGCAGATATTGTTCTGTGTTTTTTTTCTATTTACAATGTAGTATTTACAAAAAAAAATATCTAAATATAATACGAGTATAGCAGTCATCTAGTTACCATAACACAAGCATTAAGTTGCTTAGCTTGGGACTAGATGTCGCTGTGTTAAATGTCCAAGGATATATATTTTATTTTATGAATCGTGCAAAGTTAAGTGAATCAATAACCCTAATCTAAACCGTTGAACAAACAACTCGATAAAAACAGGAAAATCATAGTAACCATTATAATTAGAATTATGATAAATGAACTAATTTTATGGAAAATTATTCTATAAATTCGATATGAAGCAATGTTTCCTTGTAGGTTTCGCTTCACAGATCGTGGCATAAAGTGTGTCAATGGGTTATTAATCTAAATAAAATGAAGTCAGGTTAGTTAGGTATTCCATTTAAATAAAACTTAACGTCTGTATTGATCTTTATGGATTTTCATTCGTTGGATGGATTCATTTTCGCTCAGAATAACAGAATAACAAAAAAAAACGGAAAAAAATGTTAGTAATTTTATATTCATTTCTATTTCAGTAACTAGATGATGTCAATTTTGTAGTTTCAGAATGTATTAATGTAATTTACAGTCACAGAATGTAACTCAAAACATAGGGTTTATGCAGAATTCTCTCATGTTGTTTTTAACAATTAAATTGAAGCAAAATTAATTTGACTTCCATAATTTAAATAGTACAAGTCATAATGACAATCAATTTGATTGTATACAACTACCAGGAAAGTTGTTTCGTGTAATTAGGACTTTATTCGTAGAAGTGTCTTTGAACTGAATCAAGAATCACGAATGAATTAACAGCAAAATTTGCTTCAAAAATTCCGCGAAAAACCTCTTTTGCCAAAAGCCTTACACAATTACTTAACCAATTTCGGATTAAAAAGATAGCATTGAACCTCATCAAGATATCCTCAGACTCGATCACTCAGGTAACATGACGAAATAAAAGTTTCACCAACATGACGAAATAAAACGAACATTGTTCTTATTTAGTTAGCAGATCGACCATTGTTGTGGGAATCACGCAAAAAACACGGGGCGGGGCCGTATCGCTGCATCGAGCGATGCAAGCGCTATCCGATACATGCCTTCCAACACTGAACCACACCGCAGAAACCATCATTCAAAACAAAACCCTCACCAACCACCAATAAAGCATAAACTCAGATACTAAACCCCAACAAACTTATTAAAGAAAATTAAATTCGCGGACGCGCGAATCCACAACGTGCGTTCCTCTCTCACGCAATTATAAACCTTTACGGCCTTGATAAAGTCTTGCAATTTTGAATTGCATCTGAAATCTTGAAAGACGATTTTGCTGTGAATGTCTTTTGTATGGAGGCTTTTGTAAATGTTTATATAGTGAGGGATGTTTATATAGAGTGGATTTTAGATAAGAGCCGAACGTATTTTCATTTTATTACCAAATTACCGATGGAAAGATAGGGCCGCGTCGATTGTGGGCCGTATCGGGAACATTAGCCAACAGGTAAATTGTATGAAGAACATTTTGTTTGCAATCTTAGTAAGAATGGCTCTACTATCTTTTACAACAAAATAGAGTCATTCTATGGTGTTCGAAATGGTTTTAATGCTGACAAATTTTAAACATAGTTCAGTTACTTTTTAGCACTACAGATTGTATTTTAGTAGCGGTAGTTTCTAAGAACTTAAAACATAAAACAAATGAATCAAGTAGGTAGGTACAATGATGTACATAATACAAGCATAAACAAATGAAAAATATAGCTTGCATCTTCTCTTGTCAACTACGCAATACCTAAAAATGCAAAAAGGTCTTTACCGTAGACTACATATGAAAATGTAAAATATCTAACATTTATATTTTTGCGTATTAAATAACCATAGAAACAAACAAAGAGCGAACGGTAATAAAAACAAAATATAATTATTGGCCGAGCGTATCCTCCATCGACACGACCTCTCGCCAGCCCTTAAATCATTGCAGCGCTTTCGAAATTCGAATTGATCTATCAACCAATAAACTGTGAAGTGCCGAGCCAATCACATAATTCTATTTCTATAAATTCTGACGAGATTGCACGGTTGTAACTCCTTAGATGGTTTCGATTCGAAATACAAATTTTGAGTTGTTTAAATGTGAAAATTCGATTGTTCGGATGAGTTATAAAATTACGAATATTTGAATTTAAAAGTAATAAAAATAGTACTTAACTAATTATAAAATTGTAAAACTTTTAAAGTTAGGCAAAAGTTAAGTTGTCAGATAAAATACAATGATGTAGATAATATAAGTAAGACCGAGATATTTTTTAGTAGAAAAGAAATCAATTTGGCTACAACATGGTGATGGTTGGTTTAAATGTATTTTTTATTAATCATAAAAATATAAGATAAATACAATACAATAGAACTAAATATCTGATCAACATACTCGACATTATCACTAATGGTACTCAAAAAAATGTGTTCACTATTAAAAATAAAAACATCTTTTTATCATACCATCACTTTTAATGGCCTGATTTTAATCTTTCAAAATGTCACACTATGACAGGTAACTGTTATTATGACAAACAAATAGTTTAAAACGAAAGACAAATACAAGTAAACTCTATGGCAATAGAAATACGAGCTAAATTTGTAGTAGCTAATGTGCAGTGACGTTTGGTTTGACATCCGGCGCGCGCGCACCCGTAACGTCGATTACTCGATAATTTCAGAAGATTATATCAGATTTTGACAACACTACTTATTTCTAAGTACTCATTTTAATGTGTAATGTTTGATGGAAAAATAATAGCTCTGTTGTATTATATCTTTCTATTCTATCTTGAACTAGATCTATGGAACCCAAATCTGTTAAAAATATACTTAACTGCTACCATTTGATACTACAAAAATAATAATAAAAAAAGCTTACAACTGGATTGCACAAACCATGATCGCGGGCAGACTAACAGTCAGTTTTAAAAAGCTGTCTTTCTCTGGTTTTGCTTACTGTTGGTTGATATTTGACACATTTTGTACGGAAGAAACGTCAAATATCTACCAACAGTAAGCTAAACCAAAGATAGATAGGTTACTGAGACTGGTTGTTAGTTGTCGGGATACAGAACACTTACAATAGTGACGTTCTTAAAACTGGGGAATTCTATTGCCTGTTTCAGTGCCAGGGAAAGAAGCAGGCAAAAAGCTGGTGGTGCGGGCCTAGCATTTTTTTAGTGGTCCAATAGTATTAACTGAACTCACTCGGCTAACACGGACCTTAATATTTAGATAGGACAAGAAATAAATAGGATAAAGTAAGGAAGATTACTGCGTCTTTATTTCGCCATTTTGGAAATTCTATTTGTGCTAACCAAATAGACCATCAGTGTTTTACGGACAATAAATCGTCGCGGACAAATTCTATATCCACACCTTATAAGCGTTATCGCCGCGATGGTATCGGGACAAAACGAGCGTTCTACCTTCAAACAATGCTGCGTGGGCGCAGATTACAAGGAACAATAGCTGCGCCTGCACATGGACGCTTGCATCTTCAGCTTCTGAGTAAACCCACACTATACACGATGCATTAATAATAATAAAGTAATCAGTAATGCCACTTTAGACATTGTTCAATTAAATATCATTTTTAAAAGACAATACTTTTAAATTAATTAATTGAACTCGAAAATTACTATTACTATTACTACTAGCCCATCTTGTCCCACTGTTGGGCAATGGCCTCCCCCCGATTTCGCTAGTCACGCCGATCCAGTACTTTTGTCTGCCAGTCCCTCTCATAGGCGTCTAGATCGTCCCGCCATCTCATCCGAACTCAAAAATGTATCTAATGAAAATACAATAATTAAAGCTATTCAGCAAGATAAGCAATTGTTCGTTCGTTCGTGAGCAACTCTGTGTCCAACTCTGGTGACGGAGTTTTTAGGCCACCTGAAGACCTCCGTCATGGCTTAACGATTTTCAAAGCAGGGATCGTATTAACGTGCCCTCCGAAGCACGGAAGCGCTTAATTGTTATTGCAACTTGCGGTCACCATGTACAAGTTGTGACAGCTCAGAACGTTGCATTTTTGACTATAGGCATAGCTATAGTTAATATAACCTGAGGTTAATAGGGAAGTTACTAATGTGTTACTAGGGAACTCAAGCAGTACTCTCGATGTTTGACTCTATTATTTCATTAGATCAAATACAGCAAATCTCTCTGATTTCGGAATGATGATGATGAAAAACAAGATAAGGAAAATAAATCACACATGTGTGGACACAGTTTATCTCAATCCGATCGCGCTCGGGCCATATTCGAGTCCGTCAGGCTTGTTAGCTTCGAGGAAGCGAACTTTTATTTATTTGTAATTAGAATGGACTTAGAATCACATTTGAATTCAAATATTTGAATTTCGAACTTTGCTGTGCTGCCATCTGTTATTTAAGTACGAAAAGAACAAACTTCTACTTTTTCAGCTCTCGTAAAACAACTCAATGAATTAACTCTGTATTGAACATAGAATAAGAATATAAATTAAGAATATTTATTTTAAGTAAGTACAAAATTTAAAACAAATATATTATATAAAATAAAACAAATATTTACACATGAACGTTATTTACAGTATTTTTACACATGGTAATATAATCACTAGTAGGTAGGTATTAAGGCCATATTAAGAAATTCTAATTAAGTAAAGTGAACGCAAAGCCCAATTGCCAGTAAACCTTATTGAATACCTATTACAAAATACTCGGTAGCAACATTCATCGATACCCATTAATAGTTTGTAATACACAAACACGTATATAATTAAACTAAAACATTGTGTTTATCTTATCTCCCATCAGCCATTAACGGCTCAAAAAAACTATAACCTACAGAACAATGTGTAATGTAAAACCTACGGGACACACGGTTACGAAGAATGAGAAACAATTTTACCAACATTTGAAAATTAAAGTAAGTGGGTGACGTGGGTGTATAGGTAATGTTGGTAGGTATTTTTAATATTTAACGGATTTCAAAATAGGAGGTTTCATGTACTTAACATAATTCTATGTAGGTATGTTCAACGATTATTCCGTCAATAGTGAGCAGAATTCATTTTTCTTTGTTCGTAATTTCTCATAAAATTCTTTGAGGATCTAATGAGGAAGTGAACTCCAGATTAATGTATGTACAAAGATGCACCTCAAGAGAAAACAATTCCGAAGTTGTTTTTCCACTTGTTTATATCATGCTAAAAACCTTTTTTTACATAAACTGTCAGCATACAGTGTTGCTCATACTTTATTTTTGAAAAAGAAATGTAATTATTTTATTGAATTTTCGGAAATTACCGTACACACAATCAAATTCAGAACTTCTCTTCTCTTTCACCACCTAGACTGATATCCAATCTATCCGTATGTCTAAAACTCCTATCTGTCGATCTAAAACGCTCTACACAATCGCACAATCTTAGTCACCCGTAACCGTACACTGCCTGTCAAAACAAACGTACTGTCCTTTACAAAACAAAAACCAACACAAACAATATTACAACTTATTCGATAAAGAATACGACTTCGAATTCAATTAGAATCGATTCTGACAGCCGTATCCGTCATCCGATGAATCGATATGCAAGTGTCAAAATCATAACCTCAAAATATATCACAGATTTATCTTTTTTAATGTTGTGGGCTACCAGCAGTGACATTTCGTTTGTTTTGTTTTATTCGAGATGTTAACAATTTATTTGGGATTTAGTTTATTCAAAGACAAAACGATAAAATCTTCAAAACTTTTAAAAACTACCTACTTTTTTACTTAGAGATCGTATTATAGAATTTAACATTCATAAAATGTATAGGTTATGATTGAAATCATGATAATTTAAAAATATAATTATGTTTGTTTTGTTTTAAAAGTACATTCAAAATATCATTGCATAAAATGGCACGAACTTCACTAGTATCTCAACAGTCGGATTGAATTTGACTAACGGGCGATCAGCGCTCGCGGCAATCGAATAAAACAATCGAGACTAGTAGAAAATAAACGACATAATCGCTTGAATCGATCACGAGAATCGAGAGGTTGTTAACAATTGACGCCTTACTATTTATGCTTTGGAGATGAAATGGATCGCGGGCCGTAGGTCGAGACTCTACCATTACTGAGACTTAAACCTAGTGCTGTACGAATACGGCTGAAAGTCCCTTGTGTAACAATAAATGAACAATAGCCTAGTAGAGATGAGACAGGTGATTAGGTTACAAAATGTTCCTACACCTAGAGAGATGGTTAAAATACGTTTTGCTCTGTGTTTTTCTCAATGAATAACGTAAGAACATGTTATCGTGGTATTGGACTTGTTTCTGTATTGTTTAACACGACGTGTGTTAAGACGGCTTTATTTTCGATCGTAAATTGAAAACTTGCGTCTCTGTTTTCTAACCTTTCTCGTTTAAGAATGAACAAGAATGTAAAAGATAGGCAAGTAATATACCTATTATAAATTACTAGCTGCTCCCCGCGGTTTCACCCGCGTAAGTCCCGTTCCCGCGGGAATATCGGGATAAAAAGTAGCCTATGTTACTCGTGGATAATGTAGCTTTCGAATGGTGAAAGAATTTTTAAAATCGGTCCAGTAGTTTTTGAGCCTATTCATTACAACCAAACAAACAAACAAACAAACAAACAAAGTTTTCCTCTTTATAATATTAGTGTAGATATAGGAAATCTAGGGCCATGGATGTAGGTACTTATATCACTTTATTTTAAATTTTATTTATATATTTCAAGATACTGGAGTCTGCAAAATCTTGTCTTGGTGAGGCCGGCCACCCGCGAGGGCACACCTGTTGGCTATCACAATCGGACTCCAATTACAATGTTATTGTTCTGATTAAACATTACCTCCATTGAAGATCTCTCTCGATACTCAAGATATACCGAAAGTATTCAGATCTTTTAGATTGAAGGTGCTTTGAAAGTAAGGCAGGGAGTTAGATGCACCGCATTTCCCCTTAAATAATACGTAGGTGTATTTTGTCCCTTTCAATTAGGTATATTATGTTGTCTTACTTTGAAATATGATACGGTAACTAACAAAAAGTTAAAGCAGTTGTAGGTAATTTTTGACACTAATTTAACTTGAAATTAAAATAGGTTTAAGTATGTTAAACTATTTTAATCTAATTAGGTGGGTTACTAAGCTACACCACTGATTTATATAACCAAAAACTAACTTGACCTTAAAGCTTCAGAATAGATAACAGTTAAACACTTCTAAAAATACTTCTTATCTTAAAGTGCCTTGATCAGGTATGCATAAAGGGCATCCACCGGAAAAAAGTAATTGAAAACAATTAATTTACGAAACAAATAACCAATTTCTTCAGAATCTCAGCATCGGCCGCTTAATCGAATTAAAAATTCAACCTTTCCCCATTGTTCCGTGATCAGATAACCCTACCAAAACAAATAGCTCTAATTACGTCTGAAACTCGGTTAGACCCAAGTCATTTCTATTTGGTAGATTAATTTCTGCATCAATCAGTGGCCGGACAAATTGAGGGAGTTATTTTTTCGATTAGAAGGCTATTGTTTAATCACGGTTTAATGGAAGATAGCATCAGAAAGTTGAGCGTGTTTTCACTGAGCGATAAAGCAACTTGTCTGGATTGCGTAAGTGCTTTATTTGTTTGCATGGTCTGGTCTATGTTATTTTGCCTATATCAATTAAACTCTCAGACTCAATCTCAAAATGTATTTGTTCAATAAGATCATTAGACCGCTTAGACGCGTCACGTGATCACGTCCTTAAACCTAGGGGATTTTACTGTCTCTTCAAAATCTTTAGTGTAATCATTTACCAACAAAAGCTGGAGGCTTACCATGAGCCTCCAGCTTTTGATTAAATAATTCAGTTTAGGTTCTAACTGTCATAAATTAACGTCACTTACGTCAGCGCCTTAGCTTACCTACGTCAAAAGCGTCACTAAAGGACCTAAACTGGATCGCTTTTAACGGTCATTTGTCTACTGTTAAACTGAAATTTGTTGTTTGTCGTCTCGACGCGTGCATGTAAGCCCTGTACTTAACAAAAGTCAAAAGTCAAAATATATTTATTCAATAAAGTCATATTAGAGACCACTTTGACACGCCACGTTCTTAAAACTAGGGGATTCTATTGTCTGTTCCAACGCGACTCCCTACACCAGGGAAAGAAGCTATAGCTATATAGGTAGATATATAATATAATAACGTGTAGGTACCTATTGTAAGTAAAGACGGATCTCAAATCTTTGGTCTCATATGTAAATAGTGCTATCAAATGACTGACGTAGATTAATTACCGGCTATCTTATCGCAGCGTCCATTAAGAAAAATATAACGTTATCTGCCGCTTATCTGTCAGAGAACTGTCTCAATTGATCCAGTTACCAAAATGGCTGTCGAATAATATTTTACAAATTGTAGTTTTTAGAAGCACTTGTTCTAGATTTATAAAGGCTACTACACAATATGGCGGCAGCAGTGCCATATGCCACCGGGTTTATGTCGCCAAGCATCAAAAAGTTTTTTAAATAAAGATATAATCATTAATTCTGAATACTCAAAGAAGCACAATCAGTGGAACGAGGGAAGGGAGGTCCCTGTCCTACAGTGGGAAACAACAGGCTTTTAATAAAAATAAAAAAACTCAAAGCTTTTCCTCCACAAGTTCATTTGAAATGACACACTTGGTTAGCAATGTTTTAACATCAGTACATGATAACGTCAGCCCGATAAGCCACGGTACGACCATCTAAGTAGATCTCTTTGTTGTTACTTTGTTGGGTCTGAAGTACAATATCGGTTTTACATGCAACATTCGATAAACTTAATAAGAAGTAAACAATTAAAAATAAATAAACTATGTTAACAACAGATCATTGATATAAATATCTCGACATTGCTGTTCTAGTAGGTATAGTCGCAATACGAAAAGGTTGACCAGTTTCACAAACTTACAAGCACGTGTTACCTTTTTTAACTGCGTACCAACAAGACAGTTGTGTCAAATATTTATGAAACCTAGCAAGCAATAACAGTATTGAATTTATTTGGCTAGTACGCTCAGATAATAATGTCTATGCTAATAACAACAACTTTCGGTAATGAGTAGGTAATTCAATTTTCGAAGCACAAAGAGACACTTCTGTTTTCGAAAAAACGTACAGAACAAAATTAAGAATAAGATAATTATCTTATTCTGAGAATTGAGACGTCGTATCATGTCAGGGTGCCGTGTGGCATCTGATAATGGAGGGTATCGGGGGTCACGGCATCGGGCAGATTAGGACGATTGTGGACTCCAGTGTTGATCGCCACGATTAGTTACATTTTAAGGAAAATGTAGAAGTTTTCTCATTATTAAGTCCCATTTACACGATACAAGATCACGACAGAAAAAAATATCACCTCAAAAGAAAAATTCCTCATACTGACTTGACTTTGATGAAGTTACTTTAAAAATCTATAGTCGTTTTAACAAGAACATAAAGAACGCACAAAAAGAGAGTTATATAGAGATAGATTAAAGACAAGATTTAAGAGATGAGAACTCTCGTACATTAATGAGTGGAGTTCATTTTGTACCTTAGCCTTCAAAATGCAGCTATTATTCTGTATTTTTTTTTAATTATTCATGATTAACGTAAAATCGGCTAATAAACCTCAACAAAAAGCAGGTAGGCATAGGCATAGACAAACATTTACAGGTGTTAATCATATTAATAGTATAAAAGTAGTCCCAAGAAAAGATGGAAGGATTGTGTGAGGGATAACATGATTAAGAAAGGTGTGTGTGCTAAGATGACGTCTCATAGAGGGAAATGGAAGAAGAAGACATGTTGTGCCGACCCCACATAGTAGGATAAGGGCAGGAAGAAGAAGAATCATATTAATAGAATAAAGTAGAGTCAACTAAAAATTATATGACGAAACATCACAAATAGAGCAAATGAACCGTTGACATAGCAGATGGTCTGTTATCAGTGCGATATACAGGATGCTGTCGATACTCTATCGCTCATTATTTTATTTTTTAATTCACCAGATAAGCAGACAGTGATAGCGATAGTTATCAGAACGACAGAGCGGGATAGAGACAGCGTGATGGCCGCATGGACCGATCTGATAAAACAATTAGGTGTTGGAAAGTTTTATCTGTGACCTTTTATTTGACCAGTGATAATGTTTAGTTAGATCTACAAAAACTGTATTCGAATAGTATTGATGCTGTAACCACGTCATCATGACAAAAATACTTGTATCTCTGTATTGAATCTCGTCACTTGCCTACCCATATTTACAGATAAATATACTTTATTTACAGAAACTAAACTAATACATAACTGTACAAAATACAAATAGAACCAGTTGAGCCATCTAAGGACCGTTGCAAACGGTCTATAGGTAGCTCAACTGATTCAAACCACTGCCAGACGGAAGCGTGCCCAAGACACTGGCCGCATTGCCAGATAAATAATTCATATTCACTACATCGACAATATTCTAAATCGACAATTTATTAACGTAAGTAATATCCCGTAGTATGTATAAATAATGTATAGATACAACTCACGATAGTTTTGTAAGTGAAATAGGTATAGGTATACTTAGATTTAGTGAAAATAACATCTAATACCATAACATCTGGTTACCATAACACAAGCATTATGTTGCCTTAGCTTGGGACTAAATGATGCAGTGTGGTATGTCCAAGGATATTTATTTATTTATTATACAATTTCGGTGTGCAATCTTCCTTCATTTGACCACTCTTTATTTACAGACTAAGGGTCTTATTCATAAAAACTTGACAATTTAATATAGGGTTAAAGAACGTTTTAGAACGTTTTTTTCTTGTCACTCATATGTCAACGAAAAGAGATAGCAACAGATTTAATATGCGTTTTAGCTAATACAGGTTTTAGGTCGAATATGCACAATGGGGTAAGCCAGTAATTTATAACAAACTCTTATAGATACAATATCAGAAGCTGCAGTATCATCCAAAATGGAATTAGCGTTGCAAATTCGGACGTGAGAACAGTTATCAGTTCGCATCCCGTCTGCTATTATTCACAGATAGGGCACGACCACACGAATCTGATGACGATCCTGCGATACCAATGGGAAACTTTGGAATACTATTTTTCATCTAATTTAGAAGGGAATACCTAAGTCTTGTAATGAACAAGAGAACCGACATGGTTATCGCTTCTTCAGTCTATTAGAATGATTCGTCGATTAGAGTCTAAGAAATGGAGACCAAAACTCAGGAAAAAAATGAAATGAAAAATGAATGAGTACCCCAGTGAGCGGTAGACATTTCTTTCAGAACTTTATGTAATTCTATAGATCCTTTGAAGATGTCTAATAGTCAGAGGTATGTCCAAATACACGCCCACATTTTGCAGAAAATGTGCAAAATCGTTCTTACAATACATTTCTACGAGTTACCGTGTCTTAACATAAAGATTATAAACTATCTTCGGCTTATAAGCCAACGATTAATGTCTTCAAAGTGTAGGGTTTTTAATTAATTCTACTGATCATTAAAATTAATTAGTTTCTAACATTTAAATTTGAAAGCGTTAATCGACGTTCTTAAACATTATAAGTGTTATCGTTACATCGGTAGCGATTAGGAATTACGCTATCGATGTATACATAATGTATACATGTGTATACATCTAATCAATTCACAACACGATGTGTCCGAAACTTGGAAAGATTAGAATCTTTGGAATCGCAACATCATTTAAATAAGGAAAAACACAGTTACTCTACAAATACCACACATTATTACACAATTGCTTAGTTTGGGACTAGATGACGATGTGTGGAATGACCAAGGATATTATTTTATATTGTGTTTTTAATAGACTAAAATGATGCCTTCTTAAGATCAAATAAATGTCTGCTAAACCTTTTAATTCAATGATACTATTGTGCATGAAAAAAAAAATTGACCAAAAATAATATAAGGTAAAAATTGTTCTCTAAAAATTCTAAGTAGGGAATTCAAATTTAGGTACACACAATTTCAGACATTAGTTATCGATTTTGATATTATCGCTTGTATATAATAATAATAATAATAATAAAGTTTATTTCTTCACAAACGTTATATATCAATAGATATCATTTGATAACAAGATTATATTAGCAGACAAATATCTAGGTTTTATTTAAAGAAACTAAACTAACACTATTTATAATTATATATCTTTTTATTATTATTATTAAAATTAGGTACACCTGAAATAAACTCAGGCTTTACATCTTTACTAGATGATATACAGCGTCAGGAAGAAATCTTTGCCTACACTTAACGGGACACTGTAGTGCCTGGGACATTGTTGAGTTACACCTAAGGATCGTTACAATGGTCTAGGTAGAATTAACATTGCCAGTCAGCGCGTTATCAATAGATTAGTTGTAGGTGTTAATATTATTTTATTCCTGGGTAGGTAGTTCTTCGTATTATAAGTTTTATTGCGTAAAAAATCAAATTTCTAAATATTGCGATTTTTTATATAAATAGATAGATATCGTTATATTTAGTCGCATGTTCATGAACTGTATGATCTAATCTCTAAAATTCAAAACAGTTCTAAATACCTCTTGCATTCCCAAAAAGACAAAATCCCACAAACTTTTATCAAAAGATCATTTCGTGACCGAAAAATGTGAATCTCCAAATAAACGCATCAAACATCTCCATCTTGCAACTTTGACAACGCGACTGTACATCTTAAATCAACTCAAAGGAAACGAACCCTTAATCCATTGCAATAAAGATTATTAGTCTCTGAATATTTACAAACCCACCTCTATTTTGACAACTATTTTATACGCAATCGTTCTAAACTCAACATTCTAATTTCACTTTTATTTTATCATGTTAAAGTTCAATTTGGTTAGACTTGTCGTTGATCTCGGTACAGATACAATCACAAGTTTTATCAATTCCTGGGACAATAAATTAAATGAAATCTGTGTTCGCGATCACAGTCGAAGTAAACATTGCTAAGCTTAATTGGGATCGCATGATCGCTTACAATAAGGTATTGGACACGATTTTGGAAGTAGATGTAGGTATACTAAGTAAGTACATACATACTTACATTAAAAGGACTTTGTTAGGATTAAACCTAATTTATACCTATTTTTCTGTACCTGATTGTACCAAAATAAATATTTATAAAAATAACTTATAATTCATTTACATGTGAGTATGGTCACTCCTCGCCGGCGCGTTTCACTTTGTTTTGTTTTAAATTAATACAATTATTAAAAACACGTTATATTTTTAATTTTACTAGAAAGTACGTAAGATAGGTATTTTTATTTAATTTAAATTATAAAACCTTGCGATAGAAACTCAAATGTAATCTTGATAAAGTAGCCCAAATACGATAGTTTATCCACGATGGATTAAATCGGTCCGTCGATAGCGATAGCCATCTAAAGATAGGCAGTTGGTATCAGGTAATTCGGTATCTACTTGTACAAATATGTAGGTAGTAGGTACAAGCGCAAACAAAAATGATTGATATCTTTTTTCAAAAAGTATTTAAATACAATTCAATGTAACACGAATAAATAGGTGATGAATAAGATCAATTATCATTTGGATACTTATTGGGACATGCCTCTGACTGTCCCCTTAGATGTCTTTAAAGTATTTACGATGCAGTTTATCATTTTTAATTTAGTGGTTATACCATACCTATATAAATAAATAAATATCTTAAATACTACACAGTGTCATCTAGTCCCAACCTAAGCAACCTAATGCTATAATTCTCAATTTTTTCTCTCAAATTCTCAAATACGATAATTTCAGCTCAGGATCGATCTTTTTATTTATTTTAGTGTAAACTTAAGTAACCGTAAGATCGCGTGTAACATGCCAATAACTTCATACAACTACGTGCAGCAGTGTACGCATAATCCATCAGTAAACATCCTACATCCATGTAATTTGATCTGTATCGGCAGCGCCTAATCGGGGATTTATCGACGGATTGCATCGACAGATAGCCGCTGATCGATCATGCCCGATACACATTTAGATAGCGATCCTTATCTCTAGATTTATTATTTAGCTTTATAATGTTTAGATTCCATGAAAAGTTTTTATGTGCCTGTAATTTATATATTTTGTTATTCAAATGAAAAAATGAAAATGATCACGACTGTATGCCAAGCGGTAGACATTTCTTTCAGATCTTTGCGTAATTCTTTAGATCCTTTGAAGATGTCTTATGGGGTAGTCAGAGGTAAATATGTCCAAATACATATTGGGTACATGGAACTGAAATTAGTAAACTACAAAATAAATGCATAAGAACTGATTAGTGTCGCCATCTGTTATCAAAGTAAAGCACTAAGGCACATTCTTCACGGCTTTATTTCCGTTAAAAATACTTATTTTGATTTCCAAAATCGATTGATTTATTGTACAAACAGGAAGGTTATTGACTTCCGCCATAGTTGCCCGGTGGAAAATACGAGGTAAATTAGCTTAAAATTGATTACGTACGTGTCATACAATTAGGTATATAATAGGTGTACTCTTCATTTGTCATAATAGGTATGAAAATCTTCATACGATTTTGTTAATCCAAACATAAATACATATAGGTACAAAAAAAACTGGTTATGTGTGGCAAATAATATGAAAACAATGATGTTATTTCATTCGTCCATTGTAAACAATCTGCTTTAGCTCATAATGAAGGGCAAAATATCTGGCAAAAGAGGGGTTGGAAGACGCAGAACATCATGGCTTCGAAACATTAGAGAGTGGACAGGAGTAAAGAAAGGTGAAGATCTGTTTAGGCTAGCACTAGACAAAGAAAAATTTAGCAAGATGACAGCTAACCTTCAGTAATGGAGAAGCACTAGAAGAAGAAGATTGTAAACCGATAATTATAAGTACTTAGTTCATCGTATCCTCGAGTAAAATAAATCTTATTCAAATAATCTTAAATAAGCTTTCGTGCACGTTTACCCGATTACTTCAACCATTATAACAGGCAATAGAGTCACCCAGCTTATAAAACTGAACATTTTAAAGTTATCCTTGAGGTCCTAAAGAAATAAACACAATAATTACGCAGATATTTAGTTTTTCCATAAAACGACATTGATTTATATATGGGCTATGAATATAAATGATGCTAAACCTAGCTTTAATGTAAATATAAATATATATGGGTTAAATAAAATTGATAAATATCTTTATATCCTAGTTGAGTAGGCATTTACTTCTAATTTTATTATATTAAAACATTCAATGTTATAAAATCACATTTTTAAATTTATATTTCAACTTGTATTTTTTTGTTTTAATTTATTAAAATGTTAATTATTTATATGCAAATAAAGGCTTAGGTCATGTAAAATTTAAATGAACCATCAGAGGACAAAATCTTGACATTATTATCTTAGGTATAATATTAAAAAACCACAACTATTATTATATATTCATAGAACGGCCATTTAAATCAGTGCCTCTGAAATTTACATTTTAAACATACGAAATACCTCCTACGCTATAAACGCTATTCAAATCAAATACGAAGTTTTAAAATCCAAATATGTATATAAATATAAAACCAAGTTAAATGCCTACCCCATTATGCATATTCGACCTAAAACCTGTATTAAACCTGTATTAGATAAAACGCATATTAAATCTGTTGCTATCTCTTTTCGTTGACTAAGTGTGACAAGAAAAAAACGTTCTTAAAACCTGTATTAAATTGTCAAGTTTTTATGAATAAGACCCTTACTCTTTAAAATAATATTAGTTTATTTTAAAACAATGTCAAGATCGTGGCCTATTCAATCTATTTTTAGCATCATTTTTAATATTCAATTTAAAGGTGTTAAAAATTTAAAATGCATTTTATCTTTTTTAACGATCTGATTTTATAAAACCCAAAAAAGACTTTGTTAAAAACGAATCGCTTTACAAGTTAAAATAAAACACCAAATACCCAAACGAAAATTAAATATTATAGGCCATTATTAACCGATAAGAAAGTTTTTTGACAGATTTGTATGCACAAATAAAATAAAGACATAGATAAGCGCCACTTAATTAACGTTTAAATCCCTTTTCGGGCGTAAGATCATCTTATTAATGAAATATAATTTAAAAGCTACTCAAATGGTATTTGACATTTATAAGGATAGTTTCACACGCACCCCAATGTTAAAACCAGTAGCGGTCACTGAGACCCATTGCTGTCAATAGCCGGCACGCTTCACCGTGGGAACAGAGGGGTTAAATGACAATATGGCCAGATTTGAGGGACACAAACATGGGGTGCTGGGATTTTCTATTTAAAATTAAGTGATTCTCGCTTCATTTTTAAACATCGATATTTGGATGTTAAATTTACCATATAGGCTAGACTTTGGCAAGACGACTTGAAAGTTTTGCACATATTTAATGTGCAAAATTTTAAAGTCTTTTTGCCAGTTTTATTTTTTAAACCATTTAGGTATATTTTAAAAGAGGTATTATACTCGTAGTACTTTAGGTAACTACCCTATAAATTAGAACTTCTCATAATTAATTACAGATTGGAATTGAGAACAATATCATTAATAAATAAATAAATAATATTAAGAAATAAATATCTGTGGACATTCCACACATCATCCATCATCTAGTCCTAAGCCAAGCAACTGAATGCTTGTGTTGTGGTAACCAGATTACTGATATTACTTTTATTTATTTATATAAGTATATACAAATATTAACAAATTATAATATTGTATTAAACAATAGTTTAAAGGAAACGATAAAGATATGTTAAATGACCAAACTGTTTACATTACGTTAAACAAGGCATATCATCTTACTGTAAGCCGAGGTTTCTGTAAAGCGCTTAGGGTTATGTTACATGCGCGTGCGCAGGCTGCGTAATAAAAGAACGTATGGCAACATTGAATCTACTGATGTCATGTCATGGAATGTAACAAGTACTTTTTAAGATTTTTATTAAAGTTTATTTATTTTTATTATCATTTAAGTACATTTTTATAAGTACTTTACGTACTCAGTTTACTAGTAAACTGGAAGTTAACTGAAATGCACGGACCGAAGCCGAGTGTTATTATTATGTAAAATGTTGGTTACAAAAATAACTGCTAAGAAGGTAAGGAAGCTCCATATGATAGAGTAATATTATAAATTTTAGAATTCAAGTTAAAATCTAGTTTTAAAGGTTAAGTATTTATCGTTTGTAAAGCTTTTAAGTTGCAAAACACTGTTATAATTTATTACTTATACCTACGCTTTTAAGCCTGCCTAGATTATAATAAGTAGATAATAAATTATAACAGTGTTTTGACAAAATTATGACATATTATGTCGGTGTCTAGAAGTCTAATCTGATGAATATCCTGTATAATACCGTAAAGCTACCAGATTTCTTTAAATACCCAAAAAAAACGTCCATACACTTCACAAGACATCCCTCCACCAGAAACAGTCGCATGCGCAGTAATTTGCGTACAAGTTGGCACACAATACCCTTTGATACACCGCCCGTATCAGGTGTACTGTCGCGTACAAATTGTAACTCATGTACAACAAGATAGATTGCACTTTTGTTCGCGACTGTTTATGTGATCTTGATGTTATTCAGCTGTTTGTAATTTTGACGTCCGGTTTTATGTGAATTATTTTGGTGTAGTTTATTGATTTGTATGTAAAGATGTGTTTACAGAAAGAAAACAAAATTAATCAGAACTAAGGGTCCAAATACGGAGTTACATGAACCTATCTAACAAAAAAAACTCTATTTTCCGTATTATTATCCATTCCGTTTAATGTAGTCAACATGATCGCCAACTATTTCGAATCTAAATAGATTCGAAAGTGGAATTAAAAAATATTATGTAGGTTCATAATTCATTATGTATTTTGTTTTTGTAAATGGTAACGTTCTTGTAAATAGACATTTAAGCATTTCAAGTATCAAAATTATCACTCATTCATTTAAAAATTAAAAATCAACATAATAATGTAGCCTTTTAAAATAATTTATGAAAAAAGAGGTTTGATTCCACTTTCTGAAGCCAATTTCAAACACGGAATACAATATTTAAATTTGGAACCTCGATTTGATCTCACGATAGGGTGAGTACACACTTGACTGTAATGCATTCGATAAATCGTTTGTAGTTATTTCCGGATCAAATCAGATATTATTTCAACAGTCAAATGGCTATTTAAATAATTTACTTACGTTAATATTTTAAAATCTATATCTTATTGATATGTTGTTTTAATTTGCATATAACAAAGAAAATTATACAGATAAAGCTGTCATCTTCCTGCTATAACTTTTATAAATTACTAAATAGAGATAATATTACAGATTATTACGATACTTAATTATAATCTAAATTGATGCAATTTATAGAACATGGTTATTTAGGGATTTTTTTTCGTTGAAATCGAAAGTGTGTTTTGGCAGAAATTATTTTTAAACATTTTCATACTAAAGACCTACGAATATGGTCTTCTAGACCGTGTGCTATTATTTATTTAAAATTTCATTTATCTATAACCTTTTCTAGTGTGATTGATAAACACGGATCAAAATAATTGAGTAAAAATTCAAACCAAAAATCCAATATAATATTAAAACAAAAAAGTATTAAAACACAATAGTAGATACTAAAAATAATTCAGGATTGGGTTTCAAAATATTCATTTAGCGTTTAAATTGTTGAAAATTTAATAATTAGTATTAATTTATGCATAATTAACAAAATAAATTGCATAAATATTTAATTAGCTCACGCAGAGACTTTGATTATGATGAGCTCTATTGACTTCCGGCACAAACTTTTTAAACATGAATGAAAAGACATTAAATAAAATATCTTGTAATTTACAAGATATTTTATTTCAAGTCTTTTCATGTGTGTTTATTATTTGTAACACAAGTGACTAAGATGAATTTATTCTTCTAAAATTATTACCTATTAGTTCATGACCTACAATAAGACATAGCTACTTTTTATTCAGGTATGTACCTCGCGACTAAGTAATCATAGGTAACATAAAAACTACATTTATATTTTTATACATGTATAATATATTTTTGATGGAATTGTATTAGATATATTGATTATGGAATTGAATAGACATGATTGTATTGCATGGGACTACGCTATTGCATTAGGCACAGCCTGTAACGATAGTAGTAAGTTGTAAATAAATAAATAAATAATTTTAAAAGATATGAAGGAATTATTATTAATTTATTATTATAAATAGATACTCCTGTACTAATAAATAAGGATAACAATTACTTAGTTCATCAAAACAATGTTACTATCAAATTGAGCAATTACTTTAAATAAATAAGTTACACATTTATATTCAAAACAAAACTCCTCATACACTTAATAAATAATATAGTCTAGTCTATATATTTATAAGATATGAAAACTAACTTTAAATGTACAGAGTAGAAAAGTTTTGGGGGGCAACTATACTTCATTTATTGAAACGAGCTAATAGGAAGAAAAATAAACACATGTGATTGGTCGTCGGAAATAATTGTCTTTCTCATGATTGGCTAGATTTGACAATTGACAATTGATTTGACGATTGATTTGATTTTGAAAATGGTCTGAAAGAAATGTCCACCGTTCCTGTTATACAGTTATACAGCTGTTATACAGTTGTGATCAAATTTCATTTTTTTTAGAAACATTACAAAAACAAAATCAACGACCAACGACAAAAAGCAATTATTTTTAACAAAAACAAAAAAGTGTTTCTTCGAGTAACTGGCAGTTTCCACAAATTAACTGTTGGTTATCGGTAGCTGATAAGCAGACAATCGCAGAATACATTAACTGGAGATAGCGGTGTAACGAACTCTGATTGGATTGACAAACAAATATTATTTTTAAGTTATAACATTTCTATAAACAAACTACATACCTATATACCCCCTTATGTGTATTCGACCAGTAAACCTATATTAGCTAAAATGCATATTATCAATGCAAACGCATTTTAATCGCATTTTGACGGTGCGATTAAAATGCGTTTGAGACGCGGAGGTTGCGGGTTTGATCCCCGCTACGACAATCTATATGATACCTAGGTTCACAAACCATAAATAAATGAAATGAAAGCATTAAGTTGCTTAGCTTGGGGCTTGATGACGCTGTGTAGAATGTCCAAGGATATTTATTATTATTTATTTATTTATCAATTATATTTTAATCGACAATTTACCGATTGTTAGTTGATGGGTATACAAAACATATAAAATGTATGACTTTTTATGGCTTGAATCAAGTTTTTCTTTTTAGAATGTTTTTGCAAATTGCCTTTTATAAGCTTTTAGCGACTAAGCATTTAAATTTAATGCCAAAACTGCAAAGCTTAGTAAAATATTACTAATTTATGCAAAATAGAGACATCACTGATTTGTTTTAAAGCTGAAAATTAAACAATCAATGTTCTAAGAAGCATGACCTTTGAATATAAAAGTAAAAGTCTTAACTTAAAACTATGAATAAGGTAAACTGGCAATATTATTTCTAATAAAATAAAACTATTCAAGAAAAAGTTAATTTTTTTAGACTTTTAAGATTAATCTATCTATCTTCTATATATATTCTGTATTCTATATAAATAAAAATGAATTGATGTTCGTTAGTCTGATTAAAACTCCAGAACGGCTGGGCCGATTGAGCTGATTTTGATCTTGAAATGTTCGTATAGGTCTAGGGAAGGTGAGAAAATCCCGAAATTCCCGCGGGAACGGGACCTACGCGGGTGAAACCGCGAGACACAGCTAGTATATAAAATAAAAATATAGTCATGTTTGTAGAATCGGGTAGTGCCTCGACTTTCAATTAAATATTTGTGCATAAATCGAAACAAAAAGCCAATAAAATAAACAATAAATCCAAACAAAATGATGTTCGGACCCCGAACCCACGACCTTCAGAAAGAGCCGTACAATCCAATACTATTACTATTATTTAATTATTTAAATTATTTTACAAAAAAATATATTTTGCCATTCAATGCGGCGGCAATGCGGCCAGTGTCTTGGGTTCGCTTACGTCTGGCAATGGTTTGAATCAGTTGAGCTACTTATAAGTATATCGTTTGCAACGGTCCTTAGGGTGGCTCAAGTGGTTCTAATTTGTATTTTGTACAGTTATGTAAAATGTATTACTAAGTTTAGTTTTTGTAAATAAATGTATACATATGTAAGTATTCATTTAGTTTTTGTAGATTCATATGATTTATTCATTATAATATCAAATCTTCGTTAGTATAACATTCGCCCAGTTATGATTGGGCGAATGCCGTCACCACCTGGCAACCTGAAGGGGCACGTGGTCGCGGTCGGCCGAGGAAGCGCTGGAGAGACGACCTCGATTCCTTTGAGAGAGACTGGTACGAAGTCTCAAAAGACAGAGATGGTTGGAGAAAATTGGGGGAGACCTTTGCCCAGCAGTGGGACAACATAGGATAGAAAAAATATATATCACATTATACCATTTTTGAAATTAGATGTGTATATGATAAGATTTTAAGAGCAAGTTTTCTATAACACCCACAAAAACACCTATCTACACAACAACTTACAACACAACCATAGTAACTGTTACTTATCTGTGACGTTAAGTAATAATTTTATCAGTTGTCAGGTGCGCTTCACAGCGATTTGGCACGATCTCTACTATTACAAGTATTGATTTATATTAGTTAATACTCTTGTCTTGTAATATATTGCATTTACTAGAAATTCTTCGATAAAAAAGAAAACCTTGTCAATATGTTATAGTTTGTTTGCTCGTATGAGCAAGTGGCCAACTTTCATCATCATCATCCACAGCCTGATTTCACCCACTGCTGGGTATAGGCATCCCTTAGTTTGTGCCATCTGCCACGATCCTGTGCCAATCCGATCCATCTTTTGCCCGCGACTTTGCATATATCGTCTGCCCATCTCGCTGGCGGCCAACTTTAGTGATGGAGTTTTTACGGCGCCTAATTCAAGCTAGATAGGTATTTGAAACGGTAGTAATCAAATCAGATAAAGATGGCAATAGAAGGTTGACAGATCGACCTACAAGCGAAACTAATCTTTATTACCTAAGAATCTGCAAGCGACATTCAGCCTTAAGGTGGTAAACCAATTTTTTGGCCCTCTGTACTTATTATTATGAAGTATTATTATATTCTTGTTATTATGTAGAAATGCAACATAAAGGCGATATTGAAAGTGAAATAAATTTCTCGAGAAGTTAATTAAATTATTAAATGAATATTATAATTTGTTTCTTCGTTTGTTTGTTTGACGGAGGTAATCTCCGAAACTACACAGCCGATTTTAAACATTCTCTCACCGATGTGTAGAATGGACTGTTGGAAAGGTTATAGGCTATATTTTATCCCGGTAGCTTCATTAGTACACCCGTGAGAAGCCGGGACGTGCTGCTAGTATTTATAAAACTATTCTAGTGCGATCAGCTGGGATATTTGTAATATTTGCCATAGTTTTCCTTCATGTAGTTATAAATATATATATATATATAATACTAATGGTTTTGTTGAATATTTTCCTCACACGATAAATATAGTTCTTTCTCATAATGAAAAAGGATAGGTATATTTCTAAATATTTTGTAAGTAAAGTACATGATCATAATGTGCAGTTACAAACTAACCCCCTTATGCATAAAAACTTGACAATTTAATACAGGTTTTAAGAACGTTTTTTTCTTGTCACTCATATGTCAACGAAAAGAGATAGCAACAGATTTAATATGTGTTTTAGCTAATACAGGTTTACTGGTCGATTATGCATAAGGGGGTAAAAGTATAGGTAGTATAGGTAGTACTAAAAGTATAGTTTAAATGCCTACTTAAGTCTATAGATGACATCTTAGTTTTGTGATGATAGTAGGTACTTAGATCATTTAGGATTTCAGGTCATAAAGGGATACTGTATTCTTTCGTAATATAGGTAGATCTTCACGTCGGTATCATAGTATATAAAGATACAAAGTTTCTTAACTCATTTTAACCAGTCTATGTACCTGATAGATAACCATACCATTAAATTTAACTAATTTTCTATTGTTATCCATTTAGGTACCTACTTAGTTTACTTGTGATAAAAACTTATAACAAAGTAACAAAAATACCGGCGAAAAACTTATTTTAATCACATCACTCACGTTTCAGTGGTTTGGGGTTGCTTTGCTTCCTTCGTGACATGACCTAGCACCTTGCACCTGTTCCCAACATCACACAACACTCACACACGAGATCGCGCAAGTTGGTCGAGAAGAGACGTGCGCCCCGTTCGGCGGTTGGCACGCGACTGACAAGCGCGATGGAGGCGTGTTGCTTCGCCGGAGCCAACTCTGGCCCCGCCCCCCATCCCCTCCCCCGGAGCAGCGTAGATGCTGTAGCCATAGGAAAATGTTAGGAATTTTCATTTTTAATTTATAGAAAACTAGCGACCCGCCCCGGCTTCGCACGGGTCTAATAATTATCTATACATGTCTCATATATATAAATAATCTAATCTATTAAAAAACCGCATCAAAATCCGTTCCGTAGTTTTAAAGATTTAAAAGCATACATAGGGATAGGTATAGGGACAAACTTTGTTTTATACTATGTAGTAGTATCTAGTGAAGATATTTTTATGTGATCTATGGGTCATAGTTCTAACTTGTACCGTAAACGAGTTATTTTGATGCGATTATGGAATCCATGGTGTAAATTCAATTTGAAATGAGTTAATTTAAACGGCGTGAAAGTGACGTTGACATAGTGCCTGTATCTTTTTAACCATCAACTATCTAAAGAAAGAAAGAAAGAAAGAAACATCCACACACCTAGTTATTCGAAAAAAAAACCCTGGTCTATCAAAACATTGCTTTATACTAAGTACTTATTCAAAATTGGATCGCATAAATCATGATCACAAAACCATGGTCTAACGCCAAACCTAGGCGACTCCTAGTTTAAACCACGTGGGGCCAATCGATCTATCTATCTACTCAGCCGGTAACACCCATTGCTGGGTAAAGGCCTCTTCTCTATCACGCCACTCTTGGCGATGTTGTGCCATCCGGATCCACTGCTCTCCTACCGCCCTCACAATATCATCCGACCATCGGGCAGGTGGTCTGCCCCGAGGCCGCTGCACATCTCTTGGCCACCATTCGGTAACTGCTTTGGTCCATCGGTCGTCATCCCTTATCTGGCCAAGTGTCCCGCCCATCTCCACTTAAGCCTCGCGACTGGGGCCAATATAGACAATAAAAATATATAAATTGGATCTGTCAACGTAATTGAAGCGGATTTTATGGAAATTTAGAACATGGTTTTGATAAACCAGGTTTTTGTGTAGTTTACCGATTCAAAATAATAAATCATTACTAAGAAAAAATTAAGCCATTAATTTAAAAATACATTTTAAGGTTAATTATTTCTTGTTTATATTGGAGACGCCATCGCGCCAGTGTAAAAACCACCAGTCTATCATAGATAACTTAATTGTTAATTTAAATTTTTATAATGATTTAATAAAAACTTTCATAACTAAAGTTATATCTATGTTCACTACAAATACTTTATTTACAGAAACTAAACTAATAAATAACTGTACAAAATACAAATAGAACCAGTTGAGCCATCTAAGGACCGTTGCAAACGGTCTATAGGTAGCTCAACTGATCCAAACCACTGCCAGACGGAAGCGTGCCCAAGACACTGGCCGCATTGCCACGCTGAATAGCGATGCTGATTCGTTGAGCCAAATAAGAGCCAGCCCTCGGATCACGCGTCGCTTCGACCAGACGCCCTGAAAGAATTTTGAAAACGCGATGGGCCCCGGTACCCCATGGACCCAGGGTTACTAAAGTTGTCAACTTTATTAATTGTTTTTTTAAGTCAATAATACTGGGTGAAAGATGACTTCCATTTAACAAGATTATTATTTTGAGTGCACGTATGGAAAGTTATCTTCAGCAAAAAGGTGGGCATGTACCAAATACCTTTGTATTTGGAAATACGTCTCACCTTAGACATCTCCAATATTCAAAAAATTACACAAAGTTCTGAAAGAAATGTCCACCGCTCCGTGATCATATTTTAATTTTATTTCAATTAATACTTTCGGAACTTACATTAAAAAACTGTCGAGGTAAGAGAGTTTAAAAATAATATACTTAATTTTAATTAAAAACTCGTTATATGAGAAAATTGACTAGTAAATAATCATATTTTATTTAATTATTTTTATTTAAGTACTCTTAAAATGTTCTTAAAAATAATCACTTATCTATATTTTTGTACTCTTTTGGTTTAAATCATCGATGACAGGGCCTGAAACAGCTGTTTTAAATTTAGGGAATCTTTTTTACAACCTGTCTAGAATAGTAGATTGCTATCCCTTTACACTCGTGTTGAAACAATTGTGACTTTTATCTTTGATATTTTTTTTACGAAAACTGGCTCAACTTTAGGGAACGCAATCGACGTTGATCGTTCGTGCATATATCTGAGAGTGTTGTAAAATGAACTTTATTCCCATTACTGAACGTTTGAACCTGTCAGATGTCGACAGGCCGCACGAGGGATGGCTGCGATTTTTGACTCGCGCACTCGCTCACGTAAGTAATTTATTTTGAAGTTATTTTGACAAAATGATAATAGGTCTCTATGTATATTGTTTGTTAATGACTTGTTTGAGAAGTTAGTGCAATATTTTGGATTTTTATGACAATATTTTGTTCACAATCTCCTTTGAAAGTTTGACCCGCACGTACATAGCATTTCGATTGCAGTGTTAAAACTAATTACACATTCTCTGAGTGTAAAGTGTTTGTTGTTTTGGTTTATTGTAGTATTTAAAGGCTTGTTTTTTATTTTTTTAGGGGCTCCAGTGTCGGATAACACCTTAGGTGAGATTATTTTAGGTAAAAATCTTTAAGAGATTGATGATCTTGAGGATGAAGACTGTGAGTTTGATGAAAATGTCCTGTTTAGAGAAACAGCACAGAAAGTTTTATCTGCAGACGAAGAAGAAGATGATAGAGTGGTAATAGAGAAGCCACCTTCTCATCCAGTTCTCCTACCACCCTCGCCCGTCCAGCTATCTTCCTCATCGATGCAGCCACCTCCAAAACTGACACCAACAACCGCTACCCGGCGATCAAGAACTTTAAGTCAAGAGCGGTCAGTTTCCAGCACAAAGCGGTTGCGGTCCGTTGTAGCTCCAAGAAGAGCATCAGCGTCTATCCCTAGGCCAGACTAACAAGGCACCGAGTGTGGAAGCAGGCAACATTCAGCGGCAAACAGCATGACTATTCTCCATTGCCTACAAAACCGGTAAGAAGTCCATCTGAATGCTTCAAACGATTATTTTGATGCAGAAGTTTTAGGAAAGATATCTTAAGCTACTAATTTATAGTACTTACGGGCCGAGAATTGAAATCTACAGGAGCTGATACAATAGCAGAACTGTTTGCATATTCATTTACATTAGAGATCTGGAACTAAACTGGGATTGATTTCTGATATTATGACATAGAATTGGTTTCTTACGATACGTAATGCGCTTCATGTAGTCAATTCTGACACTCCAGCTGACGACAAGAAAGAAAACCCTCTCTGGAAGGTTCAGCCCATGATAAACAAGGTGAAAGAAACCTGTAATAAAATTGAAAGAGTGCCGGGGTTCTACTCAATCGATGAACTGGTGATATTGGACCATCTGTTCATCGATTCGCTGTAACAGGTCGCTGTAAGCTACGTCCAGTTGTAAAAATGAAACCACGACCTGTAGGTCTGAAGAAATTTTGTATTGACCACATTCAAAGGGCTTAAGCTGGATTTTGAAATTTCCAATTGCAAAATTAACTTTTGGTGACTCAAACTTAGGTCTCGGCCCGTCTGTAATTTTACACCTGGTAAAAAGTGTACCACCTGTAAAAAGTGTACCAGCTGTATTCATAATGACCGCTATTTCACCACCTTTGATTGAAGAAATGGAAAAGTTAAACCTGCATTCGACTGGTACTAATAAATAATGACTACATACTAAGTATATGACGAACAACACACTGTGATGTGTCAAAAGCAACATATTAATATTATAGACGTGTTCTAAATAAAAAAATCTATAAATACTGTGTTTTATTGACTGAAAAATACATTTATAAAAATTAAGTAACATACTCTCACGATTGTGCGACTTACAAATGATTCCTGATACTCAAGATCGTGAGGGTCTGATTGCTGGAAACCGGGCATCCCAGGAATTTTTTTAGTATTTTTTTTATTGTTATTGGATACTAACTAAAGGCCTAATTAAGATTTTACGAATCTATCAAACAAAAAAATCTCTCGGGTGTAAAGGGCTATACAAGGGGGCAAAGGCACTTTTCCTATGCACGAGATGGTTTATCGCGCGAGCGTCAGCGAGTGCGATAATAGTTCGAGTGCATAGAAAAGCCTTTTCCCCGAGGTAAGCACTCTACTTTTCATTACGAATATAAGGAAATTACCAAAAAAATAGATGAAAATTTAAATTTCACACACGAAAATTAGCTATCTCGCTTTTTTTTTTAAATCGACTAGTTTAATATTGACTAAAAGCAGCTAACGATGGCATGGCATAGCTGCGTTCCAGATTTAAAAAAAAATACTGACTGGTAGAATGGCTATAACAGTAGTAGGCATTCTGCCAGTAGTTTTTTTTTGATGATGAAAAAATTTAAATTAATAAAATAAAATAAATAAATATAATATAATTAGTGCTAGAGAAGCACAAATTCGTGCAAGAGAGACATAATATCTAGCATCTGATTGAGTTAGAAGAACTTGAACACTTAGCATGCATCGACATGCCACAAAAGAAATGTCAAAAATGAAGTTGACATTTGACAGTTATTTACTTTCCTGCCCTAGGGCAGGAAAGTACTTGTTTTCCCTAGGGACAGAAAATGCTACTTTGAACCCTATAATCAGGCAACTTCGTGCGTACTTTCCGTGTATGAGTAATGAAAATAAGTTTTCTTCTATTTATTTAATATTCATTCAATGATTAATTGTCCCCACACTGTTTCGGCACTTGATTAATTTATTAATTTGTTTTGAGACGTAAAGTAACACTTGAAAGCTATTAATTAAATATCTACATTAATATTTATAGGTAAATATAAACCGTAAAACCAACCGTACCATTCAACTGGCACTTAACTGTAAATTTGTACAACTTTGGAGAGTTAACTGCAAAATGTGGGCATGTACCAAAAATGTATGGACATACCTCTGACTACCCCATTAGACCATTGGATCTAAAGAATTACATAAAGATCTAAAAGAAACGCCTACCGTTGCCTGGGATACAGTCGTGGTAATATTTCATTTTGTTGTTGTAGTTTGTGGTTGCGGGTACGATCCCCGGTACGGGACAATTGTTTGTGCAGATAATTATGTTCTGTGTCTGGGTGTTTTCTATGTATAAACTAATATAATATTGTATGTATTTACAAAAAAAGAAAATATTATATCAGTCATCTGGTGCCCATAACAAAAGCATTAAGTTGCTTAGCTTGGGACTAGATACGTTGTGTGGAATGTCCAAGGATACTTTTATCCTAATATTCAAGAGTAAACGGGACTTACTCGGGTGAAACAAAAAGCTATCGCGGATAAATTCGTCGTTCAACATTTAAAACTGATGAAGATCTTCGTTAAGAACAAAAATGCACCCCGAGAACAGAAGCTCTTGCTTTCTTCTCAAGAAAAGTCGTTTAAAAAATTATGAATAAGATAAGGAAAAGGTTATGCAGTTTATAATTGTAAAGTAATCAAACTCAATAAAAAAATTGTATGATAATAGTAGCTCAAACTTTCGTAGCTTCGTAGCACGTAGAGGCTACATTTCTAGTATGAAAGATTTAAACGGGAGCTTAATCAAAATGCAATAATTTACTGGATCTTAAAATTAAAATGGGCTTGCAATCTCATATGAAAACTTCTACTAAATGAAAGTGCTAAATACTTATTACCTTTATTTGTTTAACTTTTAAAAGTCATTTGATAATTAAAAGATTTGGAATGTCTTAAGTTTTAAGTGAATATCTTTCCCGGTAAAAAAATATTACGATTATTTTATCTTATTATTTCTTTATTCTGAAATAAAATTAGACAAACAATTAAATAAGTTTTTTTTTTTTTTTTTTTTTTTTTTTTTTTTCTTGGCTTCGCACGGCTTGTGCATTTAGCCACTCTCATGTTAATAAATAGAATTTCAAGTTTACAATTATACACATATACAGAAATACTTTATGATACATACATAATTACTTAAACATAATATCCCCCCATTCCCCTTGCCTCAGTAAAGATGTGGGACTTTACTGAAGCTTAGTTTGGACTTTTTGAGAGAACTCGAAATGCAATGATATCCAGTTTTGTTTCATTTGCTTTCACCTATGTACGTTCACGAACACTCAACGGTTAATAATCCACCATTATTACACATTAACATTCGTTAAGATTTAGAAAATAAAACAAAAGGACAACATGACTTCTCAAATTCCCGCCAAAAAGCCAATTAAATAAGTTCTAGTATTTTTAGTCTTTATTCGATTGCTACACCACCTACATATTTTCTACGGTACTAAACTGTTAAATTTTTGTCGTAGCACATTCGTAGACGTTGTAGCAGTAAGGTAAAAGTGGTTGTATACATAACTGATTTAGTTCTAAATAAACTTGCTAGATGGCGCTACTATTTATCTATGAATGTTATTTTTATAATAATTAAATTAGGATATAAAAATATAAATAACGAGTTAACAGAAGTAGAAAAGAAATGTTTTTGTTTATTTATTAGAGCATTTGTCTCTCAATTTATAATAATAATAATATTGATATCATTCCTAAATACTTTTTATTTTTTATTGAATACAACCTTTTCAATCTACATATATATTCCTTTAAATAAATAAAATGCATTTTAACTCCTGTTTATATCCCTTTTTTCTGCATTCTCTACATAATATTATGTACAATCTGCCTTTTATTCAAGTTTGTCGGCAAGGAATAGAAAGAAGGCTTTTACTTCCTTGCCGAAAACTTTAGTTCTTCATATTTTTACTAGATGGCGTTAGTAGCGTAGCTTTCTACATCGCGCTGACGAAAACACAAGGCAATCCCTGACCACAGTCGCCGTACTCTACACTCGTCACTCTGGTTTCCCTTCAACACGTACAAATCTTTCGCCTTTTACTAAAGATTTCCGTGGAGGGGAACACTCAAATGAGTCTAACTCATGTTTTTTCATTACTCATACACGGAAAGTACGCACGAAGTTGCCTGATTATAGGGTTCAAAGTAGCATTTTCTGTCCCTAGGGAAAACAAGTACTTTCCTGCCCTAGGGCAGGAAAGTAAATAACTGTCAAATGTCAACTTCATTTTTGACATTTCTTTTGTGGCATGTCGATGCATGCTAAGTGTTCAAGTTCTTCTAACTCAATCAGATGCTAGATATTATGTCTCTCTTGCACGAATTTGTGCTTCTCTAGCACTAATTATATTATATTTATTTATTTTATTTTATTTATTTAAATTTTTTCATCATCAAAAAAAAACTACTGGCAGAATGCCTACTACTGTTATAGCCATTCTACCAGTCAGTATTTTTTTTTAAATCTGGAACGCAGCTATGCCATGCCATCGTTAGCTGCTTTTAGTCAATATTAAACTAGTCGATTTAAAAAAAAAGCGAGATAGCTAATTTTCGTGTGTGAAATTTAAATTTTCATCTATTTTTTTGGTAATTTCCTTATATTCGTAATGAAAAGTAGAGTGCTTACCTCGGGGAAAAGGCTTTTCTATGCACTCGAACTATTATCGCACT
Organism: Xanthorhoe spadicearia; assembly: GCA_947086425.1. NCBI lineage: Eukaryota > Metazoa > Arthropoda > Insecta > Lepidoptera > Geometridae > Xanthorhoe > Xanthorhoe spadicearia. The sequence goes on along the minus strand of OX352195.1, from coordinate 11,064,900 downwards.
CGCTGACGCTCGCGCGATAAACCATCTCGTGCATAGAAAAAGTGCCTTTGCCCCCTTGTATAGCAATCTACTATTGTAAACTTCTGCTTCGGTGGAAGTTAATTATACAAATAAAGTACACTATACATACGTACACATGGCTAGTCTTAACATAGTAGTCCGTTGAAATGTTACATTTGCTTTGCATTTGTTAGAGGACGCAATTTTATTATTGGGACATGTGTGGGGGGTCAATAGAAGCTTAACCTCAAGTTTGTGGGGTCGCCACCCTTGTTTCCCGGCCGCCATCTTGAAAATAGTGGTGAACACGATATCTCAGAAACTATGCGTCTTACAAAAAAATTGTCAAGCTATCATTTGTAGTAAATTGCTTTGCCTACAAATATGTTTCTATAACTTTTTGCCCTAAATCAAATATTTAAGAAGTTATAAGCAAAAAAGTGAGAAAATCTTTCTATTTTGCTCTATCACTTCACGCAAAAACGGCTGAACCGATTTGGTTGAAATATGGTATGTAGATAGGTGATACCCTGGATTAACATAGAGGCTAATTTTTATCCCGATTTTCCCGCGGGAACGGGACTTACGCGGGTGAAACCGCGGGGCGCAACAACTTAAACCGAATAAAAAGTAGCCTATGTGTTAATCCAGGGTGTCACCTATCTACATACCAAATTTCAACCAAATCGGTCCAGCCGTTTTAGCGTGAAGCTATAGAGCAAAATAGAAAAAAAATCTCACTTTTTTGCTTATAACTTCTTAAATATTTGATTTATGGCAAAAAGTTATAGAAACATATTTGTAGGCAAAACAATTTACTACAAATGATAGCTTGACAATTTTTTTGTAAGACGCATAGTTTCTGAGATATCGTGTTCACCCCTATTTTCAAGATGGCGGCCGGGAAACAGGGGTGGCGACCCCACAAACTTGAGGTTAAGCTTCTATTGAGCCCCCACACATGTCCCAATAATAAAAATGCGTCCTCTAACAAATGCAATACTCGGCCCTCAAATTGTAACATTTCAATGGACTATAGCGTTTCTTTATATTCCAGCCGAGGTGGTATGGTAGGTGGTATGAATGTGTAATAAAAGTGATTTAAATATTAGGAATAGAATAGAGAACAATGTTTTAAGAGTAGGTACCTATATTCCAAATTTCAACCTTAACGGTCCAGCCGTTTTTGTGTGAAAGAATAACAAACATACATACATTCTCACAAACTTTCACATTTATAATATAAGTAGGAAGTAGGATAAATATGTAATTTTCAACATCAAGTATTCCACACTTTTTTTATTTTTAAACTAACCAAGGACAATGTGACGCAACTTCTAGGAAATTAATGTTGCAAAAGTTTTACATGATTATAGAAATTTATTTTACTGAACTTTGCAAACATAAAATATTTACTAAAAACATGATTTTAAGATCAACTATTGAAATCATGTTTTTAGTGAATATTTATGTTTGCAAAGTTCAGTAAAATAAATTTCTGAGCTTTCAAAATAACACATCCTCCATTAAACCATAATTTCAGTGGCTCAGCTTTATAAGCTTAATAGATAGTACTTCATTTACATAATAGATGGCGCTGTAAAGGTTATTAAAAAAATCCTACATCGCGCTGACGAAAACACACGGGCGTTTCTTGACTACAGTCGCCGTACTCTTCAGTCGTCACTCTGGTTTCCCTTCAACACGTACAAATCTTTCGCCTTTTACTAAAGATTTCCGTGGAGGGGAACACTCAAATGAGTCTAACTCATGTTTTTGTAAACTTCTACTTATGTAGGAGTTAATAAAATAAACGAAATAACTTTCATACAGAATAACTCACAGAGAGACTCTCCGCTCGCTAATAGAATATATCCATACACTTTCCTTAAGCTTTTAAAAATAAAAGTCAATCTAAGAAATAACTGCTTATTTGTTTCTGTACTGTACTTTAAAAGACCAGTTAGTAAAATTAATTTAGATTGAACTTGAAGCGTCCCATGTACCACCAACTGTTTTCCAGTATAAGATATTTAAATGACGGTGTTGAATGTCCCAGGATATTTATTTTTATAAATAAAACACTCTAGCTGGATAATTATTATTTACTGTTACAGTTTACCCCCTTATGCATATTGGACCAGTACATCTATTTTTGCTAAAACCAATATTAAGTCTGTTGCTTAATGTATCTCTTTTAGTTCCGATAGTAGTATCATAAAAACATGTTTGAACTCTATGTATAATATATATTAATCTTTAATGAATAAGATTTTTTTCCACTAGATGGCGCTAGCTAACTTGTTCTCTAGAACGCGCTGACGAAAACACACGGACGTTTCTTGACTGCAGTCGCCGTACACGAAGTCGTCACTCTGGTTTCTCTTCAACACGTACAAATCTTTCGCCTTTTACTAAAGATTTCCGTGGAGGGGAACACTCAAATGAGTCTAACTCATGTTTTTGTATGCTTCTGCTTCGGTAGAGGTAAATTATTAATTACACTTACACAGTACCTAACCTACTGTTACCTAGATCCTAGCAAGTATAGGTAGAGGTACACATAAACTGAAAAAAACAAAACTAGCTAAATTCAAACCCGGTCAAACCACAGATTTGGGTAAGTTAGTCAAACAAAACTGATTCTACGTTTCCAATAAATACTTACAAATAAATATTGATTGGTTACGAATATGTAGTAATAATTTTGAACTTTATTAATTTAATTAAACTTTATTGATAAACATGACCCAGAAAGGATTAAACAAACTCCATGTGCGAGCGCGACTGAGGGGCGTAGCTTGCTAAAATAACTCGATGACACATGCACTGTTGTATTGTAACTTTCCGAGATTGTGAAACACATACTTTGTTTATTACTTTAGAAGACTGTCATTTTGTTTTGAACTAGATAGAATGAAATAAGAGAGTAGAGCTTTCGAATTTAGGAATTTTTTAATTAGTCAGTGCCTCGCCGAATCACCGCCATTACCTACATAAGTTGGATCTGGTTACCATAACACATGCATTAAGTTGCTTAGCTTGGGACTAGATGACGCTGTGAAAAATACCAAGGATAATAGTAATAACTCAATTGTTTTACTAAAATTTGACTGCAGCGGGAATCGAACCCACTCCAAGCGTCTCAGACACGCCTTCACCTGAGCCACAAAGGTTGGTAGTATGTGGCAATAATATTCCGTGTTTATCACTAACCAGTTGTAGAGCGATGCACTGCAGTGTTTCCCAAACAGGTGCATATACATACATACATAATGTTTGCCAACGCATACTCTATGGTATGAAGCATAAGAGGAAGCGATTTAGGATTGAAAGGAGAGGCAGGTCAAGGCTCATAGAAAAAACCAGTTGCGTCGCATACGATAAAAGTGACTTGAAAATGTTTCAAATGAGTGTACAGGTAGTACCTGAAAGCTTTATTGTAACAAAAAGTCTTTCAAAAATTAGATATACCTACATACTTACTTAGCACTAGCTAGCATTGCATATCCTCTTCTTAGGTATAAATAAAAATGAAATAGGTACTGTTTTTCTCGCTAAAAACTAATTTTATTTATGGTAGGTAATGGTCTAGAGTTTACAACGAAATCACCTCTTAAAAATCTCTGGGCATACCTACTAAGTTTTTAAACGATAAGTTATAAAAACGCAGAACTTATATTTTAGAACTATTTTATTAAAAAACAACTATTTATTTAACTAAACAACGAAAGTTTAAGAAAAAATGCAGTTTACCCAGGCATTGGTACTGAATAGATGAGATTGGAATAGCCTATCAAGCTTTTTTTTAAGCCCAAAAAAAAACTTTTTTTTTTCATTATCATCTCTATTCCCTCGTAGCTTGAATGCAGCGCGATCACTCGGCAGCTGCGTGCTCTACCTACTATGATTGCATCTGTTACCTCACTTTCACGATGCGTACGCGCAGCACACACACACAAACACACAGAACACACACAAACATGCCCCGCAGTGACTAATAATGCGTGTTGTCTTCTTTTTGTAACGGTTGCACTCCGTTATGTGCACATTTTAGATCGATATTTCAACTTTTATGCTGATAAATATTAATAAGTAGGTAGGTACATATTGTGATTGCGCACTCATAATTGAGTCAGGTGTTCTTTGTCACACTACGTAGGTAGAAGGAATCCATACATTTTAAAATATTTAGGTATTGGAGACCTTTATTTATACCATCACCAGAGTTAATCACTTGCTTATACGAACAAACATAGGTAGGTATAATCTCCTATGTTAAATTGTTTTAACAGGAAACAAAATTAGCTCTAGATGTGGCAAAGAAAAGGATTCATCTTCTCATTACTTACTCTTTTAGACTAAATATTACAAGGGTGGCTGTCGTACAGGTTGCACTTCAAGGAGTTAGGTGTTTGACCATTAAATGCGTAGCAATTAGATCGCGACCTACATCGGCATAGGAAAACAGTGTACGCATCAAGGGCATCGACCCCAAAACTGTCAAAATAGAGAAGGTGCTATGCAAACGGTTGGCGGCTGGCGGGTCTCGTCGGTCGCTGCAGCCGAGCGACCTTGCGGCCCGCGCCCCTGCCAGCCGGCGACGTCACGCGGGGGCGCGCCGGTGACGTCACGTGCGACCTCGCGCCTCGTCACTCGCTGTGCACGTGAACACCACGCGCGGGCACGCGCGCGCTGCGTGATCCACCGCGCGCTCATTGGCCCGCGCGGCCGCGCCGCCCGCTCCCATTGGCCGCCGCCCCGCGCGCCCCGCAACCTCGCATGCCTCGTCGCGAGCGAGCCAGCGGAGCGGTTTATTCGTCTGCAACTCGCTCGCGGAACCACACGGCTCTCTGGAGCGAAAGCGCAGAGCGAACGCGCAAGTTTTGTGAATTAAAAAAGAAAGTTTTCGCGTTGAATGATAATCACCTCGTCGATATGTCTACACTCCTAGAAGTTTGCTGTCCCCTCTCCCCGCCGTCGACACCTCCGTTGATGGAAAACAAAGTGAGTTTTCGAAACTTTCGATGTTTTTAGATTCAAAGCAGAATAATTATTCCCCAAAAAAAAATTTTACCTGGTAAAAATATTTTACCGTTTGTGCAATCGAAAGTGCGGCAAGAGAGCGCGCCTGCACGATCACGCAGCGCGCGCGTGCCCCGAACCGTCGACCGTTCACTTACGTTATTCCGTCTTTGTCTCGCAGATCGAGCTACCTCTCAAGAAGGCCGCGCTGAAGCGTCACCGCGAGTCTCCGCCGCCGTGCGGGCTCGTCACCCCGCAGCCCTCCGACTCGGAGGGCGAGGAGGACTTCGCCAAGCGCTCGCGCCTGGAGCTGGCGCGCCTGCTGCTCGCCACCCCGCCGCCGGAGCCCGCCCGGCTCGCCGCCACCCCGCCGCCGGAGCCCGCGCGGCCCTCCGTCATCATGCGCGCGCATAAGGACGGCACCTGCAGCCCCGAGCCGCTGCCGCCGCCACCCTGCATGAACATGCTCAAAACCCTCAAGTTCAAGATGAACCGCGGCCACAGCTACTCGCAAACGCGCTACATAGCGACCCAGGCGCAGACAGCCGCGACGGCGCCGGTGACGGCCGTCAGCCCGCCACCGCCCTCGGTGGAGGAGCGCGTGCCGGCGCCGCACGCGGAGGCGCGGCCGGCCTTGTCGCCGCCGCCGAGCGCCCCGGGCTGGGTCCCGCTGGCGCCGCGCCCCACGCCCGCCGTGCTGCTGCCGGGCACGCTGCTGCCCGCGCTGTGGCTGGTGGCGCCCGCGCCCGCCGCGCGGCGTCGTCTCTACGAGTGCCTGCACCCGGGCTGCGGGAAGAACTACTTCAAGTCGTCGCACCTGAAGGCGCACGCCCGCACGCACACCGGCGAGCGTCCCTTCAGGTGCGCGTGGGCGGGCTGCGAGCGGAGGTTCTCCCGCTCTGACGAGCTGTCGCGACACAAGCGGACGCACACCGGCGAGAAGAAGTTCGGGTGCCGCGTGTGCACCCGCCGCTTCATGCGCTCGGACCACCTCGCCAAGCACGTGAAGAGGCACGCGAAGGAGCGCGCGCCGCCCGCGCCGGTGCACCGCCTGCTGCCCTCCCCGCCCGCCGCGCCCGCGCCCGCGCCCGCGCACTGAGCGCACCCTGTGATCCAGATCTCATGATCGTTCCTAGTTCTAGTTCTCATCTTAAGACTGTTCTGACTACTTAAGTCTCTAAGTTAAGCGTATGTTGTTAGCTGATTAAGCTTCCGATTAAAAGAGTTTTATATACATCCTGTCTTTTTCACTGCGATCCGTCACTATCACTGACACTAGAGCACTTTAACTTGCGTAGCACTTCAGCTTTGGGCGTTCCTTGTAAGGGGTCACTGTATCCTTGCTGGTGACGACCGGTGTATGGTAACCGGTGTGGTGAGTGGGTGCGCGCCCGCTCGCGAGCGGCAGGCCCGCGCCCGACTGGTGGCGCGCCGTGCCCCGCGCCTTCTGCTGATAACACCCCGGTGACATCACCCTCTTATCAATACGATACGCTAAATTCTCACGAATTAGAAAATAAAAGTCATTTGAAAGATACAGATTTTTTCAGAGGAAATATCTTAGAAAATTAGGTTTTTCTCAATTTTGCAACGCAGGCCAAATTGTTTTAGCTAGACAATTTAAAAAATTTAAAGACTTAAAATTATATTGTTTTAGCTAGACAATTTAAAAAATTTAATTAAAATTTAAAGTCACGTTGAAAAAGCACTAAATAAGTTGGTAATAAATTTATAGTTTGCGGTAAATAACAAATAAAGCAACGATACCTTTCTAAGACAATTAATAGTACAAGCACTTGCACAAAAACAACAAAAAATCTAAATTCTGCTTTACCTGTTCCATTTGTCGAAGTAAACACATTTGTTCAATTTAATATTGCATCATTTTCAAGCGGAAGTGCTGCAGCAGACCTCCATCAAGGTTCCGCAATGGAAAGTTCCCAATTTAACACTATACCTACTTGACCTGACCTTAGCCACTGTAGTTTGAGCTTTCAGCAATATTAAGTCGCCAATTAACCTAGTGCTAGAACAAAAAAGCATCTCTTTTTTTATTAGAATCATCTAGAAACCTCTTCAAAACACAAACTTAACATGTAAATTGTGTGCATCCGGTATTTTTAACACAAATGTAAAATATTCCACATTTCTTGTCACTCGAGCTAGTGTCGTGTATGGGCGTGGCACTCAACTTGAACCAGAAAATGACAAAACGTGAAACATCAACCTAGAATATTGCATGACGATTACAAGTAGGTAATCCTTGGAGCGTTATGCACACCAAATGACATAGTTTCAAATTGAAATAGGACATTTACGCAATTTTGTCTGACACTTGTGTTATGAAACTTTGTAGTGCTTTATTATCGAAGGAATTTTGTGTGACGCCAGCGTCAATGAATCGAACTTACCTGAGCTTTTAAAGTGAGGAGATTCTACATATGTTTTGTCATAGCAAAACATCATGAAATAACGGACTTGTCTTGAAGAAATTGTGTGTGACGCTGGCGTCAATGAATCGAACATCCCAGAGCTTTTAAAAGTCTGGGAGAAACGTATGACATAGAAACAAATTATGAACTGATGCAACAGCTAGTCCACGGGTGTGGCAGCGTCGAAGCACGCGCAGAGCACGACACGACCACGCGTGACGTCATCGCGCTGAAAATCGCTTTCTCGATAACATGCGTCATGAAACAGGTGGATGCGTTATTAAGTTATTATCATTCATGCTATGAATGTTTGAAAATGGTTTATGAAACTTCCAGTTGCATTTGCTGTACGATAAAATTCCAAAGGAGATTGCAACAATGTAGGTATGGGAGTAGTTTTTCAGAACGCATTTGAATAAAGCACTAAAATTTAATTTGTTAAACTCAGGCCTTTAAATTTTTACTAAATGATTTATACAGCGTCAGGAGAATCTTTGTTGCCTACACTTATCGGGACACTTGTAATGCCTTGGCTTGCCATCACCTAAGCCACGAGAGGTTGAGAAGCTTAGCCGGCCATATCCACAGGAAAGACAATGGTGCACGTATTCAAAATGTACTAATGTGTGAACTAAAGCATGTTTTAAATGAATTTCACGTGATAAAAGCCGAACACTGATAATTTTGATAGTTGCTAGGCGTCAGTGCGTGCTATTTCCACTCCATCAGTGTGTTTACTACTGGGGTTCCAAAGATCACCGCCCACGCAGTAATAGAAATCAACTGTTTGCAATATAGTATTTAGCCAAGTCAAATTATAGGCTGAAAGTTTTGAAAATTTTTTGACTTCGAAATGAAAAAAATTCATGTGACTATCCAAGAAAGCCGTAGGTTGTTATTTCATTTGTTTCTTCATGATCAAAAAATCAAGTTAATGATTAAAAATTATCAAAAAAAAACATCTTTAGCTAAAGATTCCGCAATTTCGTGACTATTTAGCAAAATTTACAAAATGACAGACGAAAACAATCACATGATAAAAATAAGGTGGAATTTCGTATATAATAATATTTTTGTTTTTCTTTCAGTGAGAACCATAGAAAACTTTTCAACATGGTTGGTTAGTACCAAAGCTAAGTTTGGAATGTATTTCACCAGTATAGTACAGTCGTTAGCAACGCTCCAGAAGATACCTACTTGTCATATTTACCGGGAAAATCCGAGTATTTTCCAGCAATAGTAAATATCCATAAAGTTCCACAAAAGGATACCTACATTCTAAGAAATCTTCTTGGTATAAAAAGAGTGAAATTATTCATTTATCGGGAAAATAATTTATTTACTTTCATACACTCCGGTTTTCCAGGAAAATCGACAAGGATTTTCTATTAAATCATGTGTTATTTGATGAAAGTTAAAACCGGCGTCAGCCATAAACGGATCCATTACCTTAATCCAAGAATGACTAGGAAATGTTTTAGAGACCCTACCACCAGTTTATTGTAGTATTGATACCTACTATGTTCCATACTGAGTCATGTATGACAAAATGTATGAGAATCCAGCGCACCGCTTTTAAACTCTAGTAAGTTTACAATTAAAAATTGTGTAACTGGCATTATTATTTTAGATAAAAATATTGTGTTCGTTTTTGTTTTTGCTTTTAGTTTTTTCTGTTTATTTTATTTTTCCTGTGTCTTAATTTAGATACCTACAACTGCTCTATTATAAAATACCTCCTCTTTGTATATTGTAAATCAGTATTGGATGTAAGATTTAAATTTTAGTAACATTATTTCTACTCTAAGATCTGTGGATTTTGTGAAGATTAAAAAAAAACAAAAAACAAAAAAAAACAAATATAATAAAAAAAAACATGGTAGGGATACAGTTATATCAACATCTATTTTATACAACGTGTCGCAACGCAAACGTGTAAACGCAGCGCTCCCTTAGCTGCGCGGTTATTTTCGATCGCGTTTGTTTTCGATGCCGGTACAAAGTTCATACTTCGATTCAGTGCAATGGCTCGCTTGGTGACTATTTTTAGTGGGTTCTAACCCTGTTTTGATTTCATTTATACGCATCCATTTCCCTTTGTACGTGAAATGTAGAGCTCTTTTACTTGCTTCAACAAAACGAGATAGCAACAGATTTATATCCGTTTTAGCTACTAAAGGTTTACTAATCGAATATGTATAAGAGGGTAAGGAAGTAAATAATCAACGCTACTTGGCGATGTGAGAGACGCCCTTTATAATTAGAGGCAGTTGGTTAAGGCCGTCAAGTCATCCGTAACTTGAAGGTTGTATTACCTACGTTCTTAAGTTCCTAGGTAATAATATACAGGGTGGGGTACAATTTTAATCACGGACAGCCTTTTCTTTTTAACCGACGAAACCAAATAGGAGGAGGTTCTCTGTACCACTGTATGTATTTTTGTTATTTTATTTTTTATGTAGTATGTTCACTGATTAATCTGTCAATAGTGAACCGATCTGAAAATTCTTGATAGAAAAATAAACTCACGAAGTGGTCCCATAAAAATTTGAGGATCTAATAAGGAGTGAGATGTGAACAGAAATGCAACTCGAAAATGCAAGAAATTGCTCTCTTTTCACGAAATTGAAGTCAATTTCAGTAATTTAGTCACTAACACGGTAACCCCAGTTAGTAAGTTTTAATCTAAGTTATCGAAGGTTGTAGTCATACAGAGTGTGTCGATAATTATAAAAATACAGGGTGGGGCAATATTTTGGTCATTATGGGCAACCTTTTCTTTGTAGTTAGAAAGTTTTGATTTAAAACAAACGTTACCCTGTATTTTGAAAAGCAAAATTAAAACTTGATTTTTGTAAAAATTACCTACCATCTAATTAAAAACCACGTAAACACAAAGCTCATTAAAACACGTGCTCTACGCGTGTCGCGTGACGCAAATTATGCGCAATATTTCCATAGTAACTAATTAGTCAACTGTAATGTTTTTATACTAACTGTGTCGTACACTGTGAGCTTTCTAAGTATAGTATGCAGATTAACTCGGTTTTAATCTGGTCATAGGTGGGCTTGTCGTGATGGTCATTTTTGAACATAAATAATGCCATTATATCATGTAGTAATCAGGGTTTTTATACTACTTCTTGTATATTGATATTGTGCTGACGCTGTGTTGACTATGTCAGTATATTTTTTAGCTTCATTTGCCTTGTACTGACTAGGTGGTAATATGTAGAATATTTATACTGACTCTAGAATTTACTGCGTCAATTCAAATCGATAAAAAACTTCACCCAAATTCCATAGAAACAAAGATTTCGCAATAAAATTAAGAATCGTCAATGTAGGTACATGTGGTGTTTTTCCAACGTGTTTCCCTATAAAATACGGGATTTGTGCCAAACGACGGAAATTTGAGTACGAGGGCAACGTGCCAAGTCGGGGGTATTGGCACAATATACGCACAAGTGACGAAAACTGTTGGGTATAAAACCTTTGATTAGTTTTATAGTTAAGAAAATATTGATTTATTATATACAGTGCGTACATAAATAACCTAAGAACACACACTAAACTTCAATTTAAATTTAAAAGAGACCATTATGATTTACAAAAACTACATTACATTTTATGTAGAGCAAAGTTTTTGACCCGGAACGCCATCGCCATAACAATATATTAAAACTTTAAACAAAAGTTAATTTAACTTAATAAAACTTAAAAGAACTCTACATCGTTTCGTTGCCACAAGAACTATTTTTTAGCAAATTTACCAGAATAGAAAAATGAGCGGTAAAAAAATTCCCTTGCGCCCTCGTCTGGGGCGTATGATAATTTTTTTTGCGCCCCCGTGAATGCTAAACCCCACTTTCGTCGAAGATTAATTAATTCAATTTATGTTAGAACAAAGAAGAAACTGAACCTACTTATTTAATAGCATGTTCTGCACCCATACTTAAAATAGGTAACAACATTGTAATCTCTTAGTCACAGACGTGCAGGATGCAAAATAATATAAATTGTAATATAAATTTATAATTACATTACACAAAGGGACTTGCAGTTACATCATCATATCCTTTTAGAGGCATTTTCCATTATCCTAGAATAATTGAGAGTCATAGAGTCGTGATTTGTTTAATATTTTATCTTAAATACATTCATAATTACAATCACGCCTTTTTCCCATGGTGGTAGGCAGAGATCTATACTTCTATTCTATACTAATATTATAAAGGTAAAATTTGTTTGTTTGTTTGTTTGTTTGACGGAGGTAATCTCCGACTCTACTGGACCGATTTCAAAAATTCTTTCATGGGTGTGAAGAATCGACTGTCCGGGTGGTTATAGGCTATATTTGATGCCGGTAGCTTCATTAGTACACCCGTGCGAAGCCGGGACGTGCTACTAGTCTAAAATAAATAGGCGTAAATACAAGCGGACTCGTCGACACACGTTGATTTTCCAAAAATCAGATGATGATGATTAACGGCCATTCTCAATACCCGATCTAACTCTGGTTTTGCTTACTGTCTGTAGGTATTTGACATATTTTGTATTTTAAGAAATGCCAAATATCTACCAGCAGTAAGCTAAACCAAAGATAGTAGATAGGTTATTAAAACTGACAGTAGAAGACGCGTATTTACACAAAACGGTAAAACTTGAGTTAAAAGAAACCAGTTTAAGCAATTTGCGTTAATTTCTAATAATATAAATATTGCTAATTGATCGTGTTTGAATGTTTGCCAAAACTTGCGGCGCTTTGTACCACGTTTTTTTCGTGGTGATTCCTATAGATTTTATTGTTGCGACATCTTTACTAAAAGAATGCACATTGACTAAGCCAATGTCTAAAATGCTAATATGTATATGTAATCTGCTAGTAGCAACCAAACTGCTAAGCATACAAGAAGGTAAATGAGAAAAAAAATGACAGACTATGACAACCTCTATGATGACAACAGACGAACAACATGTACCTATTTTTTGTAGAGTACAAGCAAGTTTCGTCGACCTAGGGTCGTGGTGGGTCGTGATTCTAAATCTTCTAAAAATCTTTAGTCTATGAAACAAAGCTACCCCAGATAACACAACAGTAGCATAGCACTACTTGGCACCAAGCATGTTTGATCTCACTAAAATATCTATGTAGGAAAGAAAGAAAAGACAGGTTAATTGATTTCGGTAAACAGACTACCTAGACCTAAAAGATCACTTCTTACAAGCTATGTGATTCTGTTGGCGGACCGCGTCCCCTACAACTTCAAACATCCATTTCGCCTATACATCTCAAGCTACGAACACTAAACCGATATACGCACTTACTTTGTTCGTCGAATACAGCACCTGAGTTATAGTCCACCAGTCTTTCCTTATACAGAGCCATCAACTTTACAACCTGAAAAGCCTCACGGAGAGCCAAGCATCTCAAATGCCGAAAGTCTTGCGATGCAACATTAGCGGTACATTCATAATTCTGTTGTTATTCTAGAATTCGCACATCAATTCGTCATTGAAACAAAGGCTCTTTACATTACGCCGTAGCGCAGTACTTTGGCAGGCATGTTCGTAGGCGTGCAATGCACGCGGGCGACGCGTGCGCTGTGACGTCATCGCCGCGCCCGCCACACTATGCGCTAATCTGTGACAACTTACCGTGCTTCTGACTGAACATTTAGGCTGGTATTCAGAGACTTCACTCAAATTTGAGTCTAGTGTTTGAGTGAAGTCTCTGAATACGAGCCTTAGTCTGTGTCAGGATTTATATTTTGTAAGCAATCTTTGGAGTTTTTAGGGTTAACTAACAGGTACCTCATCATTTTCCTGCCCTTATCCCTATGTGGGGTCGGCACAACACGTGTTCCTCTTCCATTTTCCTCTATCAGACGTCATCTCAGCACTCACACCTTTCTTACTCATGTCATCCCTCACACAATCCATCCATCTTTTGTAACAGGTTAACAGGTACCTATTACAGACATATTAGCATTTACGTTAGTAAAATGGGCGTTGCCCTATCGCTTATGCCACATGCTGGGGCTAATATGTCCCCTGTCTCCTTCCATTTAGGCCAGTTAGGCTTCCGCTGAGGTCTCAAAAAGGAAGAAGTTAATATACCCTAAGCCTTAGCTTCAAACTTAAGTTCTTAGTTCTTTAGAGGTTCTTAGATTCCTTAAGATCAATAGAAATAAAAATTTCCAACACAATCTTACAATGAATTCACAGAACATAAAAACACTTCTTATCTAAAAAAATACAGTCTAGATAGTTACCAGAACCAAATCAGGGAGCGCCTGTAAATGTATGTTAGTAGGAAGTAGAACTTGAGTCAACAATGGTTTTAAAACCAGCTGGTACCCTTCGAGGAAACCTTGGTGCGAGAAGATTCGAGCAAATTCATAATATATAAAATCAGACAAAGGAAATACAACCTTGTGATATTTGTATAGAGTACATTTTTTAGGGAGTTGATTATAAAAGGCCTCACGTCACGTAAAAATATAATTTTAGTGTAAGAAATATAAGCAGTTCAGTTATATTATTATACATACCACATTTACATAATTACCAAAAACAAATGAGTCAGTTTATTTGTAAACAAACATATAAAAATACAACAATAGTCATTTTGTTTGGCAATACATTTCAAGGTAATAAAACCTTATCAAAGATTGTAGAGTCGATAGCACAAAGCTACGTGATTTGCTTTGCTTCCCAAAGTAAATTTATTTGGATATTTGAAGAACTAAAAATGATAAAATATTTGTGTTTATGGCAATGTAATTTTAGGGTTCCATATCCAAAGATTAAAAACGGAACCCCTCAAAAGCTTTGCTGTCCGTCTTTCTGCCTGTATTTAGTTTGTCTGTATTTTGCTAAGACGCTTGAAATATTCATAGAATGCTACGGAACTCTTCGTACGCGAGCTGGACTCGCATTTGGCTGTTTTTTAAACCGTTTCCTTCAACAATTGTTAAAAGATAAATCTATTTTAACGAAATTAATTGTTAAAATGAGGACCTTAAAAGTTTGTTTGAGTGATACCATACATTCTAACGCATTGTTATTGTCACCTAATCACTTTGTTTTTATTTAATTAGTACAGTTGTTATCTGCTGTATCATTTACTGCATCATAGTTTTTATTTAAAATAACGACATCTACAAGCAAAATGTCGTAAGTAGGTATAACTGTTGTATTTAAGCTTTAAGTAGCGTCAAATAAAGCTGCAAATTAATGAAAGTGCATCGATAAATAATCGCAGTAACATACTTTTCTGTTTGGTACGTGAGAGCAAATGCGAACCCAAATGGCACTTTTGCAAATTCAGAATGGTCTTAAATGGAAAAAGACAAGCTTGCAGTTGAATGACCTTGATTTCTTAATTCTGTATTTTTGTGTACCTTGAACATTATTCCTTTGATGACTCACACGAACCATGACCTATGTAAAGTTCTGCGACCTCATTAACGCCCATTTCTTTATTTTGTTCTTCATGGTTCCATGCATTTAAATTTACTTTAGTAAGCTAAGTGATAAGTACTTCTATGTAATTGATAAATGCTTCCCAGAGTGCATTGTTCGTGTTTACGTTATTATCAGTTTGATCAATCAATTTGACATTTCCTGGGGTATCCCTTTCAGTGATTCATTCATCTCTGATTCACCTTTTGGTTGTGAAATGACATTGATTCTTGTCATCAATCATGAATCCTGTTTGTTTAGTTCATTACTCATAGCTATCAATCACGCTGTGAGCGCGTGTTCATGTTAGTTTGCTTTACAAATGACTGTATTTATATTTTAGATTACAAGTGCTAAGTTTATTTGTTGTTTTCAGTGTGCCCGTGCGATCCGCACTGGGCGTGGATCTTCCGGCGCTCTCGCTTATATACCCTCGGTCCGATACAACATATTTACATACAGATAACGAATTGACGTCTGGTTTTCCTCACTTTAGCTTGTGTAATATAAAAAGTTCTGAGCAAAATACGGCTGAATTTTGGTACTTGCTTACGCAAACGGAAAAGTACCGTGTTGGGCAAGAGCGAGCACCTGTATGTTGGTGGCATAGGGTCGGGTTTGGCGGTGACGCGGGCGTGACGTCACGGCCACGCTTCTGCTGCGTGATCGCGGGCTGACGCGCCCACCGCGTGCGCGTGCGCAACTCCGCAATAGCAACAGTTTTTTATACAAGACGCGCCCGTTGCGGTGACTGGCCGCTGTTCTAAATTAGAAACGACGCTGTTGAGCCACTCAACATCTCATGATGACACCTCCTTCCTTCAAACTTACTCAACATTAGTACTTACATCAGCATAATATACCTATACCTACACCTTCAAAGTAACTCAACCTAATGTACTCGCAGTCTACCTTCTTCCTAAGAATTTACTCATCATGTCCGTAGATAGATCCAGAACTATAAATTCCGTTGTTGTTAAACTTGTTTACAACAAACAACCTTGTTCATATACTCGAAATTATCTGCTTGTTATATTTTTAATATGTCGTCATTTAGCTCAGCTTCAATGCCAGTAAGTACCTACCTACTTGTAAATTAAAACTATTGTTTGTATTATTTGAAACTAAACTTTGAACACATGATTAGATCACGTCCAATCACGGTTTGGCACAGTCTATGGGTAAGGACCAAATTTTTGGCATACATTGCACATCGGATGTCGCACAACGGAGTTTGTAGGCTTAGTGTACATTGTCACTTTTTCAATAATTTTTTTTATTGATTTATTTTATTTACATACCTAAAACCTTACGTCACGATTTTTCTACATTTTATTTATTATATTAGTTACTTACTTATTGTTTATAGATGGGGATGTTACTTGTCAAAAAAGACAACTAATTTTCTTTCTATAATCATGTATAATTTATTGAAAACATAATGGTTACAACTAAAATTAGATGTAATAATTTAATTCAATATGATTTAACAAGCATTGGATTAAAAACTAAGACAGTTAAAATGTTTAAATAAAAACTACTAAAAAAGGACTTACTTACATAAAATAATTATTGTGTAACTACCTTAACAACAATTTCGTGTCGCTCGTTGCACACCGGAATTAAAATTTCTCCTCCTCATCAATAAAAAATTCACACTGCAAAGAATAAACACTTAAATGAATACACGCCAGAGTTATTTAATAGTAGACAAAATTTGCTAATAGAATAACTAATCCAAAGTAATAAAAGTTCACAAAAAACACTTAAAAAGTCTTACAGAAACTCCGGATTTGGTCGGACGCGAGCACTTTCGGCACGTTTTTTCAACTGGCGGATAAACAACATGGCGGAATTGCTCTGAATTTAGTTACAAGTCAGGTGGCCGTGTTGCCATTGCATAAAACTATTATTTGTTATCTAATGTTGCATAGTTCTCGAGTTATGTCGTCGCACAACTGGTCGCACAAAGGAGGAACAATGAGGTTTTCACTTTTTGTATTGTTATTATTAATAAACTATAATGTTTAACAAGATCTTAATAATAGAAACGTAAAGATAATTTATTACTTAATAGAATAAAACTTAAAGTCAATGAGAAAGTGTTTTATTTTTTAAATTAAATCCATATAACCAAGAGAAGAAAAAATGGAACAAAACGCATTTTGTATGAAAAACGAAAATAAATTTGGTGTCATAATTTACTTAAAATTAATTTTACAGAAATCTAGTGAATTAAATCTGAATTTAGATTAAGAAAAATATGTAAAAATAGTTAAGCTTTAGTAACAAAGTTTCAAAACATACCTAAGTTCACAATTATTTTTATACTACGACTTCAAAGTGGGGAACACTTTTTCAATTTCACGTGTATGCCAAAAATTTGGTCCTTACCCCTATGTCGACCTCAATATTTTATTGTCATCTCTACAGCAGATGTTTTTAAAATTATCTTTATGACGCCCTGCAATAAAATTTAATAAGTATCTAAAAATAATGATTGGTTTAGGTTACCTACCTAATTCAACAGCAAATATATAATTACATACATATATTAAAAATTAACATTAAGTACACTTTGTAGGTAAGAAGAGAGGCCTATACCCAGCAGTGGGATGAGAAGGGCTGATGATGATGACATTTTGTAGGTACCTACATATTTTTTTAATTGTTCGTTCATTCATTGGCAGAAATTTTAATTATATCTATATAACCTACCTATATAAATCTAATTCCATTTTCATTTCATCATCTATAAATAAATCCATATCACCTACTAAATCAATAGGCTACTTGACTCATAACAAATTTAGCACAAAAAGTTGGTATTTCCTGCGGTTTTTGACTTACGAAACCACACTATATCGATTTCAGTTAATTAAAGTTCAAGATGGTTGCATATTTTCAATTGCAAAATTGTTGTTTATATTTTTAATTTCGAAAGCTGAAAACGCTGTCGGCCATTATAGCCGGATGTGATGTCATTAAACTCCCGGATGTGATGTAAACAAACCAATGTCACTTTGTCATTTTCATACATTTCTAAAATGTCAAATGATTATTTACGATCCGTATGACGTCACAGCACAGATAGTCTATTGACTAATATGGCTGACAGCGTTTTTGGATGGTTATGAAAAGTTAAACTTTAAAATCAAATTTCGCTGTTTTCATGGTTCCAAAAAACATAATAATGTTTATTTTGGTCTAATAGAACAATTATTAATTATTTAAAACCCACTTTAAAAATAAGTCAACTAGCCTATTTCTAAATAGAGTTCGCCACTTGCTCATACCAACTTAGTACCTTAATTTCATGACAAAAAAAGATAAGGAAAATACGACCAGCCCACAATACGTGGAATTCTTGCTTTTATTGAGGCAGATCAATTGGATACAAGGAAAATGCAAGTCTACCAGTTAGGTGGACCACATTATGATAAAGCTCGTTTAAGAAACAGGATATGAGGACTTTTGGAGTTATGTAAAGAAATGCATCTCTCTCTAGACTTGAAATTACTGTTGTCTTTTTTAAAATTTAAGGCTTTTGACTATTTTTACGGAATTATTTTTTTACTTATCTTGAACATACATTTATTAATTAGAAATTCACAATGCTGTGTTTGACACATTCACATTGACCTCATAATACAATATAGGTACCTATTATGTTCTACAAAAAAAATATTTAAATAGGTACTTACTTATGAAAAATTCAAGAACAATGCCAAATAATTTCAGTCCGCCATTTTGATATTTTATAACCTAGAATGTAAACGCTCAGAAGGAAGTTATAGCTCAGAAGTAAACAACCTGCTACTTTGTGCTGGTAAGTACTTCGAAGGATTACAATACAATCCTCTGGTCACGTCCACATTGAGTAACACAAAACAAAACTATAGTTAATCTATGGTTATTGAGATAAACGCGATGGTGAACAATATTGCTATGTGGTTTCAATAATAAACACTACATTTTATACCTTTACTTTTTTAAAGTGATATAAGCTATATGTATATTTTAATATGTTTTTTGCTGCATTTTGGATATATGTAATTTTGATGTAGGTAGGTATCTAACCTATACATACAGCCTATAGACTACAGTGTCCCGTTAAGTGGTAGGCAAAGATTGCCTCCTGACACTATGTATAGCTAAATCATTTACTAAAGAGGTACCTAAAAGCCTGAGTTTTTTTGGATACAATGCAACAACACGGCCTCCTGACACTATGTACCTATAGCTAAATCATTTACTAAAGAGGTACCTAAAAGCCTGAGTTTTTTTGGATACAATGCACACGAACCTAAATATTTTGTTATTAGGAATATTAAATTACCTACATTAATCAAAATAATGATAAAATAACATCAACAAAATTGCTTAGTCAATGCTGTGTCATGTGTGTACTTAAATTTTAAAACATAGGGAATTCATACTTAGGTAATCATTGTTTTACAAATTAATTAGGTAGGTACCTATAGTTGCTTGCTGGTATAACGTCGCGCACAGCAATACACAAGATTGTACTGTTAATAAGAAAAACAACTTAATATTTTTTTCCTAAAAACAACAGTCTAGGTATCTTAACTTGCACAAACAAAATCATTAAGTTGTAATTGTAGCAAATATTGGCAATCCGATAACAAAAGATAATTTGCATGTTGCAATTTGTATGAATTCTACGCATCACAACAACACAACTGCAGCCGGTTACAATAAAAAAACCGCGCCAAATACTGCGTTGAACATTGCGCTGTGCCAAGAATTTCAAATTTGGAACGCGAGACGCATCGAACATCATCAGGGCGTGGTCCTCAGCAAAGGTGCTAAAGTGCCAGCGTAACGCTGACCTCCAAATTTCGAATTAGACGCGTCTCTATGCTCGACTTTGTTCTGTGGCGAGGGGTCGGGGGAGGTCATGGTATGCTGGTGTTAGTTAGCTGCGTTCTATTTTTACATCGTCGTGCGACGACCACGCGTCCTCCGCATGGCTTTGTTTTGCTCAGATAAACCGGCTGCGTGCGCTACATATTCACACATATTTACGTTGTGTACATTTATGGCTATTATCAGCATTGTAACTATGTACGTAGAGTGCTTTACTGCTATCGTAGTAAATGTTAATATGAGAAATGATATGTCTAATTAAGAGAATGGATAAGTAGATCAAAATAAACTTGTTTATACAGGTACCTAAAGCTTTATCAACATGGTAACATAATTTCGTTTTAATTGGTAAAACAATTACCGTAGACTTATTATCACCAATTCCCACATTTTTATCTTATCTATCATGTTTTCGATAAAAATGTTGTCTAATTTGAGGAATGATCAAGAATATTGTGATGAAGAGAAGATGATTGCTCTGAGTTGTGATGAGATGAACCTCTGTGTAATTTTTGCTTCGACTGTTTAATTAATTTATTATCAATTTAAAAAGTAAACTACCCAAAAACAAAACAATATTTACCACGTCCTGTCTCAACAGTGTCTATGAACTTTGTTGCTATTATTTCCAAACTCTATCTTATTTTTTTTACTAGAGACATGTTATAGGAAATTTGTAAAGTAATTTCCTGTCTGAAATAAGAAATGTATCATTCAGATAATTTTTCTGATTAAATTTAAAAAACCTCTCTTCAGAGGTGTGCAGCCGGCGACGATCCATCACCGACTGACGACTGTGCAACTCCTAAGCCCCCACGTTACCTATCTTGCTGATACCGCCGACCAAAAGCATTGAGCTGCCTTTGTGCATTGTTTGAATGATTTTAGAGGTTTTGTTAAACTGGTTCTTGATAAGGCGCTTACGCAAATGCCTCCCGGCACAACGAGATTGGCAAGTGTCAACAATGATAACTCGTCGCGCCGTGCCGGGGTCATGGCACTATATTTTAACAGTTGTATTATGAATAGGTATACCTACAGTTTAGACAAATGCATACATAGTCAGAAACAAACAAAATTTTGATAAACTCATTTTTTTAGTAAGACTATTAAAATATTATTATTCTTAGAAAACCCAATTTTCCCCAACAGCCCCCACGGTCGTCTTTGAATGTGACCGCAACTAGCTCACGTCACGTGCCTCATGGGCACTGAACGCGATAAACATAATTTAAAAACATTAGAACCTACCTGTGTTTTATTTGACTAATAAAGTGCTGAAGACTAATCTACAAAATTATTTAAGTAAGTATATCTTAATCAATTTCAATAGTACTTCAGTTACTACCTGTTTAAATTGTCGATAAATGACTATAACTATCTACCTATAAAGACATTAAAATTAAAATCTAGAAGTAATAAAAACTGTTGTTAAGGACATGTTTTTAAATAAGCTACTTTATCTTATTAAGTGTTTATAAAGATGAGTTTTGACCTTTGGTGATTTTACTAAGAATGTTTTTAATTTCAAGATTGGCACATGTAACACCATTGTTATTTTTTGTTAATTTAATTCAATTATTAAACGATCAATTATTTATAGTCATAGTAACTATACTCGATGTTTATACATAGGATTTAATTTAAAATACTACTATTAATACTTATATTTCTACATACTACTTATCTTTATTCTAAAGTCAATAAATTAGAAAATCGGGTCAGATTAGTTTTTACATTGTATTTTATTAGCCTCTGAAAATAGATTTCGAAAACCATATGATTATAATTACTTTCTAAAACAATAATACTTAGGTACAAGCATTTAGATGTGTTACGAATTTCACCATGCTTACATCGCATAATTTTCTTAATATTTTACAATTTAATATTATTTTAATATCAAATTTGGGACAACCCTAACAAGAACAGGAACAATCAGCGACCTGCGTATTGGTGTTTACATTTTAAACTAAAACAATGGCGAAAAATAAGTAAGCTATTGTGACTCTACCTGATAACCTTAGTCGTTTATCTACAACGCACGCAAAACACTCACCACCGTGCGTGATATGATTGCGCCATTTTGCATACGTTCTCATACGTTTAACATCCTGTACCTACGGGGATTGTCTAATTTGTATGAAATGGTTGCTAATCAAAATAACAGTAATCCGCGAAAACAACTGTGAAATATGATGGCAAAAGTTACATATTTCTCGTAAAATCTGTCATTTTTATTATTAATGTCATGCAAAGAACGACAAAAATGCCGTTAGGTAGTTACATAACCCTAAAAAATTAATCCTATGTTAAGTATTTTTTTTTGTTTCTGTGACTCTATGGCTGATGTGGTAGACTTGGACTTGACAGACATAAGTATTTAAATTATGTTTTTTTTAAGATCTAAGCTGATGTTTTCGTCATGAAACAGTCTGAAACAAAAAAGGGGGGACACTATTTAAAATGAAAAGAATTTCATCATTTTTAAATTTCGTAAGAATTATTGTAATGTCATAAAACATTAACTTACTTCCATTTTATAATAATTATGTGAAATCGATGATGAAATTTAATGAAATCCGTATATTTTATTTAACTTTGTTATAATTGGACAAATTTAATCTAATTAGAGTACTTACCTAATAAAATGACGACGATCAATAATATATTTCTTTTATAGGTACTTAATATTATGTATTTATTAAAATTACCAACCATGTGTAGGGCACTGTCCACATCATGAACAATGGGCCGCGATGGTCGAATTGATGAGACTGAAAAGTAGGTACTGTATAAAAATATGCTTTTTAACACAATATTTTTTAATCTCTATTTTCAACCCATGCTTCGTCGGCCCATTAGCTCAGTTGGTTAGAGCGTCGTGCTAATAACGCGAAGGTCGCGGGTTCGATCCCCTCATGGGCCACGTTTATTTTTGCATATTTTTACCCTCCACCTTTATTCTGTGCCTCCATTCAACCATACGGTAGAAGTTGATGGCTAATCAAAATTTTTTTATTCATAATCGGGACAGTTATACTTACATTGATATCGTTGTTATGTATCGGAGTCGCGTGGGGCGGGTCCCGACCTTAGATAGCACCGGTTTTATCCGGTTACTATCAAATACCTACATGCAATGAAGATAGCTATGTGAATAGGAGCATAAACAACACACTTACCTTTTTATTATACCTAAATAGTCCCTATAAAACTTTAATATCCACTATGGAATCGGTGAACATAAGTAGCTACCTATCTACTTAAAAAAATACAAACGGTAGAGTAGGTACTTACTTTATTAAATATAAAAATAAAAATAAACAATTAGCTCACTTTAAAATCGTGTCACACACACAAAGAAAGAAAAAACTTAGTTTTAATTTAAATTATAAAACATAATTTGAATAAAGAATGACTTACCCTAACTGAAAATAAAATCCATAGCCTTCTCTTTTAATATTCAAGTTCGAATTTAGAATAGAACATTTTCAATGTCTGTCAAATCGCGAAATTAATTTCTGAGATCAAAGTTGATGTCGCTTTATGGTTTATCATAATCAATCAATCAGTAATGTTTCAGAATGGTTCTGAAAAATAATTTTAAGAATTATTTATTTGTTTTTATTAATAAATAAGACAGTCTTTAAAGTCCAATTAAAAAATAGTGCCTCGAATATCGATCCGAAGGTACTTAGTTATATGGTTTGAATCTGGCCGTATATCAATGGATTTTTAGTTTCGAAAAATTGAAATATTGTTCTCTTCACGGACTCTAAACGATGAAGGAAAACATCGTAGCGACGATGAGCTTGCAACCTATAAAATAAGGCATACATGCCTCTGACTTAACATTACATTTTTTATTACTAAACTATACTTTATTTACAAGAAAAAGAAGAAATTCCCGTCGATGTTTTCCTTCAACGTTTTGAACACTATGAATAAGTAACGGTTACAAAACAAACATGTATATGTACGTAATAAATAACCCAGTATTATATTGCGGTAATATTTATTCAAGATAAATTTATATTTAGCTTTATCTAAGAGTAAATATACGTTTGTGGTGACTGTTTGTTACTTTCCTGTGTTTGTTTAGTCTAACTTAGTGCTTTGTCCAACAAGCTAGGTGATTCTATTGCCTGTTCCAACGCAACTCCAACTACATCAGGGAAAAATCTGACAAAAACCTGGTGGTGTGGGCCTAGCTTTTTTAAAGCCCATAGACAAGCTTCAGTAGAAAACCAGCCTAAGTAAGGCATATCAGAGCAAGTAATTTTTTTTTATAGTGTTCCCAGCATGGTATGGTACTGTAATGAGGGGGGATGAATGTCTGATGAATGAATGAAAAGTAATGAATATGATTGCACCTGTCAAGACCATCGAAAGGCCATCGAAGGCATTTATGGATGGTAAATCGATTATTCTACTACTTACACTAAAAATGTTCGATCTACTAATCCATTCTACCATCGATCAACAATCGTTTGCTTTGGTTACACCCTGACTTCCAATCTGAAGGTCAACCACACCTGCAGCATTCATGAACAGTTAAGCCCCCAGTCGTTGGCTATCTGTATCACTATCACCTGTTATCAGAGCACGGATGTGGACACTACAGTACCGCGTGATAGAACTAACCATAGAATAGAATATAGTAAAACTCGTAGAGGCGTAAAGAAGTTTGTTTTGATTTCTGCGTGTACCGAAACAAAACTTATGATAGAGGGACAGCCTCCATTAGCGTGAGAATGACCCAGCGAAATTATCGTAGTGCCATGTAATTCTATACACTCTCTGTAAACGTGTCTCCATTGGCGATGTCAGGGTGACATTGACAGGATTTAATTCCTATGATATTACGCGTGTAAATCACCCGATGATAGGAGGATGGGCTCGTCTCTCTCTATACACTCGCCCGTGGTCACGGTCCCTTAACACGAGGAAGGTATCATGATTCCGTATATTGATAAAAACTATGTCATGGAAAGAGCTCTTGTTTCATTATCTTCAAGTAGTTTTTAATTATCAATTCATAAATAGTTCAGTTAGTAACAGTTATCCATAATCGCTGCAAACTGCTACCGACCGCTGAGATCGTCATTTGTTATGATGATTTTTAGCCCTAATTTTGAATAACTATAAACTTTTTTGTCCCTTCAATTTTTATTTGTAAGTAAAAGCCTTCGTAGAATGTACTACGCTATATTTCAAGAAAATCTGCTGAACCATAAATAAATAAATAATAAAATGTTTTTTTTAAATGCACTCAGAGCCGAACAACGTGTCGTTTCTATGCGTGACAAGAAAATTCTCACTCTACACTCTACGATCTTTAAGTTTGTTTTTCGTGGGAAATCGTGATAATCAGATTTTCGTTGGTATGACTTTTATATTTTGTTAGGGCTTACTCAGTATTTTTCCACCAGTAGAAAGAAGTAAATCTTTATCAGTAACCATGGTTAAGGTTACACTATGAGTTAGCAAGTACTTGTATTAGCATTTTGCTATGATTACAAAACTTGCTGTTAAGTTTTTGATGGTATAAGTCTCAACTCATGGGTCGACACACAAGACAAGAACGAATACATAAAAAGCCGATGCATTCTTTCACTATTTACAGTTTATGTTTTTGTACTATTCACTATCCACAGTTCGTGTTTATGTTGAAACGAAAAAAAAAATACTGTTATAGGTCAAGTAGGTTTCAGTAACCAGGAAAGGGGCATCAGAGTCGCTGAATATTGGGCGAATAAAATTTGAGGTCAAGCCATTGACTCGAAAGAAGAAGAAGTAGGTTTCAAATCAGTGACCGAAAATTAGAAAAGGCATAACCACACTCGCAACAGATTCCCCTAGTTTTAAGAACGTGACTTGTCAAAGTGGTACATAATAATACTTAACTGAAAGTTACTTTTAATTTTAATTCGATCTCATCGTCATCGTGACGTTCAAAAATTACGATTTATTTCCGTCAAATATTTACAATAATATAAGTGAGGTATGTTAATGATTATCAGCCATCACGCAGTCCCTACATGTTATCTACGTGACTTGACATCGGTACGCCTAATATCTAGAAACGGTTTTTTCCTGCGCGCGCGCATATAAATAACCTTCGATAAAATTTCAATTATGCTGGATAAACAAGGTCTTCAAGACAATCCAGAAAACAAATAATCTAATTAATTAAATGTAAGCAGTGACTGGAATAGCATTAACTAAAATCAAATCGTATACTTCCATCCAGTATGGTTAAGTAACTCAGAGTTTGTATAAGTAGCGCCACGTAAGAATAACTATGAGGGGAACGGGAGGTGGTATGTTTGCGCACGGGTCACTCGCTCACGAACCAATAGCACGCGCTAAACCAATGGTGTGAAGTGCGCCGCGTCCCTCCACCAATCCCACCTAAGATTCCTTAAAGCGCTTTTCCCCTCAGCGTTCTTTTTACGTGGCGCTATATATCTGTGTGGATCTATATCTACTTTTAAGTGTCAAGCAAACGTTACACAATGACAGCCGCAGACTGCATGACTATGATGACGGCTGGTGACGAATCATCGTCAGTGTGACGCGAGTGACGTCACGCCGTGACATACGTCTGAAATAGCAAGGGCCAATTAGGCTGGTAATAATAGGACAGTGTCATTGACAGCGTTTTGTAACGATACAATAGTTTTTATTAATCATATACTGCGTCTGTTTGTCATAATGTGTGTTTGGTTTTTTTTAACTTAGGAAAGTGACCTTCGATATCCTATGTAAGATAGGTTAGCTGGAGGGACGAAGTTTTTAAGACGACTAAGGCCTCTGTAATGGCTTAGCGGCTTAAAACCCGGGAAGCCACTTGCAGTTATATCAAATGTAGCTTAACTTCAACCTGTCAAGTTCGTCGCAAGATACACCACATAGCGCTTCTTTTTATTATTTTAAAATAATGAATTATAAAATAGAAATTAGTCTTCTGTCTTTAGTAAGCAAATATGTATTTATTAATACTTATTGCATTAGTTATTGATCTAATTCAATTGAATTTATTATTTGCACGGACAACGTCGCGTAGCACTTCGTAGCAGTCGTAGAGTCAAAACTCTACGACTGCTGATGTTCAAATTTTTGATGATTAAAATTTTGTTCTACAAATATTGAAAATTAACTAATGAATCTTTTATTTAATAAAACTTTACAGAAGTAAATTATTTCACAACTTCATATGCATAAAAGACAAATACCCAGGGAAGATTAAAATATCTGTGGACAGTATTAGAACCACTAGGAAGATGCCACTGGGAAGATAGGGACTGTACCATTCAGGCTAAACTCGCCTTTTAAGCTAACCTATTTCTGTCACTACCAAAATTTATCCTGTAACAAAAAATAGTAGGAGGGTCATTTACACCCACATGTACTCGATCTGAAACTCGATCGTCCTACTTAGAGGCCGGGCGTGACGTCAGAACGAAATAAGGACACTCGTATCTTCATGTAATAAGTTAGTTTGTGTTAGATAATTGGCCTGTTATTTTTTAGTTTTTCAGTAGTAGTTTTCAGCGAAAGTATTTTTGAAATCGGCTGAGTAGTTTCGGAGATTACCCCTGTCAAAGATGTGTCGAATGGACTGGAATGTTATAGGCTACATTTTATCCCGGTAGAATTGCATTAGTACACCCGTGCAAAGCCGGGACGTGCTGCTAGTCATAAATACAAACAATAACTTTAGTACAATGTAAGCAGGAACCAGAAAATATCTTTCATAAATTTTCATTTCATTAGATTTTCATTCTTTCATTTTCGTGATACGGCCGTGTTCTGTCATAACGATAAGTTGGCGGAAAAATAAGTTTGTGCGTAGAATGTGGGCGTGAGCCCTGGGAGGCTTATAAATAAGACCAGTAGGTACGTGCTTTGTTGTTATAATTATTACAAGGGAAAGGGAAAATGAGAACTATTTTTCATTCATCTACCTGCCCACGGAATCTTAAAATAGATATAATAGCAAATAGCCTGGAGCGTCTTTGTGGTACACTAGCAGCAAGTCCCGCCTTCGCACGGGTGTACTAGTGAAGCTACCGGGATAAAATAGAGCCTATAACCTTCCCAACAGTCCATTCTACACATCGGTGAAAGAATTTTTAAAATCGGCTGAGTAGTTTCGGAGATTACCTCCGTCAAACAAACAAACTTCTTTATAATATTAGTATAGATTTGTGCCGTAATCATAGAATCTTCTACAATGGAGTAAGATTTTTTATAGGTCTCAAATACAGCATGGCTTAAGATCGGAGTGTCTGAGATTTTCTTCGTAACCAAGCAATCATTATCGTGATAGACGAAGACGGGTTGAAAAGCTAGGTAATTTTACTCTTATTCTTACGTAATTAACTCCGTGAAGATTCAAAGTACAATGCTTCACACAAAAAAACGAAGACTGGTTGAAAATCTAGGTCATTTTATAGTTATATATATTTTTATAGTGTTAACTTAGGCATTTCATAGGTGATTTTATTCTTATTCTTGCGGCTAACACCGATTGAAAACAACACAAAGCGTTTTCCTTGAAATTACACATAGACTGTAAACCCGGGAACAATCCCGGCATTCCTTGACATTAACCGCTGCATTCACGACCAAGTTCAACCGGGATCGATGCTGCAAGTTCACGGTCCCCCCCCTGCCTACCCCCCTCGCCCGCGGGAATGACGTCAGCAGACCATTCATGCCAACCCGGTCGATATTACCCTCTTTTAGTATGGTTGGAGTTATACGCTTTTGTTGGAAAAGCTCGGCTCCCCTTGTTTTGTCTAGCAAAATATCGGTAAAATAATAATTAACTTAATATTTTATTTAAACACACAATAAATAAATAAATAAATATCCTTGGACATTCCACACAGGGTCATTTAGTCCCACGCTAAGCAACTTAATGCTTGTGTTATGGTAACCAGATGACTGATATAATACATAGATATTTATTATTTTTTTGTAAATACATACATATTATAGATAGATTATAGAGAAGATGATCAGTGAAACTGCCTATTAGTATTTACTACCGCTATTTCTAGTGTTTTGGGCCACAGTTTAATCAGCAAAGTGGTGCGGAGGCGGGAGGGGTACATAAAGTCGAGAAATTGTCTAACTCTCATCTCGTTCTTGTACTTTACTGCTGGTAAATTATATTTTTTTGGAATATATATAAAAGCCTTGGAAATTATCCTTTCATCAATATTATTTGTACTCACTTATCAATATTATTAAATCCCTTTCAAAATTATCGTGAGATATAGAATTTTTTTTTTTTTTTATTTTACTCAAGTACCTAATTGTAATTTTACGTGAGTAGATCATTTCTCGTGTGTTATGATAACATTATTGACAAAATTCCACAAATACCTACGATGTTCTTCCATTTTCTTTATTTTTATTAATTCCACAATTATAATCATTAAAATAGAGTTTAGAAGCCTCTCGATCCAGATACCTGTTGTGTTGAAATAACATAACAGATAACTAAAAACCTGATATTAAAATTTACTTTATTTGAAACGTTTTTTATTTGACTTGATTTGATATTAAAAGCACAAAGCTGTGCACAGAATAAAATTGCACCTAAAACTCTTAAAACTCGCCGTAGCACTTGCTACGAGTTCGTAGATGTCTACACAGAGAACATTTTTTACACGAACCGAAACTCGTGTAAATAATTAAAGTGAAATCAAGCTGTGTTGTAATATATCCTTGGACATTTTTTTTTTTTTAATATTTGTAGGATTTTGATTTTATCATAGGGAGCGCAATTAAATTATATCTATTTATTTATTGAGTTTGTTAAGCTTCCGTAGCTCGCGTAGCCAGATAAAACTAGCATAGTTGTTATTTCAGGTCATAAACTATGAACATTTGAAGTTTGAGCGAAATCTGTTCAGCAGTTTACACAAGTTCACAAAAACGTTCATAATATATAGGACTAGCAGCATAGTCCGGCTTTGCACGGGTGTACACGAAACTACCGGGATAAAATATAGCCTATAACCATTCCGACAGCCTATTCTACACATCGATGAAAGAATTTTTGTAATCGTCTGAATAGTTTCGGAGATTACCTCCGTCAAACAAACAAACAAACCAACATTACCTCTTTATATATTACTTAGAGTATACCTAATATTATAGATAACTAAGATCTGAAAACTTAAGCGCAAAGAAACAGCGGTCAATTCTCCAATAATAGAACGGTATCCAAGCGGAGAAAATGAAGTAGGTACCTAACATCGGTGATTTTTCTTCTCCGTTTCCTCTCACACCCCTCGTGAACGTAGGTACTCGAAATACCAATTCAATCTTACAATATTGGTTATTCTGTGTCACTCACTGCGTCACGAAGTGAAAACTATGGATCGAGTCTCTGGAACAGTCTGCGGAACTACGAATGTTATAAAAATATACCACGTAATTATGTATTTGAGAACTTAATACTATTTTGATGATAATAATGAAATTTGTATAAACAAGACGTACAATGAGCACTCAATTTTATTTTAATTAAGTACCTTTGTTATAATAATGGTAGTTGCTGTGTTGCTATTATGATAATAAGACTATTTATCTAACTTAGCATGTATTAAACATGCCTTTATTTTTGGACGTGGTCCTGACACACCCCCAACTCATTTTCAAAAAAGCCTGAACGAACGAATTGAGATATCATCTACCACATTTTCGATACATTTATGTGGACCCTATTTCGTTTTTTGTAACATTTTTGGCTTGAATCAACGAGATAGTGAATGAGCTTCCAACATTTTGTAATAGCCATGTACCCGAGCAAGTAGCTGTGGAGTGTAGGGCGCGTGGGCGTCTGACGTCATTGCCCCCCACTACCCCTCGTCCACCCCCCTCCACCCCCCGTACCACCCTTCAACTTGACATTCGCAGCTGTATCGATTGCGCCGCAATGCCGAGGTTGTGTTGTGTTTACGTTTGGTACAGTTTGTGAATGAAGAGGCTCGTTCAAGCCCATAGCTGGGATGACAATGAGACTGACTTATTTTGTCCTGTCTCTAATACTTTGTGGTTCTAAAAATAATAAAACAATTATTTTCATAAAATAGTTAAGGACAAATTGATTAAAATGATAACCAATAAGTACCTGATGTACCTAGGTATGTTTTATTGCTGTAGGTTATTTGTCACTTAGGTATAATAATAAACGTTATCACCTTCGATCATATGATCGAAAATACAATCAAATTCATATGGCAGATTCCGTTTACCTAAATTCTCTGATGAAACTGACATTTTCTTTCTGTGTTCAAATCGTTAAATGTAGGTTGACAAGTTCTACTCACCATTCTTCATAATTAAGTTTCCCAGCTGATATCTTTAAGACACTTCTAAGATTCACCAATTACGATTAAGAGGTTTTAGTGGCTATCATTTATTTTCATCTAGGTAGGTAGGTACAATACCTACTTTATGTATTCTCAAGGTGGAACAAGGACCCACCCACGATCGAGACGCGCCACATCGTTTATCTGGCTCCATGTTTTCTACGGACATATTTTTTTATGGAAATAATTTGTTTTTATGTTTGTAAAGATTTATTCTGGTCCAATTGAATTAGAAAAGTCATCTCTGGAAAAGTAACTCGATGTCAATGTATGTACCTACCTATTTTAATAAAAGTCAAACAAAAACGTGTGGTCTGTCTCGGCTCCAACTCTTCATTAGCTTGACATGAACAGCAAAATCGATATAAGCTCTTATTAAATGCTAGTAATATAACATGTACCTTACTTAGTACCACTACTAAGTAGGTAACTTAGTTTATTCTATCTAGATACTAGGTACTAATTCGTAGGTACGATAATCTGTTTAAGAACTATAAAGATACCCACATCCCTGATCTATTTAATCATACCTTTCTCTGCGACAGAGTGTAGAGAAAACATCAGGTAAGGAAAACAAACACAGTTTAACAGTTTTTTCCCTTATTATCGAAAAACTAGAAAATTATATAATCACGGCGGAATTTGTTAAAAAGAATAATCAATCAAGTACCTAAATCCCGCAGGCACAGATCAAAGTAAGTTTTCATCTAATTTGGTAATATCGCCGCCCCCACCGAATATCATTGTAACCGACCATTACGATAGAAGTGCTTTTATTCGAAATAATTATTGTAGAGGCCCGATTACACCTTGTCAATTTTTTTCAGCTCATTCGTACGAGTACTTTAGGATTTAGACAATATGTAATGGTTATTAAAGTATTATTCGCCGGAAACTATGAACACCTTTTCCCCCGAATAACATCGTAACAGGTTAATACCGACACCAAACTGTCTTACTTTATATAGTAAGCTGGCATTACGATCTTATTCGGGTGTAAAAAAACATTTTAATTTTGGCACTATCCATTACCATATTATTCGGGTAAAAACTATGAGTTGTTGTGTATTGTAAAAGTATTTACGATTTATCTAACCAGATAATTTGAATTGTAATGTTGAATACTGTGTCCTTCTTGGACAACAAAAAATAGCAATCAAGATAACGATGATAGGGTCGCGATGGTTTGAAAATTAATGACAGGTTACGATAGGTACACTGATATAATATTTGGTGTTTGACAATAACATAGATATTTTTTTAATTAAAAAGGTTTATTAGAGAAAGAAAGAAAGAAAGAAAGAAAAATATGTTTATTTCATAGGACCTCAAGGATCGCTCGAGGATCGAGACGAGTGGAGACGAGAGAGAGAGAGGACTAGCTCTTAATAGAGACGAGTGGAGAAAAGGAAGCGTGGCCTTTAGGGCCCCCGCAGACGGCCGACTTTTTGTAGGTGGAAAAGTAGGTCGCTTTTTCGACCGATTTTGTCACCTACTTTGTCACCGACTCCAACGCACACGACCGTCACTTTGTAGGTGACTAGTGAGGGGACAGCACGTCGCGTCGGTCCTCATGGACATAAATACGGTGGATTTTCGGAGAAAGATTAAATTTGTGTTTGGCTGTTAACTTGAACTGTTAACTCGTTGACTTGAAATTACAATAGGTAAGTACTTAGGTACTTCATAAATTACATGGTTAGGTATTATTAATTCAATAAGTAACAATAAATTATAATATAAATGATTGAACCTACTTATCTACCAGAAGAGTACCTAGGTACCTACCTATGCAAATAAAATTCGGAGTCGAAAAGTCGGAGTACATGCGAATTAGTCCACTTGCGGAGTAAACTCTAATCACTTATTCCGAAAAGCGCATCACTAAACGACCTACACTTTCGGAGTCGGTGTCGGGTCGGTCGGAATGCCACCTACTTTTTTCTCACCTACTTTTTGTAGGTCGTGTGCGTTGCGCTATTGTTGTCAGTACGTTCTATTTTTCGACCGATTTTTCCACCTACAAAAAGTCGGCCGTCTGCGGGGGCCCTTACCCTGCGGTGGAACGCTACAGGCTCGTAATAATAATAATAAATCGGTTTATTAATCCTCGATTTTTAACTATTTTTAAAATTAAATATCGAATAATTTATTAGAACACTGTGCAGGTACTTAGGTAAGTAGGTAATTAAAATAACAAAAACTTTCACTATTTTAGCTCAATAACTCAAATAAATAGATACGTAGGTACTTACCCAATAAGTAAGTACCTAAAGTGTGTGGTGTAAAGGAACTGTGTCACTCACTTAACCTCTTTTTTTCACTTAAATATTTCTCTGTTTAACTAGTAATTAGTTATTCACATTTTACTCGTGGCCACATGTAACGTATTGGTTTTCGCCTTAGATTACACCCGGTTAACCAACGCTCTACCACTCGCACTGTAACACAACCGTCCGGTATGACGGCTGGGGTATGACTGACTCGTGACATAAGCGCCTGATACGGTAGTTATACACTACAGTGTGATAGTTAAGTTTCAAGATCCTCGTCAGATCCTCAAATTGTTTTTAAGTGGATGCTCCCATCATCGTCTTTCTGCCCTTATACCACTATGTGGGGTCGGCACAACATGTATTCTTCTTCCACTTCCCTCTTTCAGACGTCATCTCTCAGCAGTCAGCACTCACACCTTTCTTACTCATGTCATCCTTCACACAATCCATCCATCTTTTCTTGGGTCTACCTCTATACCTATATTCATCCACATTCATATCAAGTACCTACTCTCCTCAGGGATGCTCCCATATTATGCACAAACATCATCAAGAGTACAAAGATGTTCATAACTCAAAAGATCATCATAGTATTCCAGCTCAAGTTTTGCCACTATCCTTAAAAGTTAAAACGTGTGCATTCGTATACATTGTATAACGGCTTGATATTAAAACCAACCATTTTGCACTAGATGGTTTATTTTAAACAACATTCATTAGGCACGCTCAACCGGTCATTGCAGTAGGTACTTTACTCACCTACCTGAAACATTTCTACGATGGAATATTAATGTCCACCTAAACTTCAAGTAGACAATAGCTTAATATGGTCAGAATTAAATAATAGTAGGGAAATGGATAGATTGATGTAGTAAGTAGATATTTAAATAGAAGATTGCATTTTCCTTTCAAAACAATGTTTTTTTTAACTAGACCGAATGATTATGATCGTAGGTACTTTTCAAAGCTGGGCACCGTTAATCAAATAGATAACTTCGTTAATCGTTAATCCGCTACAAAAAAGTTAGCTTTGTTAAACGTTAAAGCGTTACATTTCGGAAGAGTTAACGCAAGTTAACGTTAATCGTTAATCCGTTAATATGTGTAAAATTACATTTTTATATCGTTGCGTTAGTGAACTTAAAAAGTTAACTTAAAAGTTAATCCGTTAATCAAAATGTTAACTTCGTTAATTAACGATTAACTGATTAACGAGTTAATGCTATGGTACTCTTTACGTAATATTATACATTTCTACTGATCATTAATATCAAAAATGCATCAATTTGTGAAAATACATGAATAAATAGATAGATGGATGGAAAAATAGATATTAGGATGTTTGTTACTCTTTCACGCAAAAACTACTTAAAGAATTTGGCAGAAACTTGGAATATATCTAGTTAATGACCTGGAATAACATAAAAACTACTTTTTATACAGGTAGGTACCACGTAGATTTAGCTGCGGGCAACTAAGCAATATATTGCTGTAGTAAGTTAGTACTGAACTAAACGATTTTATTTTCGTTCCAAAACAATGATTATTTTTATACTAGACCAAATAATTATGAATCTAGATACTCTTTACTTCATAATGTACTATTTTACTAATTAACAATGTTAAAAATGCTACAATTAAAAAAAATACATGCATAAATAGATAGATGGGTGAAAAAGTGGATGTGTGGATGTTTGTTACTCTTTCACGTGAAAACCACTAAACGAATTTGGCTTAAACTTGGAATAAATATAGTTTATGACCTATAATAACATATAGGCTACTTTTTATACAGGTAGGTATAACGTAGTCTCAGCTGCAGGCTATTAAGCTTATTTTTTAATACAATTGCGACGAAATATACATTAGGATTTTAAACGGTATTCGTTATTACAATAATCAAACTTCATTCACTTGCCATGGAAAAACATCGTAATCCAGTTTTACTATATTTGACATTATTTGTTATTACACCGAATACTATGGTAACATCACAATACAGATGCAGACAGATACAGTCGATACCGCATTTTTGCAGTCAATACTATCGCGTTTGACTATTACTGTACAGATCATGTCAACGTTTTACACGAATAATATGGTATTGTTAGTTTACAATAGTAAATAAAATTATTGATTTATGGTAATATTTATTCTTTAAATATCTGGGTTGTGGTAAATTGTAGATTTGTTTTAGTAACATTATATTATTTGTTATATTTTAAGCCATGTTTTGGCATATAAACGATCTTCCTAGGTAAACTAACAGAAAAGTTATAGACCAAAAACCGTTTTTTAATTCTCTTGAACAATTTGGATTTTACGATTACGATTTTATTCGGTGGGGGCGGCGATATTTATTCGTCCTGGAACAACACGTGTAACCTCTATGGTCTCAAGGGCTCGTGCGTGCCTCAGTTTGTCAGGATCGAGGTCAAATTGTGACGTAGATGGGACTTTTGCTGTAGGTACTGGGGCTTTTACATGTGGAAGGTTGACGGGTTCTGTTTAGTTTTGTACAGTTGACATAGATTTTTAATATACCTAGTTTGAAACCTGCTTTAAATTATTCAAAATACACACCACACACCTACATGTTATTGTGATTTTTATTTTATTAGTTGACCGGTTGCTATAGTTATGCCCACATTTCCTTATTGTTAAAACCTTTTCTTTTCTTTTTTAAACTTCGAACATTTCAGTATCAAAATAAGCCAAACGGGTCCAAAAATCTAGGTGCCTCTTTTTTTTTATTACCGCTTTCCCCAAACAACGCCATGCACGGCAACAACAACAAGTCCAGAGAATGTCCTAGAAACAAGGGTGACAGCTGACAGCTCTGACGTCAATACTCACGTGAGCGTTGTTGGGTGCAGACGGGCACGTGGACGACATGAGTCCTGTAAGGACATTGACAGTAGGTATCAATATGTACCTACTTAAAATTATGCTATGTTATACTTTTGCTATCGAGCAACTCGTGTCTGTTTCGCGGAGAGAGTGGATGAAATACTACTGTGTTCTATATAATACGATAATTACAAGGTCTTTGTTACTGACAGGAGTCCAACACAGCTTTCACAGAATTGGCATTGTTATTGTAAATGAAATGAAAACATAGAATTAAATGAAGATGGCTGAATTCTAAGGTGCATACAAATTATTTCAAGATCTTGTAATTTTAGATCCTTTGACATTTTAAATAGGTATCTACATGCCCACATTTGGCAAAAGTGTTATTGTGGACATTAACATTATTCGTTTGTTCGTTCGTTCGGTCGCTCGTATGAGTAAGTGGCGAAGTCTGGTGACGGAGTTTTTAGGCCGCCTAAAGTCCTCCGTCATGGCTTAACGACTTTAAAAACCGAGACCGACAATTTAACGTGCACTCCGAAACACGGAAGCGCTCAGAAAATAATGCCACTTGCGGTCACCCATCCAAGTAGTGACCGTGCAGAACATTGCTTAACTTCGTTCGACGACCGTATTTTTTAATTTACCTACCTAAGTAGAGTAGGGATAGTTATGTCCTATTTCGTTAAGTAATAGTAGAATGTTGCTAATGTGATCTACTCTCAACAAGAGATGACCTTTGACATCAAACGTCTTCACGATTGGTAACACTATTACTTTATAATATCTAATTTCAGCTCTTCTCACATCGGCCCATTAGCTCAGTTGGTTAGAGCGTCGTGCTAATAACGCGAAGGTCGCGGGTTCGATCCCCTCATGGGCCACGTATCTTTTTGCATTCACCATTCATATTTTATACGTGTGATAAGATCAAACGCTGTGTTTACAAAACAAATTAGTGGATTTCGACTTCCTAATAATAAAATCACGGATTTCACGTTTTTACCAGTTAAAACTAGTTTGAAACCACCTTGAAACGCAAAATTATGCATTTTAAATCTATTTAACATAATTTATTGTGTGAACCAAGATCAGTACTTCAAACAAACGTAAATAATAAAGCAATATATTTACGTTTATGATAATTTAGACGACAACCTGATTTTTTAAGCGACAGGTGCAAAGTTAAAATATAATTTTTATTCACATTTGGCTTCAAAATAGTCTTATATCAGTCAGTAGGCAATGCCTCTGACTAACCCTAGATATTTTCAACATTTGCCGTGATGATATACCTTAGTTTTGCGCCTGTTTTTCTGCTAAAGATGTGGAACTATGTCAAAGTCAAGGCGTCACTAATCTGCTTTATTTACTAACGCCGGTTTAAACCAGTTATACAGCCTTAAGGCCAGTTAGCACGTAGCAAGTTAGACTAGCGGTTCAAAGTACACATTTAACAGAATGTAGATCAAAAAACTAGTTTATTACGTGTTTTTATTTCTACGGAAACAAAATCAACAGTACAAAACCAAAGTTGATGTTTTTACTGGGAAAATAAAACCTAGCTAGATTTATCGCCCCTGAAACTTACAAAATTTCATGAAAATCGTTAGAGCCGTTTCTGAGATTCAGAAATTAGTTATATTGACAAACAAAGCAAGTTAATAATTAGATAAGAGTATCATTAAGCCATAAAAACATATCAGCTGATTAACTTTTAAAAGTTTTTTTTTGAATTGAACTTCTTTCATCATCCCTAATCGATTTAATTTATCGTTTAAAACAGTCAGACCTTCATCTCACAATATCTAATTCAATAAAAAAACATCATGTTAAATGAAATAATATAATTGCATAAATGTTTCACATTTAATTGAGATAATAATATTATTTACACGGCACTAGGCACTTTGAAAGCGTAAGAATTTAGAGCCAATAAATTGAATAATGGAAATTAACTATCCTTAAATTATATTTATACAAAATAAACCATTCACCGGGTTTTTCAATTATACACAATTCAAAATGTTCACTATAAATTATTAGTTGTTTGTTGTTTATTCAATCTATTGAAGAAATCTTCGCATGAAAAATACTAGTAGCGCCATCTATTGACAACAATTCATAACTTATGTACTGTTTTAAGCTTTCGCAATGAATTACAATATAATCTAAAATTATGATATTGAAAAGATAAATACTAGCACTTAGAATGTAGACTTCTTGTATTCTAAGGTATAGTAGACACTATAATTTACAAGATGTCTAAGGACAAGTTAAACGTTTATTAGTTCAAAACTTAGTTACATTTCATTATTTTATGTTGTGTAGAAAAGTGGACGGATATTGCCATTATTTTGAAACATCTTAACTACTTAAAAATGCATTTTTCTCAAATCAATACAAATTTTAAGTTATCACAAAGCATGGTTTATGTAAATAATAAGGCAATTGTATAAAAAAGCAGATCCATGCAAAACATAATATAAGAGTTATTTACATACCTACATACAATTTTTATACATTATTATTTATTTTTAAATATTTACTCGATCATAGATCAGCGTCAGATTATTGAAATATATACTAACAGCTTCAAAACCACTTTACTTCATAAAACACATGCTTGAATCTACTTAAAAGATTTTACATTAAATTTTACAAGAAATCGAATATTTCTTTAATGATTTTTTTATATACTAGCCAAGATTCAAGAATTAATAGTCTTCATGACAATTTAGTGAGTGATTATTTACACGTTGACACGTTTATAGCTTAACACGTTGAGTGCCACAAAGCAAATTAGACTTATATACCAAATCTAATAGTTCCAGTCTTGGCTAGTCGAGGAAGAGAATAAGCCATGACAA
This sequence comes from Xanthorhoe spadicearia, assembly GCA_947086425.1. NCBI lineage: Eukaryota > Metazoa > Arthropoda > Insecta > Lepidoptera > Geometridae > Xanthorhoe > Xanthorhoe spadicearia. The sequence goes on along the minus strand of OX352195.1, from coordinate 11,025,688 downwards.
AGGCCCTTAAAAGCTAGTGGTCAATAACAAGCCATCTGTGCGTGGTGTTTTCCACTTGCTGCTGCACTAGGGGTGTTCTGACTCGGAGTTTCACTTCTATAGACCCGCCGGCAGGACGACGGCCGTCCATCAACTGAAATTATATAAAAAACATAGATTATATTGGTATTTCTTTAACTTTCGCGATCGCAATTCATTTGAATTTATAAATAAATAAGGTCAATAACGCGATAGATACCTGTGTCTATAATTTCAAAAATAGATTTTATCTAGGTAAAGTTTGTTTGTATGTTTGTTTGTTTGTTTGACGGAGGTAATCTCCGAAACTACTCAGCCGATTTTAAAAATTCTTTTACCAATGTGTAGAATGGACTGTTGCGAAGGTTATAAGCTATATTTTATCACGATAGTTTCATTAGTACACCCGAAACGCGATAGTTTAAACATGTGATACTCACCGGGAAAGCATCGTGCAGAGTGACAGTGGTCTCTAGTGGCGCCAGCTTGACCTGCGCCGTCCCGAGCAGCGTGTCGCCACGGAACCAGCCGCTGCAACACAACGCGCCGCTACACCAGCTGCCAGGCAACACACGCTACACTACCCACACACTACACACTAGTTAGAAAAGAATTAGGAAGAGCTTTGTACATAAAGAGATGGGGCGTAATGATTTATGTATATACATACGTCTATAGAAAGAGAAGTAGTAGTTAGAAGGGGAAGACAATAACCTTTGTACATAAAGAGATGGAGAAAGATTATGTATGCAGAAAGAGAAGTAGAAAGTTGCAACATAACGCGACGGTTTACCAGCTGCCACGCAACACACGCTACACTACCCACACACTACACTATACACACTAGTTATAAAGGGAAGTAGGAAGTCATACAGTCTTTGTACATACAATTAAACCATGCGTGATAAGTGTGATAACCATAATACCAGTATAATACTAGTAGCCCTAGATTTTGTGTAGTACTATAGAAGCACGCTGTAAACTTACCCGAGTACACTTCTAGTTTGATAGCATGTCGTTTAAAGACTCGTAAACATGGCCGAGCGCCCCTGTGGATGGCTAGAGGGAAGACTGCGTTGTACTGAGGACTGTTGTTCGTGTCATACTTAGATTGAAACTTACCCTTTAGACTAGACTTTGATAGCGTGCCGTTTATAGGTCCGTAGACAGAAGTCAGTGCCCCTGTGGATGGCTAGAAGAGATGTTTTGAACTGTTCGTGTTTTACTATAACATGTAAACGTACCCTTTAGAATACACTTCTACTTTGATCGTGTATAAAGACCCGTAGACAGAAGTCAGTGCCCCTGTGGATGGCTAGAAGAGATGTTTTGAACTGTTCGTGTTTTACTATAACATGTAAACGTACCCTTTAGAATACACTTCTACTTTGATCGTGTATAAAGACCCGTAGACAGAAGTCAGTGCCCCTGTGGATGGCTAGAAGAGATGTTTTGAACTGTTCGTGTTTTACTATAACATGTAAACGTACCCTTTAGAATACACTTCTACTTTGATCGTGTATAAAGACCCGTAGACAGAAGTCAGTGCCCCTGTGGATGGCTAGAAGAGATGTTTTGAACTGTTCGTGTTTTACTATAACATGTAAACGTACCCTTTAGAATACACTTCTACTTTGATCGTGTATAAAGACCCGTAGACAGAAGTCAGTGCCCCTGTGGATGGCTAGAAGAGATGTTTTGAACTGTTCGTGTTTTACTATAACATGTAAACTTACCCTTTAGAATACACTTCTACTTTGATCGTGTATAAAGACCCGTAGACAGAAGTCAGTGCCCCTGTGGATGGCTAGATAGAAGACTGTGTTTTTAACTGTACGTGTTTTACTATAACATGTAAACTAACCTTTTAGAATACACTTCTACTTTGACTGTGTACAAAGACCCATCGCATATAAAGACCCGTAGACAGAAGTCAGTGCCCCTGTGGATGGCTAGAAGACTGTGTTTTGAACTGTTCGTGTTTTACTATAACATGTAAACTTACCCTTTAGAGTACACTTCTAGTTTGATGGCGTGTCGTTTGAAGACTCGTAAACATGGCCGAGCGCCCCTGTGGATGGCGAGAGGGAAGACTGCGTTGTATTGAGGACTGTTCGTGTCTTTCACTGTTGATGTGCGATCTGACACTGGCGCTTCCTGGAATTATCATAAAATTTTATTTTATACATTATATGAACGGGTATTATCGTTTAGGCATCCGACTGCATGCTACTTAGCACTAGATGGAGTTACTTATTTTTTATTACAGGCAAGACCTAAAAATCAAACACCAAAAAATAGCCCGAAGAAAAATAGGAGTGATTTCAATGTTCGAGATGAGGTATCTGACTTATGTAGGTAATCTGTGGCATAACACAAAAGCAGGTTTTTATGTTTTGACTTACCTGTGGGTATGGAAAGTCGAATTTGACATAAGTATCTATTTCCTTCGGGTTTGGAACGTTGTACGCGATACCGCGCACAATTGTCAGCTCTAAGTCGTTCTCGTTGAGGTCCGTATTGCATTGCACCATCGAGAAGTTTCTTGACTCGTAGTGGAACTTGGGAGTTTGGCCGAGACTGAAACAAAAGTGTTTCAAATAGTTCGTGGTGTGAAACTAGATGGCGCCACTATTTTTGTTATTTTTCAAGTGTAATTTATGCGATTACAGTCAGTCACAAATATAATTATAGAACTTGGTAGTCCAAAAATGTTCTGAACAAACTAAACAAAACTACAAATTCTTGATTATTAGATAGATAACGATGTCTGGTGCTTTTCCAGAGTCGTTGTTTTAACGTCTTATCTAAAGACAGATGGCGCTAAAAGTACTTTCTTTTTTTAACCGATTTCAAAAAAGGAAAAAGATCTGAAAGAAATGACTACCGCTCCCAGCCGGCTTAACATGTGCAGCGCGAGAAATCATCTCGTTGTCGACAAAATATTATCTCCTGCTCTAACGTAGTACGTTAGAGCAGTCTAACATGATCGAGATATTTCATTTGTCGTGTCGAAACGTTGCACATGTTAGGCCTACTGGAATACAATCGTGATCATACTTTATTTATATTTTTTTCAAATAAGGAGGAGGTTCGACAACATTTTTTCTAAAATGTTTACCTTTTAGCGACAGAAACGACATCCAAATCCTGTTTAACAGTGACGGCGAGATGGTCGAATCTGTTAGCGTCTGCTATATGTCCCATGGCTTGGTTGTGGTCTCTGTTGGCGTGGCACAGCTTCAGCTGAGACGATAGTTGTATGTGTAGGCGGGTGATGACGTCATCGTCCTCGGCTGATATCGGAACAGTGGATGGCTCGCAGTCTTCCGATGACACTACGTCGAAACTGGGAAATTAAAATACAGAAGTTTTTGATTGTAAGCATTTTTAAAAACAATTCGACTGGATAACTTTATAATTTAGGTACTAACACGTCCCGGCTTGTAGTTTCGTAGATTAACTCCTTCAAACACACAAACAAACTAACATTACCTTTAATATTAGTATATAGTATATGAGCCGATTTTGATGCTTCTTGATAGATAGATAGATTAACGCTTTATTACACACCACATTTACATTAACACTTATTACAGACACACATAACAATTTAAGTGAAGTGAAATGCGCGGTCTTATCGCTATGAGCGATTTCTTCCAGACAACCTTAGGCAATTCGACTGGTCTTGCCACTTGTTTAAATTATTAGTGATAGTATTTATGACATTATTAAACACAGTTTTAAGTTCATACAGTTTTACTCACGTATGTTCCAGATCGTTCTTAGCCTTAGGCAATAGAGGCAAACTCTTGAGGTCGACAGCCAGTCCGCCGCGCGCCGCCTCTATCACGGAGTCGAAACCTTTCGCTGCTCTGAGGTACTCTTTCGCCTTCTCAATGTCACCTGAGAATATTTATTAGCTTTAATGTAATGTTTAAAGCTAAAATTAACTATAATGATTTGGATTTTTTCTGTCAAAAGTCAAAAGTCAAAATATATTTATTCAATAAAGTCATATTAACGTAGACACTAATGTTTAGACTGATGTTTAGTTAATTTTAAAAATGAATTTTGAATTTTTAGTGAAGTGCATGTATTATAAAAAGACGTGTGGCACTCGGGGACTGCCGCGGTAAAGCTATTGTATGCCACCTAGAGGCGAGTTGCTGAACTAAAGTGACAGCGTTAGGTTAATTCGTTACGGAATTTCTGGATTCGGTCTCCAAGCTCAAGGCCCGCGATAGAAGCTATGCAATAGCCTAATAAATAATTAGTATTAAAGTATAGTATTGTCATAACGCAGTGACGTCACATACCTTCCTTCTTCGCCTTAATGGCCTCTTCTTTGAACTGCTTCTGTCTTTGCAGTAGGAACGCTATCTGCTTCTCGTAGCGGGACGACGCTGGCTTCGGAGCTGCGGGGGCGGGCCGGGGGGAGGGGGAGGGGGAGGGGGAGGGGGCGGGACGGGGGGGAGGGGGGGACGCCTGGGGGAGAAATATTAATTTTATTTTTACAGTCGGCTTTTTAAGCTAGGTTATAAAAATAAACAGATAAATATTTATTACGTAGCCAGGACTAAAACGCGAAGGTTTAATAACTAGTTCCCACATGTGGTAGCTATATACTAGCTTCATAATAAATATTTAATTATAAATAAATAATAAATTTTCTGTAATTAGAAAAACAAGCACTAGACGACAAAAAAACCACCAGTCGGGCCTAAGCTAAGATTCCTAAAGATCTACTACTTTCCCCGCAGCGTTCTTTTTACGCGACCTATAAACCTACTTGTCTCTGGGAAAGAGGTACTTACGCCATCTGTCGGCAGAGGTGCGAAGCCAGGCGGCGTGGGCAAGTCGTCCCCCGCTATAGGCTTGCCCGCCGAGTTCAGTCGTATCGCGTCAAAGAATTGCTTCACAATGCGCCCCATGCGACGGGCTTTGGATGAGTTACCGGATTCTTTGGCAATGGCTTCTTGTTGCTAGAAAATAATAGAATTCGTTCTATACATATTATAATGAATTCAACGGGAATTACTCACGTAAAAATATTGTCGATTTAGATACCGGCAATGTTTCGATTCTTCCGGAGAATCTTCATCTGGGTATGAGTATGCTCACTCCTCGCGGGCGCGTTTCACACTGTGTGTGAGACTTTACGTGAGTAATTCCCGTTGAATTCATTATAATGTCTAGTACAACTCACGATAGTTTTGATAGTTCTATACATAGGTGAAAGAATTTTGGAAATCGGATGAGTACTTTCGGAGATAACCTCCGTCAAACAAACAAACAAACCAACCTTACCTGTTTATATTATTAGTATAGATATCGAGTATCTAAGTATGGTTTAAAACTATCCTACTATCCTATCCTATCCTATCCTACTTCCTACTATCCTATCCTTCCTACTTCCTACTATCCTACTATATATGTGTATATTATAAATGTGAAAGTTTGTGAGAATGTATGTCTGTATGTTTGTTTGTTATTCTTTCACGCAAAAACGGCTGGACCGATTTGGTTGAAATTTGGTATGTAGATAGGTGATACCCTGGATTAACACATAGGCTACTTTTTATCCCGATATTTCCGCGGGAACGGGACTTACGCGGGTGAAACCGCGGGGCGCAGCTAGTAATAAAATACATAAACTTTCTTAATATTAAAACACTCGAAAAACGTAAAAGTTCAAAGACGTACCTGGTAATAAGCTAGTCTCTGTTTGAGCGCCTCATCGACAGTCGAAGCTGTGACCAAACCCGCCGGATCAGACGGTGCCATGGGCGTTGAGTCTGGCTCTGAAATTATAACGTTTACAATATACGGACTACTTCTAACTACCCTCTTACATAGCAATTTTGAAATATAGTGTCTATAGAGTAAGGGGTTTATTCATAAAAACTTGACAATTTCATACAGGTTTTAAGAACGTTTTTTTCTTGTCACCCATATGTCAACGAAAAGAGATAGCAACAGATTTAATATGCGTTTTAGCTTATACAGGTTTAATACAGGTTTTAGGTCGAATATGCATAATGGGGTAAGTAATTAGGCCGTGTTGGAGGAGTGGGATGTATCTCAAATCATCAAATGGATATATACAAATTTAAATACGTAAACTACTTATGTAAACTTCTATTAGATATTAAATCTTGCTATCCCTTTTCGTTGTCTTAGGATTAAAAAGAAAAAAAAAACCTAAAACTTGATAATTAAGACCAATAATGTATGAAGAAAAGAGATAACAACAACAAAAACACATTTTTATATCATAAAATTTTACCTCTTTATTATTAATATTAGTGTAGATAATTAAATTGACAAATATTTATGAATGGGTTGATGAACTTATTACCTGCAGAATGTTGTGTAGTTTCCTCCGTCTTAGCGCTCTTCAGACTAGCGGCTATCATCTCAGGGGTAGGCAGTTCATTCAAGTCCATATCCTGCCCTGATTTGTACGCGTCAACCACTATGTCGAATTGTTTAACCACCTTTAAGTATTCTAATGCCATTGTCTTGTCGCCAGAGTGCTTGGAAGATAGCGCAGCTGCTTTGAATTCTGATTGACGTTCTGTAAGTTAAGAAGAAATGTAGGCAAGAGTTTTTCATAGATATGTTACATTAGAAAGTCATACTAGAATAGTTATTATTATTTGTCGACGATCGTCGTTACCATAAGACAAGCATTAAATTGCTTAGCTTGGGACTAGATGACGCTGTGTGAAATGTCAAAGGATATTTATTTATTATTATTTATTGGCATTTTATTTTTTTATTTATTATTATTATTTATTGGCTTAGCACATCAAAGAGATGAATGGAAGGAGTGGGGGGAGGCCTTCGCCCAGCAGTGGGACATTGAGGGCTCATAATAATAATAATTATTTATTATTGATGATGGATGGCACAACATCGCCAAGAGTGGTGGGTTAGAGAAGAGGCCTTTACCCAGCAGTGGGTGTTACCGGCTGGGTAAATAGATATATAGATTATTTATTTATTAAAACGGCGTCGGGTCGGCCGAGAAAACGTTGGCGGGACAATCTCGTCACATTCGACGGAGAATGGTGGAAATCACACGGATCGGGATGGTTGCAAGAGCTTGGGGGAGACCTTTGCCCAGCAGTGGGACGAAATAGGTTAAAAAATCAATAAATATTAAAACCTACTTATATGGCCTGTGGTCGCGCTGAGTCGCGAAGAGTGGAAGAAGGGAAGGGAGGCCTTTGCCCTGCAGTGGGACGATTATGGCTGAATAATAATAATAATAAAACCTACTTAAAATCATCATCAGTCCTTGCTGTCGCTCCGGACTGACGTCGCTCGGCGGCGGGGGCGGCGGCCCACGCGGCTCGGGCTGACTCGGAGGCTCATCAAGATCTATCAGCTGTTCTGGCGCGCTCGGTGTATCTATACTTGTAGTCCTGAAGAAAATAATGATAACTTAAGCAGGATACTCACCAAGCATGTAATGTATTTGATACTGTTTCCTCACGATGTTTTCCATCACCGTTGAGAGCCCGTGATAGAGCGTAGTACTTATACATTTTTGGTTATTAAAAATCCATTGACAGCACGGGCGGATGCGAACCCACGACGTTCAGATCAAAAACTTGACTTGACATAATGGCGATATGCTAGTGGCCGCAGCTTACTGATATTTCGGATAGATATCTGATATAACGCGGGTATAGGTGTATTTATCTTACCTAGGCGGTGCGCTGGGCGCTTCGATGCTAGTGCTTCTAGGCGGCACGCTAGGAGGTACGCTAGGAGGCACGCTAGGCGGCGCGTCGGCCGGCTTGCCGACACTCACAGCTGGGGGAATGTCTTCGTCGGCGATGGCCTTGCCAGCTCGAGCTTGTTTCAGAAGATCGTTCAGCGTTTTAAGACCTCGATTAAACCTGTAGATAGAAAATTAATATTATTTAAGTAACCAAGTCATCAGGTTCTGAGTTAGTAGTAGTTTGTTATCTGGTTTCAATTAATTGTAACAAAAAACACAAAAAAATTAACTATGTCGGTACAAAATTCGCGAGTCATCTACGAGTAGTATGTATTCACGGAACATTTTACTTGACCGTAGCGTAACTTAACAGTGGCGCAGCCGGTAGGATATCTATGTGATATCCTACCGGCTGCGCCATTATCAGTATGAACCCATTGGACACAAATCTTTTTCCCACTCACACACACATACACGCTTTGATCAATTTGGGGTTAGAAGGAACAAACCTAGATGGGCCGGGTGGAAGATGCCCGGATCGTCTTCTAGACTTTGGAGTACATATGATCACTTACCGCCTAGCCCTACTGCTCTCGCCACTAGCCTTAGCGTTCTTCTCAGCGATGGTGTAGTTAGATATCCTCTCTTGCAGTAGACTGACGGTGCTGCTCTCAGACCCCCCGGGGGGCGGGGGGGCGGGGCGAGTGCTGCGGGGGGGAGGGGGGGCGTCTTCTTCTTCTAGGCCTTGGAGCTCGTTCAGTAGGTCTGGGTCGTCTTCATCTGAGATAGTTAAGTAATGTATTTAAAGTCAGGTATGATGAGATAAATGTTTCATACGAATTGCGTCACGCGCACAGTAAATACTTAGAAGTAGTTTTGGCAGCGCTTAATAGTTCTGAAAGAGTAGGTTATCGCTTCTCAGAAATGTAGTTGTGATCATATTTCATTTCATAGTTTAGGTGAAAGACTTTTGGAAGATACTTCACAGAATATCATTAATATATTTCTAAGATACTTATTTATCTAATATAATAAAAGTGAATAGAATTATCTTATTCTATTTTTTACCAGCAGGTTTTATTTTTTATCAATTAAGTAACTTTGTATTATATTTATAACTCAATAGACATCAAAATTAACATCTAATTTAAAACTCCTCATATTTATTTTTAACATAGATGACTCAACATTTCAAATATGTAATTGAAAGTAGGTATTCAATTTCAACTTCCTCTTCAAACAGTCAAGTTGACCTTGAAATTAAACAGAGTAAGAAACAATTCATTCATACCCATACCCAGATGAAGATTCTCCGGAAGAATCGAAACATTGTCGGTATCTAAATCGACAATATTTTTACGTGAGTAATTCCCGTTGAATTCATTATAATTCATTCATATTTCAGTACTGAGAGATGCTTGTTATGTTAATTAGTTTCACTGATAAAATAGTACATTATATCTCTGTTATATATGACAATTTATAAGCATAATTTTGAATGCAAAACCTTTAAACTATGGCATGAAACGGTCTACTTTTTGCTTTATTTTAAATTTAAATCTGGTATGTGAAATCCTACAGCAGGCCAGGCTTTCCCTGTCTACCCTTCAGCACATCTTCATAGTATCTTGGTATATCATACTAGCAGCACGTCCCAGCTTCACACGGGTGTACTAATGAAGCTACCAAGATAAAATAGCCTATAACCATCCAGACAGTCCATTTTACACACCCGAAAAGGAATTTTTGAAATCGGTTGAGGAGTTTCGGAGATTACCTCCGTCAAACAAACAAACAAACAATTAAACAAACAAATTTTACCTCTTTATAATATTAGTGTAGATTAGTGTAGATGTTGACAACTCCATATTTTTTTGAAAGTGAAATAGACATGGTAGTTACGAACAAGAATCAGTCTTAAAAACATTTGCTCACCAGAAACATCATCATCGGAAGGTATATCCTTCAGACTCTCAGCTATCATAGCGTCCAGGTTAGCTGCTGGTAATGGTGCTGGTTTCTTGGGTCTGTGGCTCTTGGGTCCACCTCCGCTGATGGCTGCCAGCTCAGCCTCGAGGTCCATATCATCATCAGATAGATCCAGGGGTTCATCTCCATCATCCAAGTCTATGTCCAGAAGTCCAAACTGTAATGAAGCAGTTAACACTTGATCTTCATCTTTTCAGAAACTGCGGCTAGGACAAGATGCTATCATAGTATTGAAGGATAAAAAACTTTGATGCAACTGACCAGTAGGCCTAACATGTGCAACGTTTCGACACGACAAATGAAATATCTCGATCATGTCAGACTGCTCTAACATACTATGTTAGAGCAGGAGAGAATGTTTTGTCGACGACGAGATAATTTCTCGCGTTGCACATGTTAGGCCAACAGATTGCTCTGAGACACCATCAGCCAATTTTTCAAACACAGATTATCGTCAAAATAAGTTATTCTATAGTCAACTCTTATATTTGTTTGTGTGCTAATTTGATACTTGTATCACGTGATTTGACTATGAATTAGTTAGTTTTGACTTTGTTTAAAGGGAGGCCTATTCCCAGCAGAGATGAGGCTGCCGATGATGATCTGCATTTGAAAAAACAGCTGCATGTGTCACCAATGTAAAGTAACCCCCTTATGCATATTCGACCAGTAAACCTGTATTAGCTAAAACGCAAATTAAATCTGTTGCTATCTCTTTTCGTTGACATATGGGTGACAAGAAAAAAATGTTCTTTAAACCTGTATTAAATTGTCAAGTTTTTATGAATAAGACCCTTAGTATCTTCTAACTTAGAAGGTAGGTGCCTCATGTTATATGTAAAAAAATACATTTAACTCATGGTCCCTTAAGTTATTGATGTTTAATTTTAGAGCCTTTGTTATTTAACATCTTGTGTTATGGTTTGTTTTGCAAGTAATAAAGCCACACATAGATAGTTAGTCTTTGAAGCCACATGTTCAACATGTGTTTTCATGTCTTTGTCTCTACTACAGACTTGGATCAAGCATCTCTAAATCTAAACTCTCATAAAACAATATCACTTAGTAAGTAGCTATTCTGAGTAAGAAATAACAGAGGATTGCCTTCTTATTTTTATTGTAAACAACTCCTATACCTTCAATTCCTACAATACTTAGTTCATAATAAACTTATCGATCAATAAGCAGAAGCCAGTTTTGCAGACATCCAGCCTTTGTTTACAAAATGAAAATCAGCTGTTTTTGGATTCAACAAGAGTTGTAATACTTATTGAATGTTCTCAGTTTATCGCATGACCTATTATCCGCAGTATCTTTAAATAAACAGTGGCTTTATCAGAGGAAATTAGACGTGATAGAGTCTCGAGACAAGTAAATAATGAGAATGACTCACTTGGGACAAGTTGCCTTTTTTTCCATTACCCGGATTCTTTTTACGCATCATTTTGCTTCAGAAAACACTCACTATACACCTAATTTGTAATGAAAAGAAGTATTTTTACAATCAGAATAACTTTGCAAGGTAGCGTCCTACAAAATTTATTTCAAAATCACTTTCACAGTTTCGCTTCGTCGTACTTCTTCTCTTCGATTCGCATTAATCGCATTGCATTGCATTGCATGCATGCGAAAAAAAATCGAGTGAATGAATGAGTGGTAAGAATGCAATTTGGCAATGACAAAAAGAGAAGACGTGACAGTGATGAAAAACAAATAAAATCTCCACAGATTGAAAAGCAAGAATTCACAGAATAAATATTGTATTGCCATCGGTAACATGCTGCTCTCTTTTTCTTGTCCTTGCTGTACCGTAAGTGAAAACTTTAAAGTCGACAAATTAATAACTTTGGATTTGAATAATAAATCTAAGTTTAAAATAAAATAAATAAAATTGAATTTTCATTATTTTATCTGTAATGGGTCATTTGCCTTTTTTATGGAAACCCTGACATCATCGCATGAAGCAATGCTGCCAATTGAAAAAAATTGCCAAAATTAAGGGAATGTATGTATAATGGAAGTTGGAGCAGAATGTTTGTCGAAAAAACTTTTTGTTGAGATGAACACAATCAAAAATAAGTAACAAAAAATGTTTAATAGTAAAAAAGTTACTAATATCAGTAAGTGACCGATTACATTCTTTATTATTTATTATTATTTTTATCTAATTTAAATTCGGGAGCAGTTTTTCATTGAACTCGTTACATACATTTAAAAGTGAAGGGACTGAGGAATCTATAAATTTTAGTTGGCAGCACTGATGAACAGTGACGTATGAACGGCAGAAGAAACGAAAACGAAAAAAAGCCTTTCTGTGCCGTTGTTGTCTTCTAAATTATCTGAAGAATGGATACAAACGGCCAGACAAATGGGCTTCAATCTAGAAAGAAGGAAAATGGCGATGTCAAGGACAACCTTTGGTAATAGTTCACTGTTATTTTTATGGCTTACATGCTCCCCCATACAAGGGATCCAATGTGTCACACCTATGTCAAAGCCTAGCACCTGAGAATTATGTGACCTAGCTGCTACGTTTTACCTTTGTATGTAAAGTGATGGTGAAATAATCTCACATCGAGCCAGTGGCGTTGGTCGGTAAACTTTCTCGCGAGCCAACCTCGTAGCCGCAGCTGACGCACACTTGATGACTGACTAATGTTTCAGGTCGGCTATCCTAGAAGAAGTACAGAACCAGGGGAACACAAAACTACCTTCAAACAAAAATGTGCTGGTTTTGGGAGACAATGAAACTGGGAAGACAACCTTAGTAGCAAAATTGCAAGGTGTTGAGGATCCTAAGAAAGGATCAGCACTCGAATATGCATATATAGACATAAGTGATGAGTACCGAGATGGTGAGTGAATTCAATTTTACCTATTTTTATACCCACTACTGTTATTGTGACAGTATACAAAACGATCCTCAGAACCAAAACCACTATTAGACATATGACTATGTCCAAAGTCAAAACTTCAATAATGCAATTCTGTTTACATTACTGTACAACAATCTACATACCATAGTGGGTCAGTTGCAGACAAATCTTAACAAACAGTTGTTCAATTGGTAGATCTCTCATAGTGCTTGATTGTTTCCGAGTGCATAGTCTGATACAAGTTGGTTGCCTGATAATCTTATAAATATCATTTCTACAACAATAACGTCATCCTAGATAATATATTTGACTTAAATCTACTTGCATTTGCATAATGTAACAATATTTGTGTTATGAATACTAACATTGATTTGTTTAGATATCTTACTTCTTCTTGACTTGCTTAACATTGATTTGTTCAGATATCTTATAATTTTGATAGAAGTTCTTAACCATATCCAGTAAATCCATTTAGTTTCTGTATACAGAATATAATCTACCTATTCATCTACACTATCTACACTAATATTATAAAGAGGAAAACTTTGTTTGTTTGTTTGGTTGTAATGAATAGGCTCAAAAACTACTGGACCGATTTTAAAAATTCTTTCACCATTCGAAAGCTACATTATCCACGAGTAACATAGGCTACTTTTTATCCCGATATTCCCGCGGAAACGGGACTTACGCGGGTGAAACCGCGGAGAGCAGCTAGTAATCCATATTTATGTAGGCCACCTATTAGAACTTGATGGAAAATTTAATTTCTCATGATCTGGTCACAACATTTGATTTAATGTAGAATTCTAAGTATTCTATCAGTCATCTGGTTACCATAACACAAGCAATAAGTTGCTTAGCTTGGGACTAGATAACACTGTGTGGAATGTCCAAGGATGTTTATATTTATAAATTCCCTGTTCTGTGAAGAATTATACAACTAGCATTGTCATACGACACAAATATATTGGTGAACTCAGAGATACTGTCTGCAATGCAAAATTGTATTATATTGAACTACATATTCCAAAGATATTTTATGTTCTAGTGTATATTCTAGGAAAGATACTTTTACTCCAATTAAACCATTTATGTCTTTAAACAGTAGTGAATGGTGTTCACACGCTACATGTATGGCATATCATGGTTGTATGATATAAAAACAAAAAGCTTTCGTATGAAACAAAGTAACTTTTAAATATTATAATGAAATGTAATGGTGCTCCCACACTGCTGTTACAAAATGTTTATAAACATTTTTGAACACTAAAACATTTACTAACAAATGTTGTCAATTGTTACATTTTGTTAGGAACTGTTAAATGTTATAAGTGCTCCTACACTGATAAACCCCCCCCCCCTGTCCCGCCGTCACCTGTATAAAATGTTTACAAACAAAATTTTGTTCAAAAATGTTAATTAACATTTACTAACATGAAAACATTTTTTAACTTTTGTGATTAAATGTTAGCTAACAAATGTTTACTAACGTTACTTAACATTATATAACAGCAGTGTGGGAGCACCATAACTGTTTTAGTTTCAAACACAATGCGAAATTACTAAAAAAGAATACTGACAATTTAGATACCGACAATGTTTCAATTCTTCCAGAGAATCTTTTTTAGTTTTATATTATACTAGCTGCGTTTTTGTTCAAATACCAGGATCTAAAGTAGCCTATGTGTTAATCCAGGTAATAAGCTGTTATAACAAATTTCATCCAAATCAGTCCAGCTTTTGAAGTGTGAACGAAAACATCCACCTTTTTATTATTCATGTTTAATTTTTAAACTTGTTGATATTTATAATGAAGAATTAACATTATTTTTAATCATTAATTAATCCTGTGAAATACCAAATAGCTATTTAACTGTTAATAAGTACCACAGTTTTAAACTGGCAGGTGGAAAATTAATGAGAGATGAGATGTTTAAGATCAAACTAACAAACTTGTTTGACTGAAGTCATTAAAAATATATACCTAATGAATTATTTTAAGAATAAGTAGCATTACTACCTGTTTCTAAATAATTATTAACACATTGACCACTTTATGTACTAATAAAGCTAAGCATAATTAATTTATTTCGCACATAAAAACCAGGCAGACTTTTATGAGCAAAAATATTCATTATATTTTTGCTCGCAGATTAAATCATTCGTCATTTACCTGCCCTTATCCCACTATGTGGGGTCGGCACAACATGTATTCTTCTTCCACTTCCCTCTATCAGACGTCATCTCAGCACTCACACCTTTCTTACTCATGTCATCCTGCACACAATCCATCCATCTTTTCTTGGGTCTACCTCTAGACCTATATCCATCCACATTCATATCTATACTTTATTTATTGAAACGAGCTAATAGGAAGAGAAATAAACACACGTGATTGGTCGTCCAAATTAATTATCTTTCTCGTGATTGGCTAGATTGTCGAATCAATTGTCAATTGTCAGATCTAGCCAATCCAATTATTTTCGACGACCAATCACGTGTGTTTATTTCTCTTCCTATTAGCTCGTTTCAATAAATGAAGTATAGTACGCACAGATTAAATAATGAAACTATATTTCAGACCACACACGACTCAGCGTATGGGTCCTGGATGGAGATCCAGGTCACACGAACCTGCTCAAGTTTGCACTGAACGAAGACACATTCCCCCACACGCTGGTGATCCTCACGGTAGCCCTGACCACGCCCTGGGGGCTCCTCGATCAACTACAGAGCTGGGCCGCTGTGCTCGGCGATCATATAGACAAATTAGATCTCACACCTGGTAAGTTTTATTTATAACTAGCTGCGCCCCGCGGTTTCACACATTTATAATATTAGTAGGAGGACAAGATCCTATTTTTTATTTTTTATTATGTATGTCAATTACTCAATTAGTGAACCGTTTTAATAAAACTTTTTTTTGTTTCTATTTATATATTTGTTTGTTAGAAGTAGTAAATCTTAAAGGGATTAGCCCACTTAGATAAGATAGTTTCTATTAACCAATAGGCCGCAAAATGGTATTTTAAAATATACCTGCACAAGCAATGATATTAGTTTTAAACGTGTTTCAGAACTTTAGTAATTTTTGACGTAAGAATCGGATTTTAATGTATTACCTAAACTAGCAGCACGTCCCGGCTTCGCACGGGTGTACTAATGAAGCTACCGGGATAAAATAAAGCCTATAACCTACCGGACAGTCCATTCTACACACCCGTGGAAGAATTTTTGAAATCGGTTGAGTAGTTTCGGAGATTACCAAACACACAAACAGGCAAACAAACAAATTTTACCTCTTTTTAATATTAGTGTAGATAAATCGCCTCAGTTACAGTTTTTCTACTAACTGCCATAAAAAACCTTTGTATCTAGTTCTACTACAATAAATAAATTAATAATTGTTAACCTATCTGTATTGTGCATAAACATATTGAATATAAACCTGCATTTGTATCGCATGAGACAATGCCACTTGCCTTGCACTTGCATATTTAGGTATCCTATGAGTCACGCCTGCGTTTCCGCCACTTTATATTCGTGACATCGCTCTCCGTAGACTACGCGATTCGATCGATGTGAGGTAAACATTATCTATTGATACGTTTGGTTTGTGTACGCTTTTAGCGAAAACGAACTATAAAATAAAAGATCTCGATTGACGTTTATCTATACATCCTATACCATCTTACGAATGTTACGCGAAAGTTTCATTGATTTAATAGATGTTTATTACTTATTCACGTAAATCCTGCTGAACAAAGGCTGAAACTTGGATATACTTTATGACTTGGAATAACACATAGGCTACTTTTTACCCTGGCATATACAAAGGAAGGACCAGGGAAGGGAAGCATAATCTTGGAATATTAACAAACGAGGTACCGTATGTTCCAAGATTATCCTTCCCCATATTCAATGCGGTGACCTACTAACTTAGCTTACTAATAATAACAAACAATCAAAAATAGGTTTTAATTCGAAGTGATGAAATGAAATGAAAATGAAAATGAAAAAATGAAATAAAAATACTTTATTGCACACACCTTAAAATAAAATAACAAACAGAAAAAATAACAAAGTTGAACATGTACAATGGGCGGCCTTATCGCTAACAGCAATCTCTTCCAGGCAACCTTTGGATGGAAAAGAGTTACGCTGAAAGGATGATTGGTCGGGTGCATTAACAAAAATAAATAAGATAGAAGTAATTGAGTTAACAACAATAAACTAACTACCTACTGTTATTAAGTAAAACAAAATATTTTCATTCTGAAGAATGATACTTTTCAACTCATCGCCGCACCCATACTGTCTACTAAAATGTAGCATTCAAACGTATTTTCTGTGTCTTTCCGAACTTAAGACCCCAAAGTTATTTCTTAGCGTGACTCACTCTTACGTCACTTGTGTCGCGTAATATTTAATCAATGTCGTACATCTGAATACCAAGTTGTTTAACGGGTTGAGATCACGTTAAAAACTTATGCATCGGTAGAATGTATAAAAACTTAATCAATTTTACTTTGAATGAAACTGGTTCTACATAGTTTGTCAGATGCATATTTATTCTAATGCATAATAATATCAGCTATACAAATTATGTTTGGTTCAATCTTTCAAGTACTGAAATATGATGTGTAAATCGTTTGAGTTTTTACCATCTTGCAACACATTAATTATTTATTTATTTGAACCACCAATACAATATACATCGAATCATACAAAAAGTTGAACATGCTAAAAAAAAACCCAAGTTAAATGTTATTATAATTACAAGCGGCAGACAGCAAGCTATATTATATTATAAGCATTCATCTTTTTGGGTCAAACATATCACAAAATCTACAGCAAGCTTCAGAGCTACAAAAAGGAAATATTTCCGCTAAATTATTTGAAACAATGAAGCGTGCTTCGCTGCTCTTGACCTTAAACTCGACAGATGGCAAGACTGGATCTAGAGCATCTTTGCATCGAAAGTGGTCTAAAAATAACGTGCAAGTTGTACACAAACCGGGGTGGTGTTAAACGTAAATACCAGTAAATTTAAGGTAAACTGTAACCACAATGACCTAGAAACTTTGAACTGTTCTTTGCTATTATTGTGAGTTCAAGAAAATCTAAGTTATTTGAAATTCACTGTGCCCTACGTGGCTTTACATGTTTACAATACAATACAATACAATATAGCTTTATTGCACACCACAACAGAAAAATAACAAACAAAAAAGAAAAAAACAGTACATACAAACAAGTGGGACAATGGGCGACCTTATCGCTGAAAGCGATCTCTTCCAGGTAACCTTTGGAACCTTTGTTTATTTATTTATTTATTCCACTTACATCTATTTTTCCAGGATAGCCTTAATGCAATTACATTCAAACATAAAAAAAGTTATTTAATTTAGTTTTAAATAATCATAATGAGCTATCGAGAGAATGAAGTTAGAAGTATTTTCACAAATGCTACTCGTACTGCGATAAACAACAAAAAACAACCAATAAGCGATGGTATAAGTTCTCAACTTACAACAGTAACTAAATGATCTAGAATTCTGTAAGAATCGTACCTAAGCTAGGTATAGTCTGTATTCGTCAGCTAATGAGTTTTTTTCAATGAAATCGTAGAAACTAAGGAAAGCCTAGGTTTCTCACGCTCTAGACATTCGAATGTTCGTAGCTAGTTATTTTGCTGTGTTATTTATCATGCCAAACGCCTTTTAATTGATGGGATTCTTGATTGCAATTTTAATTAGTTAAAATGTCTTTGTACTATTTTGATGTGATTAAGTAATTTACAACGACAAATAATGGTACTTGCACTTATTATTATGGCACAGATTGACTCTTACTATGTGTTAATCCTGGATATAAACTATCTTGGTGCCATATTTGATATTTCATTCTAATCCGTCCAGCCGTTCGAGTGTGAAGGAGTTACAAACATTCACACTAACACACAAAGTCTCACTTTTATAAAATAGTTTGATATTTTACAATAAGTAGTAACAAAAGACCAAGCTTTCCGCATCATCATACAATTTAAAGTTAAATTTTTAGCTCAAATCTTATTTGAGTGACCCACTGCCGAACTGCATCTAATCAATGTACGGTACATTTAAACATGCGTTACTCGCGTGACTCATAAGATGAGTCGTTTACGAGAATAACTCACATTAGCTCTATTAAAAGTTCTAATAACAAAGGATGGGCATCTTTGTGACAGATTTGTTGACTGTGACAAGCTTCCGTTCGGGATTTTACATGTTAAAATATTGTAGTAACTTTTGAACTTTTTTTTATTAGGATATCCTTTGCTCGGTTTGAACGGCGTTTGTGTTTTAGATGCACTGTAATACGATACATTATTTCAAACGTTAATGAAGACGGATCATAAATTTTAAAACAGTAATTAATATTCGTGATAATCGCCTTAACATAAATAAATAAAAAATACATAATGAAAGAAAATATAATTAAAATAATTATGCACTGCCTTTTATTACACAAATTACTCTAAACTGCAGCATCCACATTTCAATTGAATAACCCTACTTATGTTATAAACGCGAAAGTAACTCGGTCTGTCTTAAACAGGCTTAAAATAATAAATACAATAAACATAGTACGTGCTCGTAGTTTGCGTTCCGTAAAGGACATAGACAAACCCAACAAGAGAGGCGGAAACGTATATAAAAAATCACCACCTGAAGAATCAAACGCATATCTACTCTTTCCAGAGCAAAGGCTACAGAGCAAAAAGCAGCAGGTGCAGAAATGGCAGCGGTACACAGAGCCAGGCGATGAGATGGAAGCAGGCGCCTGTTCACCCATGAAGCGTTCCTCTCGCAATCTGTCTGACGACCTGGAGCCTGGTGACGATGATGATAGTCCGCTGCCAGAGGCCGTGCTGACCACCAACCTGGGTCTGGACATCGTTGTTGTGGCTACTAAGGTAACATAGCTAGCAAACAACTATGTTTCGATTCTTCCGGAGAATCTTTATCTGGGTATGAGTATGGTAACTCATACCCAGATAATTTCAATCAATTTCCCGTGTGATTATAATAATGACGATGTACCTACATTGTTCCTGAAAAAATGAACAGGCAATAGAGTCACCTAGCTTATAAGACTGTACCATTTTGAGTGATCCTTGAGGTCCTACGAAATAAACATATTTTTCTTACTTTCTTTCTTAAATAAAAATGAAAAATATTCTCCCACAGACTGACTACATGAGCACACTGGAGAAAGAGCACGATTACCGCGACGAGCACTTCGATTTCATGCAGCAGTGGGTGCGTCGCTTCTGTCTCCAGTACGGCGCTGCGCTCTTCTACACCAGCGCCAAGGAAGACAAGAACTGTGACTTGCTGTACAAGTATCTCACTCACAGGTAACTGCACACAGCTGTGTTGGTTAGTGATCACTTCGACTATACAACAGTGGGTGCGTCGCTTCTGTCTCCAGTACGGCGCTGCGCTCTTCTACACCAGCGCCAAGGAAGACAAGAACTGTGACTTGCTGTACAAGTATCTCACTCACAGGTAACTGCACACAGCTGTGTTGGTTAGTGATCACTTCGACTATACAACAGTGGGTGCGTCGCTTCTGTCTCCAGTACGGCGCTGCGCTCTTCTACACCAGCGCCAAGGAGGACAAGAACTGTGACTTGCTGTACAAGTATCTCACTCACAGGTAACTGCACACAGCTGTGTTGGTTAGTGATCACTTCGACTATACAACAGTGGGTGCGTCGCTTCTGTCTCCAGTACGGCGCTGCGCTCTTCTACACCAGCGCCAAGGAAGACAAGAACTGTGACTTGCTGTACAAGTATCTCACTCACAGGTAACTGCACACAGCTGTGTTGGTTAGTGATCACTTCGACTATACAACAGTGGGTGCGTCGCTTCTGTCTCCAGTACGGCGCTGCGCTCTTCTACACCAGCGCCAAGGAAGACAAGAACTGTGACTTGCTGTACAAGTATCTCACTAACAGGTAACTACACACAGCTGTGTTGGTTAGTGATCACTTCGACTATACAACAGTGGGTCCGTCGCTTCTGTCTCCAGTACGGCGCTGCACTCTTCTACACCAGCGCCAAGGAAGACAAGAACTGTGACTTGCTGTACAAGTATCTCACTCA
Source organism: Xanthorhoe spadicearia (assembly GCA_947086425.1). Lineage (NCBI taxonomy): Eukaryota > Metazoa > Arthropoda > Insecta > Lepidoptera > Geometridae > Xanthorhoe > Xanthorhoe spadicearia. The sequence continues at coordinate 11,004,916 of OX352195.1, read as the reverse complement.
CAGGTAACTACACACAGCTGTGTTGGTTAGTGATCACTTCGACTATACAACAGTGGGTGCGTCGCTTCTGTCTCCAGTACGGCGCTGCGCTCTTCTACACCAGCGCCAAGGAAGACAAGAACTGTGACTTGCTGTACAAGTATCTCACTCACAGGTAACTGCACACAGCTGTGTTGGTTAGTGATCACTTCGACTATACAACAGTGGGTGCGTCGCTTCTGTCTCCAGTACGGCGCTGCGCTCTTCTACACCAGCGCCAAGGAAGACAAGAACTGTGACTTGCTGTACAAGTATCTCACTCACAGGTAACTACACACAGCTGTGTTGGTTAGTGATTGTCCTTGCTTGGTAAGGAATTTAATCACAGCGCGCTGCTCGATTTTAATACACATTGGCGCTTCAGACATTCTGTTCTGACGACTGACGACGCGATACCTAAAACTTACGTGTCAGCCCTTTTACCTATGGCTACCTAATCGCCACACAAAACCTATAACACAAGCATTAAAAAGTATCTAAGTATTATATCAGTCATCTGGTTACCATAACACAAGCATTAAGTTGCTTAGCTTGGGACTAGATGACGCTGTGTGAAATGTCCAAGAATATTTATTTATTATTATTATTTATTACGACTAAAGAACATATCATCATTTTCAGGATATACGGCCTGCCGTTCCGAACACCCGCACTTATTGTCGAGAAGGATGCTGTATTGATGTAAGCATATTCTTAGTCATTCTATTTGTCTTATTCGTCTATGTTTTATCCAGGTAGTTTCATTAGTACACCCGTGCAAAGCCGGGATGTACTGCTAGTAATGCATAAAATCATTCTATTTGACAAGTTCACTAATAAATTTTAGTATTTATCAACCAGATTTAGTCATTATTCACAAAATGTTTTTTTTAAATTGTTTCAGACCCGCTGGCTGGGATAGCATGAAGAAAATCGGTATATTATACGAAAATATGCAGTCATGTAAACCAGACGATTATTACAGAGATGTTATCACACAGCCAGCTATCAGAAAAGTGAGTTTATTTATCGAAAATCAAACAGACGGACCATGCCTCCTAAATTTTAATTTAATGATACCACAGGCGAAACGGAGCGACGAACTGGCGTGATTTTTTTAAGTGGCGATAGTTGAATTGAAGGGAGTGACATAGGCTACTTTTTATCTAGATATTCCCGCGGGAACGGGACTTACGCGGGTGAAACTGCGGGGCGCAGCCAGTATATTTACAAATAATAGTCAATAATAGTAATTTATTGGTAAACGCCTTTACATGTCAGATAGGTAATACAAAATAATAAAATAAAGGATTTTGATGCATACCCACATCGGGTATCCAGTACAGATCAGTACATTGTCAAACAAAAAATAAATTTAGTGGTAATAGTTAATTGTAATAAATATGTTAATGTGTACAGAGCGGCGGTAACCGAGAAGCGGAGGTCCAAGCGGAGGATGAGCAAGCGTTCCTACAGCGACAGCTGGCCGCGCTGCACGCCGGCACGCCCGCGCCGCGCGCTGACTCGCCGCTGAGGGCCACGCAGCGGACTGCGCAACAGGTATTATATAATGTGTACAGAGCGGCGGTAACCGAGAAGCGGAGGTCCAAGCGGAGGATGAGCAAGCGTTCCTGCAGCGACAGCTGGCCGCGCTGCACGCCGGCACGCCCGCGCCGCGCGCTGACTCGCCGCTGAGGGCCACGCAGCGGACTGCGCAACAGGTATTATATAATGTGTACAGAGCGGCGGTAACCGAGAAGCGGAGGTCCAAGCGGAGGATGAGCAAGCGTTCCTGCAGCGACAGCTGGCCGCGCTGCACGCCGGCACGCCCGCGCCGCGCGCTGACTCGCCGCTCAGGGCCACGCAGCGGACTGCGCAACAGGTACTTATTATCATAAATAAATAAATATCCTTCGACAGTGTCATCTAGTCCCAAGCTAAGCTACTTAATGCTTGGGTTATGGTAATCAGATGACTGATGCAATACTTAGATATTATAACATTAACTTGTAATTAGTTAGTAACTTGTTATCATTTGGCAGAATCCTTGAAATATTGAACTTGAAATATTATAACAAGACAATAGAAGTTTTTGGTAAAGAAAACCAAAAACACTCAAATTCTGAAGTTTCACAGTAATCTTTTTATCATAACTTCCAAGTTCCAGAGCGCAACAATAAATATTCGTCAAGAATAGATAAAAGTCAAAGATTTGTCACAACAAAACTTTATTTTTAAACCTTCTTAAGACAGTAACCACCTGTTATTCCAGCTGGACGGCGCGAAGATCGGCATGAGCCCTGGCACTCCGGGCAACGAAGGCGTCCTCGCTAACTTCTTCAACTCCCTGCTGTACAAGAAGACGGGCTCGCCCGGCGCCGCGCGCGAGCCGGCAGTGGCCGCGGTGCGCTCCGACGCGGCCGCAGAGCTCGATAGACTGACGCGCGCCAAGCGACACGCGCCGCTAGACCTCAACTCCAGCGAGTGCTAGCTAGGTCAGTACCTACCTCACGCGAGCCGGCAGTGGCCGCGGTGCGCTCCGACGCGGCCGCAGAGCTCGATAGACTGACGCGCGCCAAGCGACACGCGCCGCTAGACCTCAACTCCAGCGAGTGCTAGCTAGGTCAGTACCTACCTCACGCGAGCCGGCAGTGGCCGCGGTGCGCTCCGACGCGGCCGCAGAGCTCGATAGACTGACGCGCGCCAAGCGACACGCGCCGCTAGACCTCAACTCCAGCGAGTGCTAGCTAGGTCAGTATAAGTCGCTCACGAACCAATAGCACGCGCTATGGTGTGAAGTGCGCCGCGTCACCACAACACCAATCTTACCTAAGATTCCTTAAAATCGCAGAACGGTGAGGGGAACGGGAGGGGGTATGTTTGCGCACAGGTCACTCGCTCATGAAATAAAAGCACGCGCTACATCAATGGTGTGAAGTGCGCCGCGTCAACGACACCAATCCAACCTAAGATTCCTTAAAATCGCCTACTGCGCTGCTTTTCCCCTCTGCGTTCTTTTTACGTGGCGCGACCTATAGCGGCCGCAGAACTCGAACGATTCACGCGCGCCAAGCGACCGTCCTCCACTCCAGCGAATGATCCGTTTACCCTTTTTTAACGCCAGGAAATGCCTAATGCATATACGAGCATATCCCACCTTGAGGACGGCAGAATGAATGTGAGACTCGCACTCACTGCAAACTGACAGAGTTACTTATCAACGTCATTTGCTCGAGCCATTCGTCCACGGTCTCGACGGCATGTTAGTTCACAATAGTTTTCCCCAGATTAATGTGCCATAGCAAAGTGTGGAGCACGCATAATGATAGTAGTCTTTTTTAATAAATAAAAATAAAATAAAATAAAATAAAAATAAAAAGAGCTTTTTATTCCTTACCATAATTAAATCTAGGTTTACTTAACTATAAAAATCTAAATATTAGGTTTAGTGTTTAACTGAGTTCTAAATCTAGTCTGTATTGTTCGGCTCGTGGTAAGGACCGCTTTTGGCGGTGTAAGCCTCCTCCAGAATCTTCCATAATCTTCTGTCTTTTGCTGTTCTTGACCACAGGTTTCTGTCTTTTTTAATAAGAAAGAAGAAAGTTAGTCAATCTACATCTTCTATGATTGATGTGTGATTAGACGAATTAGACGCTACACACCTGACGAAAGCAATGGCGAGACTGAACTTTGACCAATAATAGTACAGTATGGGCGTACTTTTATTACTGTCTTACAACGCTACAACATGTATTTAATTTTCAGGTAATTAAATAGCGGCGTGCGTACCACGAGCTCTACAGAGCGACGCTTGCGCATCACGGCTTGCGCTGTGACCGAGGGTAAGCTTCACGCGACCTCGACACTTCGGCTTAGCGGGGACTAGCCAGGGGAATGATGGCTCGGATTCTGAAATAACACTTCACACATCTTCATACATAATGATCGCACATTGTACCACTTTTTAAGCTTGTAAATTAAATTACATGAGACCAATCGTACATTTAGTGTCCTGAATGAGTTAGTACATAATTTTTCTGATTTTTCTAGTGAAAAGATAAATGTAAAGTAGACCTTAGACTTTGAGTTTAAAACTATGAATTAGCGTGATTTTCAAACCTTTAGTTTATCGACCCAGCTTTTGAAAGAGAACGAAACAAACTCAAAGTAACACAATGTGGGGTGGTTTCAGACATCTATTTGTATGCCGCTTGTGATTGGCGAATGATTCTCATCAATCATACAAGACGCTCTCTGATTGACTGTATTTTTCATAGTCATTAAAGTATCACGAAGCTTTGCATGTAAAATAAGCAGTGCTTCAGAATTCGAGCGTTCATTGCCATATTGAAACGAACACGGTAAACGTACATATTGTGTTTACAAACTATATTTCTTACTCGATTTTGAAAGGCAAAGGGCATTTTTGTGACTTACTGATAAAAAAATGAAATTAGAAACAGGATTAAGGACCGTATTTTAAAAGATCTCTTGCTTTGCGAAATGCCCCTAACCTCTTAAAACTATATAAATATCCACTTAATTACATAAAACACAGACTAAAGTGTTTCCATATTAAAAATAATTATCATTATATTATTGGTTGATAGTAACTACTGTACGGGTCTTATTAGGTTAATTCATGGAGATAATTAACACTATTTAAAATGCTGATTTAAATTCTTCGTGGATGACAAAGACAAGACAGCTTTCTTCCAAAATTAATGCACTAAATTGTTTGTTCGTCTGAGATTATATTGTAAACTCGTGGTCTTCTGTGAAGATAGTGCAATCAGGCATAGACAATGCACAATGAAGTCACTATATGTACAAACCATTAAAGTACCCGTCAATTGATATCTGAAAGATTTGAAAGCAATTAAAGGCATGGAAAAATTAATATAAGAATGTAATATCAATTGCCGGATACTATACATGTAATATAATATTTATGTTAAAATTTATTTGCTCATAATCGTATTTGTGTATAAAATGTGAAGCTTCATAAATCATTGGGCTGTAGTGACCTTTTTTGTGTTTAGATATCCGAATTTATTTATTTAATCAATTTGAGTTGAAGTTATTTTAATTCTATGTTACGGTTCTGTCGTTGTAAATAAGTAGCTCTTTAAAATCAAAAGATAGACTAATAAATGATGTTGACTGATTTTCGACTTTCATGTCATTCAGAGTTCAATTTAAAGTGAGGGTATTGTTTAACTACACAGCGAATTCGAATCTATATAGCTCGATTTTTCATTGATAACAACCTGTACTACCCAAGCAAAAAACGTAAAGTTGTGTATACATACACTACCATAAGTAAAGCAATGATATCGATTTTTAATGTGTATATATGTTTATATTTTCTACATCTATTTCATACCCCATTATATTTCTGTCTTTCTAATCTTTTTTCATTTTTTTTAAAACTTTGAGCAACCTAGTTATATCGACTGAACTGTAAACTTGTATGTTAACGGAAGTTTGTGGTGCAATAACGAACATTCCAAACGTGGTTTGGTGCTGTATTAGTAAATTTTTTTGAAGAAATTTTAGTGTTTTATTTTTAAAACTTGCCTCATTGCTCTCTATAGGCATTGAAGGTCACTTACACCCATTTCACTATCCATCATGGACCCACAGCAGTTATATATTGTCCACATTCACTGCGTAATTCATAAGATTCAGCACGTGCTATAGCTATGTATTTCACGAAGTCCGTTTAGCTATTTTTCTTATAATATATACTGCGTATATATTTTGAAGTGTTCGTTAGCTAAGGAGCCAATCACTACTGAATTTACTTACACTAATAATGATGTGTATTTTCAACAAACAGGCAAACTGACTTCATGACAAACAAATGTTCTTGCAATTCAACTATAAAACGCTCGATTGATTAAAAATCATTCACATTGCAACAGTATATAACTGCTATGTGATTATCTGTATAATAATTTCTATGGAAGTACTTAAGTTTCACGTCACTCGTTCAATCAAAAAGTAGCCGAAAAGCATAGCTTTTTAAGTATTTATCATAAGGTAACACACCTTAGATAATGATGTAACTTATTAACTTAAATAATTTAGCTGTTATGATTTTAAAGATATTATTGACAAACACTAAATAATGGCATGGCAGCTTACAATACCAGACACTATACTTACTTCATTTATTGAAACGAGCTAGTAGGAAGAAAAATAAACACGTGATTGTTCGTCGAAAATAATTGTCTTTCTCGTGATTGGCTAGATTGTCAAATCAATTGTTAATTGTCAAATCTAGCCAATCACGAGAAAGACAATTATTTTCGACGAACAGTCACGTGTTTATTTTCCTTCCTACTAGCTCGTTTTAATAAATGAAGTATAGAATGTTTCTAAATAAAAAATATATACATTTTTCGTTTCGCTATATACATAGTTTGTCAATAATATCGCGTAATATAACTCATTGTATATAAATAGGTATTAAAATGATTCGCATGTTTTGATATGAAACGTTTGTATAACGGAGAGACGGATTATTGGATAAGGCTGGATGTTTTATTTTTGTAATGGGGGATAATGTTAGGTGGCTAAATGCATAATTAATTATTTATAGATGTATTTGTAAGATTGACCATTTGATGTAACGGAGGTGTCTCGACTCTCGGCACAGAAATCCTATGGTTATATACGTTATCTCGTATTGTATGTAAAATTTATGTATTTATCTACTGCTACTCGATAATTGCTTCAAAAAAACGTGACAGAGCAACCATAACGCAGATCAAACTAGGCTTTTGCTCAGTTAAATATATAATTAATAATTTATTCATACATTTATTATATTTTACTAGTCAAAATGTCAGTTTGATTTTATTATATAAAGTTTTAATTACCTACATCTCTTCTGTGATATGATTTTATGTAGAACAAAATATCTTTGTATTTGGATGGTTTCTGTTAGCCACATAGCATTTTCACTGGCGCGTAGCATTGCATTGGTAGTGTCGGTTACTAATTGCTCATAACATACCGTTATAACGTGATATTTTATTTTGTTTCTTTGTCTATTTATTACAAAAAGTGCCTAATTATATGTACTTTATGGAAATACGCAAATTTTCCATTCATTAAAAGAAAAATATTAATGAATGAGGAAACTAGTTAGTATTTTAGACAGTGATGAACCTACAACATGAGTGGTGGCTGTTTGCTTTCAATGTTTGGCAATAGTTTTACGTGCCTCAGACTAGCCTACTGAGATTGCCATGCATGGATAGTTGTAAGCCAGTTTCCTTCTCAGCTCACTGTATATTCTTCCAAATTAAATTGACATCTAGTAGTAGCCTCTGCGCCTGGATTGTCTACGCTACGTGTTTAGAAATTGTATCGAATCAAAAATCACAGTAGGTTTTTTGCGAAAACAACCATGAAATATGAGAGAAAGTAAGTTCTTCCTAACTCAGTTATTTAGCATTAAATCTGACTATTATTTTAGAGGGTTACTGTGATTTTTGTTTGATACAATTTCGAAACACGTAGATAATCGGGGAGCTGAAAACATGAATGAACTTAAATAACTAATGCCTATATTTTTTCGTTCTCAAACTAGTGCTATGTAGTCCTTACCATCTGTAATTAAATAAATAAACAGGAGCAATTGCAACTTATGACTGTGTCTGCTAAACAATGCTGTTCTACAACGGTTGTATGTAATTATTACAGAAATCAAGCATAGTGATTTATTATAAGTAGATCCTCATTCGATAGTTTTGTTACGCTTTGCAATAGTGTAGATTCCAATATTTATTAGTAAATGTTTTAGTTGTTATTACTTATGTTATAAAAAACTAATTACTTATTATGCATAAGCGTTGGTCGTGATCTAGCGACTAGTAATGAGTGTAATAAAACATTTAATATTGAATTTAAAAAATTAATAAAAAGCAGACAGTGGACATTCATAATGTATTCGCGACATTTTGTTATGTTTTTTTCATTATTTGTTTGTATCGTGTTGCCGCACACTCATCTCTGTAAATACACATTATTTACAGATAGAATGCAGTGAATCTATGTACTTAGTTATTTTAAGCTGGTGATTGACGTGAAACATTAACTCGACATTCGTTTTGATAGTTTACGCAGTTGGGGGCTTTACTACAGCCTTTATAAGAGTTTCTGTGCATCGGTAGGACTAGCAATCAACTTGCTTCATACATTAGGTACCTACCTACCAACATAGCAACGTCACGGTCAGTCGTCAGCTTAAAATTTTATAAATAGCTTATTTAAAGTTGATTGTAAAAACTTCAGCCATTCCATGTCTCAAAAATTTCAAACAAATACCTAATCTACAAATAACTATCTTACCGATCTTTAGGAAACAATTTATGATTTTTGTTATCATTGTATCAATTTAATTAATATTGCGGCAAATGTACAGATTATAAATAAACCATTTTGAAACTGTTCTGATCGAAATGATTGTTTTATTTTATTCCTTTTAAAACAATAAGTAGGTAAGCAGATGCTCAGCTCACTGTATTGCTATTTAATTTAATACGAAGCTAGGTGGATGATACTTAAGTAATGTACTTACCTACACGCTTATTTTGAATTTCTCTGGGCGCTGGGCGTAGTTGTAAGGCTCGTATTCAGACACTTTACTCAAACTTAAGTCTACGTTAAAGCATCGATTTTTGACAGTTCTCTATGAAAACTGAGTCATGAATCACCACTTATGACACGATTTACGCTTCAGTATAGTCTCTGAATACAGGCCTTAGCTTAGACTGGATTTGTTTCGTTATACCCAACGTTTTGCATTCCGCACCTTCTTCCTTGTGCACCCTTTAAACCCTTGGCCCCACAGAACATAATACTTTAAAGAGCTTGGCCCTCAATGAAACACTGAGCTTTTGGCCATATCTTCCATAGTAAGTAAGTAAGAAAGAAAGAAGTATAAAATTTCCCGCCCAAATGCATGAAAGTACAACGTCTACTGGCCACTTCCGTTTCCATTGGTGGCGGAAGTGATGTAGTTTTTTTCAAAAGAAAACACAAGACAAGATGAATAAATCTTGTAAGTCAATGTCACTGTCACGAACATAATCCGTCAGCGTCATGCACGTTATTTGTATTTTTCTGTCTGTTCATTCATTCGATCAATCAGCATTCATTCTTTTCATTGTTGCGATTTTGCTGACGCGGGAGCGGACGTTCGCTGATTCAGTTTATTTTGCTTTGAACGTATGCAATTACTTTCCTAATTAAGTCGAGATAAATAACTTGCTATGTGGAATAACAGGTAGTTGCAACCGGTTGGTTATGTGTCCGTGAATAAGCGCAGTGACAGTGAATAGCGGAACAAGCTAAAAATAGTATTTCTTTTTCATCAATGTCCAGTGAAATTGGTGTTTTGATCGATATTTGATTTCGAAGTGGCGGGTGACGATATGGGGCAGAGTCCTAGCTCCGTGAGGGGCAAAAGTGGTCGCCAGCGATCGTTCAGGAACTTCGTTAGGCGGAGTAAATTGAACAAGTCTAGTTTGAGCCATACGTTCAGTTTGCCGCCTTCGGAGGAATATCCTGAGCTGATGAACGTGAACAGTGCTACGGAGGAGCAGCTGATGACCCTGCCTGGCATAAACCGGCAGCTGGCGCGCGAGATCGTGCGGCACCGACAGATGATCGGTCGCTACAAAAGAGTGGACGACCTTGCCCTTGTCTCGGGTAATTACTTCCCACTTAATTAAATAAACATTTCTCCACATAAACAGCTATATTTGTGAGGGCTGTCACATGTCTATGATGTAATGATCCAATAATTATCAAGATTAGGATTTGTCAACCTTAAAGATAATGTAGAATCAATAAATTGAATTCAGGTTAAGGTGACATTAATGTATAAAAACATTAGCCTTCATTAAAACACATTCGATTGTTACTATAAGCGTTTTTTGTCATAGGTATAGGAGCAGAGAAACTAGAACTATTAAGGCCAGAGATTTGTACAAGTGCGAAAAAGCAAATATCACGAGCTAGCTCTTGTACCCAATCTCTCGACAGCGTCCGAGTTCCTTTTGAGAGCAAACACTGTTCTGTCAACTCCTCCAGTGTATTCCAACTCCAATGCGTCCCCGGCCTGAACCAAGAAATAGCAGCTAATATTGTAGACTATAGAAACAAGAAAGGCCCCTTCAAATCCCTTGATGACCTAATAAAAGTGAAAGGCATTGATATTATCAGACTAGGAACTGTGAAGACACAGCTAAGTCTTGAGCCGAGGAAGAGTGAGAGTGTACAGCACTTGAATAACGGTCATGTGAATGGTTGGGCTGATACGACAGATACAATACCGAACGGTAGCAGTACACCCAAATCTCCGCACAGAAAGAGTTTATCTATGCCGATAAAATTCCCTTTAACCTTACCGAATGGTTTTGCAACTGCACCGTTGAATGATATACTAGATTTACTATCAGCGTACTCGCATAGGCCTATAGTGGAGGAAGTGTTCCGGTATGAGAGGAATGGAGTGAGGTGCTGTCGACTTGCAACGTGGAACCTTCACCAGCTCAGTATAGACAAGATAGCGAATCCCGGAGTGAGAGAGGTGATTTGCAGGACTATTTTGGAAAACAAGTAAGTTTTACTAAATACTAACAAGCTTTGTGATCTAATATTGTAATGTTATTTTATATGACTTAATGTTTCGATAGAAGTTACTCAATAAGTATAAAACCTATTTTTTTTATTCTATTTAGTTAAGAGAACTTGATCGATAGAGTCGACCATGTCTGTCCCATAGATTTTTAATCGATTTTAACGGACAGAAGACACGTAAAACAAGGACGCGTCACGGAAGTAAAGAGTTTTCGCCCGCGTTTTGTCACTTCTGTTTGTTTTCTGTCACGACGCATCTATACATTATTATTAATGGACGCTGTAGACACAAATGTCCGCGCCCCGTTCTCGTATCACGTCTCTTCTGTGTGGCCTGTGCCTCATTCAGCAAATATACTGAACTAGCTGCGCGGTTTCACCCGCGTAAGTCCCGTTCCCGCGGGAATATCGGGATATAAAGTAGCCTATGTCACTCGACATCCCTTCAACTATCACCACACAAAAAATGTCACGTCAATTCGTCGCCCCGTTTTGGCGTGAAAGATGGACAAACAGACAAACACACACACTTTCTCTTTTATAATATTAGTATGGATATGGATGGATGGATGTCTGTCCGTAGAGAGCTAGCAGTTGATTAAAGCTAATTCCTGTTTTATAATTAATTCCTTACCAATATCAGTATTGGTTGTCAGGGTACGATAATGTGTTTTAATCTCTTACCTTATCTATAAATCAATCCATCTTGCGTGAAGCATAGTCCGGCTAATTTGATAAGGAAAACTAAGATTTGCATTGGGCCTAAAATGCGCAATGTGACTATGGATACAGTCAAGTTAATCTGTTTTACTGAAGAGATAACATAAATACTATTAATCTGATATATCAAATAATATACAAAATCTGCGCTTGAACATAAAAAGGTATTTAAGTTTTTCCTTATTTTATTCATGAACTATAAAAAGAAAATATAAACTAAAGGTCTGATAACCGGTCCTTGTGGTACATACAATAAAATGTTAGTACCTAGTTCTTCTACTTAAAGATAAAGCATTTCAGAAGACAAACTTAATTCATAAGTAATAATAAATTACAACCTGCAATCTTAATCTACATCCTCTGAATGGATAATTGAAATAATATTACGTGACTGAGGATTATCTACTCGTATTATCTATACAAATCTATACTAATATTATATAAAAGGTAAAGTTCCTTTGTTTGTTTGTTTGACGGAGGTAATCTCCGAAACTACTCGGCCGATTTCAAAAATTCTTTCTAGGCTATATTTTATTCCGGTAGTTTCATTAGCACACTCATGCAAAGCCGGGACGTGCTGCTAGTTTGTCTATAAACACCTTATCTGCAGGTTATCAATAATAGCCATACAAGATGTGCTACACGAAGCGGCCTTAAAGATAATCTGTGATGAGCTCAACACTCCTGTACTGAGGAGGGTTCGGGAATGGAAGAGCAATAGCCATCGGTGGGAGTATTGCTTATCGCAGCGGATAGAGAGGTGAGTCAGTATTTTTAACTTATCTTTTTAACACATTGAATGCCGATTCTTTTTAACACATTCACGCGGTACTCATCCGCTTTCAAAAATTCTATAACCGATGCATAGAATGTAATTTGCGAATAAATGCAATGCGAATAAAATAGGCTACATTTTATCCTGATAAAATCACGTGTTTTATTAGTACACTCGAACGAAGCCGGGATGGGCTGCTAGTAAAAAAATCTGCGTCATCCCCACTAGCTAGGTCAAAACAATTTCATGCACCATCCCAGTGGGGATGCTAGTGAGTTAGGCCAAAACAATGTTCATAGTGTAATTCGTGAAAATCCGTATCTTTCATAAACCTTCAATCCATGTGGTAAACTTCACACAATCGTCAATTCTCAAACGAATCAGTTTGTTATTTTTTATTCAACGTGTAACTTCGTACTCGATGCATATTATTACTCACTGTTGTAACTATTGTTCTTTGTTTGAATTTGATTCTTTGCATGCTACTTTTAGGCTGAGGTTACCATAGGCAGAAACGAAATTAAATTATTTTAAAATCGCTAGTAATATTTGATCGCTAGTTGTATTTGTCTTAATCGCTCATGTGTCACAGGTTGCGGCCTAATGTAGCCTAAGCCATTACATTGTAAACGGTTTTTAAAAATCTTCTAAGTATAACCAGTTAAAAGTAAGTTAAAAGTCTTTGAACGTTAGATACGGTATGCAAAAATTCACGGAGTAAATGTGACCTTCAAGAAACCAGTGTTATTCTCCCACATAACAAAGCAACTTTACTTTGTTTACGAATGTGACCTCACTTATCATCTTGACAATATTCTCTGTCGCTTACTACGACTAATGTAAATAAATAAATATCCTTGGACATTTCACACAGCGTCATCTAGTCCCAAGCTAAGCAACTTTTTTGACCAACATATTTTGATATCCAGTACTTTTTATATGAAATGTCGTCTTTCACAAGGCTATACCAGGTCACCAGGTCATATGGAAGTCTTGCCACACCTCAAATTGTAACATGATTGTGTCAACAATACACCTGAAACGCTTACTAGCAAATTGATCGTAACATGCCACGTTTGGCCTCTTTTCTATCTCGCTATGAAATTAAATTATGATCACAACTGTATCATAAAGAGTAGAAATTTCTTTCAGTCTCTGGATTGTCTAATTTGTTTCAAATTGTATCGAATCAAAAATTACAGAAATCCGCCAAAATAACTGTGAGAATATGATAGTACTCATAACTCGTACGTACCTAAATAAGAACACATAAGAAAAGAACACAAGACTAAAACGAATTAAATGTACCGGAAAAACTTTGAGAAAAATATCGAACAGAGATAAAATCCTGTACATTTTATATCTTGAATAACTCGTGCAGATAGAGTAATCTTTCCACTTATCCGCAAGATAACTTTTAGTGCATTATAGCAAATCTCAATTTGGCGAACTATTTCCTCCTTAACTACAAGTTAAAACGACATGACAAAATATCTAGCACATTATAATATCACAGTAATACCATCACAAACATAATAAAAATAATAACATTTTTATAGAAAACTACCACGTCCCGGCTTTGCACGGGTGTACTAATGAAACAACTGGTATATAAAATATAGCCTATAACCATCCCGACAGTCCATTCTACACATCGGTGAAAGATTTTTGAAATCGGCTGCGTAGTTTCGGAGATTACCTACGTCAAACAAAACAAACCTCTTTATAATATTAGCCTAAATAATAGAAGGTGTAACTTGCATTGATTTCGACCCCTAAACTATCTTATTGCTAGTTGTAATAGTATGTCGGTTGTCTTTGTTTTTATGTTGTTCATAAAAAAGTTACCTACTCTTTTGCAATAGGCTACTTGACTCATAACAAATTTAGCACAATAAGTTGGTATTTCCTGCGGTTTTTGACTTACGAAACCACACTATATCGATTTCAGTTAATTAAAGTTCAAGATGGTTGCATATTCTCAATTGCAAAATTGTTGTTTATACGTATTGTGTGTTTATACGTTATACGTTATTGTGTTTATAACAATGAATACCTTATGAATATTCCAGTTAGGTACCCCGTAATTACATCAACTAGCAAACTAGCAATTGAAAACACGAAAGAGCGGTACCAATAATGAAATCGATATCACTCTAGTTAGCCACCACTTTATGGCACAAACAAGGTAACAGATAACATTGACAGGCCACTGTAGAATCAGTACAAAGTACATAAGCACTTATTAACTTAACATTATAAAATAACAAATGATTTTGTCAAAATATTTAGCTTTTGTTTTACTTGGCGAGCTCTGTGGCGCATTGGGCGAAGGCCCGGCTGAGACGCGGAGGTTGCGGGTTCGATCCCCGCTACGGGACAAATGTTTGTATGTTCTGCTGATATTTGTTCCGTGTTTGGGTGTTTTCCATCTATGATTTGTATGTATGTATTTACAAAAATTATATAAATCTAAGTATAGTATCAGTCATCTGGTTACCATAACACACGCATTAAGTTGCTAAGCATGGAACTAGATAACGCTGTGTGAAATGTCCAAAGATATTGTATTAATTCATCTAATGAAAAGTTTCTATTCAGCCAGCCAAGTTAATCTGACAGCCGATACTAAATTCAAAGTCAAAATACATATATTCATTCAATAACGTATTAATTACGATCCACTTTCAAAAGTCAAATTCTTTTAACTAAGATATTCTATTGCCTGTTCCACAAAATTAAAATTTTGTTTCAGCCAAAAACTAGGTTTCATATACGACGCGTCGAACCGTGGCATCACAATAGAAGATATACAGTTGGACCAAGTGTGTTTGTTGACGGAAGCGAGCGAAGCGAGGACCTTAGTCACTGAACTTACAGAGCTGAGAGGGGAGCGGTTCGAAACTACATCTCAAGGTCAGTTGCTAGCACTGTCTTTACTATAATCACTACATAGTATAAAACAAAGTCTCTTTCTCTGTCCTTATATCCCTATGTCACATAATATGAACTTATCAAAATGATGTGTTACCTATCTGCAGAGTGAGGTACAATACAAATCAACTTTAAAAGACTCAAGTAATATAGTTTCAAGGTTTATTGCTTGAATTCTGTACAACTTCATTAAAAGTCCCCTGAGTTTTAATGACAATGACCAATTATTTATTAATTAAAACAGCAAACAATAGTAAAGCAATGTTCATAAAATTTAAGTGGCTTGTTTTGCTTGCCCTTCTTAAACACTGAATGCAAAAAGAGCCGTTTTATTATTAGTTGTAATAATATAACTTTTATTTTTATTTGTTTATATTATACTTAATTACTTCTGTTAATACTTTATTCATACTAATCATGTAAACATGCGGAAGAGAAATAAAAGGCTTTTATTTTTATTTTATTTATTTACATCTGTATAATATTTTATTTAAATTAAATTGTCGTGTATTTCGAAGATTGTAGGATATAGTTAAACACAACATCCTTAGTTTTGTCATTGTAACAAATGACTATGAAAATCAGCATCGGTCCAAACTCAGCACCTTGTGGCAGACCTATTGTTTCTCTGTGAATTCACGCTTCAAAGAATAAACGGAAACCCGATACGATACTCGTAATCGTACGATTATGCACGTTGCATTGCGTGCACTCGAAAATATTTACTAAACTCTGTATGCATTGTTAATGTTACATGTGAATTGACTGATAAATATGATCGAAGGCTTTTCTGAAAACAAATACAAACAAAAATTCCACTTGCTTTAACAGTCAGTCAATCTTTTAGCGTTTTAGATACGTCGTTTGCGTCACTTTATATCCTAAAACCTATAAACTAGAAAGCCGCACCGTTTTTATGACTAAACTTTGATGAGTATGATGAGATCCAATAATACTTCAGCATAGACTTCAGGAATTGCGTAATATGACACCTGTACGTAAAATATCCAGATCCAAAATGTGTTAGGAGCAATAGATAAATCCTTTCGAATGTAAAGGTCAGCGTGAAATTGTAGCTCATTGTGTGATATGAAGGTCATCCCCATATCCAAATAAAGGTCACCTTTGTAGATCTAAATATACGTTTATTGCAAATAAACTGGTATTTGTTTGTTTATGCAAATTAACACGTTGTAGTTGTCGATTTTGTAAATTTTTTATTGTTTAAAAGGGAAATTGATGTACGTTGAATAAAAACAATAATTTTGCCACCTATTTTAAGAAATGTTTTTTTTACCTGCATTGAAATAAGAATCCTATTTCTGTTTATATTATCAAGAACGATGATCTCAAGGATTATTTGCTTATTCAATTGTTCTTTTATGTCTTTTCTATCTTACTCTTGTCAATTTCTGATAGTGCCATGAAAACAACACTAGCTGTCGCCGGAGATTTCACTTGCAAGCAAATCTTATAGTTTTACGAAATAAATCATGATGAAATTCTGATCTAGTGTAGCTTTCTCTATGGAATCGGAAACGGTTTAGTGGTTTTAAATGTATTACCAAACAGATAACATCTTTATTTAATTCTTAATATTACTTTTGTTCTGGCATTGTCTTCAGAGTTTTGGCAGCTCTTATAACAACATTAATTAAGATTGCACCTATTTATAAACTTAAGATAATCTTCACGTGTAAAGTTTAACAATTCATGTACATTGTTTCCAACTTCTAACAAAGAACATCATTTTACATAATTGTCTAGTACATGTGAATTGATTACTTCACTTCGCTCTCTATTTACCTGTTCAAGTACTTTAGCACGAAATAGCTCTGAAATGGTCGTGAGATCATCTCTAAACGTAATCTATTGAAAGACGAACCTTGGAAAATATCATGAAGAGTTTACATTTATAAACACTTGAAACGGGATATTTACCATGATTTGTAGATTTAGGAGTTTTCCGATATTTCGGCA
The DNA here is from genome assembly GCA_947086425.1 of Xanthorhoe spadicearia. Lineage (NCBI taxonomy): Eukaryota > Metazoa > Arthropoda > Insecta > Lepidoptera > Geometridae > Xanthorhoe > Xanthorhoe spadicearia. The sequence continues at coordinate 10,987,830 of OX352195.1, read as the reverse complement.
CAGTTTAAGCGTGATCATGCAGGCGCATGCAGCTGTGCTGAAATATTGGGATACTTATAAATCTACAAATCATGGTAAATATCCCGTAGTCATGGTTTATAGTGTTTATAATGTTCAAAACCATGGTAGTTTAAAAAGTTTACATTAGTTAGTTCGTATAAGTAAGTGGCCAACTCTGGTGACGGAGTTTTTAGGCTGCCTAAAAGCCTCCGTCATGGCTTAACGATTTTAAAAGCCGTGAAAGGTCAAATGAAGAGGTTTGCCATAAAACGAGAATATTTTGTTGTAACTTTCCTCAATACACCGACGTAGTAGGTACAATCTTTTATCTAGATTATAATCTATGTTTATTCTGAGTTTTATCCAAATCAGGTTTTAGACGTTATTGCATCACATCAAACAAAATTTAATCAAATAAACTTATGTGTGATTTATAAAAGGACAGTAAATCAAAATGTCTTTTTAAAATACTCGTAAAGAAAGTTGAGGAAGGAAACAAAAAAATCATTTAAATGTCAGGACCACAAGTGTCACTTCCAAACGTCATACATGCAAGGGTGATTCTCTTGCCAAATTTTCGACGATTCTAGTTCCAACGCGTCACCAAAAGAATCAGGCAAGAACACAGGTGTGGGTTTACCTTCTTTTAACGGTGATCCCTTAATAATCTAAATAAGTATATCTCTAGAGGGAAAGCAGTACTTACCTAAAGTTAAGTAAAACTATTTTTAATAATACGGATTTGTTTGTGATGATATAAATCGTCTCTGACCTAATTGATAACATTTCTGAAGAGATTCGGAATTGCCCTGAATTTGCAAGTGGCTGAAAGAGTAATAGTGCTCTTATAGATAGCTATTCTTGTAGCATGACAGCGATCTTTCAGCGAAAGAATAAGAAATAGCTAATTGTATAATTGTGACAAGGTCGAGGCAAATTTTAATTCAAACGTAATTTGAAAATTCTATTTGACTTCATTTTTTCAAACACACTAATTATGAAAGTTTGTGCGAATGTTTGTAACTCCTTCACGCTCAAACCGCTGGACGGATTTAAATGAAAATTATGGACAGGATAGCTTATACCCTGACGTAACACATAGGCTGCTTTTGATCCCAGTATTCCCACGGGAACGGGATCTATTCGGGTAAAACCGCGGGGTGCAGCTAGTCTCAAATAATATCAGTATTTGAATCGCGTAGACTTGCCAAATTTTCCTTCCGCTATTAATTTTCTATAATCTTCTTCACAAATGATGTCATGCAATAGTAGAAATAGATTTTGAAATACTCCAAGTTTTAGATGATGTTCCGTTTTATTAGTCATTTACAATTGATTCGTATTCTCAATGTCAATTGATATGAAGACCAAAGTCGCTCATTTCCATAACATCATAGTCTTTGTTATATTGAGTCATGTTTAAAAATAGTGTCCGATGATGAGTTTTATATTGCAATTAAAACATTCCTTATGCATTGGAAATATGTAAACACTGCAATGCCTTGTCCGATATTTGGTGGGAATATATTAAACTAGCAGCACGTCCCGGCTTTGCACGGGTTGTATATATGAAACTACCGGGATAAAATATAGCCAATAACCTTTTCGACAGTCCATTCTACACATTGGTGAAAGAGTTTTTGAAATCGGCTGAGTGGTTTCTGAGATTACCTCCGTCAAACAAACTAAAAAATACCTCTTATAATATTAGTATAGATATACTCGTAGATAGTATAGATAACCACGATGTCTCTTATTTAAGGACTACTTGACGGCTTAATTAAATTAACGATAAATAATAACCTATATATTTACTATTATGTTCAAACTTTTAAGGGTTGATTAATTATAAAAGAAACAAAAAGCAATTAAGGTTTAGGTACTACTTAAAGACATTTATTATAGCGTGTTTCAGAAAACAATCAAGTAATGGACGTTAGATAACTGATGTTAATCATAAACAAACAATAAGCCGTGTGAAAAACATGGTAATTTATTGCCCAATAAAATTATAACGATCGATACAGATTTTAATAGTGGGAAATTAATCTTGGCTGTCTGTGAAGCATGCGTTCATAGGTTCAGAGAGATTGACGCCCGAATACTGATATGCTACGTTTAGGTCTTGCTTGCAATCAAAAATAAGTAACTTCATCTAGTGCTCAGTAGCATGCAGTCGGATGCCTAAACGCCGCTAGGTGACGCCGCAAACCGCCTCTACGTTTCGGATGACGTTACAAGTTACAGTGACCGTTGTCACGAGTAGATTCACCAGCATCCGATTATCTTGATAATAATGTATCAAGATGTTTCGAAGTTAGGATAGAGAAAAATTACAAACACACTCTCATAGAAATTTCATTTTAAACACTGCATATAAAGATATACGAAAATGAATTCTAATATTGGATTTGTATAATTTATGCGTGACTGATTGAAACAGAAACCGATTACTTTCTAGAATTAAATATTCAATGCTACAAGAAACGAACGTTATGAGAATTATGTAATTTTTCGATGAGAAATTTTTATTTTCAGTTTGAAAATTTCTGGGTTTGGTTTGAAGGTTAGGTAAGAACTAGTAAATTCTTTGTCCAATGGCTGATAAAAACTCACTTTCGCTCAGTAATTCAACATTGTATGAGTTAGAACAGTGTGGTTAAAAAGGCCGTTCGAGCATTTCTGCTAGCAATTCATAAAGTGCATTAATTTCATGAATTGTTTAGGAGGAATTAACACCAAAATTTAGGAGCCATTCTACCAAATTTTAGTGAAAATGCTAAACAATTCATGAAATTAATGCACTTTATGAATTGCCACAGAAATGCTCGAACGACCTTTTTAACCCCCCTGAGATCAATTTTGTTAAATTACTTGTTACCATTACTTACCATAAATTACCTGATCATTTTATCCTCTCATTTTCAAGAATTATTTTACTAACCACAATCATATAAATATAGTTCATTTTACAAAACCAATTAAAATTTTAATCAAATGGTCATAAAAATACCTTAAACATGTTTGTTTTTATTAGGCAAAACCCTGATTTAGATTAGAAACACTTTTAAGAAGGAAAAAATCATAATTGTTTTTCATATAGTTTTACATTTTCCTTTAAAGTTTACATAATACCTGCAACGGGACAATCACAGTTCGAAAATAAACAACTATTTTATAGTCACAAGCTTGGCGCATAGCGTCTCTTCAATAAATTATTAGCCACTCCGGAATATAGGTTGTCCCTCCACCCATTAGACCGATGACAAAGCAAGGAGTTGCCGTGTTTGTAGATTTATTAACCGACTTATAAAAGAAGAAGGTTATATTTTGCCAGTTGTTTGAATGGATGTCTGGACGTTTTGGCTTTTTCATGCGAAAACTACTGAACGGCTTTGGCTGAAACTTGGAATATACATAGTTTGTGACTTAGAATAACACAAGCTACTTTTTATCAAGGTACAAGGGGGAAATCTGCGGCTGAGTAAGCTGTCATCCATATTTTCTTTGGTCTACCTGTCTCTCAATCTCTCTACTCAATCCATGCTTACTTTTCCCTCTGCCCTAAGACAAGCCCAGGATAGAGCAACGTGAAAGAAGCTTGTCAGCGACTCCGTTACGGCGTTTCAGGGCGGGCACGACCTTCAGTAATGAAGATAACGACCAAGAAGAAGACTCAATGCATAGAATTATTTTCAAGTTAAATGCCATTCATCTCATAAAATCTAATCTAACTTTCCTAGCAATCAGATATAGAACATCATTACATAGTTTTCCAAATCCCATACATAACATACACGAATTAGGTTCCGAGCATTCATTAGCGCGTAAAATACCTACTTAAATAAATTAGACACTCGTGTACATTACTTCCACTAAAGTATTTATACCGCGCCCTCATGACGGAATAAAATATTCACGCTTCGTAAACCCAAAGAGGATTATATCTTTTCCTGGGTAATACCTTTCAAAACACTACCTCATCCATTTTACTACGGTATAATAACAATATTACAGGTTGAAATATTAAGTTAGAAGTATGTGCCTGCAACTTCGCTCCTGAGTTACTTAACTAAATAATAAAAAGGTTTTGTCATGTTCCTGTTCATAAACTATGTTTATTTCAAGTTTCAACCAAATCAGCCTATTAGTTTTTACGTTTTAGATGATTCTATTGACTGTTCCAACGCGACTCTCTACACCAGGGAAAGAAGCAGGCAAAAATCTGGTGGTGCGGGCCTAGCATTTTTTTGTGATTTATTTATACTACATATTGATAAATCAATGGTCATATAAAATTACAAGAATCAAATTAGGAACAACTTGTCGCGTTCTGGATGTTATGGTATAGTCGATTGGACAGATATTATAGTCGATGATTGATAAACAAAACCCCGATAAGTACCTCTAAAAAAATTACTCCCGCTACTTTCTGTACTCCTCAACCGTGGGCGGAAACTAATATCTATAAATCTCATTAATTTCCTCCATTCCATAGCCATAGCCAGGTGTGTTTATTTACAAAGACTGGCTTCATATAGCAACAACATATTTGCAGACCATTAAATGTCCCAATTTAGCTCTCAGCTCAGGTGAGCCGTGAAGGTCGCTTATTATAACAAGATTGTTCGCTAAAACGTTTCTATATTCTGTCTGCTATGTCTTTCTAGTGAGTGAAGAAATGAAATATGATCACACCTGTATTTACAAAGTGTGGTAGACATTTAAGATCTTGAGGCATTTTTAGATCCTTTGTAGTGTCTAAGGGGACAGTATGTCCAATTACATTTTGGTACATGTCCACATTTTGCAGTCAGAAATTCTAACGTGATCGATTGCAAGCCCATCGACGCTGCTAGAGAGCTAACTGGTTTCCTCACGATGATTCCTTCACTGTTTAGAGCTCGTGAGAATGTGCATCTTATTTTATAGTGTATAATCATGCTATTTAAATTCGAAGCAAAACATTTTTATATCCTGAAATCTAGTATCCGTTTTTGATAGTCTACCAATAGACGTCTTATCTAATCTCTTTTCGCTGGGCAAAGGTATACTATCGTAACTCTAAACACTATTCACTACGATTGCTATTGAATACTTTTATTTTCATCTGCTAAGAACGAGAGGTTTTAACACGATACGTATGCTAATAAGATCGTTGCCATGGAAAAATCACGGGCGAATCCAAAGTGAGTTCAAAGAGAATTATCAATTTTTTCTATGTTGTTTATGTTGATTCTTGATTAGACGGCATAATCATATCTGCAAGAATACTAAGTATTATGTTCTAAAACCAACAAAGAGCATCCAACAGTAAATCAAACCACTGTCGCCAAACGCAGGCAATTATGGAAATGGAACTCCTTTTATATCATTGACATTTTTAACCTCACTTGTCGTATTAACCTTATTCTGTAACGTGTAGAGGTCAATTCCGCACGGCATATTTGGATGGCTTCGGCCATTATTATACGGAGACATGCATTGGCCTGATAGGGGAGTGGGCGATGACGAGCATTTTAATTTAGCATCGAATTCGTTCTGAAAATTTATCTCTGTCACTATTTCCTTTATATAACAAACATCTATCACGACTATCACAATGGTATCTTTTCGTTAAAGGATAGCTATAGATAACTGTAATGAAGCATTGACCTGGAGGCTTACCATGACGTATTATTAAACAATTCAGTTTAGGTCCTAACTGTCCAAACTTTACGTCAGTGCCTTAGCTTACGTCAAAAGCAGTTCATAATAGGACCTAAACTGATAGTAAGCAAACAAGCAAACTAATATATTTTCAACCAGCCTTAGAACAGGAGGTTATGCAGATTTTATTCCGTCGAGGCCCACACCACCAGTAAAAATATCGTTTGCAAATTCAAAACCTAAACATGTTTTGCGAAAAATACTCTTTGGAGCTCTATCGGTTTTATACGCTTTTACAAAACATTTGTTATTGCACATATGTGTTTTTGAACTCGCAATAAAAAGTAAGAGTATTGAATGCGTATGTGGATTTACATCCTGCCAAGCGATTGTTAACAGCTCTTGAATATCTGAATACTTGTGTATTGCATCTGTTTTCTCTTTAACCTTGCGTGTCTAATCAATTGAAACGTAGAACATTACGATTCTTGTTCCGCGTAACTCTTTTTGAATGGCTGTTTTATTTACTGCCTTTACGTAGAAACACTTTTGGATTTCTTTATCAGTTTTACCGAGTTTGTGTTTATCGTAATTCGCAATATCTTTCCAGATGGTTAGTGTATTATACAGGATAAAGTTTGTGTGTGTGTGTAAGTTTGTTACTCCTTTTCGCTCAAACCGCTGTAAGGATTTGAATGAAAATTAGCAACATGTTTTTTTTTTTTTTTTCTAAGGTTTTAGGAAAACTTACAGCTAGATTAAGGACATAGTTAACAATATTAGAAGCGTGTGCCTATTTGCGTAGACACATGTTTGCCGATGGCCAATTAAATGATGGCTTATATCCTGACTTAACTAAACATATTAAAATACTAGCTTACTCGCCCGCGGCTTTGTCCCCGTTATAAAACCTTGAACAAAGAGTAGCCTGTATGTTTTTCCAGGCTATCATTTAACTAAGTATATTTCAAGTTTCAGCCATATAGGTACGTTCAATAGTTTTCGCATGAAAGAGTAACAATCAATTATCCACACATTCAAACAAACTCACTAATTGTCGCATTCGTAGGATTTGAATAGGAAAAACATTTCTGTTCTCAAAATTAGATTCAAATGATATTTACTTTACTAAAACCTAAGCTAAAACCTCTATCTACATTGAGACGTCTTTGTAGTTTAGTGACTCAGCTCGTACGTAAGCGAGTGGTTATTACGCGAAGATAAGCTAAACAACTGCGGGCTTAGTATTGCGTTCTCGAAGACAATCATGATTTCCAGAATTTCAAGGTGATTTTCCAGTACCATTTTACTGACTTTATGATGTAAATGGGGAAATCCCTACTACAGACAGTAGACTTCCACTCAGGTCTTGATCTTATAAAAATATAGTCATAGTTCCATAGTCAGTGCCACTTCCAAATTCGCATAAAATAAATGAATTAATATGTCCTATAGTAGATATGATAGATTGCAAACCCGTCACTACCAATCAGATAACAAACTGGTTTCCTCATGAGCCTACTACCTATTATGAGCAACCCTCAATGATATGAGAGGGCCATGTCAAAATTAATATATGAGCTGTGTTTTTATATGACGACTGTAATCCCAAAGTGGAGTGAACATACTACTTTCAGCTATCAAGAGGTTATAGTTAAACATTGATTTTGACGACCTCTGTGGCGCAGTTGGGCGAACGCCCGGCTGAGATGCCGAGGTTGCGGGTTCGATGCCCGCTACGGGACAAATGTTTGTATGTTCTGCAGATATTTGTTCCGTGTCTGGGTGTTTTCTATCTATAATATGTATGTATTTACAAAAAAAAAAATATCAGTCATCTAGTTGCTTAGCTTGGGACTAGATGACGCTGTGTGGAATGTCCAAAGATATTTATTTATTCATTTATTATTTATTGTCTTTCCAGCATTCTTACTTTGCGGGCGGCCAATCATTCTAGTCAACATGCAATGCAGCGGCCGACTCAGCGAGGAGGAAGTGAAGAGGGTGCATTCTGTGGCCGAGAGGGCGCGGGTTGCCGGCTCACAGCTCGCCTGCCTCGGCGAGTTGTATGCCCGGGACAATGTCACTTGTGAGTATATAACTAGCAGCACGTCCCGGCTTTGCACGGGTGTACTTATGAAACTACCGGGTTAAAATATAGCATATGACCATCCCGACAGTCCTTTCTACAAATCGGTGAAAGAATTTTTGAAATCGGCTGAGTTGTTTCGGAGATTACCTCCGTCAAACAAACTAAAAAATATTTCTCTAAATTCCACATATCAATTAACAAAGTAAGCCGTATTAAAATATAATAATATTGATACACGATGCAGGTGTTCTATCACTGACGCGATCATAGGTCACTCGTAGATAATGAGTGTAGTAACAAAGAGCTTGTAATCAACAATAAACACATCTAGTTATTACAAAGTCAATAAGCCATTCCATCTAATGTGGAATGGACCACTGAACGGATTTAGCTTAAACTTGTGTTATATAGTTCTCAAAATAATAGTGCAGTAATTTCAAATCAAGGGTTTTGACACTCAAACAACAAAAACCGTCTAGCGGTTTGAGCATGAAAGACAAAGATACATAGTTACAAACTTTTACATTGCATTTGTTATATTAGTAGGATTCTTTAATCATTTGATAAGTTTAGTCTTAATATAAGCCAGTGACCAACACGAATACCGGAGTTTTTCGGCCGCTTTAAAACCTAATAAATTAACTCTCACTAATTACACCATTTCGACACTGACCAAGACCGTGTCATCAAGAATCGACAGTCAATTCACGCCAAGAATACTTTGGCAAGTGATGAAACCGCTTACCACTTTTTGCATGGCACGTGATGTGACAATCTTGATATTTTCAAAATTACTTTCTTTCACACAGTTACTCAGAACTAATCTATGTTATCTAGAATTAGGATCAAATTATCGCAACAATGTACGATTACATGGTTACAATGTAGTCTGCATAATCCTTGTGTAAGTCAGACGCAGTGATAACTATTAGCCATTGACTTACCCCGTAGACACCTAATAAAGGGCAAATGCTTTTAGTTCACACATGAGCGTTTTAGCACTTTTAACAATCCACGCCTCCTTTTGTTCGACCAATAGACATAGACAGACATAGACCTACCCTAAAAATTAAATATCAACTGGATACTGCGCATCCCCTTCTAATTTTGCCGACCTTTGGGCGACCTGAAAATATCTAAAACAATTGTTATTTCACTTGCATTGAATATAATATTTCTTTCCAGCGTTGAACACATTCGAGCCACTCCTAGACAAAGAAGTGGTGACATCCGTCGACGCGAGCGTTAAGGGCACGAGTTGCATCCTATGCCCCGGTTCTGTAGACACGAGTAGCTTCAACGGACATTCTGGGGCCATCAAGTCTGGGCTTAGCCATCTCGCTATACCCAGAGGATGGTCTTGGGGCGGGCCAGCGAGCCCATTCTGTCCAATCTGGGCAGAGATCAACATCCCTGATTGACGAAAACAATACAGGTAGTACAATTTAGGCCTTTCGACTTGCGAGTCAAACATAGCTTGGTTAGTCAAAGTTGTGACTGCACCAACCATTTCCCACTGCAAGATTATGCAAAATTTGGGAAAAATACATGTATTTAACTTACAATGCGAAGATCTTATTCTGTTCCATTTAGGATTCAACATCTCTGATTGGAACATACAGGTGATGAGTTGGTTCAATGTAAAAGTTACACTTATTCTATAAGATCACGCAAAATGTAGACAAATGATAGCTAAACTGACATCTTCAAACTATTATATCAGAGTTAGAATGCAAGCAAACTCGTCATTGGGCCAAAATAAATATCCAAAACAAAATAATACAGGTATAGAGAATTTAGCCTTCATAGCGACTGTTCCTCTCTTGTATAGTACCTTGGTTAGTATCAACGTTCCAAAGTTATCACAAACATGATTCAGAATTAGTGTCTTTTTCACATGCATATTACTGATTTCTGTTCATTCTCTGTCCTATTTGGTCTTTGCCTAATCAATTGTACCAAATTAATATAATATAAATCCATTGAAACAGTATAAAATATGAAGTAAGAATTTGATACAAGACAAGATCTGTGGCGGCCATGTTTGTTCTTATGTCAATGTCAAATAACCATCAATTCATTTGAAGTGTCAAAGTCATTTTTATTATGCAAAGTTTAATTTAGCTCATCTGTAAATAATGAATTAGACAAAGGGCATTTATTATTCAGTCACCAAAATAGAGAATTTGTTTTAATAAATTATGTTATTGTAAATATTTAATGTAGATAGGTTGTGGATAATGAAGTTTGTTGACCATCGTAAATATAACGGCCTCTATGAAATTATATTTAAACTTGTATAATATAAATATTGTCTTTGCTAAGCATAGACTGGAAGTGTGCTTTTAATATTATGTAGAGTAAATTAATTTATTGGTCCATACTTTTTACTTACTATGGTCCATACTATTAAACTAGTGGTTTTGAAATTGAGAGCAATATGTACCAAATATATTAGGGAGCTATATTATAAGTTAATAATTATATTCTTGTCCGTTGTTGTGTAATGATTAGTTGAAAATGAAGTGCTTACTTATTAAACCAGTTGGCGCGTTCTTTAACTAATCAAGTAATCAAACATGTTATTTTTTTAAATTGATGAACCTTTGTTACAATAATGACTCCCTAATTACTTTTATAAAAACAACTTAACTTTTATTGGTATTTTTACTCCGGATATAAAATTCAAACTCTTACAAATAAATCGATTTGCTAACCTTCGATTCGATTGTCGATGTCGAAAATCCAGGGCATTCTTATGTGAAAATTGGTAAGTTAAATCTTCACTGGACATTTTGGAGTAGTGCTTTTGACGCATCTAAAGTAGGGTACTCACCTAGCCGTAACATGTAATGTATCTGATACTGTATCAAGTAAGTATGCTCGTCGGGTACTTCTCGTCAACACCAACACACTCACTTGATACAGTATCAGATACAATACATGCTACACGGCTAGGTGAGTACCCTGCTTAATTATTTATATCCATGGTATAACATGGATCAATAGATAGAGTTAAGCTTTACAAAAATAATGATAGGTAAAGGGCACGTTCGGTTTTTTCAAAAAACAACCAGTATTCAGATTGTTAAAACTATTTAATTTAAATTATTTTATTTTATTTTCATCTGTCTAAGGCCTCTATCCCACTGGCATTTTACGAGCGTTGGCCATAAACGCCAGTGGGATACGGGCCTTATAACTATCCGATTAAGTTATTGGTGAAACTGAACGTGTTAATATTTTTGTATTGAATATGTGATCTCCAGATAGACGCGTAGTGTACTAAGTATTAAAGTGATTAAGCTGTCAAGTAAAGACAATGGTGCGTTAAAACACGTTTTCATTACAGTGCCTCTCTTTGTTGATGATAAACTGAAAATTAATACAAAATTCTAAAAAATGTTTGTTTTGGTGCACCTAAAAATTACTTAAGTAGTGAACTCTGCCAAGAATATCAGTAAATGCTTTCAATAAATTAAACCGCTGATTTTTAAGCTCTCACTAAGAAACATTATTTTCGATGTCAGTCTTTTGGGACCATAGATAGTTCTATTGGCCAAAGTATACCTACTCATAATCATAAAATAGAGAATATATCCTTATACCTGTATCCTTTAAAACTTCATTTTACAGAAATGAAATACTTTAATACTAAATGTCGGCTGAATGAGTTCATTTTGGCTTCTAGATTACACTTCTGGAAGTTAAAATAGTATTAGGAAGAGAGTGATGTTGATTCTGTGCACGATTTTAAAGCTAAAGTTACTGAAATATATCTGTCTCTTTCATACAATTAAGCCTTTTGAAAATCAATTTATAAAACAAGAAAGAAGAATAGAATAAAAATGGCATCGATTTTATTGATATCGTTTTTGCATTATTATTTTTTAACTTCAATTGGTTTTAATAAATTGTTGGTGTAAATATGCCGTTTGCATAGAAGAAGCGACATTTTTACCAATATATTTTTACAAATTAGATACATTTCAGATTTTCAAAATCATTCCAGCCAGAAGAGACACTTCTTTTACAGTTTTTTTTGTGTTATTTCCGTTTTATTTCTAAAGATTGGTTATTTACAATCCTGCACAGAATAAGCGTAGGTATATACCTATATTATAATTATCTCGGGTGATTACCATGAAACTTACCTGTTTTGTGATCATAGTTATTTTTGTAAAATTATGTCAAATGTATTACAAATGTTTTATTTTACTTGGTGTAAATTATTGGTGAATTTTAAATAAATTATTTAAATTATTTTTCTGTTTTTTATTACAATGGTTTTACCTATTTTGGACTAGATTAGCCTAGCCACAGATATTATTAATTCTAAGTATATTCGCGATCACAAACCATAGACAAAATAGAAATTTTGTCTATGCACAAACCTATAAATAATTTATTTTGACTCTTTCTATTCTTTGGTTTAATATTTTTCATCCATATTTTCTATTTCAAAATAGTCTTGATTTATTTACCTTTTGCTTACATATGCATACGTACAATTAAACTTAATAATAATACAAGTGCACGTTCACATTTATTTATTAAACTTAAAACAAATTAACAAAATACATTTGGAACATAATCTAAAATAAAATATCCATAACTCTAAAATTAAACAATTAAACAAAACTTTCTTTTACAAATAAATGAGGGATAAAATTAATTAGGTATGCTATATTTTCAGCGTCTGCCATCTTTCGCCTTTCGCTGCATTTTCCTGTGTGCTTCCACGGCTTTTGTTTCGTCACAAGCTCTGCATCTACGATTATTTCACATAAAGTTCGTTCGTTCGTATGAGCAAGTGGCCTACTCTGGTGACTGAGTTTTTAGGCCGCCTAAACGCCACTGCCATGGCTTAACGACTTTAAAAGCCGGGACCGACAATTTAACGTGCCCTCCGAAGCAAGGAAACGCTCAGTTGTTAATGCCACTTGCGGTCACCTATCCAAGTTGTGACCGCTAAGAACGTTGCTTAACTTAGACGATCTATAAAGAATGTCTTAGCAATCTTCGCAACGAATGCTTCGTGCAATATAGGTTCCTAATACATTCTTCGTACTACATTAAAAGTAAAACATTGTATTGAATTTCGGTTTTGATATATATTACCCTACTCGTGCAAATATTATGTCGCGGATCTCTATTGCTAGGTAGGTACGGGTTCCAAACCTCCGAGTACTAAAGTTTTACGCAGTTTGAACACTAAAACCACAGCTTAAACTAAAGATACCTATGGGTTATATTTGCCGACCGTAATGAATGAAAACATGCTCATATCAACTTACTGTTTAATCTCTTGTCTCATCCAGAACTCCTTGGTAGGATCGCAGTACCCTCTGAGCTGGTCTCCGTCCCACGTGACCGTCTCCATCCTCCACTCCGGTGACACTACCGGTAGTTGCAGCTTCGGTAAGGTTATCTATAATAAGTCGACGTTATATTTTGAAAAGTACGTATCTAAGTTGTTAGAGCCAAGAGCCAACAGAATAGCATTTTAGAAAATTTTAACTTAATTTTTAATTAAGTCAATTTAGTTAAAACATCTGAAATAAGGGCATTGTCTGTTTTGCTTTATTTAGCCGTTGGCGTTGTAGAAACTTGGCCGTCCTTTTATCTTTTACCTATTTGTTGCTAGAGGTAGCTGTTAGTGTAGGTATTTTTATTGAAACTCTTCTCAATTAGCTTACTTTAGGCACTTTAAGCATCTAAATATATCATGTATCTAAATACCTGATAATACGTACTCGCTTCTCTCTCCAAGAGTAATAGGTATAGCTAGCTTCTCTCGTAAGATATACGAGTAGGTCATCTTACCGGGTTTGAATTCGTAGGCAGGCCAGGCAAGGGCGCCGTCACACTGAAGTACGGTGACACAGCCTCCCGCAACCCCCGCGTCATGTCACTCGTATACATGTCATCGCAGAGGATGGTACGCGCGCGCTTGTCCGTGACGTCATCCATGCTGACAGCTGGCGTCATCACGAGCCGCGGACGCGTCTGCTGCGCTTCTTCTCGATCTGGGTCGGATGGCTTTTCCTAAAATTACATGGAGTTAATAGTCTTTGCAAATAATGGGACTGGGTGGGCTAGTATTAGTCCTTATGGACCCCGCTGAGATTGGGCCCTTTCAGCAACACTGCTCTCTCAGGAGGGGCTAAATTTTTAAATTAAGATTTTCAAATGTTCAGGGCAGGAAGGTAGTTGTCCGTTATTGTGCTCTTCTTTGTACCCTTCCTTGTTTTGTGTCCTTCTCTGCCATTGTCTTTTTTTTCATTGTACCTATCTACGTGTTGTGTTGTGTGTGTGTGCTGAATAAATGTTTTCTATTCTATTCTATTCTGTTCTATTCTTATGGAGGGAGAGCTGAGAGAGAACTATAAAAATAAATAGGTAGGTACCTAGGTATGTAGGGATACGAAATGGTGATGTAAACGTAAGGAAACCTTCGCATATGTCAGCAGCAGCACCACTGATTATTGACTAGGTACATAGGTAGGTACTTTTATTAAGTCGATAAACTAAAAGCTGCTCGCCATCTTTTCTGTAAGTCCCTAAGGTGAGATATTATTTGTACCTAATAATTTGCGACTAACGTATGGTTGCTGCACGGTATACGGATTGGTGCCGATGATATCCTTTCTCTTGAGCAGCAGGTCGAACGGGATCGCAGCCGACTTCCAGTCTTCATGCCTGCAATATGAAACACAGAAATTAGTGACGTATAAATATCATAGGTTTTCTAATACAGAGCAAGACGCCTATGAAAGGTGGGTAAGGGAATTCCATTCCTTTTCCCAAGAATTGCACAATACCTATGGGCGAGGTGTTTCAACTAGGTAGCTACATAAGAGGGACAGGCGGTCACTTTGTAATAACCACAAACATATTTATGAGTTAGAGTTAACCAGGACGAACCGGTTGCTGCCGAAATTGGCCTGGGACTATAATACCTTTTCGTCATACTTCTTTCCTTCTTCTTGTAAGTCGTGAGAACAGGGGCCGTGATTTCAGTCTTTTGGAAGTCTGTTCTATACGTGGTTCCGTAGTCAAACAGCATGGATTCCGCTCTGGTTTCGGCCATCTTGCTGAATGGGGATAAACTTAATGGTTATATTTTCTTTGATAAGCTTTGGATAGCTCAACTCAGGAAAATGTATCACGATATCACAACAAAATGTTGACGCTGATTGACATTGTTATCTACAGTGAATAGTAGCTATTATTGTCAGATAAGCTGTCTAGAAAAGAGTTTTTATAGTAGGTACCTCTATGGCCACACCAAAATGAATACCTTACTCACCTCCTTTTAAACAAAGTGGAGTATGCTGTCATATGCCGCCTACACAATGACAAGCCAGCTGGTTTTTTTCAGCGAATTTCAGGAGCGTGTTTATTTTGATAGTTATTTTTTCGCTCATTTGTATTATTTTATTTTGCTACTATGCCGGACCATAAAAAACGCTTCGAATCTATGCTCTTTAATTACGAAAGTAGCGTTAAAACAGAATTCAGGGATGGTGAGATAACTCCAATTATAAAAACTAAATACCAGGGTAAAGGTACTTGTTTGAGGGTCAAACCACGCCCCCTGAAGGATATTCATGCTCTGACTGACTGGCGTGTGCCTAATGTGCCGTTCGACCTTTTTGGGAAACCTAAAGATATTCTTAGAACTAATCCTAACGATGTTCAGAAAGCCTTTGTGAGTACTATAAACGTATAAAAATCGTTAGATCTGTAATTTGTTTTTAGCCCACTGCTTCGTACCTATGTAGGTAGGTACTTGTTTTGATATTCGAAAAGTGCCTCTTAGAAAAGAACAGAATTTACTACCTTTGTAAGTATGCCTATTGTAAAGTTTGTGTAGGCAGACCAGTAGGTACCTACCTAATTTTAAACTTCCTCCTACCAGCTCTTATGTCTTATTAATTCTTCACAAAAAAAGTTCCTCAATTTTGTCCTCAGTGTTGTGATTCGTATTTTCATTTCAGGGGCAACCGCAAGACTTAGAACGGAAGAATGTCCAAAAGACACGTCCACGGCTCGTGATCACTCCAGCTGAAAGCCTGGACGATATGGAAGATGGGCAAGCATAATATTAATCTCATTAGATACTTATAACAAAAACAACTCATTTGAACTCTTCCACATTGTAGTTAGATCTCAGTCTGAAAATTTTCTAAGAAAATAACATAATACCTCTCTATATCCTCATAGACATTTTTAAAGGATGTATTGAAAATGCCAAAAGATCTGAAAGAATGTCTACCGCATCCAGCCGTGACCTATTTTCTTAGTCCATAAAGCTTACCTACATCTTGATCTTCCCAGTTTACTCTTAAATAACTTATGATACCTAATCGTCTTCCAGACCCCGCAGCATCTTGATAAACAACATGTACGTAACCTCGCAAATGTACACAACCCGCGATGCCCTCACTAAAGCTAACTACCTCAACGTGAGGGCTCCCTTCCCGGGAAAGTCAGCACCCGCAGACCCGGTAAGTAGCTCCTAACTAAAACTACTTAATTAGGTAATAAATATGATATACAATACAGTATCCTCCGGTAGCCACTTTCAGGGCTCAACCCAGATAGGTACCTAATGTTTACTAAACTAAAACTCCATCATTATAGTTAGCCACTTGCTCATTTGAACGATTTTTATGTTCCGGTAGCCTCTCCTACCGTCTGAGTTACGCCCGGTTTCTATAACCAACTTAGGGCCGTAGGACTTTCGCCTTAGCATTATTGTTATCTGTCAAAAAGTTTCATACGTTTTATGTTGTGAAAACAAAGTTGCAATGGTGATGGACCTGCGAACATACGTACCTACACTAGTTTTAGAATTGAAGCATTGTACGACTTGTATAACTCAAACCCTTCCGGCTTACTACGTGACCATACCATGATAATCTAGCGCTTCTTTTAATTAACTAACAACCACTTTTCAAACTTCCCATTTACGACCTAACTTGTAATGCCTGATTGTCCATCCGCAACAGCTATCCATCCCTAAGCTGCAGCCACCACATGTGTCCCCGGAGTGGCGCATGGACTCCGTGTCCTGGGACAACCGACAGATCCGAACCCACTGCCGGCCCACGCAAGAGTTCTGGCTCGCTAGGCAGATGAAGTTAGTTGGTTGAGGGAACATTTTAATCACACTACCTAATATTTTATATCAGTATCATCTTCCTGCCCATAGCCCACTAAGTGGGGTCGGCACAACACGTTTATTTCTTCAATTTCCCTCTATCGCTCGTCATCTCGGTACTCACACTCCTTTCACACACATATCTGCACACACACAGTCCATCCATCTTTTCTTAAGCCTACATCTTCCAGTGTATCCATCCACATTCATATTCATCGCTCGCCGTGTAATATTTTATACCAGGATAGCTTACCTAAATCCTGGATAACCACTTAGGCACACAAAGGTACCATCACTTGTGGTGACTACCAACCTACCTCTAAAGCCGCCTTCACGTCGAAGTACTTTTGATCGCAAACAATTTAACTAACTTACACTACTTAACTTATGATTGCATTATAGCTGCGAAGAATGTACCAGAACAGCGGCCAGAGACTTGAAGAAAAAAATGAAAAGAAGGCATTGATTCAACATTATATTGTCAAATAAATATTAATAATTATTCATACAGACTGCTAGAACTATCGCTTTTTTACAAATCCATTACAAATTGCATAAGCATTTCACAATTTCAATAACTTTAAACTTTGTATATTATTTTAGATTATTTATTTCATTTTAGCTTATAGCAATATTTACAAAATTATTTGATAATTTACATTTAATTTTTGCAAATAAACATTTTCAATTCTATATACATATTTTTGTTATTTAATTTTTATATTTGAAATACCTACAGGCGCCCATCGATTTTAAATTTTTCTATGTTCCAAATGAATATTTTAATGCAAACAATAAAATATTTTCAATAAAACCTTTATATATTAAACTTTTTTATCTTAAAACATTATTCCAATGGCATCATTTAAATTATAGCGCGTGTCATTGGTTAGCTGATATTATAACTGAAACGTAAACTTATAACTGAACAAGCTATCAATATAATAATCTGTAGCTACATAAGAAATATCACAATATCATAAAAAGCACATGCATGGTAAATTGTATGAGAGAATGTATGAGCTTCGTCCATATTGTATCCCATTTATATAATTTCAATTAATTTCAGTCCAATTGGTTGATGATTGATTACAGTTGAATCGGTTGATTCAAGATTATAAAGTCTAAAGTGGACGAAGCTAAAGTTTCTCTGTCTTTATCGTAACATAATCATTTTATAACGGGTGTAATAAAAGTACTCCCGTAAACTCAGACGCGAATAACAAATTAAGGTTTCTGACGCGGAAAATATTTTTTTTTTATAATCTTTTTTGTTAGTTTGCTATAAATAACTATTTACGGTAACTTTATTCTTAATTATATTTACTTTACTAATATATAAGCTTAAAATAATGGTCTGACTCAAAATTTCGGAAGTCATCATGTTACACCCAATATAATCAAAACTAAAAAACCTAAACCTATTTCTATGTTTATTTTTCATAATATAAATTTTTTTTACACATCAGTCTCCGTATTAAGTTTGAATGAAATCAAAATCGATGAAATTATAAGATCCATACTGAATCAAGCTATGTTAAAATAACGAGAATAAACTTATAAATAAAATAGTGTTAAGATTTTAAACCATTTTCAAAATTGGCTTTTACTAATTTATTCATGTTTTTTTTATATTCACCGAGATTTTTGAAAATTCTGTTATTGTTTGAAAGCGAATATTTAGAAATTATTTGAAGGTTTGGACACGATTTGTATCAATTAGGTCCTTATAATAAAAACCGTAACAATTTTAAAACCAAGCTAGATACAACAACGTTTCAAAGCAATCTCATCTCTAAAGCAACGTTTAAACCAACGCATCCTTTACATAACACCAATGCAGATAAATACAGTTTCTACATAGCTTTACTTATTTTGGCAACAGTCGAGTTTTTTTTTCGATTATGACTGCGGATTCAGCTCTCCGATATTGGAAATGGGCTTATAATAAGAAATGATTCATTGCACTTTAAGGGTCGCTGTCGGATGAGGCTAGATGTATCCCCATACTCTGTTCACCGAGTCGATCGAATAGTTAAAAAAATAAAAGCACGTGATTGGCGTCGAAAACGGACCTAGGGCGAGTTCACATTGCCATCAAGAAACCATTAAAAAAGAATACATTCTACTATAATGGTTTCTTTACACGTTAGCAGAATACCTACCTATGTACCAAAATTTTTGGACAACACATTTATTTGATTTATTTTTCGATCGACACGGTGCACAGAGGTTGTTTAACACGTACCATAACCAAACCGCAACCACATTTATTAAATCTGTTTCTATCTCTTTTCATGGACATAAAAGGTACAAGAAAAAAAAGACATTTTTAACCACAGCTCACTCTTTGTCGATACCATGTGGTGTGGTTTTGGTATGTATGAAAAAAGTGTGAAACGCGCTTCTTCTTCTTCTTCTTTCGTATGAGCAAGTGGCCAAATCTGGTGACGCAGTTTTTAGGCCGCCTAAAGCCCTCCGTCATGGCTTGACGACTTTTAAAAGCTTTTTTTAAAGCTTTGAAACGCGCTCGCGAGGAGTGACCATACTCATACCCAGATGAAGATTCTCCGGAAGAATCGAAACATTGTCGGTATCTAAATCGACAATATTTTTACGTGAGTAATTTCCCGTTGTATTGATACCATCTCTGAAATAACGTTTAGAACCTGACTTAAAGATGATTAATTTTCAAGAGCACAAAGTAAGCATATATTAGAGAGCGCCATCGCCGCGTTTTGTCTGACTATTGGGTTGGAGTCTTTGATTAAGAGTAGTAGACGTGATCGCGCACTTTTCGTGACTTCAGGATCAAGGTCGGTTTCTTCAGGAAACTTCTCTCGGATTCGTAGTAGTTCTGCGTACAGAAGACCTAAGGAAAAGATTAATTTAAGTACATCAGATTGTAATAGTGAGGGTAGTTACAAAATAATAGTCAGCTAGGGTAGTTAAGTTACTAAATAATAGTTGGGGTCAAGGAAGTTAAACGGAAATACAGTGATCGTGCCGCCGAAAGGGACAAAAAATGCTCTGAATGAATTGTTTCATTTGTTAGGAAGGTATAGTTATAAATCGCTTATCCCTCTATGGTCGGGGTAGTTAGTAAATAATAGCTAATATAGTCACAAAGTAATAGGGGTAGTAAGTAATGGTAGGGGTAGTTACAAAGTAATAGTCAGGGTAGTTAGTTACTAAACGTTCCTTTATTTCATAGTAGTTATAGCACAGATAAAATGATACTATGTAGTTATAGTTAACTTAGTAATAGAGGGTAGAAACTAAGTAATAGTCAGGGTGGTTACTAAGGGTTCCTAGTATTCATAGTTACCGAGTAATAGCGGGGGATGTTGCTTCAGATCATCGGAGCAGTGTAGATAGTTGACAGCGGAGTGCAGACACGCGGCTATAGAGCTCGGCATCTCATCCGCGAGCTGACGCAGGAGTGCGGATAGGAACTCGTCAAGATAGAGTCGACCCTCGTCCAGTAGATGAGTTTGGATGAGATCGTTGGACTTTTTCGCGTTGAAGGTTTTGAAGATCTGTTTTAGTGTGAACTTGCTGGCCTGGAAAAAAATATGTAAATATGGACTTTGAAAAATACTAAGAACTGACACGAAGTTTGAACAACCTTAAAACAAATGTTTTCTGTTTCAAAATGCTCTGGTAATTTTTTAAGGTTAAGTATTTTATTCAAGGTACAAGTTCAAGGTACATAGGTAGTAAATAAAGAATATTCATTCAACAAGTTTTGCGACCGTTACAAATAAAAAAGCTGTCACTAGTTTTCATTTCATCATTCATTCATTCATTCAATTTTTTTATTGCAGTAATTTTACCAAAGAGAGTCGACAATAGTCGTTAACTTACTCTAACAACGGGCGCATTGTTGTCGCACAGATGCAGTAGGAAGCAAGGCAGCGAGCTGACAGCTTGCTCAACTAAATCAGACTTCACTCGCCCTGAGATCACTCCGAATAATCGTATTGAACCTTCCCTGAAATTGGTAACTAATACATTATCACCAGCTATTTAAATGGTAATGGTAAGTATTATAAAATATGGTAACTTTAACAGAGAAGCATTAGGTATATCGGGAATTCATTGTTAGAAAATATTATCTATTTCAGTAAAAAAATTGTGCCACAGTGCAGTGTGTAATAAACACCCAGTAAACTCGACTAGAGGCCGGTTCCAATAACAAACTTACGGAAGTCCGTAGGACTTTCGCCACAGCAATTTAAAAGAAAAAAAAAAGTTGTTTGTTTATGTTGTAAAAACAAAGTTGCTATGGTGATGGACCTACGGTCATCCGTACGTTGGTTATAGAAATCGAGTATAAGCAAGTTATTTTTTACCGCTTATTGACAGTCCAGATAATATTGTAGGTTATTTAAATTAATAAATACATCTGTAAGTTTAGGTCTGCTAAATCAGTTCAAGGAAAGTGTCCCATAAATACAATATTGATTGCAGCACTAACCTTAGTAATGGACACTCTGTGTTCATAAAAGGTCGTATCTTCTGCGATATAGATAGCAGTTCCCGATCGAACTCGTTGTCGAGTTCGTCTATTTCCGTCAACAGTCGGGTCAGGCCTTGGATCGCGGCGAGAGGCACGTTGTCCGGGGACGATCTGTTGATTAAACAAGTTATATTCACTTGTGTGATATCAGTGAAGAATGAATGAATGAACGTATGCGCTTCACTGTCAGTTATAAATGACAGATGAACGGATGATAATTAACGACGATGGAGTAACGAAACGAATGAATCAATTATTGTAGATGACGGACGAACGAATGATAATAGGATGACAAAATAATGAATAATGATAGAGTGAAAGACAAACTAGCAAAATATAAACAAAACAGTGTACCTACTTGTATTTTTTAAACTTTCGCGATCAGAACACATAATAGAACATATATTTACGGGAATTTATCGCAATTACCTTGGCTACGGCTGGTGCAATCCAGTTGAAACGTCGGGATAAAATTAAACCAAGGTAATTGCGATAAATTCCCGTAAATATATGTTCTAAAACAGTGTACATTACCTAGTGTACATGGCATCGATCCCTACGGGTACATTACCTAGTGTACATGGCATCGATCCCATGGCTCATGGCCCTCAGTGCGTCGGGCGTGGCTCGCGCCCGCTGCTCCGCCCGCAGTCTGGCGAGACGCGCCGCCCCGCGGAGCGCCGCCCCACGCACCCGCGCGTCACTGTCCTGCCAGCCGGACGAGAGAGTGGCCAGCACTGTCTCTATTATAACTGGGTTGTCGTTACATCTGTGGAGATTATTATATTATATTAAAACACTTAAAAACATTTAGCACTTCATACCACAGAATGTATGAATGCGCAAACGCTTGGAACTAGCTGACGCTGTGTGAAATGTCCAAGGCTGTATTTATTAATTATATATTCAGTGACGGCGCGCTCCGTCTGAGCCCTGTCTTACGCCTTTTCTGTGTCCAACGTCTAAAGTCGACGCATAAAACCCGTATAAATAGGGCTTAGCAGGTTAACTTATACTTGAATATTCAAGCGCTAATTTATTATTTTAGGCCGTTTTAACTATAAAGGACGTTTTTTTTTGACAGATATGTATGAAAAAAATATCAAATTATGTCATAGATAAGCACGGTTATAGATAAGCGCCACTTACGTTTCAGTATTCGGGCGTCAGTCACTTACCTATAGTTCAACATCTCTGCCAGTAAAGCCACAGCCGCCAGCCTCTGCGGCGGTAGACTAGCTCTTGCCGCCGTCGCGGCCCGCGCCGCTAGTTTGACCGCGTGTCGCGCGCACTCGCGCCACACCCCGCCGCATATGAGCGGGGCTAGTTCTGTTACTGCCGCGGACGCGTCGCCGTGATCTATGCTTAGGCAGGAGGCACACGCTTCTCGGATCTGTGTGTACCATAGACAAATGAGTGAATGAATAAAAAATATTTATCTTGTACCAAAGAATGAATGAATGAATGATAATTATTTATTGCACACGTTAAACAACAGAATATAGAGAAATACAAATGCTACAATGAAATGTGAGCGGGTGTGAATGTAGTTCTGTTACCGCGGCCGTAATATACAATAGAAATAATGAATGGAAAAACAAAAAGAATAAAGGAATAAATTAATTTTGAAAGCATACCTTATGGCACTCTGTTCTCTCCAGAAACATGTTGAAAGTCGTCGCAGATATTTTAGCCGGCGAAAGTCTGATCGCGTCTCGATTGGGGACAAATCCGTATCTTTCCTGTCCCTGGAAATATAAATATTATTTCACTTTCATAACTATCCTGAGTTCGAATAGACTAGACATTATACACGCATAAAAATAATGTCCTTGTTGGTGATAAAGTACAAATGGATTCATTGCTTTAACTACTACCACCTAAAAAACACATCAATTCGTCGCTCCGTTTTGCCGTGAATGGCGGACAAACAGACACAGACACACTCTTTCCCATTTATAATTGTATAAATTTACCTTATTAGGCGGGCAATATGCCGGCGGTTCAGCTTCTATATAACAGATGAGTGTGGTGTACAACACTGAGAAGATATCAGCGAACTTTGCTTCGCATATCGACTTCATAGAAGGCTCTTGTAACATCTCTCCTAAGGCACTTATTAGCTGAAATTAAAGTTGTAGGTTTAGCATTTGTTCCGCAAAGTTTACCATCGCCTACTATGTTTCATAGTGTCTAATGCTCGAATACTCAAACGATAATTAAATATTTAAGGCCTTTTAAATTTTTATGAATAACGGGACATATTTATATCCCGAAGTTTAGAATATATATTTGTACGTTGGTATTTTCTTTTAATCTATACTTTCCCAATGCTGGGCAAAGGTCTCCCCCCATTGCTTCCATCTCTCGGTCTTTTGCTAGGTGCTACCAACCCTCTTGAAAGGTGTCGAGGTCATCTCGCCACCGTGTACGTAAGTAACTAACGAAATGAAATCATGTACTCGTATTTCCAAAATGTTTAAGAGTTTACTCACAGTCAATGGTTGTAAAGCAGCCACATGGTTCTCAGTGACGTGGTAGGGATCTTCATACAGTTCCACTGACGTCATCAACCTTAGGAAATTGTCTGTGATTGTCTCAGCCAGTGATTCGTCATTTGCTAAACGATGCCAACACATTATCACTGATCTAAAATAGTAAAAGATATGTTATAGAAATATGTACATAAAAATATAATACAAGAAAAGCAATGTTATGGTGAAATAAGTTTGTATTGTACACAATGAACAAAAGCGGCCCGAGGTTTGTGCCCTGAGAGACACCAATTTTATAATCATTTAAAATTTTGTAACTTATATTTATCTTTTCATTTTTAGAGTAAGAGATACCAAATAATATAATTGAGTAATTTTAGGTTGTCTTCAAGGTTATTTTAAATGTTGATTACAAAGTATAAATATATATCACTTACGGTTTCAACGGAAGCCTCTGACTAAGAAGCACAGCGGTGACAGCATTCGAATGGTGACTCGTCAATGATGTGAGCGGTTTCATAAGCTTCGACTTAGCTTCCTGATCTACTTCTGTCATCGTGTTCAACATTACTTCAACAATCCTCTCCACATTCTGATACAATTCCTGACCTCGGTTTATAACGTACGCATCTAAAATAGCACTGATGCCTACACTCCTATACTCCTGATTATCATATCCTTCTAGCAGACTTTCAATAAACTGCATTGTGTGATGGGGCGGTATTTTCGGAGCTACGGTGTCACACAAAAACATGCAGAATTCACTAACACTGTTCAGATCATTTGTAAGAACATTGTTTTGGAGATGAGTCAGATTTGCCATGCATTCGTCGTTTGGCTCAATTGTATGTCCTTCGTACAGATCTTGTATTTGTACAACAAGTTTGATGCAGTCTATGGTCGTCAGTCTGACAGAGAAGTTAGTGTCGGCCACTCCAGGAACAATAAGCCCAAGTAGGTATCCCAACTGACCGAATTTACTGGGAGTTTCATAGTTAAGTTTGACGTTCTTTATGTAAGAATCAAAAATCACTTGAAGGATCATCACTGACGCTGTTCTTATTTCGTCATTCTCATGACGGAACCACTCGTGCATCAAAGTAATCAAATCATCAATGGTACTCAGGCATGTTGACTGTATAATCAGCTCTTTAATTAGCTGATGAAGGATTATTAGACTATCGTTCAGCGTTTTTGCTAGTTGGTCATTTTTGTCAACGTTTCCTTCAATCTCGTATTTACGTTTAAATGATGAGAGCTCTCCAAAGATACTGTTGAAAAGAACTCTCAGTATCGTGTTTCTTTCCTCTGGTAATATACCCTTCTGTAGTTTGGTCAAGGCTTTCGATGCTTTGACGATAATGGGATAAAGTTCAACGTTTCGTTTTTCTAAGTTTGAGTTGTAAATTTGTTCCAAGACTGCGTTTAAGAGTTGCCAGCGATTTCGTAACGCCACGTTATGGTGGGCAGCCGGTTGTAACGCTTTGCAAATTTCGTACAGCGTGGTCACACTTGCTTTGCATAAGTCAAAAGGCGGTGAGGATTTCAAAATATCGTACAAAATTGATGTAACATTATCGCCCAGCCTCGCTAGAACGTGAACATCTAAACACTCAGTGGCCACTTTCCCATAGCAGGTAATCACCGCGTACTTAACAATCGCATACTCTTGTTCATTTTTAGAATTTCTTGAGGATAAGAAGTTTAGAATTTTGCTTCCTCTTCTCGATTCGTTCTCTTTGTTGATCGCGTCGATTTCATTCATGACAAATTCACCGTGTTGACGCGATGCTATGCCGGCTGCTTTGGCCACATACTCACAACTTTCCATCGGTATCGACTTCAACGCTAGTAGTATAATTTTGAGGATCTTTTCCACTGCAGCCGCATTCTGAATATGACAGGACAAAACCGCTAAATACTGCAACGATATGCCCTTTATCATTGGTGCTTGTTTCTTTGCAAGCACTTGTTGAGACATGAGAGTTGCTATCACTTCTACCCACTTGCTGTTATTCACCTGCTCGACCGCTAATACAAGTAGATCTAACAGCATTCCATGCCAATGATCCTTCGACTCACACTTATCGACAAATTTTAACAATCTCTGTATCTCAACTGTCCATGAATTTTTCAGATTCTTATGTACATCGCTTGAATATTCTTCAAGAAACATCAACAAGTTTTTGTTTCTTTCTATTTCATCCGGGTCTACGATGTAAGTTAGGCATCGAACGAAGACTAGATCGGAAGACACTTTAGATTCCACCTCTTTATCGGACTGCCCTTCGTCGATAACTTCAGAATTGTTTTGTAGTAAGGAAGACAAGCAAAGACTGACCGTTCCCATCGACGCTGTAAACTCGTCTACCGTTAATGCAGTAAGCAGAAGATTACGCAACTGTGTCCTTATACTCGTTACTGTATTGCACATAAGTACCATAGAACTTTTGCATGTATCTTTCAAATCCGCCACTTCATGTTTCGCCACATTCTGTGGTCCTTCAAACTCGCAATGTTTTATTATAAATTCGACCATTGTGAATTCTTCCGGAGTTGTGATACAGTTTCTATACACAAGTCCTACAATAGCTTTGACTAGTAGCTTCTTCATTTTCAATCCTTGCTCCATATTCGTCATCACTTTTAGTATTGCTACGAACTTTACAGAGAAGTTGTCGACGAATACTTGTGACGATGTCGTCAAATGAGTTAGAATTATGACGGCTTTCATTCTATCTTTTTCCTGATTGTTCTTGCACTGGTGTAACAGACTTTCTATCGTCTGATCAGAAAACTGATTCGCCATATGATCAAAACAGCGTAGAATCTCAAAATGATTCTTGACCGTGTGAGGCTGGTCATAATCTGGCTCCAGCAAAACCAAATTGAAAAGCACATGGTTTATGTTACTTATAACATTATCGTTTAGGCTTAGTTTAGGGTTAAGGGGCGATGGTGATAATATGTACGATATACACTGACTGATGTAGTAGAAATTGATTGCTGGTTTGCGGTACATAGATAGCAATGACAACACAAATTTGTTGACTGTGTCATTGAATTGTCTTTCTGATATGAGTCTGGTGATTGGGCCGAGAGCTTCTAAAACAGACTCTGCAACTTTAGGCTCATATGATATAAGCCATTGGTTGTATAACACGTCGAAGATTACAGTGAATTCTGTGACGAAGTTGTCTTTTATCGATGTTATGTTGTCGTTTTCGACGTTGTCTCCTATTTGCTCTGAGACCGCAATTGCGAAATGGCCAAATGCTAGAAGAAAAACAAAAAATTATATATATAATGGCAACAATGGACAGAAAATATTTTTAATGGAATTTTAATTTGCCTTACCATAAGCAAACGCCTGTTTAAGTCCATCATGCTTCACCAACGGCAGCAAAGGGAGCATCTTGCTCAAGATTTCCTTTATATGCGGGACAACACCGTGTGTGTTAACCGCTGCGAGAGTTCCCAAGGTGTGTGCGATGGTGTAGTGGGGGACAGATGCTGGGGACAGCTGGTTTATTAGGGAGCGGAGGACCTGAAAAGGAACCCTAGGCTATATTGGTCAGCCGGCTTACTATGACCGTTTATAGCGATTCAGTTTAGGTCCTATTACGAACTACTTTTGACGTAAACTAAGGCGCTGACGTAAAGCTTTGACAGTCAGAAGCTAAACTGAATCGCTAAATAAGACGCCATGGTACGCCTCCTGATGGCAAAATGTTGACGCGTTCTTACACCTTATTTGTATAGCACCTGAGCAATGACCTCCCCCAAGTTTAAACTCCAATTTCTTATTTTCCACTCCTCCTATTTCATCATCGTTATCATCCATAGCCTGACTTTACCCACTGCTGGACATAGGCCTCCCTCAGTTTGTTCCATCCACAAGTTCCTACTTAGTTGGAATTTTTCTATTAGATTGCGTCACGTAAAAAGAACGCTGGCTATCAAACTCCGCTGTTTAATTTTAGCTCAGATTTGTGGTAGCGCGTGCTATTGGTTCGTCAGCGAATGTACATATGCGAAAATATCTCCTAGTAATTTTACGAAATCTATACTATAGGTATACTATTACTATATAATATTATAAAGAGGTAAAATTTGTTTGTTTGTTTGTTTGTTTGACGGAGGTAATCTCCGAAACTACTGGACCGATTTCAAAAATTCTTTCACGGGTGTGTAGAATGGACTGTCCGGGAGGTTATAGGCTATATTTTATCCCGGTGGCTCCATTAGTACACCTGTGCGAAGCCGGGACGTGCTACTAGTGTGTGTATAAAACTTCAGAATATCTATTGAACACAAATCCACGTCATTCAATCCAATGCCGTATTGGTCTAATAATAAGAACAATACAGACTCAGGCTATTTATATAGTCTATTTATATAGGTATGTAACAGACATACACAATGCCTAACTTGGTTCGTAAGCCAGATTAAGGGCAGTATTATTTACAAACATAATTTAATCATGTTTGCTTGTGCATGATAAAGGCGACATATGCACAAGATATTATATTACAATAACAGTCTGGCAAATTAAATCAAGGAAAAAACTTTACAAAATGTTTTCATAAAGTAGAGCAAATTAGAAGTGTAGATATTTTCATCCTGTTACTGGTAGGTAATTATAAGATTTGATTTTGAGTAATAGGTACAGTAATTTACACTTGAAATTTATATCATTTAATTAATTTCATCAGTGAAATAATTTTTGAAATCGGCTGAGTAGTTTTGGAGATTACCTCCGTCAAACAAACAAACAAACCAACATTACCTCTTTATAATATTTGTATTTGAGTGAGTCTGTTCATACAGAAGCGACTTAACTTACCAAGTCCAAATACTCGTGTCCCACCGCCACTAAAACTGCCGAGGCTCCGAGCTGGACTCCCGGCTCGTATGCCACATTCTCCGTCATCACTCGAAGCATCGTATCGACCAGCTCTTCTGATATCTTCGGATCTATCTTCTTCACTTGGTTCACACATGTTTGTTCTAGAACTCTGGAATATTTACAATGAAGTCCATGAGTAACCTGAGGGTAATTACCCTGTGAGGTTTAAAAATGTTTTTATTAAGAGACTAGCAGCATGTCCTGGCTTTGGGTGTACTTATGAAACTATCGGGACGAAAATACCCTATTACCAGCCCGACAGTCCATTCTACACGGTGAAAGATTGGTGAAAGAATTTTTGTAATTGGCCGAGTCGTTTCGGAGACAAAACAAACAAACAAAACATTTCTTCTTTATAATATCAGTATAGATGCTAGTGGCAAACTGTAGCCTTATAGCAAAAATTGAAGTTAAGAGAGGACCTTTGCCCAGCCGTGGTACATAGGTAGGTATGCAATACAATTAAGAAGCTAGGTAGGAGATAATAAAGAATAAACTACTTAATAATTATTATGAAATAATCTAGCCTAAGATAAGCAATGTATCTCAGACTGAAACTATTAACATAAATACTACCTAATCAACTTGAATTTCAAGGTTGAATAGGACAGCTAGGCTACTCATGTATAAACAAGTTATCATCTAAGTCAATGTGTATAATTTGAGAGTGAAGGTAGATAGATAAGTGGTTTTAAAGATAGTCCTTGTGGTCAAAAAAACTTGAGGATTTGATAACCTACCTACAAAGTGCAGGAAATTTCTTTCTTTATACGAAATTGCAGGTAATTTAAAAGAAAAGAATTTTCTACTTGTAAATGATGAGACTGCGCACTTACTTGACAATATTTCCCAGCTGCAATGGATTAGGTTTCGTCGTATTCTTATAGAATTCGCAAAATATTTCAATCACATTATTGGGGTATGCATTCGCTATTTTCGTCAGTGATTTTATAACGACGTTGTTTACAGAGTTCTCATTATCTCCAGCAGCGTTTATTAGCACCGTCACTGTATCTGTAAGTGTAAATAAATACATATTACCACTTCTGTACGAAACCTTACAACTACAAGTTTATTTAACAAACTAAATTCATTACAAACCTTTTAAACACTCAGATTTTTGAGACGACATTGTTACTTCGGTTGCATATCAAGCAATAAGACTCGAATGAAGAAATGAAATTGGAATAATTGTTATTATTGCAATAGAAAAAAAACTGTAAAATCCCGAATGTTCAATATTCGCTCGCTCAGCTGACTGACAGCACACAAGCAAGTCACAACACAACACAATCCAAATTTTGTTTGACAGTGACAGATGACAAATGATTTGAGGTCAGTGTGCTCAGTACTGTTCAAAATCTACTAATAATAATATGTGTAAAACAGGTCAGAATATTTTTTGTAAATATTATACACGGACGGACAAATTAACTACCGTCTAAAAATCTAGAAATTTAAAGCATTCTGACTGAACCTAGAGGATTACCTCGTATTAATAGTTCGTTAGTTCGTTTCTATTGCTGCGGCCACACATATCGCGATAACGCGAAGATTTGCGTTGTCGCGACACGTCTGGCCAATAATTCGTCCTGTCGCGAATCATCTTCGCGAATACGAAAGCACTTCGCGCCGCTGTCGGTAAAATGCGGGACATCAAAGGGTTTTCATTTCATTTCTAGGGTTTTCATTGCGGGACATCGCGAAGCTTTTTGTAGTCTGGCCAAGCACTTCGTCATTTTAAGTTTTATCGCGACAACGCGAACATGAATCTTCGCTGTCAAGTGTGGCCGAAGGGTATGAGAAAGCAAGTGACCATCTCTTGTGAACCCGTCTCGTCAGTGACCAGACGGGCACAAGCCGCCTATAGGCCTTAATCATGGCTCAACGATTTTTAAAGAGCCTGGCGGTCACCCATCTAAATAGTGACCGCTAAGAACATGGCTTTAGTTTTTAATATAGAGTAAATAATTATACTAAATACCACTATTTATTTACCTAAAATGCTTAATAGTATTTGGAAGAATTATTACATTCAAAAATATTATACAGTGGATGGAATGAATGCTACCAAATTATGATTTTTTAAAAGAGTGTAGTCAAGTCAATGAGGAAGCAAGATGATTGCTCTGAGAGTCAAGTCAATCAACAAAGGTGAGAGAACTAGCGAGTGACTCACTCAGATTTTTTCTACATGGTTTTGAAATAGGTACAAAATATAGATATAAATATATAAATAGGTATATAAAAATATACCTGTAGGTAATTTTTTTTTATAGGTTATGAAATATTTACAATATTGCTTAAAGAACATCCAATCCAATCATGACATGAGTTTTTAAGCAAATAAATCTTCTATATTACTAAAACCATCATGACGACTCCATTTTTACCTTCTCTTTGTCTTTGTGTTTATAGCAACAAGCTAGCTATAGATAATTTTGGTAGTTTTGGTAGTTACTTACTAGCTGCACGAATCTATACTTACTGTTATTAACATCCGTGACTAGCTGAAACCATTAACCCCAAACTAACCCTTATATTGAAATCAAGGAAGGAAAGGACCTATCTACTTATTTCCCTACTGCTGCATACTACTTTTCTTTGACACTTTCAGTCAGAGTCCAGTGTTGCCATGCCAAATTCAGAGTGGGAAAGGGACAAAGCACGATATATAAATAACTACGGGATAGAAAGGGAGCAAAATCAAGGATCATCAAAGGAACTTCCAACATAGAAGAGTTAGGGTCATTAGTTGGCAGATGAGTAGCAGTGATTTAATTTCACTTTCATGACGTTATCATTTTTCTGAAGAGGAAGTTTGTAATGTTTTTTAAGCTATTGCATAGCTTCTATCGTGGGCCTTGAGCGTGGAGACCGAATCCAGAAATTCCGTAACGAAAAAACCTAACGCTTGTCACTTCAGTTCAGCAACTCGCCTCTCGGTGGCAAGCAATAGCTTTACCGCGGCAGTCCCCGAGTTCCACACGTCTTTTTTACTTCTAAAACAGTAGATAAACAAAAGGGGTTTGGTTAACTTGGGAGAACTTTAGATAACGCTGTGTGAAATGTCTAAAGATAGGTATCTTTTATTCGGAGTATTTTTTATAGGATGTTGCAAAGAAACTATGTACCTACCTAAATGCTCTAAGACCTACCTACTAATTAGTTTACCTACGTCAAATAAACTAAACTAGCGTCATTTGAGTGACCACGTGTTTAGAGTTTTCCAGATTTTTGGTTTTGATCGCTTGAAATATTTTACAAAATGTGAAATGTACACATTACATAGGTAGGTAGGTAAAAAAATTATGGCTTATGTTCGTCCGAATGTCCTATCTGTTTTGATTTAAAATAAATAAAACAAACAATAAATTAGTCTATGGTCTTTTTCAATGGTTTGGTTTGGTTGGTTGGTTCTTCGGTTCGTTCGACACGGACGGCCATTTAGCGAAACGAGCGTTGCGATAATATGATCGTGTTCCTTTCCTTCTACCATTCTCGACTTCTCGTGAAATATTGAAGACGTGTGAATTGAGCAAACGAACTGGAATATTTTTCAGTAAAACCTGTATCCACCTGGCAGAACGCCATTTTAACAAAGTGAATAAAATCGAACTAACAAAAACTAAAACGACTTTCACCGGATACATCGATAATTTGATTAGCCCAAAAGAATCTTCCCAGTTAAAGTACAATGTATCCGTGCGTATGGTCAGTCACCGACATAATATCCGTGTGATGTACAGTGTGTTTCGTTTAGGTGACAAAGCGTCCGCATCGGCTCCCATTAGACTATTATCCTATTGGTGATATTGTCGGGCCGGGAGCTGGGCACTCGGGTTAGTCGCCGCGGGGACTCCACAGCGGTAAATACGGAGGCGCAGATCCTGATCCGCATCATTCACCGTCAGGATTGCGGTGAGTACGCTTCCGGCCTCCGCGCGGCCGCCCGTCGGCTTGTTGCGCTCGTACCGCGATCCTCGCGTCTTAGCTCTTGGCATCTGACATTGAATACGCTCCGATCAGCTGCCCGAATGTCTTAAAATAGCCATAAAATGCCGAGTCTGCCCTGGCAGCGTCGCAATCAGCTGATCTTCACAGAAATATTCAATTAGGTAACTAATCGTGCCTGTTTCGCGAAGATCACCTTATCGTTAATCGCCGAAGCTGAGATAGCGTTATCAGATTGTGGCCGTGATATTTCGGCGGTGTCGGTTTTGCTACCGTGATTTGTACCTTTGGTTTCTCTTGCAGATTTAAAGATGGTGCAGCAGGATTTGACTTAGATAGTGGGACTGTACACCTGTTGGGAATGGATCAGGGTGGCTCACTGGTGTGAGTTGGTGATAGCGCGGTGCGTGTGACAGTGTTGTGAAGTGCAGTGTGCTAGTGTGAGTGGGGTTGTTGCGGGATGCCCTCCGTGATGTTGTCGGCCGTGCTCGAGGAGGAGCCTGATCTGTACGAGGCCTTCCCTCCCCATGTCGACCCGACCGGGATCACCATACTTACTGACAGTCCCCCAGGTACAATCATTATTTATTACAATACTGTTAAGCTTTATTAAAATATCAGTTTATCTGAATCGTCACGCTGTATGAAATGTCCAAGAATATTTATTTATTTAATCTTTTGTTACAACAGGTGATGTGGCATTTTTGCATGCTCTAATTATGTATTAACTAAGTGACACTGTTTTTTACTTCTTGGTCTATTTTACAAGATTTTCTAATAGTTTCTGATTGTTTTATAACAACATATTGGCCAACAAAATCATTTTTTGGTTTGGTTATTGCCATTCTGTCTAACCTTGAATTAGAATTGAATTTATATTAGATTTTTTGATATAAAAATTAGGTAGATAGTTACTCAATTTATAAATTTTCCACAGAGTAAGTTATAACTATGCTAACATGCAGATATAACATTGTTGTATTACTAATTAGAATCTTATTTCAAAAAGCATTACTTGCTTGTGTCTCACTTGGTTTCTAATTTATGAAACATGAACTTGCCTAATAGTCAACTTTATTTTGTTGTTTTTCAATAGAGAATAAAGCTAAAATACTTTTTTGTCTATGGTAAGTCGGTAAGTTGTATTAAATTAAATTAATTCAAAATTTTAATTCAAGGAAAATATATAATTTTCAGCTATCTAAGATTATGAATGAGGAATTTAAAGATTATAAAAAAAGCATACAGATTACAATCTTCTAGTGGGAAATATCATAAGGAAAATTGTATATGTCCTAGGAAAACCTGTTTTGTGATTCATGCATAATTCTGTATGGAAACAGACACAATTTAGTTTATTATAAAAAAAATTCAATTATCAAAATATCTATGCAAGATTATTATTGATGGTAGATGTTTTTTTATCTTATTTATGCCTTATTTTATATAATTATTATTAAAAAAAACTATACTATCACTTTGGCTAGTATCCTATTTAGTTTCTTTTAATAATTTAAATAGAAAAGATCTGACAGTAATCAGTAGCTATATCTTGATTTTTAAAATAATCAAGGTTTGTGTATTTTAATATGTCAGGTTGTTCATTGATCAAGTTTCTGCCTTATGTCTCATGATGCCAGTATTTTTGTTTGCCGTGCGTTGGTAGGTATATTGTATCCTGTATTTTAAGCTGAGCTTCTTTAGATTTATCATCGGGTCTTTCCCTAGGACCCTCGATTCAGTCTTACGATTCTCACGTCCTCACGACGTCACATCTTATAAAATCTTTTTCCTTGTATCAAATTATTACCGAAAATAGACTTAAGTACTAGAATCTAGCTAGTCTTAACTCGAGATAGATAGGGGTCCAGATTTGCAGACAGCTATAGAACCAAAGAAAAATTGGTGTGTTGCATTGAATGATAATGGCCATTTTTTGACACCAATTTTTGCCCTTCTCTCAATGAAATACTTAAGTACTACTTTTATTGTTTATTATAAGCTTTTGAAGCGCGTTTCTAAATTCCAAGTAAACGTGATTGAAAAACAAACTTATTAGTTTCCGTGTTCAAGTACGAAACAGTATTTATTTTTGCGTTCACGCACTCAATCTAATTTAGAATAGGTAAGGAAAATCGGAAAACATTGAGGCAGGCGTCGTACCTACAAATAGAACTTTGTAGCCCTTCCTCACTGCTAAACGTTTGACATACTAGCTCAACAGAACGGCTTCTCCGAAATAGCATAATGTCTGCTTGTTTGTGAAATACGGAGACATTTACTGTCGATTGTGCCGCTAGCTGAAAGAAGCATTCTTTACTCTTCAGACCTTTTAAATTCAGTTTGAACAGTAGCATTAGCATCAGAAGAATAGTTTTAGAAGACATTATTATAATTACACGAGAAATTACTCACGTAAAAATATTGTCGATTTAGATACCGACAATGTTTCGATTCTTTATCTGGGTATGAGTATGGGGTCACTCCTTGCGGGCGCGTCTCAGTACAACCTGTACAACTCACGATAGTTATAAAAGTGAATTCGTTTTAGAAGAGTCATCTTAAGACAAATTTTGCGCAAACATTTTTAGGGTCGGCACATGTATTGATCTTTTCCCCTCTATCATTCGTCATCCTATCACTGGCTTGCAAAAGTCATAATCGTGTTTCAGTCAAATGCGGTCAGTAGTTTTCGCGTGAAAGAGGAACGAACATACATCCTTGCAAACTCTTATTCTTAGTAGGATGAACAATGTAGATAGTATCAGTTGATATATAAAACGATACCTAATCTTAGTATCTCATCTCACAGTGTAAAGTATCTACTCAAACTGATAACATGTTAAGTTTGTTTCTGTTACCACTTAGATTGGAGATCACTTTATAATCTGCTTGATGAATGAACGCGTTGTTAGGTATTATTCTTGTTTGATTAGTTTCCGCTCGCGACTTTCCTCGTTCGATACCAACGTCGATGACACTTAAGATTATTACTTAATTAGTTTCGAAGTCTTATTTCAAATTCAACTGAAATACTTTTTGCAATATTGTAAAAATTACTTTAAAACGGTAATTTTATTACCCTAAGTCCCCTATTCTTAGTAGACCCGGGAACTTCCCAACCACGCCGTAAACTCCGTCAAATGGGTGCGGTTTTCCTTCGATCGCCAAGATCTATAGAACGTGCAGTACAAACTAATTTTCTGTCGTGACAACGCTTAATTGTTTGCCTAAGACACTGGGCAGGTCAGCCAGCGTGCATCCATTATGTTTCATTAGCATACAGAGGTGTTTCACTATCTGGGTCACTTGTTATCAGTACAAACATCCCTCATCTCGATTACAGCTTATCAGCGCAGAAATCTGTTTACTTTGGGCTTCTGTTGTTGTTGAAGCGCACGACGAGTTTTAATACTTCAGCCAAATTCAACATGCCATGTTTAATTACAGTCAATTCAATACTTACCTTTAATTAATCTAATAACTTTCTTGTTGTTGATAAAATTTCTCAATAATTATGGATTAATGACACTTTAATGTAAATTAATCAAAAAACTCAAAAAAAAAACAATTCTGATTGCGTAGTGAAAACGAAAACAATTGAGAAAAAGGAGGGGGTCTTTAATTCCATGTAGATACATTATTATAATGACCATTATTATACTATAGGTATAATTTTGTTGCTCAATAGTAGAAGGGAAATCTTTTATGCAAGTATGTGATTATGATCACGTCCACAGATCTCAATGTACTCTTTACTTCATTGATTCTACCGAAACCTAGACTAGATGAATGTCCAAAGGTATTTATTTTATTTTAATTATTCTATACATCGCGAGGGATCGGAATGAGTGGCGTAATAGAGAGGAGGCCTATACCCAACAGTGGGTGGAAATGGGCTGAGATGATGATGATGATTCTATACATTCGTATTTCATTAAGTAAAGAAACAGAAAATGTTCTAAAACCAAAATGAGCAGAGTTTAACTCCCAAAATACGAATGTGAAATAGTGAAATCAAATGTAATGTAAAGTTGCTTTGATTTCAAACAGATGCAGACAAAGCGGTAGGTAATTCATAAAATTAAATACACGCCACGGCTAATCATAGTACATAGAAATGAGGCAATTTTTTTGCGTTATTAGCAACTCAGCATGGTCTGATGTTGTTGACCAATACTGTGTGTGTATTAGGGCATGTAAACCGATTAATCGGTTAACCGAAAAACCGATTAACCGACCGATTTTACGCCGGGTTTTTAACCGGTTTTTTTTTCAAAATAACCGGGTTTTCGGTTTTTTTTATATGTGATAATAAATGACAAATTTACTCAATCTATTCGTTGTAGACCTAAAATATATAAAAAAAAATGATTAAATTATA
The DNA here is from genome assembly GCA_947086425.1 of Xanthorhoe spadicearia. Taxonomy (NCBI): domain Eukaryota; kingdom Metazoa; phylum Arthropoda; class Insecta; order Lepidoptera; family Geometridae; genus Xanthorhoe; species Xanthorhoe spadicearia. Next base: position 10,950,656 of record OX352195.1, on the reverse strand, counting down.
ATAAATAATGCACCTAATGACTTTATGATCCATAATAATGAGTTAAATTATAAAAATACATACATACGAACACTTCTATCTTTCGACCACATAAAATGTCGCCGTGCAAAATAAGCTAGGAGCAAGATAGAGGTGTTTATGTTTACCGCGGCGTGTAAAAGTAAAGTGAGATAGCGTGCGAGTGACGAGCACCAAATATTGGCACCGGCTCCAAGAGTGTAAGTGGTCAAAATTATTCTGGAATGTTCTGCTGAGGCACGGTCGTGGCACGGGCGCGGTGTGGGTGCGGCGCACTGTCAGGTTGAAAAAGCAGGCACTAACAGTACGCCGCATCCGCGCCTCTTGTATCTGTCACGAGCTTTAATCTCGCGTAGCGTTATTATAAAATTATAGTTTCGCAATTTTTTTATAGAGACCGTTCAGTTGAATAACTTAATTAGATAGGGTTTCTGCAAAAGTTCAGTGTCCAGATAATACTGAAGAGAGCTGTTAACACAGGTGCAGTGCAAATCAAATACGAAGAATACAAAAAATCTGCTGATCAATCGTCAATATGGTTTTATTATTTACGAGCAGCAGACGGAAACAGCGCCAAATGTAAGAAATGTAGCAAAATACTTAGGGCTGCAGTACCTACTTCGAGCTTATGGAGTCATTTGCGCACACAACATGCAATCGATTTTAAAGTTACACCTGCAGTGGCTACATCTGATCCAACACCATGTTACTTATTTTATAATTAAGTCAAAGTGAGATATATGTATAGTCGCGGAATTAAAATGTTTACCACGTTAAAATTATGTACAATTTAAAATATTTATTTATTAAACGATGATAGACGAGCTACTGCTGGTATGTATATAGATACACAGTGTTGGAATAGTCGTTTTGGTTTATGTATCGTTAATCTTTTTTAGCACTGATTTGTTAGATCATAGCCAGTTGTCGAGACTGTTTTTGAACGCATTGATAGAAGGAGCTGTCACAACGTTGTCTGGTAGTGCATTCCAATTGTGGACCACCCTGTTGCTGAAGAAGTGATATGCAGCAAGTTGGTGGGTGAAGTCACGGATCAGCTTAAGTTGATGGCCACGTGAAGGTCTTTGGTTGTCTTTTTTTGTTCTTTTTTTATTTAGACGTTACAAGTTGATTTAATTGGTGCTTATTTGTTAAAATAAAACTTTTTTTGGTTAATAATGTATGGTTTTATGTAGAAATGGAAAAAAACCGAAAACCCGGTTATAACCGGTTATTAAAAAAAATAACCGAAAAAACCGGTTTTTTAAAACAACTCGGTTTTTACATGCCCTAGTGTGTATATAAGGTGGGGGTAACACGTGAGGCGTTGGCGAAAGGCCTATTTCCATAACAAAGTTAAGTTAACGTAATGAAACAAAATTGGAATGAAAAAAACAACAGTTTTGTCTTTAACTTTTGCATTTAGAACGCATTTTAAAATATGTAGCAAATATTTAACTTCTGGGAGACTGGATTCTTTCCACTACTTTTTCTGGTGTAGGTAATTCAATCGAATGTTGAGTTGACCTCATAAAATAAAGGTACATATACATACTGAAAACAATTTATTAAGTACATACTGAAGACTTTTCTTTCCAGTCCTGACTCCTACGATAGGTCATTGACTTGTTAGAAGCAGGGCCCTGGGAAGCTAAAGACTTGCTAAAAATATTTTTCTTTAGGTAAACTGCAACAATCAATTTAATTGCTATCATTATCGATAGTATTGTCCGTCGGTCATTCATTAATTTCTTATGCTGTATTGCGGAATGTTGCGTTTAGATAGAGCACGATCAGAAAATTCACACTGTGATCGCAGCAGATCCGGGGAAATCCCTTCTTAATGGGGATATCACCTATAACATCATCTAATTAAAGATAAATAATTTTCTATACTGATTCATGCTTTTCCCTTCAATAGCCTCAACCATGCATTATGAATTTGTGGTGTCTAATCTAGCTAACATCAATGTGTCTTGTTCTGCAGAAATAATTAATTTATTGAAAGCTACGAGTACTTCACTCTATCAATAATCATAATCATTAAACTGCTAGAATATGCTACCACTAATACCAGAAAACCAGATGCATCCCATTTTACGTAGAAAGAAACAATAGAATAAAGAGTGAGTGTAGTAGACATATTCGCAATACCTGACCATGAAAGCTTCCGTAGACATTATATTTTATTATAATTTCTAGATATTTTAATTATTCAGAACTTTCGGAAACTACTTGAGTCATCGATTTGTTTCAGAATTGAAAATTTATTTTTCCTGTGATATCCATGTGAGCAATTTCGACTGCAAGTCTAGAAGCAAACTCAGCTGTACAAGCTGACCTTCGTAAAACTTTCGACCGAAATTTTGGACTGTGAAATAGATTTCATCATCCAATTTAATTATTCACGCCGTATTCTGAACTTTACGAGATGAACTCTTACTACTTAGCAAACCAGCGTTTCTATTGTGCAATATTCAGTAAAACTTTTTTAATTTTCACCGATACAACTAAAAAATTGGTCCCAATATTGGACCTTGCCAAACCCTGAATAATAGTCACAAGGGACAACAAAATTGAATATTAAATTGAATTCAGATAGAGTGGGGGCTATAGGGCTGATGATTCAAAGCATAAACACACTCATGCTGAGGTTTTAAGTCACGGAGTCTTTCTTGTATAAGTTTAAAGCTAAGGCCAAACCTGCGCGACCAAAGCGACTGCGAAGCGGGAGCGTCTACCGCGCGACGGATTTACCATATAACCCGTCCCGCGATGCGGTCGCGTAGGTATGCAAAGCGCCATAGATGTATATGGGTAGCGTCCGCCGCGCGGTAGACGCTCCCGCTTCGCAGTCGCTTTGGTCGCGCAGGTTTGGCCTTAGCTTTAGTGATGAACGTGATCAAAAGCTTGTGCAATGTTCGTGAAACTATCGTGATCTTTAAAAATTGTTTTATTTCTTAGTGAGTTGGGTTTTCTGTTTATATAAAACGAGACAGTTGTCACTATCACTCTGATAAACAATTTGTTTGAATAAAAAATGTGGTAGGTTACCGTTATGATAAGAAAGTAATTTGCGAAGACTTCACTTCAGACATGAATCATATTGTTTTCTCAAGAATTATACGTAAGTACAATACACATAGAATTATCTACTTCCTAGTCTACGTTTATGTTTTGCAACTTACAGGGTTTAAACAGACTTTAGTCCTTTATTTCCCAGACAAACACTTAACCTACCATCTTATTTGTATTTTATGCAAATAACGCAGGATTCTTATTACTGTTAGTCCCTATGTGACAGATCTGTATTATGTGTTTGTGTTGTGTACTAGTTAATGCAGCACGTATGTTGTTTGCCAATTCTAAAACTCCATCTCTATTATTATCTACAGTTTATTCCAGCGATATCTCAGTGAAACATAAATAGCTTTCATTGAGCTGTTGTGATATCTAAAGTAGAGTGCGATGTCGTTAATCATACTTACCTAAAATCCTTTCGGTCGAAACGCTCAAACATCTCAATTCAAACTATGCGCATGATTCAAAGGCGTTACAAATATTTGGATCGGTTTCAAAATCCGTTTCCTTCCTTATTTCTGGAAACTGGATGAATCCAGATGTGCTTTACTTTGTCACAATCGTGTTTTGATTGAGATTAATTAGTTTTTCATGACGTAAACATTGGATCACGTTGTCAGATTACCCATAGTTAACTTCTAAAAATAGTTTATTTAAAATCAGCTTATTATTTTTGTAAATGTTTCAAAACCCCCATTATTTTGCCCTCCTTCCACTTAGATCCACAGTCTTGATCCACATGTAGATCCGAGGATACTTTTTTTTCCTCTTCAATCCACCTATGAGGGGATCTAAAATTACTATTTCTTTTCTATTCCACTTGAATCCACAATCAAGAGGATCTAAAATTACAAATTTTTTTCTGTTCCACTTGAATCCACAATGAAGGGGATCTAAAAATATTTAATATATTTCTATGCCACTTCGATCCACAGTGGGATCTAGGTGGAAGGAGGGCTAAAAAATATTTTTCCGTGGTCCAGTCAACGGGACCAGCTCAACTGGACCACGGGCAAGGAGCGAAAAAATTAAACATAAATCAAACAAAAAAATTTAATTATTAAAATTATAAATTACAAAAATAAACGTAAAGTTCTCTTCTCTTCACTTAAATGTAAACAACTTAATTGTTAAATAAAAATAGATAAACGAAATTTTCACTGTTAAGTTTATCCTGACAAAGCTTAGATATATGAATAGACCAAAATACACAACTTTTAATTCCGTACTTGATAAACAGAAGTGTAATTTTGTATTAAAATTTTAAAATAAATAATAATTCTTCTGTTAAATAAAAATGAAAAAAAATCATTAATCAACAAAAATAAACAAAAAAAAATATTTTTACTTCACTTGTTCTAAGAAGTGTGCAACTGTGATTTCTCCTGATATTAACTGGTTTTGACATTCTAAAATAAAATTATCATTATCAATGTTTGATTTTTTTCTCTTATTTACAATATTTTCTTTTATGCGCAAAAAGTTATATTTTGCCTCCTGTTTTAATATGCATAAAAAATTTACTAAGTTACAATATTTTTTTCCCAATTTCTTGTTTAGTTTTCTATTAAAACCTTCGATACAGTTATTGGTACGATGCCGTTCTTTTGCGATTGCCCACATCTGTGTGAAAAATTTGCTTTTGAACCAAAACCTTTTCATATACTTTTGAAATTGTATGAGTTTTGGGCAATCATTTCTTGCGATTTCTGTACATATATATATCCATCCGTCAGCTAGATAAGATTCTGGTGTTAGTGGTAAGGAGGCACAGAGTGCAACTATTCGTTTTCCACGTTTTGTTTTCAAAAGTTTCATCTCTTTTCCATGTTTCCATATATTTTTAACAAAATGGTAATAGCAACCTTTTATTTCGGCACAAGGAAAGACTTCACTTATTGCTGTGATAGTTGCTTGTTCAAAATCTAAAGTGAATTTATTTGGTTTAAATAGAGGTACTTGGCTTTTAATCATTTCAAATAAAGTGAAATATGAATCCTTTTTTTTGTTCGTCATTAACGCAAATAATAGCGGAACGACATTATTTGTATCTGTAGTGCTATCTATATCAGAACATAATACATACAATTGTCCGAAGGGCGGAGGGCAACTCATAAATGTTCCGTCACAGAAAATGTGTTTCATTTTAGGTAGGATAGTTAAAGTTTCTGGCAAACAAAAGATTATTATACGATTATCGTTGCAGAAATAATCTGCAAGAACAAAATCCGACAAAGATGGTGGTATTTCAACTTCTGAAATGTTCGTAAAACATGTCTTATTAACATTCCATTTTTTGTTTCGTAATTTATATAACCCTGATTTAATAGAATCAAGTTTTGGTAAAGTGCAAACTAAATTTATCCCTTTGTCTTCGGCGTTTGTTAGACATTCTTGATAAATGCTGGGTATAGGACGACATTCTTCATTTATAACTTTTTCTCTTAGCTCGTGTAATATAATTTTTTTCTCGATCTCATTCTGGTTTTCAGTGCAGTGTGATACGTGTTTTGTTTGTTTAATAATGGCGCCATCCTGTAAATGTAATTAATAATAATAAACAATTTATTTCTCAAAACGAGTAGGTACGAGATAAGTATCAATGAGTGATATGACTTACTTTGAGATTCAATGTTCCATTGCATTTAAATTTTCTCCATTTTGAACATCGCCATATTACTGAACCATTTTTAAAACTCCTTTTTTTATGGTACTGATATCCAGAATGCAGCATAACCACTCCTCTGTTATTAATATATTTAATTTCATTCATTTTTAAGTTAATATATATGTATATTTTAATATTTTTATTAAAATAAATCAATTTTAAGACCAAATTGACAAAGACTGTTTCTTACGAAGTTATTGTATTCTCTTTGAAGACTGTGTCAATATGACAAGCAACTTCAAGTAGTAGCACTACAGATTGTCGTCGAGTAGAAAGAAGGATTGATCATTATTATGAGTATAAGAACTCATTAGATAAAATAGAAAAATGTAAAGATATAATATACCTACTTCCAACCGTTTTTATCTTCGAGCATTAAACCAGTGCTCGAAGGTTTTTATTATTGGGAATAAGAATTAGACGACCTCCGTGGCGCGGTGGACGAAGGTCCGCCTGCGTCGCAGGAGGTTGCGGGTTCGATTCCCGCCTCGGGACAAATGTGTGTACGATCTGCAGACATTTGTTCAGGGTGTTCTGGTTGTTTATATGTATAATAAAAAATATCTATCTATGTATTGTATTATATTATGTATATCAGTTATCTAGCACCCATAACACAAGCTCTGCTTAGCTTGGGGCTAGATAATGCTGTGTGAATTGTCCAGCATTATTTATTTATTATTTTAATTAGGGGGAAAAGTATCCAATGATCCACCAGTGGATTTAAGAGGAAACAAAAGTATCCAATGATCCATCAGAAGGACAATATCATCCGCGAACAGCATGCACCAGGGTGCCTCCTCCTGTATGTCCGATGTCAGTGCATCCATCACCAGGAGGAACAAATAAGGGCTTAAAGCCGATCCCTGGTGCAAGCCTACCGCCACATTGAAATCATCCGTGATTCCAGCTTCAGACCGGACATGAGTACTCGCTCGACTGTACATAGCTCGAACGAGCTGAATGTACTTCTCAGGCACTCCCTTTACTTTCATTGCCCACCACAGAACCTTTCGGGGCACCCTATCATATGCCTTCTCGAGATCCACGAATACCAGATGTAAGTTTCGGTGCGCACGTCTGTATTTCTCACAGAGTTGTCGAAGCGCAAATATGGCATCCGTGGTTCCACGTCCAGGCATAAATCCAAATTGGTTCTGTGATATCTCACATTCCTCTCTCAAACGTCTCGCTATTACTTTCTCCCAAACTTTCATACTATGTGACATGAGCTTTATTCCTCTGTAGTTGTTGCAGTCTTGTACATCACCCTTATTTTTGAAGATGGGCACCAGAGAACTGTTGCACCATTCGTCAGGGATCGCCTCATCTTGCAACAACTTGTTAAAGAATAAAGTCAGCCACTTCCATCCATCCACTTTCAAACATTTCCATACTTCTACAGGTATTCCATCTGGTCCATAAGCCTTACCATTCTTCATATCTTGCACAGCTCTCTTGACTTCTTCTACACTAATCTCATTCACCATACCAATGTTAGTTGGTAATTTTTCAACCACACCACTCCAGTCGTTCTCTTCATTCATTAGCTTTTCAAAATATTCCTTCCAGCGTTGTTTAATTCTTTCATCATCTGTCAAAACCTTTCCTCCGTCATCTTTTATACATTTAATATGAATAATGTCCCTTGCACTCTTATCTCTCTCTCTTGCTAATCTGTAGAGGTCTTTTTGTCCATGGGGGCTTTCTAATGATTGATACAGTTTGTCGTGTACTTCATTCCTCGCCACGGCCACAGCCTTTTTAGATTTCCGTTTACACTCCATATATACTGCCCTTTTCGCATCCTTCATTTGTACATCATCAATTATGTTTTTCCATTCTTTAAATGCATTCTTCTTTTCTTTTAAAACCTTTTGTACTTCTTCATTCCACCACCATGTATCCTTATCAATCTTTCCTTTCCCTTTCGTTTCTCCAAAAATATCCTTCGCCACACTTCTCATACTTGTTGCCATTTCAACCCAACACTCATTCACCGATTTTTCTGTCATATCCTTCATATCTGTCAAGCCATCTATCATTCGTCTTTGAAATTCCACTGCATACTCACTCTTCTCAATCAAGCGCCATCTTGTTTTGGGTGGGGGCTTTGCTTTGCGTTTTAATTGTTTCACATTCATTTTTATTTCCATTACTATTAGTCTGTGTTGGGAGACGAGACTCTCTCCCGGTATTACTTTGCAGTCTTTTACTGTATTTATTTTGTCTCTTTTGACGAGAAAATAATCAATTTGGGTTGAATGGTTTCCACTATTATATGTTATTAAATGTTGTTCTCTTTTTTGAAAATATGTATTTACTACTGCTAGGTCAAACGCAGAAGCAGCTTGCAACAGACTCTCGCCCCCTGGGTTCCTGCTTCCAAAACCCCAACCTCCATGTACTCTCTCATATCCAACACTCATTCTTCCCACATGCCCATTAAAGTCACCCCCGACATACAAATCCTCATTCTCTGGTATTCCCATCACAGTCAAATCAAAATCTTCCCAAAACTTCTCTTTCACCACCTCTTCACATCCACTCTGAGGTGCGTAAGCACTCACTATATTTAAAACTATATTTCCTAACATTAATTTAACAACTATTATTCTATCATTCATCCTCTTAACATCCGTCACACACTGCTTGAGATCACTATCTAGTACAACTCCCACACCATTCTTTTTCCCATCGCTTCCACAATAATAAAATTTATACCCCACTCCAATTTCTCTAGCTTTCGATCCCTTCCACTTCGTTTCTTGCAAACACGCCACATTTATCCGTCTCCTTGATAGAACATCCGCTAGCTCTCTTCCTCTTCCAGTCATCGTACCTACATTCCAACTTGCAATCCTCAGTCTTACTTCCTGGACTCGCGTCTTACGTCGCATCCGTCCCTGATGCGACAACCCTCGTCCATTTCTCACAGGCGCCGGGTGCTGCGCCCGCGCGTCGCCTTGGGGGTACGCCCTAGCATTATCGCACATTCCATTTTTACCTCGAATCATGTTGTAAAAGAGTTTTGGCTTTGTGTTTTATGACCGGCCGCCTGCCTGACATCAACCCTCTTTGGGCATACTTGTTTGCATTTGTCGACGATCACTTAATGACCCTATCGCCGACTTGCCTCGCCACCGTAGGTGGATTGTCAAAGACCGAGGTTATTGCACTAGACGGGGGTCAGCCGTCAGGATCAGGACTTAGTGCCAAGGCAGTAAGTCCCCCCTCACCAGGTTTAGCCCACAAGCCGACTGTGGTTACCGGGGTGTGGCCGCTGCATGCAGGACAGCTACTGGGAGCCACTGGTGAGAGTTTGTGGGCTGTCAACGAATTTAAATCCTACTCTACCTCCTGTCAGACAGGCCGGCTGGCAGAGAAGGTCGCTAACACCCCACTACACCCCTTCACTTATCCAGAACGACGGCGAGATTGACCGGGACATCAAAAACAGAATGAATGCGGGATGGATGAAATGGCGACAGGTCTCCGGAACTGTATGTGATCGTAGGATGCCCCTTAAACTTAAGGGGAAAATCTACAAAACGATCATCAGACCTGTCGTATTGTATGGATCAGAGTGTTGGGCAACCAAAGTGACGGATGAAAGAAGAGTGCATGTGAATGAGATGCGGATGTTGAGATGGATGTGTGGAGTGACGAGAATGGATAAGATAAGGAATGAGTATATCAGGGGAAGTCTGAAAGTAGCGCCGGTGATTGATAAGTTGAAGAGTGCAAGGTTGGCGTGGTATGGTCATGTCATGAGGAGGGATGAGAGGCATGTCACACGGCGATCGATGAATATGAATGTGGATGGATACACTGGAAGAGGTAGGCCTAAGAAAAGATGGATGGACTGTGTGTGTGCAGATATGTGTGTGAAAGGAGTGAGTACTGAGATGACGAGCGATAGAGGGAAATGGAAGAGGGAAACGTGTTGTGCCGACCCCACCTAGTGGGATAAGGGCAGGGAGATGATGATAGATGATGATGATCCACCAGTAGATTTAAGAGGAAACCAAAGTATCCAATGATCCACCAGTGGATTTAAGGGGAAACAAAAGTATCTAATGATCCACCAGTGGATTAAAGAGGAAAAAAAAGTATCCTCGGATCTACATGTGGATCAAGACTGTGGATCTAAGTGGAAGGAGGGTTATTTTGCACTAACTTTTTGTTTAAGGTCAGAATAAGGGCATAAAATAAATTTTTATGTTTTAATTCAGGCAGCAGTATAATTAGAGTAATATTATTTTGAGTGCACAACTGCTGACCGCAAATTGCTGGTAAATAAATACGAATGCAGTATTGCCATACTGGATAGAGCTATTTATTTTTATGAGCCCCAAATTATAGGGCTTTGTGGCGCCGACAGGACACAAAGCCGTGAGTATCCAGGGCAATGTAAATTAAATAAATTAAAATGTACACTAAAATAAATAAAAATTAACTAGCACTTTCATTGTGCATTTATTAAGCAAACTTTTAGATTGCGCTACTAAAATGAATAAAAAAAATTATGTCATTATCATTAGCTTCTAGATCCAGATAAACACAAACACACACTCTCTACAAACTTCATAACCCATTTTGTCTTTTTTGTGAGGGCCTAAAAAAGTCGCGCTTCGGTAACCTACTTAACATTTAGAAGCGTATCATCGCTCTTACCTACCAGATTTGTATAGTTATTATACAAAAACGTCAATTAATGTCATAATCACCGTTATAAGCATAAAGCACGTGTACATTAACCTCCGGTTCCTGTAATCACCGTACGGATGACCGTAGGTCCATCACCATAGCAACTTTGTTTTTACAGCACAAAATGAAACCTTTTGACAGATAACATCGTTGCTATGGCGAAAGTCCTACGGTCATCCGTAAATTGGTTATAGGAACCAGGAGTTAGTAGCGTGTTATTCAGGCATAAGTAATTAAAGAATACGCGAAGTCGTTTTATTTTACCAAGCGCTTGAACATTGTCTGTCAATCGCGGCGCTCCGGTCTCGACTGCAGCAGATAACCTCGGCTTATCATCGTCGTTTACTTAACACTGTAATGCTGGCTTGTGGTCTCAGAGACCGGATTGTCATTTGTAAAGCTTTAGCAAATCTTGGCTTTACAAATTCTTGAACATTTTGTCTTTTTTTTTCAGTGTTTAGCTAAATGTTTTGTTAATTGTTTTACTTTTGTAGAAAAGTGGACATAGGATGACATTGATTTGGGAAAAAACTTTTGAGGGACTTATGCAGTAGGCTACGTACAAAAACACCACTTGTATGTCCAAGATCGGTTGATTTTGATTGTGACAAGGTTTTATAGACCTTAGATCCTTCCATTATGTATAGGGGCAATCAGAAGCATTTTTATTATATTTCTAATGAGTAGATGTAGGTAGTTTTCCACGTGACAGTTGACAAGCCCGTCTAACTAAACCAATTACAATACTGACTGGTTTTTATTGAGTTCATAAATTTTTAATGAAGCCGTTCCAACGACAGTCTGAGTCAGATTAAGCTATTTCCAATTGTTGCGAGTCTAATAGTTAATCGATACCTGATACATTTTTAATAGTATCGTGTCACTGCCCTTTTGCCTTCTTTGACACGTGACATATTATCAAATTTATGTTTAGTAAGCTCTATCTTTAGTAACATAGCTTATAGTTTGGTTATAGGCTTCTTCTTTTCTAATTATGGGTTTCTTTCCCTTAATTCTTCATACTTCACAAGCAGCACTAGTATCTAAAAAAGGTTATTCCTTTTGTAAGGTTCTAGTAAACTAATTAGAGTTTAGTTCATAGTGGTTAATTATAATAGAATATATGTAACATTTATACTCGTAGAATATAATTTAATTAGCTTTGACCTGTATATTTTATGAATCTTTAAATGCACGGATTGTTTTGTTACGTATGCAGAAGCAAAATTTCGTTTGTTCAATTGGCGCCGCTCCAACATTGCGTTATGCTTTGATTCGAATGCTATTTATACACCGTGCATGTTGTTATCGTGTGCTATCTACGTACGTTGTTTACTTGATGTTTTTTGTTTTTATTTTACTGACACCAACACAGAAATTACTCTGTTTGGTACTTTATGCCATTCATCGAGTCATAATTCTGTTATTCAGCATCAGTTCCATTGTTCTGATACTTATCGAGTCACATAAAGCAAACAAAAAAATCAAATAAAATAAATACAACAGCGGGGTCGAAAGTACCGCGGTACGATATCACTGTGTCAAATAAACAATCGAAGTGTGACAATGTTGTCGCTATCGCATTTTCCGGAGGCTGGCAAGCGAGCTTACCGCTCACGGCAGTGCCGCCGGCGCGCGCGCACCGAAAGCATGTGCCGAGCGCCTTCGCGATGTATATAGAACCGGCCGCGTTCCGCGCCCCCAGCGCCGAGTCTCTCGCTGAGACCGACACGCCTATTTGGACGCAGTGCTTACCTTCCCCGTTATTCGCAGGCAAGAAAGCGCCTCTCAAGACCTACCAAGAGGTCGAGCCGCTCCTCCAGCAGGGCCGCAAGCGCGAGCTCAAGCTCCTCATCAGAGAGAACTCGTGGCCGATCAACAGCTCCGTCCGCGCCTCCCTCTGGCCCGCGCTCTGCCGCCAACACCAACATGGAAAGTCGATGCTCGACGGATTCTACTGGGACATGGTTACACAGGTCAGTGATCTTGGTTACGCAATTGTATAAGTTTTTTTTTACTTTCAAGGTGTAGGTACGTTTTAAAGTTGTTTTTAAGAAAAGAGAGTTGTTATCTCGCGGCTCTCAGCGCGTCGTCCATCAAGGTCATGTGTATTTACTTTGCGAAACGCGCCGTCCAAATGTTTGTCAGATATCGCGCCCCTGGATAAAAGGTGACGTCCCTGACAAGGTCATCACTCTGCTTTTCATTCTAGCGGGTCTTCAGTGGCACAATGTTTGCGAATTCTCTTTGTCATTCTGCTTGCATTCCCATTGTTCGACAGTATTCTGAATGCTGCAAGCATTCTGCAATTTTTTTATATGAATTTAACAGTTGTGTTATTGTGTACCTACCTTTTCGTTTTAACTATACTCTTACCAAATCTCAATTACCAGTTTCGCGTCAAGGTTTAAAATTAAATAACAGGTTAATTCTAAACCACGCATTGTAGTGAAACGTAGCGTTTCGGAGGCTTGCCGGCTGGTTTGTCAGCCTTGTAATCGACGTGAACGCGCGGTCGCGTCACGACGAGACCGCTCGCGCATCTTAATTAACCGCCTTCGCCAACAATGGCCGACTAATTATGCCACAGGTGGCTATTGACAGAAACACAACTTAAAACTCTCGGCGCATCGGCGTATACAATTTCGACAGAACAGCTTTTGGCTGAAAATAAAAAGCGTAAACGGGCAACTTGTTATTATTTCTTTGCGCACGATTGGCACGACATCAACTGTTTCTCTGAGTGGCTCACCTTCGCCACTCAAGAGCTCCATATATTGCACATACATATTATATGCAGCTGTACTCGTTTACAGAAACTGGGATTGTACTGAAATATAGTGGAAAGTTTTCCAAAAGCCAGCCTTGTTGTTGCGCAGCTATTTATAAATTCGATGAAAGATTCTGATAAATTAAATCGGACTAAATACCTTATTGCTCTTAATTTTACTGTTCTAAAAAACGCTTTTTTGTTCCATTTAATTGAAGAGTTACTTTGGGAAACTATTAAGAAACCGGTTTTGATAAAATCATAGTTTAGTAAATATGACTAATGAATCAAAACAAAACGATTGACCTAAATATTGCAGTGTATTTGTCTCTCATTTCTTAGAATTCTCAATGCGTTTATCCTGCTTATCTTCCGAATATTATTTTAATGACAATTCACCTTCTATTAGGGCTAATGAGTTTATGAATCACACTTTCTGTACACAGCACTCATGTTATGAGAAATTTACTCAACGAAATGTTCCAAATTCCGAGAGTTATGCCAAAATTAAGATTTAAAGCCAACAAAGTTGTTGAAGGTACTAGCTAGAAGTTAGGCAATGTTGTGAAATTGGTGTTGGGTATGACACTTGCTATCGGCAGGTGGTGGTCGGAACGTAACTAGGTATACAACTGAAATAATGTGTAGTAAGATATAGAATAGGATTACGTTATAGAGCACTGGTAGTCCCTGGATACAAATTAAGGGTTCGTTTTTTGTATGACCAAGTGGCCAACTCTGGTGCTCAAGCTATTGTTTATCTTCCTAAATGTATCCCTTCTCTACATTCCATTTAAGAAATTCACTGAACAGTGTTCAAGATGATGGCTATTCACAAGTAACTGCCTTGATTGAATTTAAGATTGTATTAGTAATATTGGAATTCAAAGAGATAATTTAGATATCAATATTTCAAAGAGTAACGAATCAGAAATTTAACGCCTTTAATCAATATCCAATAGTATAAATTTAAATTATAAATCTTATGATAATATTAACTGTACTGTGCTGTGAGTAAAGTAAACATATTAGTAGAGACTGAATTCATTCATTCCAATGTATTGATCGAATAATTTAAAATTTATAAAACGAAAACTGTGACACAAGGTGCTGTAGTAATATTATGCATATTGGTCCAGTAAATATTTATTAGCTGAAACCTATATTAAATCTGTTGCTATCTCTTTTCGCTTACCATAGGAGTAACAAGAAAAAAACATACCTGGAACCGATATAAAATTGACAAACCTTTATTAAATTAAATTAAATTAAATTTATTTATTAATTCAGATAACTTAAAGATCCATAGATTACACAATTGGTAGTAGAAATACACACCATTATTCTTTCGAATCTTAGGCATCTTTCGATCCTTTGAAGATGTCTATGATCTGGATAAATGCAATTAAAACTTTAATGATTCAGAAAATTTAGAAACATGACCTTCATCAGTAGCAGCTCCAATTTCAATAGCTTAAGTATTCAAGAATTATGGCTTTACCGCTTGCGGTCAAGTAGTCTTATTCATAACCTCAAGATTTCATATTATGATGAAAATAGCACAATGCACAATTCTTCCATATTGAATCATAATTATGCTTATGTCTTTATTATAGCCTGATGTTTGTGTTGTTTTATTTATTCTTTATCATCGTCTTGAAAATTTCTGCTTTTAGTGGGTCTTGTTTATTTTAAAATTATTTTTGGGCAGAACAGCCCAAACATTATTCTTGAACGTAGCTTTTCTGAAAACTGTTTTCTGTTTTAGTATTAACTTTGAGTCGTTCACGTTTAGAAACTTTTTTGTAATCCAATGCGTGTTTTTATTCACTATTGTGGTTAAGATTTACTTAATTGCATATTGATTTTCTATTGATTGTTCGCGTCATGTCATTAGTTAACAACAACTCACGCGTGTTTTTGTTAATAGAATCACCTTTACTAATTTTTAATTTCTGGTTGCACAATTTATTTAGCTATTTTGTAATCGAGAGATAATAAAGTAGAAGATTCTGTTAATAATAAACATAAGATTCTGTTAATAATAAACATACTATATGCCATTATCAGTTAATTTTACCAAGAATTTGTTAAAAATTACCTGGAAAACCAGAAGAAACTTACATCTCTTTCGGATTATTGTGTGAACTAAAAAATAAGAAAACAAGGATTGGTCAATATAGTTTACACTGCCCATGTTGGAATTGCTGATTCGAATTGTTCGATTTGGAAGTTCCGTTGTCTACAAAGAAATTCATATTATAAGCTGCCGGTATAAAATCGATGAGAGTGGTCAAATGAACTCTCATAGTGCCAACGACATACTTGCCTTGACCTCGGTCGAAGCGCCCCGTCACTCGCCGATAACTGTGGATTTTCAAGCGATTTGTCACACATGCAAGATAAAAATGTAAGAACCAATACAAAAACATGCGCACATGCAGGTAATTTTTGTAACGTCACAACAACAAATAAATTAGAGAAATAGGAACTTGTTGAAGTAGATAAATAAGATGTTAAAGCTATTGCAAAGGTTGAATTGTACGTAGCTTCTTAAAACATTAAAAATTGCAAGTGCCAACCAAAAACCCAACCTTCATAGACAGCAAGATTCAATAAGCTTACGACCAGTATTAAGTTTTAAATTAAATTATTCTTTAATAAAGGACAAAGCGAAATGAAAAGCAATGTCAGACGGCCTCTCCCATAATCTCATTACGCGAAATCGGATTATAAAGGGTAATGACGACACCGCGCTTTAAATTATAATTATTATGGTCGTTATGAGTTCTCGCGAATTAATTTATGGACATTCTCTCCTGTTTTCATTAAGTAATTTTGAAACATAAACAAAATTGTCATTTTGGAGTTAACATTTAGTGGAATGCTTAGTTGAATTCTATTCCGAAGAAGGTAAATTGTCTGAGAAGAAATGCATACTTGAAAGATTCTAATACATATCTAGATTTTGGGTCTTCACTTTGATAGACTTGTTACAAGCAAGTTTGATCATGCATGATGAAAACAATACACATTCACCACACATTCTGCAACTTATCAATGAACGCTTTCTTTAATGAAGCACGTGGTTACTAGATTCTGCGATATCATAATCGTAATATCAACCTCGTGTATTGGTGTCGATTACAATTTGTTCACTTGGTTTAGCATTAACTTGGATTAAGTTACGTTCAAATGTCTCTTGGACTTGAGAATTTGTGAACGTAAAGAAACAGTAATAAAGATTATATGGGATTATATTATTACAACGAGTGTATGGGAAAAGTTAAGCAAATAATCATTGACCACTTCATCTTTAAAAATATTTATAAATGCATTGGAAAATACTTCATTTTTCACCCTTCAGAGCCAGAATATAGAGCATTTTTTAAGCTCTATATTCTGGCTTCTTTGATGAGCAGGTTAGTAAGATTTGAAATAAAAGCTGAGGCACTATACCACTGAACCAAAACGGTTCAGAAGTTATTTTAAATTATAGTTTATTTTCATCTTGAAAGTAAAATATTATGATCATCATAAATACCAGTTCATTGGTTATGCGCTTCGTCGTTTCCAATGGAGATTGGTTGATATGTCTTTCATTTTAGGCTCAAGGACAAACCATACCGGTTTCATTGCATGCTTTGCACTGGACTCGAGTGGTAACCATCTAACTGGTTTACTGTCTTATTACACATTGGGCTCCTTTGAGAATCATACAAATTTTCCTCAAGTCTTTTCACCGATATCATCTATTTTTGGAAAATCTCTGCATCCATCGATCAAATTGTGTTTACAATAATCGTGATGAATGATTAATTATTCGTCATCGCTAGACCTAGAACAACATCGTGCTTGGCCCTTTAATGAGACATCGTGACGTTATATTGCACAAATTATTGCCGATAAGAATTTTAGAGGTGTGTCTTCTGAAATCCGGTCATGCTAAAATTATAGAATATATTTCGATTCCGCAGATGCTACGAAATCTGCTCGTTCAATTAAGATTCCGTACGATTCTGTATGACATTAAAATAATAATTTTACGATGATTGATACACTCGCTAGGTAAACCGGCGTGCGATGGCGTCTGGCCAAATTCTAAAATAGACCATACACCATTTTGTTTTCTCACCTTCTACCGCTTGCATTGTGGTCACGTGAATACCGTAAACCGCTTAATGGATTTCAAAAATAAATTCGATTAATTATGGATTTTACGATTGTTCTGAATTTATCGATGTTTGGAGTTCAAGGTATAACGCCAAGTGCTTTAATGAATCGAGACTATTTTATAGACAATCGGCTTGTACCGACATAATAGCTTATCGATCCGAAGTAATGCACCTTTCAGATAACATCATTTTGAAAAGGGCGCTCACAACACATATTATAATAAAACTCTTATATTCTTTCTTCCTCTCTGCTTTTATATAAGTACCTATCGATAAAGTGAAATAAACTTAAACAAAACGTGGCTTCAGTTGTATTGATCGATTACACACATGAAGCAAGTCCTTGCGATCAATTCAGCTGATCTAACTAAACGCATCGTGCCGAAATGACGACTGGTTATGACTAAGAATCTTTATTATATTGTGCCAGGAAGTGGACACACGTTTCCTGTCCTCGTCTTTTCGATATTCTAAGACCTTGAGATGTGATAGTTTCTTTCACACCTGAATCTTATAAACCGGATATATGTGAGATAACGATGACATTAATTGAAATCCATTTTAAGCCCATATTTGTTGGGTACTTTTTAAATAGATAGAGTGTTTCAAGAGGCAGGTTTATATGTATAATTATTGGACCCGTGCAAAGCCGTGGCGGGTCTCTAGTCATGTATGAACAGATTCATTATCATTATTTATGGCATGCAGATGCGCTGCGGTCAGTGCAGAAAGCGTTGAGTACTCTGATTTTATCTATGAGAACATTTCTCCCATCGAGACTTTGATTTAGCATAAATCGTGTTGTCTATTTTGCAGTAATCATCGTTCATGAGAACAATGGGTAAAGCTATTTTATAATTGCTTTATTGTTGTATAACGTGGATGTTATTTAATTGAAATAGTAGTAATGTGGCTTAGTATAATGAATTTGTTTTGTATCAGGATAGATCACAACATTATTATGTAAGTATACAAAGCTTCACAACAACAAAAAAATAAAAATAAATCCCCAAAAATACATTTTTCAACATTGCTCAATCATTCATTGTGCAAAGTTTTGCGTCGCTCATAGGTCCTTTGTATCCTCAGCTCTTAGAAATACAACTATATTTTATACTTCAAATTATGTCATCAAACTTTCAATATTCATTTTCTAAAGCTGACTTAGTCAACTCTTCCTACAAATTGGTTTCTGTGTCAATGCCAATAAGAGACTCGTAAAATGTCCGGGACTCGTTAAACTGGCATCTTGGTGAAACATTCCATGAAAGGAAAGTAGTTTTCTAAAAAGCAAAGCCTGTTGGTAATAGCGCTAGAGTGCACAATTACACACTGCACATGTCTAACCTCAGACGAAGGCAGAAAGTGCGGTTTTGTGATCGAAATCAATTTCATATTCATGTATATTTACCTTTACTAGATGATTTACTACTAGATAACATGGGAAACTGAGTAGAGAGTAGAAGAATCTTTCACAATCATCAAGTATACATCCTAACAGCTTAATTGACTATGGAAAAGATACTGGCTCGGACCTTTTTCCCTTCACTTTTTATGCCCGAATTCTATAACTAACGTACGGATGTCCGTGATGGACGTACATCACCATTGCAACTTTGTTTTTAATTACAACATAAACTGTATGAAACTTTTTGACAGATAACAACGTCGCTATGGCGAAAGTCTTATGGACGTCAGTAAGTTGGTATAGGAACCGACCATTAGATAATTTTCCAAACTGAGAAATTTAAATTTGCTTGGCACGGACTTTTGCTCACGACTTTTGACACTAAAGGCACTATCCTCTTTAGCAAACACAGCTCTTGTCAAGTATTTGGAGGAGCTGAAAGGCTGACTGCTATAAAGTTGAACACGTAACACTTATATCCTCCAAAACCATCCATTTCTCCCCATATTGTGCTATTCGACTTCGGGATGTATATTGTGTCTATATTTGTCTTTTTTCTATGTAATGCATGTTATAGCATGTACCCTAAAAATTACATATAAAAATAATCTCATGTAAGAAAGATCCTTTGCTTGATAGTTAATTCGTCTTACTCGTAGTCTATGGAACCTTGTGCTATCTATACTCTATACTAATATTATAAAGAGGTAAAATTTGTTTGTTTGTTTGTTTGTTTGACGTAGGTAATCTCCGAAACTACTCAACCGATTTCTGTGTAGAATGGACTGTACGGGTGGTTATAGGCTATTTTATCCCGGTAGCTTCATTAGTACGCCCGTGCGAAGAAGTACGGGATGTGCTACTAGTTCTCTTATATTCTCGACTTTAATTAAAACTAATCTGTACTACTCTTCAAATGCTTCAAATTCTTTAGCCCGATATATCAATGAACATTTGTGGATTTAATGGAAATGTTACTAGAATCTAAATTAATACCTTACAAGTCTTATAACAATCATTTATAAAACCGTTATAATTTTTAATCCAGTTCTTAGAAATTGTTTTTTTTAAATCGCCGCGCCGACCTAACCCAATTGCATTTTTCTAAGGCGTTCATTAAAGTTCCATTGCATGACTTATCATCAACATTATACACACTCAATATACATAAATCTTTTGCTATGTTTTCAATTACATTTATATAAGCTATGTATTTTATTTTATTTTATTTTATTTATTATAAATTCACTAAACAGATTACAATCCATCCATGCTTAAAATCTAATGTATTTAGAACTGTAGTACTTGGACATAAGGTTCAATATAAAATTGCATTTGCTATCTAGTGTTCTTGGACGAATGCAGCTAACTGCGCACTTAAATGATATAATATTTGACATAACATAAACAAATACTTAAACTTCAAGTGTTATTGGATCATTAAAATTTATGTTTACCTCGGGGACTTATTTTAAACATTATTTCTTAGAAATATGTAAAGTATTGTTTTATTTTGATAAGATTTTAAGTCTAGCAAGTACATACATATTTGCATTTGTTATTTGGCAAATTTATTCTCTGTTTATTTCGTTGCACTTCACTGTATAATCAAAAATATTCCATGTTAATATCACATACCTATATCGTTATGAATTTGTTCCAAGTGATAAATCATTATAGTTCATGACCATTCACTGTTTTCAATGGTGATAAGAAAGAAGCCTTTTCTGAATAATATGGTTTAACATCAACAATGTTACAAATTCTTTATGATGTCGTCATCTCTACCCTTAGTATCAATTGACATAATTTAAAAATATTTTACGACCGTCTTATATACCAGATCTTTAACATCAACTTTGCCAATGTAATCCTTAATAAATAACGGGCGATATTTATCGAAAACATACGCTTCCTTTGTTCAATAACTCATTTACGATACACAAATGTACATAAATTCGACTGTCCGATATCTTGTAAGTTATTACAATCGAACTTTGGAACAATCCACAATACATATCAAATCACAAACATAGAACAAAGACGTTTACTGCTCGTAAATTAATTATTGTTGCATCGAGGTCTCCGAACTCATCTGAGGTCACTTTAGAGTAATATTATTATTGCAGCCTCTTTTAACATTATCAACGTCTTTTACTGCACGTTTAAAATGTGTTGGAACTTGAAGCTAGTTTTGTATAACGAAAAATACATTCAAATTGTATAGGACTTTGCGACCACTTATTTACTAAAGACCGACGAAGTGGTCCATCTATTGTGGCATCCTCCGTTTATATCACCAAGTACAACGATCAATCTATTACCAGGTGCAGTGATAATATATTCAAATAGATGCGGCATTGTGCAACTATCTCATAGCCACCGGCTTTGGTATAGTCACATTCACATCCGTGTCGGCTAAAGTTGCGTAATTGTGCCTGCCAGTCGTTTCCTATTTATTAGGTCGATCTATTTCAGCGCGATAACACAACGTTCGTTGCCAATATTTTACAATATCATTCGGAATGCCAAGAAAAAATAGGTAAACAGACCACTTGTGTACAATCATATATCTATCGCCGTTCTTTTATTTTCTTTTGAATATGTAGTCTTCTGGATTTTGTCGGTGTCCGAATAATTAGATATATCTCTCTGTACATTTAAATACTGACATCATAATTTATTTTGAGAACATATTTTGTTTACTTTCGTATTATTTATATTGCGGTGTTTCTGTTATTTTAGTTTTAGTTGATTTATGTTTAATTTCTATATTTATTACAACAAATCGTTTTGTAGTTGTGAAAATGAATTGATTGCCTATCAAATATGATTGGCTGATAAATCTTAATGGCCTCTTTCCTATCAGAATGTCTATTAACGTGATTTGGTCTGATTAATTGATCTTTAGAGTTGTCAAACAACTTTCGTCTAAGTTTCAGATCTTTGGATAAAACATTAATTTATCGACTCGTACTAATTCTCTACATTTTATTACTAAAGATGCATTACACTGTATATAAACGCTGATAACTGGACACTCAGTAAACGCACATTAAATTATCAGTGTCGACTATATTTAAATCTCTCTCTGGGTCATTTTGATAATATCAAGCAATCAATCGAACTTAGTTAGTAGACAAGTAAATATATCTGCGTCATACAAGTATTAGTTTGTTTGAAGAGTATTGTTCAAGTATCACAAGTCTTAAGTACCTTATTATGAAGTTTCTGCAAGTGCAAGTTTAATAATAACAAGAATACGCTTCGGTCTGTACCTAACTAGATAAAAACTTGCCTGTGGTTTATTCCAGATTATCAATTTTTATTTCAAATTTTAGCCAAATTCATTTTTTGTGAAAGAGCAACTTTCGCTAATGTTAGTTGGATTTCATGACAGGACAGGACACATGAATCTTTCAGTGATTTATACATTAAGATTTACATCCAACGTCAACTCCCACTGGTTCAGTTTTTTCTCACTAAATTCTTATCATCCATGTCAATAAAGACTGTGTGCGTAGAGCTAATATATAATAAACTGTTTCTATGCTGCATCTTTAACTGTTTAGCTGGAGGACTCAGGTCGCTCGAGGTTATCAGAGTGACGGAAATCGTATCTTCGTGACACATCCATATTTATTGTTGTTAATGTGATCTATCAAAATAGGACAGTGGAATTTGCCCACATTGTCTGCTAGAGTTTTGATCGGCTGTGTTCGCTGTCATCACAAAGTGCCGGCTTTGATTTGATTGTTTTCGTCTTCTTAATTGCTTCGTCGTTTTATTTCATTAGTAGATTTTTTATCTGTTTACTTTATACCGAAATAGAGTGAGATAACGTGTGAATGCTGTTATACAATTTTTATAGCATTTAGGTTTTTCAGATATTCTTTTTATCAGAAGGAAAGTTAAATTGTCATTTGCAGCTTAGACATAACACATAATTATCGTGACACAGATGCGAGAGTACATTTTAAATATCTCTTTGCTTTAGCTCGCGTTGTACATATTATATTTACCGCATCTGTGTTATGTCTGGCTTTATTTTTGTTATAGTTTACTATTGCATCACTATCTTGTATTACCGCTTCTAAGTGCTCAATGTCGTTTCACTCGAAGCAAATAACTAGCCCACAGATAACACGAGTGTTTTTCACAATCGACTTTTGCCTGCGAAAGATTTACAGAGGCTCAGTGCGATGGTAAAACGAAGTTATTTCCGACGGAATCCGCCTTGTGGATTGGCTCCGACGAAAATAGTATCATCGATCTTATTCGCAAGAGAATAACAGACGCCGCGTATTTATTTGTACAGCGGCATAAAAACTTGACTTATTTTCGAAGTTCATTTGCATATTCATGTTAGGCATTCCACTGAACTTGGCGATACTTTACCGTATTTATCGATAGCTGATGTCTGTGAAGTCAAGAGGAGGATTAGCAAGATTTGATACAAACTACATCCAATAGTCCGAGAGTCTGGTAGAACAAAGCGCAATTTGGCTTTTGTCGGTCCACTTTATTCAATTTAGCGTTGATTGTCGGTGGCAAAAGGTCGCGTCGGGGTTGTGTCTGCACTAATTAGGGCCTCTGTGCTTCGCCCACACACGTGCACATTGTCACTCTCCTGCCTGTAAACCTGCCCACTTCACGTGACACACTTCACCTAATGATATACTCAAGGTATGCCGTGTTACGGACAATGCTATCATTGTGCTTACTCACACCAGTATTAATGGAAATTACAGTTTATAAATTACTGTTTTTATTGATAGAAAATCTTCAGATACCTATATCTTTTATGTTTCATTAGAATATATGACCATGTTTATCGTCAGTACTAAAATTCACAGCTAGAATCAGCTCAGCTATCATGTTGAAAGCACTCAATAGCACATTACATTATTCATGTCCGACCAAGGTTGAATGCAAATGCTCAGAAAGCGAATATACGAGCAATAGTCAAACTCGGTGCTGCTGGATTTGTATGATGTTGAAAGGCTTTGAAGATACGGACCGGCCCACGTGCTAGACTCATACACTCCGACACCTTGAACGCATCGCGTCGCTAACGCTAATCTTACATTATCTTGTTTAATGCTGACGTCAGCTAGCGTCGTAAATATGCTGAGATATCTATACGGTCTTAAAGCTCCGAACAACGTGGTACAATTTAAAAAATCTCTACATTTTTCTCCATCCGTCATCTTTACAAATACTCTTATCTACCTCTACGTGACTTTTGAAATTGTTCGTCATATATTCTCTTAAAATCCTAATTATTTACTAGTTTTGTGTTTCCATTGTATTTAGACTCATTAAATTGTATAATTAGTAATTACCATGTCGTATTGTGCTAAGCAGAGCACGTGTATATACGTTATGGCAGACAAGTTTGGAGTGTAAACAAACCTGGATCAGGTTTGGGGCCTGTGTTCTAAGCGTGGGCGGCCTTGACTGCGTGAAGGACGCGTCACAGAAGATTTAGTAGCTAGTAAGGCCATTGAGCGTGCGCCCGCGCTGGGGGCGTGGCTTGTGTATGTACTACACGCGATGCCAAGAACCAACCTTTTTTTTGCGCTTTTGAAACTATTTGTTGTTCTTTCTTTAGCTTCAATCTGCGTCGAATATGTTTTGTCTTTATTCATAAACATTACTTAACAAGTTGGAGACGTAGTATAGAAGAAAAAAAAATGCACAGAATATAATTACATTTTCTAAGTCCCGGACGCGGTGTACGTGATAGAAATAATAAATATACGTCGGCTATCTCAACTCCAGGAATTTGAAAATTGCCACTTTCCGTTCTAAAATTGTGCAGAGACGACTGTGTCTATGATTTTGTAAATTACTTTTGTTAGTAAATTTAATGATTAAATTATATTCAAAAGATAATTATAAATAAAGATGTCGTTTTAATATATTAACAGTCGTTATGATTGTAATAATGTAACTTCTCAAAAGTAAACAAAACAATAACTCCATCACTCATAGACAAGTAACTATTCAGTTTTAGTACACCATTTTACATTATTTGTTATCCGCAGATGCTAAAACGAATTCATTTATTTCATAAGAATGTGGAAATGTCTATGATTTTGTAAATTACTTTTGTTAGTAGGAAATTTAATGATTAAATTATGTATATTCAAAAGATAATGATAAATAAAGATGTCGTTTTAATATATTAACAGTCGTTATGATTGTAATAATGTAACTTTTCAAAAGTAAACAAAACAATAACTCCATCACTCAGAGACAAGTAACTATTCAGTTTTAGTACACCATTTTACATTATTTGTTATCCGCAGATGCTAAAACGAATTCATTTATTTCATAAGAATGTGGAAATTTTTCGCACGCAAACCGCGTTTTCAAAACATCGTATGTTAATTTTAAACGTCGCATACAATTCGGCTACTTACTTACCTACTAGCAACGCAAAACTATAGAACGGTTCGTTTTGTAAAGTTTTTTTTATCTTTGCGTATTTTAATAGATTTTTGTCTTCAGTTCTTCGTCCGTTTTCGACGTTTGTCGTGATAAACGATTATTGGTTGTATTTGTTTTATTTATCTTTTCGGCCGATTAACAGTTGAAAGCGGTCAATGCTCCTTTACGTAATATTCAGGCCAAGTTTGAGAAAAATCACTTGTACGTACAGACCTTTTTTTATTCTTATCTTCAAAGATTTATATATATATCGTGCGTTGAACCCGGAATATCGTTGTAAAGTGGGTCATACTCATACCATATTTTGTATCCGTCTACGTTCACTAAATATAACATATTATACGCAAAAGTAAGCTATTAAATAATTATTATGATCACATGAGAACTTTTTAATCTGAGTTACAAAAATTTTGAATCTCATTTATTTAAAATTCATTTTGATTACACTCTTTGTTTACCAATACCTTTACATGATGCTGTGTCAATAAATTGTTAATTTCGAGGTTAGAGTTGAACATATTTATTACTAGACTTATCTTGTCATATCGCTATGCAGTCTCCCACATCATTAAATTTATTTCTTTCAATAATAAAAGTATTACAACGTCTATTTTCAGCGATGCATGTTCAGTGGTAGTGTAATCGGTCGGGTCGGCTCGTCCTTGCTCATCGTAAAGTGGATAATCACGACTCAGCTAGCAAATGGTCGCAGGAGATTGGCTAACAAATTTATATGAGTACTCTAACTAAACCAATTGGCAGGATCAGATTTAAAAAAAAACATATTCTGAGAATGTTTGATAATCTAATATTCTTAGTTGACAAAATTAATGAAGAATTCGTGATTAAGGAAACACGCCATAATATGTTTGCAGACAGTCTTGCCTGGTGCATTGTATCAAGTTAATTTATTTCTCTCTTTACGTTAAGTATGGCCAAGAATCGATACCTAGAGATGAAATACGCTACAATCCGTAGTATATCCGACAGAAAAGAAACTGTTGCTTTCAATCTTTTGTGAAACTGAATAATGTTCGTCGACAACAAGTGGTCACGGAAATGTAAATCATTCAAGTGTTAGCACAAATATACAGTTGTAGCTTGCTTCTGTGTAGCTGGATTTGATGTTGTTTACAAAAAATCTACGATTAATGGTATCCATCCATGATAATAGAATCCATGATATATGAAAATATCCATGAAATAGAGGTACAAAGATATAAGGATAGGTCTATATTTTGCAAGTAACTATTTTAATTATGGCATGAGCAATATGCATTGCATTAGATAGTGCAAACCATCGCCCTTTTCTAGATTACTTACTTTCTCACGTTTCCTGAGCTCATGCCAGAGCGAGTAAATCTTTCTCTTTCTTCCCATTAAAAATTACTTACTTATTGTTTGTTTGTTCCAGGTGTTCGGCACAGTCGAGCTTCCCGACAAGCCGATCATGCTGCCGCCGTTCGTGGAGGCTACACACTGCCTCGGCTACCACCTGACCCGCAAGGGACGGGCGGTGGCAGACCGCGTCGTCTCCGTACTCGGCTACGCCTGTCCGGACATCACATACAGCCCTAGCTTGTACCCCATCACTGCTGCTCTACTGCACTTTATGCCTGGTGAGTCTCATAACTCGTATCTTGCCTTTAAGGTTACCATCATTCCGGACATTACCTACAGCCATAGTGAGTGAATCTCTCCTGTTCACCATCATAAAATTATCGGTGCATACCGAAATATCATCATATTGATAGTTTCGTCACTAGGGCTTCGTGGCCGAAGGGTCGAAGCCATAAACTATTAGTAGGATTTTCCATTTATAAATCATAAAATAAATTTATTTTATTGTTTTCTAATATTTACTCGAAACAGAAAATATGTTTAGTCTCAAATTTATGGGTTTTAAAACTAGTCATTGATTTATTATATTAGCAATGGCCGGTATGCACGGAAGCTGTTAATTTTATTACTGTGGTTTTCTTGGTCTATGAAATATAATTCCGTAGTCGCTTTATTGGTTGTCATTACTGTAATGACGAATTTACTATAATATCTGAACGACCAATAAAGTTCCACTTACTCTTTCATAAAATAAATCTCAAATTTAACTGGCTTATCCATTTTGTAGACAATGTTATGTTACGATGATTCAAGTGCAGCAGAAATAAAACGATTGATAAATTGCGACGTATTTCAATAATTCCTATTTATGATGGTGTACTCTCAATTTCGAAGCAGAGGCGTCATAAAATTTATAGACGGTCTCGCCTTAATTCAGTAATGAGTGCGGGGGGCGATAATTGAACTCGGCAATAGGCAAATTGCCTGGGCTGTTTCTCCCGTCCCGACTAGATCGCTGTTATCATTTCTGCCATACGAATTTGCAACCATAGCCCTTCCCCACAAGGTGCTGTCTGCTTTACAACTCTGCCCGTATCCCTGATTGCTTGTATCGTGATCAGAACTGATCTCTATCGCTAGGAAACAAGGTTCGAATTCATTCAAATACATCTGACCGGGTTGACGTGATATCACGACAAATAAACGTCGTTTACAGATTTGCATCGCGTCCGTCGAGGCTGTCAATTTCATACGTCTCACTTCCTCCCTCGCACGTATTCACTGTAATTGGTAGGAATGCGAGCACAGATGCGTTGCGTACTCTATTTTATCTGGAGCGGAGTTGTTTTCGTCCTCAAGTCATTATTATTTACAATGACATGAATCGACTTTTCTCAGAAAGTAGTTGATAAAAACAAGCTATTAAATCTAGGTGTACTTTACTTTTAGATCTTGTTGAATATGTTTGCTTTGTATTATGAACGCAAGATTTGTGACGGGAGGAGGCGGGCTCGGTGTTGTTGAGTCAATTTGAAGCCGGATGCCTCTAAAAGTGACAATTTCCTCTCGTGTTCTAGACAATTTGATTATGTAACAACAGGTCTTTATATTGTACTGGCAGTGCCACCGTTTTCCATTCATACATCATGTTTTTTTTCATTGTAAACAATACAATCATGATCCTGGTTTATCAGCCAAATAAATTAATTCACTAACAATGCGGTGCTAGTTGGAAATAGATCGAGTTTTAACAATGCAGTAGCTGCGGGACTACTTTGTATGCAAAGCGTCTGTCGTGCCTTCCGGGAGTTCCTACCAACTATGCCATTTCAATGTGCCGTCGTCGATTCATCACGAAATGCAATTTCGATTTGTTGTTCTATACTCTAGTCCGAAAAATAATTGTAGAATTGAACGCTGATAAGCGTAACCCAAATAACAATGACCAATTTAATATCTTCAATCATATTAACGTAACGGTTGAGTTGCCTGTTGAATAGCTCACTATTATTTCGATCTAAGTGTCCGTGACACTGCTCCAAGCCCTTCTCCGCAGCTATCACCGCATTTCTGGTTCCAACCGGATCGGTGCCAAGAGTTCACGTCGCGTCATCGACAACACGGCGTCCAATCCGTATGTTTTGTTGGAATAAATAAAGTACCGTGTGTGATTCGTTTGAAAGCGTCGACATAAACTGGGGCCTGCCAGTTTTAGTGGTTGGCTCTCCGCCAGTGGCCGCACTCTCTGCGTATCGATCTGGCAACACTGAGCCTGTACCAGCTACGGTACACTAACAATGTGACCGCCACGGATGGAATCTACGAGCTCCTGACGGTCACTCGTCTTATCTCGCCTTATCGCGCTATCTGTTATTGCATCTGTGATAAACCTGTTTGTTACCATTTCCACATCTTCGATTAAAACTCAAGAGCTCGCCACTCTATAAACAATAGCTTTCAATTCGCCTAAACGTTTAATTAAACACCGTCGACCGAACAACACTCAGAGCAACTCCATCACAAAAGTATAAAGGGCCTTAGAAAAAAGCTTCAATAGAGTCGTCATTACATGTTGTTTGTTCGTTTTCTGTGAGCATTGAGTCGAGACGCTGCTTCCTGTTCCGTCCTCGTTCCACACAAGTACTTTATTTCACCGGCGACACGTAGATAAGGCTTAATAAACTTTTCCTGTTTTTAGCTGCGAGAATTACAAAGGTTGCGCCCTCGGTTCCTCCTGTCGGGAACAATGCTTTTTAGTTCAACAACTTTTCTCGTGGAAGCGAAGCTTGTTATAATTTTCTGTAAAGCAGCTTCAGTTACGACTACTTTGTGTTTGGTTTTTGCCTGAGGTGGTTACTTTGTAGCCTTTACGTTTAAATAATTAATAGTTCGTTTTAACCCGGTTTAAACTCAAAGCGGAGTCGGAATGTTAAACTAATTAATCCTCTTTGAATATTAAAAACATGAACACTGTATGTTTTAAAATACTGCGCAAAGGAATAACCCTTTGAATATTATAAACATGAAAATTGTATGTTTTAAGTTAATGCTCGGCTGAAAAAATCAGTCCATTTGTATTCCCTGGGTTGGCTTACCCTCTTTTTATATCTCGTTTACCAACCCTCCCTTAGGGTCGTGTATACGATGCATATCGTATAGATATCGCGTGCCTCTGTCTGGAACTGTGTCGATAAAAGTTTATATTGGCCCTAGAAAAGTTACACATTACGGAATTTACGGTGTTTTTGTTTGTTTATAGCTAGGGCTGGTAATCATTGTAGAGAACCAAGGCCGTCGATATTACCATTATGAAGTCCAATACTCCAATGAGTCGTGTCGTGCTCGTAAGACAAGTGAACTCGTTGGTTTGATAAACTTTGATTCGTAGCTGTTTTATTTTTATTGATTGTCATTATCTAAAGCCATTGCAACACCTACACGTAATACCGGTTGTTCATTTTGTGTCATAATAAATTTAATATAGTAACTAGCTGTATAAATAGGTCCAATATTTACCCAAATCTTGGCTTTTTTTTTGCTTAAAAACTTCATAAATTTTATTTACACCATGACTTAAATATGGTGTTATTCTCTAGTTAATCCTGTTGTCATATACACCTCGTAAAACGGCAGAGCAATATCCGGCTTAAAGGAGTAGGTTCATATTAAATCTTGAGATGTGACCTACATACAAGTATGAGTGAGCTCTCGCATTCAATGCGACTTAACCCTAGAGTGCTCGCGCTATGAGCATTTTGCCGCCCGCGGCACAATTTTCGTTATATTTTGTGTACTATGCATTTGTCATGTTCAAGCGTCCATGTAGCTGCCCCCCTGTCTTTCAACTTCTTGTGTTAGAAATAAAAATTAAATCAGTGCGCGAATTACTGCAGGAGACAAAGGTTATTGGAGGTGTGTCGCGTTTCGCGGCAAAATGCTCACCGCGCGACTACTCACGTTAGTAAAATTTATGGGTCTTAGTTTTTATTTTTGTTGAAATATTATTCATTTTCATTGCGTATAGTATTATTTCAATGTAAATATGGTATGATATTAGTTTTTATTTGTTTTAATTAATTATTGGCCCTTGTGTTTATGTTTTATTTTGTTTAGTTCATTTCATATCGATACGTCCAATATTTCTGAAAGAAATTGCCCTGGCTAAGAATAGACCACATATTGTTAGGAAATTTGGCGTGAACATCTTACAGAAATATCTGAGATACCAAATCTCTCGATTTGTGCCACCGAAACATCAAAATATACCCTCAGTTCGAGAAGGTATATGCGTCATCAAAGAAAAATAGAAGGACAAAAAAGGGTGCATTTGATGTGCAATGTTACTGTGCAACGAACATCGCATGTACATGTGCCAAGATTTATTTGGTGAAATACATGCCGTAAATGACGAAAACGAATAATGTTGTTGGTTTGATAATTTTTACAGTAATAATTATGAAGAAGTTCTAAAACACCAAAAATTATTACCTAAGATTTCCCAAAGCATTTTTTTCTAATTTCTTATTATAAGTTTTTGAAAAAAGTTTTCTATTTTTATAGTTAATGGTCTATTTTATTATTAAAACATAACAACAAATGCATATGACTCCGTATTAACAAAAAAAATTGCGGCGGCAAAATGCTCCCTACGCGATTACTCGCGTTTCACGAGAAGGCGCGACTACTCTAGGGTTAATTGTGAATGGTGTGTAACGAAGCCGAGAAGTAATGTTCTAGCAATCTGACTTGCGAATGTGACAGTTTGTCTAAAGCTCTAATTTCTTAGGTTACCTACTGACAATACAGTCAAAAATATAAGAAATTATAGCTTTAGGGTGAGCTGTACAGAAAGAAATTGCAATGTGATAGTTAGCAGCAAGTCCCGGCCTAGCACGGGTGTATGTACTAATGTACCGGAAAAAAAAACGTATCTTGGGTCTTGTTGTTATCTCTATTGGTCTATTTATTTTTTGTTGATTCTTTCCACAAAACTTTTACAGCCAGTGTTTTTGCTGAGCATTCATTAAAAAAAGTCTCAAGGACGACTGTCTAGAGTTTTTGTACATTTTCTTAGCAACTGTTCGTTTTATTTTCAAAGTCTGTAGACGTGCATGTTTCACAGACGCCACTCTGCCTGAAGTTGTTATCTATATATAGATTCTCTAATTCGGTTTGCCGGTTTTACTTGCGATCGAATTGTCTGTTTCAGCTTGGTTAGTCTCATATTCATCAAAATTCTAAATTTTCATTATGAAAACCAAAATAATTGCTTGATGTCGATTCTCGACGACTTCCAAAACATGACGCGGTAAGAGATTGCACGTTATCT
Source organism: Xanthorhoe spadicearia (assembly GCA_947086425.1). Classification (NCBI taxonomy): domain Eukaryota; kingdom Metazoa; phylum Arthropoda; class Insecta; order Lepidoptera; family Geometridae; genus Xanthorhoe; species Xanthorhoe spadicearia. Next base: position 10,918,700 of record OX352195.1, on the reverse strand, counting down.
AGCTTTTGTTTTCTGAAATCTATTCTTCAAAATAAACACGCCGTGTCGCGCTAAGTCACGACATAGTTATTTGGAGAATAGGGCGGCAGCATGTTTGAAAAAGGTAAGTAATTATCAGGCTGATCGCTACGTGATCAGCTTTAGTGTTTCTAAAAATTTCCAATTACTTTTGTAGATCCATCCATTCGGTTTCATGTAAATTTTACCCTAAATTAAATAGTCTTCGTTTCTTTTGAAGTTAGAGCCCTGGAAAACTTGCTAGTAAGTTCGTTCACGTACACAAGTGGGTCAAGTATTGTCGAGCAGCCTCTTTTGTTACGATTTTCACCGTCATCTATTATCGGAGAACTGTTCCATACTGTATTATTTTCAACTCTACTTGACCTGATGATGGATTCAGATTATGATTTTTTGATATCTTTGTATCTGGGTGTGGCTTGATGATGCTAAATACATATAGCATGCAAACTGTTCCACATTGTAACAAAGTCATGTATTTCTCTGGAGAGAAATAACGTAGCTATCTGTTTCAAACTGTTCTTCTGCAAATGTTGAGTCCCAGAGTTGTCTCGTGTTCCATTTCATCCGAGCAGAACTTTCGCTCCGATTCCCTCCGAGCCTCGTTAAGAGAATATAGGTCACGTCACGGCTGCTCCCATCCCTCTACCATTTATCTTTGTGCTCGCTGGATGCTAAAAACACTGCCATAGGACTTTTTTGAATTTCAAATTGAAACAAATTAACGCGAGCAGCCGCTCAGAATAATTTAAGAGCATTATGTATTCGAAGATTTGAAATATTAGCCGACGACGTGAAGAAAATCCTTAACGATCTCAATAATTCATGAAGCTGATGATATTCTGAAAGTTTGCGAAGTTGTCTTCATTCAGTGTTCAAGTCATTTCCAAGAGCTCTTAAAAGCTTTGCACTGGGTTTTCAATAGGACATTAATTAACTAACCATTTGATAAGCATAATAAACAAAACATCTACCACGGACTTAAGATCTTTGCAACAATCTCGCCGTTCGGCTTTAACCTCGTGGACAGCGCGAATTAATACTTCAATTACTGCATGGGATCATTTGTTATTGCTGTAATTGGCCGATTCATTAATGGCCTGAATCTTCAATCTCAGTTCTATTTATATCATTGACATCATAAATTAGTCATAATACAACTGTGATCTTACTCTCCATCCCTTCAACTATCACCACTTAAAAAATCACGTCAATTTGTCGCTCCATTTTGTGAAAACGGACAAACAGAGATAAGTAAGTATATTTGTACATGATCTGAAAATAGTAACATTAATACGAATCATTTCAACTCGCATGATATCGTTAGCAATTACATGTGTGCGGGTAGTTGGCCTCTAACTCGACTGCCAATAGTGCAAGGACTTTTACTTGTGATATGTCTTTATTATTGAAATTATTACCTCATTGTAACGAGTACAACTGTGTCACTGCCACTGCTTATGATTGAGAACATATTTCTTTTATTAAATGTACAGTCGGCAACGAATAATAAATCCTCCATTTGTTATTTCGTAAGATTGCGGACCTTTTACAAGTAGAGCGTTTATTTCAAGTTCATTTTTATTGTAGTAAAATCTATTGTTTTAACGCCATGGTCATCTATCCATATTTCACTTTTATGGGCATTGACATCAGTTTTTCTTTAATCTGCAAGCAATTCATACATTTGTTTCCATGTACTGTAGTATTGACTGACGTTTTAGGTAGTTGTTTATATAACAGTTACTCGTTGCTCGTGGCGTAATGAATTGAGTCTATATTGGCACGTTATTCGCATTGTTTAGGTCACTGCCATAAGTTTGTTCATCGAATTTGACAGGCTATTGTAAAATAGATCGTTGACACTTGGTTAGCTTCACATTTGTGGGATGTGTCATCGTTGCGTCTTTCTTGTGCTCGATGTAAAAAGTATTGTTAATATATTTTATCTAAGCAAATCATACTTCAGTTATCGTACCTTGTGGCGTCTGGAAAATTAGCCATTAAAGTTTAACCTAAATACTGTAGCTCAAAATCATCGCCTCTTTGCGTGCTTTATCATTTTCACGTTTTAGTTTTAAATAATATTATTACCATCTAGACGAGCTATGTACTACGTGATTTTCATCAAGTAGTACTACATACTAAGTTTGCTAACTTGCGAAGCGTAATAACCCGTCTGAAGCTCCGACAGCGTAATAAGATTACTCGTTCATATTCAATCAACGTGCTTCAACATAAGGATGCTAAGCTCTCTGAGAAACTCGGTTAATCTTAATCAAGTTGTTCTCATTTTCGGTTGATCCTTTGTAAACGAAATTGTTTAATTATTTTATGTACTCAATGTGTTAACTTAGTGTAAAGGTTAATTCGTTATATTGATCTTGTAGCGCTGTGCGAAAACAAATTTCGCAATAAAACTTTTCACACATAAAATGTAAGCTCACTATTTTATGATCTCCATCTGCAAATAATAACACTATGCTTGTCCGTTTTTTATTCAGAAGTTAAGAGACTATCCGTCTTCACCCGGGTTAATGTAGACAATGTTTATGTTAAAGAGCGTACTTGTAAATTTGTAAAATCAGTTTTTAAATAAATGCTACGATTCAAAAACTCAAAATAGTTATCTTTATAACTTCAGTTTATTTCAGCGACTTTATTTAAACCCATTTAAAAAAAATTCAACTTAAGTAGTTTCGTTAAACGATGATAATGATAACCTTAGTTACAATTAAAATAACAAGAAAAGGGTTTTCCTCTTCAACGACCACGTATCTATGATGGAACCTACGTCAGCCATAATCAGCGGATCAAGTAGAATAAATACTAATGATAGGATACTCGATAGTCATACGTTACGAATACGTCACTACTTGATAACTTTCAAGCATAAAAACTGACGTAAAATATGAACATGACGGTGTAACATTTTACAATGTATTAGCTTGTTTTATGATACCCGCACTACATACCTTTTTACCTGATGCTGGGCAAATATTTAAGGCTACTGAACTCAAGTTTCTTAAGTTGTTTTAATACCTTAAGTAGCAAGTCTTGTGTAAATAAACTAGTATTTGCATACTCGTCATCGTTTGGTTTATACAACACGAGATCTCGTATAGTTCATAAAAAACTCAACTGTATGAATCATCAATAATATCTTACTATTTTAAACATGAAGAAATATCCACACTGTAAATCAATTCAGTAAATCAACAGTTTTTATTCTAAACACGACTGTAGAATTTAAAAGATTGATACGTAAATCTTCAAGGACATTGACGCAGGTGTACGCACTATTGAACAGAATCCTCGCAAAAAATACAATGTTACAGAAAATAACAAAAGAAACCAAGAAACTCATGTCCGAGATCACGTAGACGGAGGTACTTGCGCCTGTGACGCTTCGCTCGGTACATTTGTTCTTATCGTCACACGTATCATTTAGTTTAATCAAGTAGTAAAAACTTAAGTGTATCGAAACCGATGAATTCATTTTCACATAGATCCAAATAAATAGGCACCATTGATGTATAATATAATAACCTACTAAGCAACGTCTGTTGTGAATTCAAAAACTTATGGTGTGTGTGTGGTGAAGGTGCCTTAATGAAATTGTATGATTTTTCAAACAAATTCTATAGTCACAATGACAATCTAACTTCAGGTGAGTAGGATACGATGACTAATAAAATCAAGTTACCGTGAATTCTGATTATTATTTACTGCTTGAGTTTTCTGCTATATCACGCACGTGAATATCAGTTAAGTATAATATGAAATAAAACTCGTATTTTCCGCAAAGGTTTTCCTTTATCTTATCGTATACCTAGTAACGGTATCATAATACATTTTGATTTTGCTTGCTAGACGTCTGTTCGCAACTGTAACCGGGTTGAGCTAATTGTCCTTGATCGCAGTTCGTTCAGCCGTTTGATTATCCGTTTAAGTCTCGTGTCTGCCAGCATGACAGCTGATTATCTCGAATTACTCATATTCTTGCCGGCTGTTGTCTCGTGTTTAGTCAGTTTTCACGGCCTCTACGTCACTGGTTATAGTTCAATGTTAGATCAATGGACCAGTTCCCTTCCAACAAAGTTCAAAGTCCGCCATCTGATTGTTGACAGTTTTATTTTATTCAATCTTTACAGAATTCATTTTTAGTAACAACATTCAAGATTATTTTCATCCAAGGACAGTTGTTAACTGGTCGATTTAAATGTTCTTTGTATCTGCTCGTTTCCTTTTGCCCTTTTCTTTATCAGTGAATCGATTAACATTTCGGAGATATTTAACTTTTATCTTTTTTATTGTCAACAACTAATAATAACGTTCAGTTTTCGCTTTATTTGTTTATTACACTAGTAACATACTTATTTGCGGCGCGTGTTTGGCCTTTGAAGATAAAACATAAAGTTGTGGACATTTTATGGACGGAAACGGGTATTGTAAACTTTAAGCGAACAGATCACTCAGAGCTCTATTAATACACCAATGGTTTGAATGTCATGCATGTCTGCTTCGGGCTTTATCTAAAATATATTAAACAAGTAGGAACTAAATAGAATTAATTTTGTAATATCGCATAGTAACCCGGATAAAAAATATTTTTTATGCTATTCGGTCATGGACTAAGCATATTCCAAGTTAGCCAAATCCTTTCAGTCGTTTTTGCATGAAAGAGTAAAAAATACTAAACTAAACTTAAGCGTTTGTGATATTGTAGGACAGTTGATGGACAGAGATTTTACCTTTAAAGTGTCAACAACCCAATGACAACTGTAAATACCACCACCACCTTTTAATCTGTATAATTCGTTTAATGAAATGGTTTATCCGCCATAATTCGCCCGGCATAATGCGGTGATTGTGCCAATTATGCACATCCCAGCTGATTGCTCGGACATCGTTGATTGCTCGTTTGCTTAACAGTTGGACGCTAATGGCTTACGTGTTGTTGATGTGATACGTCACTGGCTGATTGAGGCTCGTTTTAAAATTGTTTTGGTGATTATCATCAATAGTAAATTACTCATCTCTACAAACATCCGGATTCTCTATCACGAAACTTTTTGATTTTTGTAAAATTGTTCATATGCGAAGTACCTAGATTGTAGCTCTGCCAAATTGTTGCAAATAGCCATCGACAAGGTTTTTGTACTTGGCTCAGGTTTATAAACGCAATGCGGCACTTCTTTATTCGAATTACGAATGGACGTAATAAAAATTGTTTTGTTTCAGTCATCATTAAATACTTTTATATCTTATTTCTGAACTTATAATATCGCTCGTTTACGCCATCCCAAAACTGTATACTGAAACGACCATGAATGTTTTACGTGGCTGTGTTTCACGGCGTTCGGCTTTATGACTGTCATCAAACTGTGCCGGTGTGTGTAAACACCTAACCAACTCTTCTACATGTGGTATGATGTCCTCTGCTGGGCTGAGGTCGGTGACCTTGACGGTGTTGCCAATGTCGAATCAATGATGCTTGTATTTTTGGAAACAGTTTACTAGTCCCGATTAGTTCTATCATCTATTCTTAAAATTTCTAAACACCTACAATGTTTGCTCAGTTCTCAACGATCAGACTAGAGTTTTAATTTCACTTAAGCAGTCCTCAATTCATTAACCAATAATAGTTCACCAGCCATAAAAAGCGGTACGAATACGAGCAATATCTTGCTTTTATGAATATCTCTCGACCAATATATGGGTGAGGCCGGCTATAAACTCCAGCTGTTTTATACCTACCAATGAATGTAATAAGTAAGTTTATGTTTACTTTATTCTGTCGGATCTAGGTGGTCTCTGCAATACTATTGGAAAAACACTCTCTTGTTAGGTAATATTGAACAAAAGGAATTATTTAGTATGCTCTCTTAGACTATAGTTCTACCGGCGACCTTTCCCAAATCGTCACTCCATCTGAAGGGCGTCCTGCACTACGTTTACCAAGCCGCATTCTCCACTCAAGAACACGTTTTACAATATAGCTTATACCATTTAGCTTAGTTGGATTTTACATTTAATCATGATAATTCTGAAAACTCTCCTTTAAATCTTCCAGTTTTCCTTAAAATTGCGCCGGGATATGACGTAAGTTAACAGAAGTTTGTATGAAATACCGGACTGCATTGAGCCAACTCATTCTGATAATATAAGATCGTTCTGGCCATCTGGTTTACTGATTTGGCTGAAATTTGTAGTTTACATACACTACTGTTTTAGCCAAATCAGTATTTTGCAAGTGAAAGATACATATTATAAATATTAATTTGTATAAAAAACTATTTCTTTCCACTTTCTTTCTTTAATGTAGAGCTTGGTCCGTAAATGTCTACATTGTTTTATCATCCTAACGTTACCAATGAATGAGTCAAAGGAAAAATCTTCAAACTCTTCAATGGCAAGCTGTTTTCTTAAGAAAACATCTGTTTCTGTAATTGTTAACAGAATAATAATAAACTGTTGTCGGGTGTCTTTATTGAGTTTTTCGGAATACTCTGAATTTACATGCAATTCTAAAATGTATGTACATGTCCAAAGTACCAAATATGTATTTGGACATACATCTGACTACCCTCTTAGGCATCTTCAAAGAAACTAAGAGTCCGAAAGAAATGTTCACCACGCCTACTTTTACAGTCAGTCTTAATAACCTATCTTATCTTTGATTTTTGTTAGTGTTACCTTTAAAACGAACGTAAACAAGCGTGTTCCATTTTTAAACGCTGGCGACATTCAGTAGCATCGAACTTGAATTACGTAAACTTGCGGGTGAACGTTCTGAAGCGAAGGTGCTCCACTTCTCTGTTGCTAGTTTATTCACGATCGCTGCTCGTTGGTTATCTATCGAATAATCCTTGTGATATTTTACTATCACACTATCCTACTACTACGAGTATTATAAATGCGAAAAATTGTGACTATGGATGTTGGATGTGTGTTTGTTGCTCATTCACGAGAAAACTATTGAACGTAGTTCAACAAATATATTCTAGAATTCTAGATATTCTGATCAAGCACTATGAAAAGAAAAAAGAAAAAGTCTACCAAGTAATTTCCTGAACACAATAAACCATCCATTTCCCTTTTATCTTCAAGTAACTTAATTATCGAGTTTCTGAAAGGCGCAGACTCTTTTTCTTCACTTCGCTTAATGCATTTATAGCCACTATTTCCCACTTCGAAGTCACTCAGTTCCCGTTCCGTACTTTAACTTAACTATCAATCGTTCACTTGAAAGGATGTACACAATTCTCCTCAAAAAAAGCCGGAAGACTAAAGTAAAGATATGTGGGTTTCTGACTGAACATTTCATCTTATCAAATTAGCATAACTCAAAATCATAACCTTGTAGGTATATTAAAATCCAACTGTACTTTGTCTATATAAGTTTAACCTTAGTTTCTTCTGATTATTTCTGTATTTGATTTATAATCATATTTTTTATAACTTATTATACAGTGTAGATAAGAAATTTTGCAAGTGTTGCCAGCTTAATCCTGAAAACGGCCATAAGTATCCTCAATATAAAACACGTAAAGTCCGTCTTCATGATCACTGCACTATCCTGAAAGCGTTGGTGCAAAACGATCCTAATAGTCTTACCCGCTGTGAAAACCGGTATTTCCACTTAAGCACACATTATCGTCGGAAGAAAGGAAACTTTTATCATGAAAAGTTAGTATTTAACACGTATATGTTTACAGTCTACAAAATACAAGTCTGATTTTATTAAAATCATAGAGTATGTGAGCTAGAGGCTAGCTCTAGTGTTTCGGCCGCGTAAAGGCCTCAAGTCTCTAATATAGCCGATAATTTAAAGCTTCTTGCACAGCACGAAAGTGCTCAGCTATGCTTCTAGCCGTCACCTATCCAATTGTGTTGTGAGCCTGTGACCAAGGAAATGTCACTTGTGTTTATAAAGTTTCATTTCAATAGCGTGTCGTGCGTGAGAGCGTACATGTCTCGAGCGCTTGAAGACAACCTTGAAAGGGCTTAGCCATTTATCATGGTCGAGGAAACAATAGTACCCGATTTCCTTGCTTATTTAGAACAGTCTACAAAAATATTTTCACCAGCTACCAAAGTTGGCCATTTGCTCATACTAACTTACTTTTTCCCAGCAATGTATTTTCGAATTATGTAAATAATAATAATAATCATTTATTTCAGACAAAATACATCCATAATAATTAAATTCTAAATTCACACATTTATAAACATTTGACAAACACTAATCACCTTCTAGGATGTAAAGGATGTATGAGCAACTGAACTGACCAACTCTTATGAGAAAGTTTTTAAGCATCAAGGCCTTCGTCATGACTTAACGGCTTTAAAACCGCGACCGAAAATGTAACATGCAATCCGAAGCTCGGAAACGCTCAGCTGGTAATGTCACCTGCGGTCCCCCATCCTAATTATGACCGCTTAGAACGTTGCCCAACCTCAAAGATCTATGAAGAACGGTCGTAAATAATAAATGGGTCACAAAGCGCCCGATGGTCTACCACCTGTGAAAACATACGTTAACTCTGAGTTAATAGTTATCACTAAAACTGATTTCGAAATATGCCACTATTTCTGTGTCGTTGTCTTTGACCGAGATCAATGGTTTCATAAATTATTTATTTTTGAAATAAAAACGCGGAAATGAGGTCAGTTTTTGACAAACATAAACTATCCGAGCTTTTAATAAATTAGTAAAATGTTAATTACGTCCATGAACCTAATATTAAATAGTAAAAGTGAGATAAACTGAATATCTCGTTGGATTAGTTCCAAACCGCCAGCGCCATTCGTGATTTTACAACAACACCAAAGTACACGATATCTTAACAGCCATTGTCGTTATTGGAAATCGATAAAGCTTTAAACGAGGATCACCTGAATTTAAGTATTTTTCTAAACGATTTGTGTCATGAAATATAGAGGAATACATGACCTGAATTGTTTCGTGGCTCATTTATCCTTTCTACGTCAATAACTTTAGCAACCTCTTTTATGTTTATGTCACTGATCCCATAAAAACGTAATTATTTAGAAGTTTTGCTTTACATAAAAAAAGTAAGATTAGTCTGATTTCTTCAAAGTTTCTGTACTGTCTTATAAGCTAGGTGACTCTATTGCCTATTCCAACGCAACTCCCTACACCAGGGAAAGAATCAGGAAAGAACCTTGTGTGAAAAGCCAGTCAAACAAAGTAAGGCATGTCAGAGGTAATAAATAAATATCGTTGGACATTTCACACAACGTCATTATTATAATCCCAAGCTAAGCAACTTAATGCTTGTGTTATGGTAACCACATAATGTGACTGATATAATTCTTTGTCACTTTTTTTTGTAAATACAGACACATTATTCTCGTATATAGAATACACCCAGACACGGAACAAATATCAGCAGAGGTCAGACTTAAATCAGATTTCTTATTTCTTTATTAACTCGTCCGCTCTACAAGCACTTTTATCCCCGGTCCGCGTCGCGTCCCGGGAGTTGATTGCAAATTGGATGTCCCTCTTCAATTTGTCATGTGAGCGACAACCGCCGGTCGGGGTTTGTTCTAGGTTAATTGGCCTTTTATATTGTTATACTCGTTTTGCGTCCAGTAATCGGATTTTCAATGGAATTTGTCGAGCGTGGTATTGAACGCGGAATTTTGGCAAAATTGAAAGCTTTATGAGCAAGGGATTTTGTTGAGTTCGATCCAATTATCGAGAGCTTTTTTGCTTATATTCTTGTAATTTATAGGAGTCCATTTTAGTGTTATTTATTCTAAGATTGAAAAAATATTTTTAACTTATAAGACTGTAGTGTACATTTTTAAGTGATTTTTTGAGGTCCTACATAAGTAAACACATTTTACTTTCTTTATTTTTTCTTGCCTATGCCTAATGTCTCGTCATTTTGTTTCAGAGGAAGAATGTTACCACTGCATGGCCAGCCTGGTCGCGTCCAAGGAGAAGATGTTCATCACTCAGACGAAGCTCCTCAACGAAGTCACGTGGAAGACTGTTATGCAGATCGCTAAGAAACATGCCGTAAGTCTCTTTCTTACTTACTTCCTCTTATGTCCCGGCTTTGCACGGGTGTACTTGGGAATCCCGGAAATTTTACCGGGATAAAATTTAACCTATATTCGTTTGGAAACTCCATTCTATTTAATCAAATATTTTTTTTAAATCGGATGAGTTCTTATTAAAATCTTTGCATAAAGCATTTATTAATTCATTCACCAAATAGCGATAACTAAGGTGATTTGCAAATAGATTTAAAATCACCTAAATTATGTAATCGCATGGTTCCATATCAGCTCATAGAAAGGTGTAAAACATACCCACAGACTTTTATCTGTCTCAAGCTCTTATCAGATAGATAAAGCATTCCCTAAAATTGTACTTGTTGTCAAGTGGCTAGTCACTTTTAAAGAATTCCTAATCTTGGCAGATTTATACATTTACGTCTTTCTTATTAATCGATAGCAATGCTCTCTTGTTTAAGTTATTTCTTTGGTTTAGAAGAGCATAGATCTAGATGATGTAAGTACTCGTATATCCCTTATTATAGCCTCATTATATTCGTAACTTGTGACATCAAACGACTAAGGAAAGAGTAATTAATTCTGATATTCTAGTCAGCAGTTTGTCCATAAAAGTCCTTGTTAGTGTGAATGACGTGCCATTAAAACTTTGGAAACATGACGAGGGAAGGAATTGTGTTTTAAAGTATCGTGGATGATGCGGAGGACACAATTTAATATACCTACTTAATCAAAACTGTTTCAGAAGACAAAAGTTTGAGAACTGTTTTAAGTTCGCAACTTTTTTTTACAAAAGGTAGCGAGTTGAGCTGTTAGTTAATTTTATAAATGATCTACAAATGTTTTAGCCACAGGATTAGCTTAAATAAACCAATTGAGTCCTGAAACTTTTAAAGAGGGCAAAAAAACTTTTATATCGATATCTTAAATCAGTGAACAAACGATCTTACTAAAAAAGTTTCCATATTAGCTTAAGTTTTATTACAAAGGTAGAATTTGTTTGTCATACTGTCGTATGCAAGACATTATGGCATCGCGTGACGTTGAACCTTTAAGAATAAATTATCCAACATTTTTATAGTGCAGTAACAGCACGCGAGGGTTACGTAATGTCGGGCTTTAGCTTTGGTTTTATAACTTGGGTTGATAAGAAAACGCGAGAATACTTGAAAGCTTCACGAGTTACAAACAACTGTTCAGTAAATTAAAGCGCAGTATAGCATAGTGATAATTGATGTTACTGTCAAATTAGATGAAAGGTAAATAAAGAAAACAGGAAAAATTATGTTTCATACAAACGCAGAATATGTTAAGGATAACTCTCGTAAACACATTCATATGTGCTTTTTGATATTTTGTATACAAAGTACGCTATCCCTGTATATAAGGAAGTAAATGCCATAACGATAAATTGTTGTTATTGTATTATAATTACTACGACAATAAAAATGCAATTTAACCTTACGAGAGCTACTACCGCAGAATAATAGTATTCAGACTGATTGATTTTAAATAATCAATAAAAGTAATTTTATTGTACTTTTTTTAATTACTTCAGATCGGATATTCGAACGTGACGCGAAATGGAAGTTTACAGAATTTGAAAATTATAGAATCCAATACCGGGCAAGCCTTTTCCATCTCAACAATATCCCAGGCACTACAGTGTCCCGTTAAGTGTAGGCAAAGATTGCCTCCTGACGCTGTATAAATCGTCTCCCCAAAATGGTTGTATGAACTCAAAAGAACCCACTGTAACCCCATTCATCCATTAACATTCAACGGAGCAACACAATCAAACTCGTCAGTAAACATAAATAAACAGAAGCTCAATCAGCAAAAGGTTACGGAACTGACTATTATCGGCACGATAATTTACTACTGAGATATTAACTAGTGGTACTCCCTGGCTTTGTAAACTTGCTTTAAAATTTCGATGTTTTTCCTTCTGAACCGTTATAAGAATTAATTTTCTTTATACAAAGTCTGTCTCCAAAACGTTGATGGGACACTTGGGACCTCCTGAAATCATACAAATGTTGTAAAATTATGAAAGAGAGACTGACCTAAAAATATGATGTTGCTAACTTATACCGTTCCAATCATAGAGGAGACAGTGATTGCTCTGAGGTTCCAATGCTGAAATAAAAGCTATGTATTATATCAGAAGTCTCTCAAAATAGTGAAAACAGTGTTTATTATCCAAAGTTTGATGATACTTATCAAGAAAATAAAATATAAACCTTCAGTCAGTAAGTAAAACAAAAGCTATATTAAAACTGGGGTAAACGCCACTGCCCTGAAAATAATTGATGAGGAAAGCTGTTTGAACCCTTTACGTGACCGCTCACTACTGTTTACTCTGTGCCGTGCCAACGTCCTCTTATTGTTATTACGTCATAGCAATATCATGGAGACAAAGGATCTTGCGATGAATGAAGTTATGGGTGACCAACTCAGTAGGGGTATTGCCTAAGTTGTCGCGAAAAGTGATCGCCATAAAAGAAATCACGGTGCAAGAACAACTGTCTGTAACGCTTAGTAAGTTATTGTAAGTAAGTTACTTACTTATTTAACAGTTGTTTTCGCGTTTGCTATGATATCAGCAACTGGTTTACTTCTTGCTGAGTTATAAATGAAAAATCTTAGTAAAAGTGACGACTCAGGTAGGTCTTAAGATCCGTACTAGGGATCAACTAAAACATGGTTTCATGACTATTTGCGTAGTCAGCATATTGATGAACTGTTACCAATTTAGTATCCACCAAGAGTAGTAGTAGCTGAACCCTTAAATTGACACGAAACTTTGCTTTCATCGTTCCCTCAGCTTTTAAATACTAATAATAATAGAATTCTTATCGATCGTAGTTTTATTCTTTATAAATTGTAAGGACATGTACAAAGGCGAGCTTAACCCTAAAAAGAGTTGGTAAGTTTTAGTGTGTATTATCTATTGTTTTCCTTAACCGCCCGGCTGTTTGCAGAAGTCGGCGGCTCAGCACCTCTCCCGGCTATCCGGCGCCATCGGCCCCGAGCGCATCTACGCCGACTGGCAGTGGTGGATCCTCGCCGCGCTGCCCTTCCCGCATCTCGTCAGGGTGCTCGACTGCTTCTTCCATGAAGGCATCAAGGTATGTCATTACAACTTGACTGATAGATAATAGAAGCAAAATGGTCCTTTGAACCAGATTCCCTTAGATCGTCACAATTCGGATTCAATTAGGTCATGAATATCACTTTCACCCAATCTTATGAGCTACGTTTTTCTTAAATCTGGATTAGTGAACATCATCATCCACAGCCCATAGGACACACACAGCACACTGCGTTTATTCTAAGACGAACTTGACTTCTACTACCCATAATGGACCACACTTGCTCACAACAAAAATGAGTGAAGAAAGGAAAGGAGGCCTTTGCCATGTAGAGGGACGATACAGGCTCATAATAACAATTTAACAAATTTACATTAAAATGCAAATAAATACTCTAACTCCACAGGAATCAGGCTCAAATTTCCACCATCTACATTTTCTTATGTCATCTATTTCCCCAGGTATTCTACAGGGTAGCACTCGCCATCCTCATTCTATTCCACAAGCACGCGACCAATCAGAATTCTGAGTGGTACGCGGAGGCGACTAAGAATGGCGTCGACCATGCAATTGATAAGTTCTGCCGGAACATGCCAGCTTCGCCCACCAAGCTGCTGCGGACAGCTTTCAGCATACGGGCTTTGAGGTAAGAATTAAAAAAAAGGTTCTCAATTCGGCAGTATACATTTTTTGAAATCGTAGTGTAAAAAACTTTTCAAACTATCAGGGTTTTGAACATTATAAACACGAATAAATCTACAAATGGTAAATATCACGTTTCGAGTGTTTATAAAATCGTAGTGTAATTCTGCTTTTCTCATCCACAGCTCACAATACATATCCAGGGTGTTCATAAAAACGGAAATGACTCTCAAATCGAAACAAGTGATCACCGGCTCGCGGCTGGTTCGCTCTCGCTCGTCTGACAACCTGCCCACCAGCCAATCACAAGTCAACATTCAGATGATGTCACACACGCTGACCATTCGCGAGGTGAGGAAATCAACATCCTGTATATTATCTTGTTAACGAGTTGGATTTCAGACAAAACCTATATTGGACTAGCGCAAGGACTTATATTACTCTAGGTAGGGTTTTGATGTTGCTATCTCTTTTCTTTGTTATGAGAGCGACAAGGAAGGAAATAGCTTTTAAATTGGACTGTGTTATGCATGATGTATTAAGCCACAAAATTACCAAAGTTAAGTTTATCGACAGAGATATTTTTATTTTGTAAAGGCATTTGTTACATAAAATATGTATTGTGTACAAGTGTAATCTGTTTTGATTGTAAATTGGATTGTATCGTTGTAGCATAACACGGATCAATTTAGAGGTAATTTTAATTATCTCGTAATAACTGGAAAAACAATTACATTCTAAATATTATAATTTATGGATATAATAGATTTCTAAGAAGTAAGTTAGGATACAAATTTGCATTCAGCGTTATTTATTAACAACAGGTTATGGGTTCGAGTCCCATTCGGTCTGTGCTTAGAAAACAATAAATAGCTGTTAGTGATAATATTATGTTTTAAAAGTGAAGTCAAATTCTCTATTTGCAAGGTAAATCCAGACAATCCAAGAAATTAAAAATATTATAGGGATTAATCATATATTATTATTATTTACTATAATTTAGAAGTATAGATAAGTATACAAATACAAGCCACTGCCTTTATACTTATAGTATATTATCTAACAACTATACACACGCAAAAACACATATAGTTACTATATTATAACGGTTTATTCGCAGAGAATGTCTGAGGAAACGTGCAAACAGATGGTATTGTACAAGACAATAGGCGTGGCTTTGGCTTTATATCATTCGATTCATCTGATTAACAAACTAACTTCATATCGACAGTACAATCGATACTCGTGTCTCATAGTTTTTTTGTAAGAGTTTCCTTTTTAAGTTTACGTTAAAGAGGCCGTAGCCAGGACTTAGTCCTAGGTTCCCTAGGTTCTAAAGAGGTTAGTTTAAACTTGATAGAAAGAGAAAAAAAATCAATAAGAGAAGGATGCTCTCTGTGACGACTGATTAGATTTAAATAAATAGACATATTAGGATTTTTTTACGCGGCGTCATTTAAAAAAATATTTTTAAGCTAAGTTTCAAGCTACTTGAAACTTTTAAAACATCATTGGGCTTTTGAACAATGTAAAGTTAGTATGATAGACTATTGAAGTAAAACTAATTCTTAAAATCCCCTGGCTACGGTTCTTAAGAGTTATGTTATGTTCGGTCTGTGTAGCGTTAGCGACAGATATGTGAATGATATTGTTGTGTCCATCGATGTCTCATATAGATCTCCACGACAGTCGTTTAGAACCCGTTCAGCCCATCTCATTCCTCTCAGCTTTGAATGTATGAATTCGTGTTTTTATTTTCAATGTTTTTCTTTGTGACCTCTCTTTGTAAGATACATATTCTGTAATCTCTCCATTTTTGATACTGGCATGCGTGAGACAAGATAAATATGTAAAGATAACTTTGTGAATTTATAATTAACATGTCGATAGTGATGTGACGTGACGGTGGCATGTTATCGATTGTTTTGTGTGAGTGCTAACAGTGTGTCGATTTTCCCGCTAGGGCTCACATTCGCCGGGCCCGCGAGCCCTATCCATGGGCGTTTACCCCATTCAAGCTCTCAAGTCGCAGATTCTTGACCAGAGTGAAGTAAGACAACCAGTGTCGCGCAAATAGCTTGCGACAATTTTTATCGATGTTTAGATGCACTGCTTGTCACATAGGTGTTTATTTAACTTTATTTTATCCCTCTCAATGACAGCTGTAGACGTCCAGAATACATAATTCGCTTAATTTATTTTGCGTTTTATATGGTGAGTATTCGATAGCGTAAGCTAGTGTGCATGGAGCTACGTTATTGTTAAATGTTTGTTGCCCGATGTTATATTTTGTACTTGTAATAAGCTACGAATATCTTTCTCTAGTTTGTAAGTGATTTGTTTTATTTCATCATTGTTTTCGTTTATCATTTTTCTTTTAGTTTATTTACTAAACTATTTCAATAAACAGACTAAAACACGCGTACTTCTCCAACAATCCTCAAAATTTTTGGAAAGTTGGAACTTCCCGGCTCTTAATCTTATTTCCCCATAACGTAATACTGTAAGTCATTGTAGCATCACAGAAAGCTTTGGAGAATTCCCTATTGGGTCTGTGGTTTATATATTAGTTTTGTTCGGCTAAGTTGTGATATACCTACTATCAATAGGAGTTTGGAGGAATTGGACGCTTGTTAGCCTATACTATTTTAAATAACTAAAAAAGCTTAACTAATATAAAACCTTGTAGTTTAACTCGTTAAGATCTTGTTGATTCTTCAACTTAACTCTGTACTTTCTGATCTTTAATATAGACTCAATTGTTCCAAAAATATGATAACGTGACTTATAAAATAAATGTATTCTTAACTTATAAAATACAACTTGCTTAACATAACGTAGCCCTTTCCTGTCATTCCTATTCCTCGAATACTTATTGTGATATTATGTACTGTTAAAGAAAAGCATTAGCGTGACTTAATTTTGTAGTAGCTTTAAAGAGGCGAACAAACTGCTTGACCAAATAACATATGCCACACCGTAAGCGTATAGTCTGAAGTAGTCGCAATCGCTCCTCCCATTTGGCTCTGTGGTTCCCATCCCCTAATTATTACCGATAGAAATAAGGAAAAGTGTCACACGAAATGTTGCACATGTACAATTAACTAAAATAGTTAAATCTTACAAGCTTCTTGAGCAAATAACATGTCTCCTACCACACCGTAAAGTCCCCTACCACGCGTATAGTCTTTATTCGCAGAGTCTCTCCTCCCACTTTAAATACTTGATGGATTGGATAACTTCACAGATAGAAATAAAAAAAGTGTCACACGAAATTTTGCATAAATACGAGTATATTAAAATAGGTGACTCTTAAAGAGTTGACACATAACATGTCCCCTACCACACCGTAAGCGTATAGTCTGGCTTCGCAGAGTCCGCGCTCCTCCCACTTGGCTCTGTGGTTCCCATTCCCTAACGCTGTGTTCCGCGACCAGAGGCAGCACGCGTCCGACCTACGGCAGAAGGTTTGACTGATCCAATACCATTGCTCATAACTTACTTACGGATCGTTGATTTAGCACAGAAATAGGGACTCAAGAAATTTAATCTAGAAATGTATACAAGATGTTCTGCCTCTATTCTACAAACTCAAAACGATGTATCGTGACAATGATCTTCCGAGTTCAGAGGATCTGCTCTGCACAGCGAAATAAATTTAGGCTTCAATTCGCAGGTCAGCTTACGTTGGTGGATACTGAATTCGATAGGTTAACCAACATAAGCGTCACTGCGATGATTGTCACCATGCATCGTTTTCGATTTGTAGAGTGAGGGGCAGTTTCCACCACATAGCTGACCTGCGATTATTGGCACGATGCATCGTTTTCGGGCTGTGTCGTTTTGATTCTTGATGGCATTTTACTCGCGTGAATATTTATTCAAAGTAAAATGCCATAATATGATAGTAGTGTCATAGTAAATACTTTTATTTGTAAGGACTTTTAGCAAACACCTTAGTGGTTAAAAAAAATGTGTTACGGGATAAGTGAGACAGATAATTCGGGGACGAATTTACGATTTTATGTCAATCTTGAACCTAGGAGTACTATACATTTAATTTAATTTAAAGAAGTAGATACTTTATGTTGCTTTATTTTAAAAAAAAATCTAATTTTTTAATTTAATTTTATGCATAATCCGTAAGTAAGTTACGGGGGACGGCATTAAATCACTAATGAGGGTTAGTTGTCGTGGTAGCACTTAACGGTGAAATGTATGTAGCGTAGCTTTTCGTAAGTTGATCGATGTTTTCTGCAACATTTTATGTAACTACTGGAACAGAATAAGGATGAATCTAGATTAAATTCGCAATGGAATTTCCATACGTAGAATTTTCTAGTGTTATAAATTTCATTCCGATTTTTTTTTATTGACACAGTAAATAATAATATGGTTGATTGCCTACCTAATCTAGTGAGCCTATTTCATTATTGTTGATATACTTAAATTAAATTAAATAATGAATTGATTAATAGTTTAAATAGTAAAACCCGAGTAACAAAAATAACTGTTTTATGATTAATACAGTAAAATTACAAGTTTGTTATTTTTCGTTAAAATCTATTTTCTATAATGATTTGTGTATTGTAATGAATAACAATAAACGTAATAAACGTACAAATGAGCATTACATTAGCTACAACCAACACAGCCAAACTTCAAGAAACAAAACCATAATATGAATCATCAATGAATGAATGCTTAAATAAAGTACACACATCAACAAAGTCTAGGGATATTGTACATTTCATTAAATTTCTAAAAATCGGTGAAGAATTTTTAAAAACAGTAAATGGCAAAATGGTAGGTAATTTTAAGGTCTATAATAATAAAATAAAACATTATGTAATTCTTTTGTTTTTAATATTAATAATATTATTTTTTTAACTCCATGGAAAATTTGTATGATAAAAATAATAATTTCTTACTGTTTTTTTTATTAAATTTAAAATCTAATTTTAAGTTATTAGTGTTGCTACCTCTTACATTAATTACACATCGATATTTTTGGTTGATACTTAAAATTAAATTGCCAATTTCTTATTGCGGAGTTGTCGGTGAGCGGCCGCGCGGTATGGACATTAGCATTATCGTGTTTGAGTAAAAGTTCTTAGCCCATTTGGATTCCGTGAGGGACAACGACAGATTCTAGTACCTCCTCGTGGTGTTTTTATGCAGTCATGTTGCCTTGGATCTAAACGAGCTGGGTTCGTGCGCCAAGATGAATTTCTGCCCAAAGCGTGATTGTTACGCCGAGGTATGGGGGGACCTCTTGAGGGTGCTGCAGGCGACTAACTCTTCCTAGGGTTTGGCAAACGCGTGTTCTTCTTGAATCCGGATGAAAATTAAACCGGAACTCATCGATGAACAGTACCAAAGACAATGTTCGTCACTCGATGTTAAATGCTCCCGAGCTCGCTAATGCAGCCGACCGCGATTGCCACGTCGCAACGCTGTAACATGCAACGGTCTTCGAACATGAAGACCAACTTCATGCAACCTCATTTGCACGATTTGGACGCTTATCAGCAGCTGGGGGTCCCCCTAGAGCCTTTTTACTAGATCCATCGCTGTAAAATTCAGTGGTCTTCTAGCGGTCATTTGGAAAAATCTATCCTGTCTCTGCGTAGTAACACCGAATCTAACCTTGGGCAGTTTTACTACATCCCTATTACTAAGATAACGTGATCACAATCCTGTTATCACGTCTTGGCTGGCGTGTATGGCCTCAGCAACAACGCGTTAAATAGCACCATTTTCTAACGTGCCCACGGCTCACGGGTTTCATCTCGACTCAAATGACGATGTAAAATTGCTCTTTAAACTCATACGGCCCAACAAATCATAAAATAAAAACAATACAATCCCTTTTTCAATAATTAATTTCAATAAAACAATTTAATTTTTTCTCGTCGAAACACACCTCTAACAATTTTGCCTCCGAACTATTAATAACGCTTTTTTTTTTAATTTCCATTTAAAAAAATTTAAAATAGAATAAAAGAGGTTTCAATCAGTATATAAACTTTTAGTGAAAACAAACAAGATTTTAAAATATCAAAGCGAAAATAATGTGGTACTAAGATATCCCTAGACTTTGTTGATGTGTGTACCTTGCCATATTCAATTTATTTCCAATTTAACTACGTTTGAAATTCCGATGCAATTTATTAGGTTTGTCCGAGATGTGTTCTGTGGTTACAGAAAATGGTTTTCCAAAAGCTGTTTCCGTCATAAGGAACCCTAAGGCCAGGCGCGCACTAGGCAGCCAGGCTGCGGCAGCCAGTAAAACATATGACGTTGTATAGGAGCCCGCGCACTAGGCAGCCACGAAATCTCGGCTGCGGCCATATGTTTTAGCCCAGGCGCGCACTAGGCAGCCAGGCTGCGGCAGCCAGGCTGCGGCAGCCAGTAAAACATATGACGTGGCTGCTGCAGCCGAGATTTATTGGCTGCTGCAGCCGAGATTTCGTGGCTGCCTAGTGCGCGGGCTCCTATACAACGTCATATGTTTTACTGGCTGCCGCAGCCTGGCTGCCTAGTGCGCGCCTGGGCTTACTGGCTGCCGCAGCCTGGCTGCCGCAGCCTGGCTGCCTAGTGCGCGCCTAGGCTAAATGCATGTATTCGTCTCTTGCCAAAGAATCCCACCGCGACACATTCCTAATGCACCTACGAAAGTATTTATTTATCTAATTTATGGTTTTATGTCAAGGGACATTTTATTTATGTACCTATTTACTACTCTTTCTAGGATATTTTAAATCGCGTCAAAGATATAGTAATAAATCCTTGTAACTTAGAAGGAAATAAATAACATTACACTTTATATATATTTTTTTGTCATAAAAATATTTTGGTTTATCAAATTATTTCAGTCATTTTCGCCGTTTTTTTTGTTTATAAATATAAACCTTAGTTTAGAATGTTGAATAGTGTAGCTGGATGTAGAATATGACTGATTTTAATATGAATATTTAAAAGCAAATAGGACAAAGCTTATCCCATAGATATTTTATAATCGCCCAAGCTATTTACTGCCAACTTCAATTAAATTCATACTATGTTCCACAACCAAATTTACATTATGAACTTGCCTATATTATTCCCTTTTAGAAAATTACTTGCCCCGTGTATACAGAGCTTTATCTAAATTTGGCTCAAACTCAATTTGCTAGAACTAATTGTTGTGTTGTTCCGACTATCGTTAATGTTGCATGCTATGTTTTGTCCACGTTCGAATAGTAAAAATAGAGGGCGGAGAATTTTATTGTTTACTTATAGATTTTACGTTACAATAACAAAGATTTAATCGATGTAGCATCGATAGCTGAACTCGCAAGTCTGATTGTCGACTCTAAATACCTTAAATCAGAGTTGACAATCGGACTTGACTTTACGTTCAGGGATTGATTTTTAGTTCTCTATGTAATCAAGTGATAAATCATAGCTTGAGACTCGATTCTCGCTTGAGAATGGACTCTGAATACGTACCCTAGACATTTAATATTCATTGAGTCGTTAGCACACAACTTTTATATAACTTTTAACGCAAGTAAACAATGAATTTCCCCGTCTGTATAATGTAAATATAAATTTGTATAGTGTGTAGATGTAGGTGTGCACTTATAAGCACTATACACTCGTAGCGTTTACTAATGTTATCCACTAATACTGTGTCGTCCTGTATAGTTATATTTAGTATTTTATTAGTAAATTTCCTACTGTTAATTTTTATTGATATTTAATTAAATTTCAAATCTTAGTTGCGTAGAAACTAAGTCCTAGTGTAAATAATAAATCTTGAAATATTATTTCTTTTAAAGCTACGTTTTGATTCTGTCTGAATATTATTTATCCAGAATAAGATATGAGTTAATCAGTTTCTAAACAGTATCTTCGAAATTTATAAAAGCAAACATAAGACACAGATTAAGTAAAGCATTCGACATTCTTAGCGTTATTAATACCAAATCATGTAACTTCTCGTAATTTCAATAACAAAAAAGTCTCATAAAACACCTTCATTTTACAAAATATAAACTCGTCTATTCAATATTACAGCTTTTCACGCTATGGTCGTGGCTGCCTGTTAGAATAACGATGTACCAGCCGGTATTGTTATACACAACGGAGGAACACGGATGTTCCCTGACTACCTTCTACGTGAGGGTGGAGCATCATGAGCCCACGCTGCTCATGATCAAGACTTGTAATAACGAGGTAAGTGTAACAAAATGGGGTCTAATACTACGGATAGAATACATAACGGTGGAATACGGATGAATACGGATGTCTATAATAACATTGCGGTCCTTTTCTGCCTATCGCCTTGTATGTAGATGTAAGTGTGAATTTTTTGTTAATAATCACCATTTTTCTAACCACATTTACAGTTTATATTGTTGCTCAGATAGGTACCTATTAATAGATACTCTGTATACGTACGTATTTATGGCGAATGTGAGTGTCTAGACAAACCCATTAGGGTTTTTAGACATTTAATTAAGCTGGAACATGAATTCAATTTTACGTGAATAAATAAATAAAATACTGTGAATTAATATTAGAATATAGACGGAGCAACACGGATGTCTATACTCTAAATAAAATAGAGACTGAGGAACACGAATTTTCCCTATAGATTTAGGACATTGTTATAATTTCAATTCAAATTATTTATTTAGAACAATATTTTTTTAATATTCTCTGTGGTTTAATCAATTATATGTAATAGACGTCAAAAAAGGCATAATATAAATATAAATAACATTCATCATCATCATCATCATCATCAGCCTTTCTCATCCCACTGCTGGGTATAGGCCTCTCTTCGTTTCCGCCACTCGGAACTTCATTCATACTTAGGCCACTAACATTCATACTTAAATAAATATACAACTTTTGAAACATGTTTTGTTTGCAGGTTTTCGGTGCATATTGCTCGACGCGATGGTTCGAGCGGAACCAAAAGGACGAGCGCGGTAACAGACAGGCCTACTTCGGCACGGGAGAGACATTCCTCTTTAGGTGAGCTTATATAACACTAGCTGCGCTCCGCGGTTTTACCCGCGTCAGTCCCCGCGAGAATATCGGGATAAGAAGTAGCCTAAGTCAATATTTGACTTGTTTTACAATGTATTAATTGATTTTTTATTTTATTTATATGTATTTTAATTATTTAATTATACAGGCTCTACGGGTGAAGGCAATAATATTTGTTTAACTTCATTGCATGTTTCTAGGTTTTGAATTTCGCATGATGTTTTATATGTTGTTTACTGAATAGCTGTTGTTCACTATTACGTGTTGTGTATCCTTTAACCTTACCTATTAATAATGCATTTGATTATTTTTTCAAAATATTCTCGTTAAATAAAATCTTTCTAGAACCTAGACGGCTATTATATCTTTTGGCATTTTTTGATAGACTCAATACATATCTTTTTATATACATATATATACAAGAAAAAGGGCTTTGTCGCTGAGCGACTACATTGCCGTATTGGTAAACATAACAAATCAAACATACTAACTACATAGCTAAAGTAAGGATATAAGACTTTGTAGATAAGTACAAGAAAGATTTTAAATTTTGAATTTGCTAAATGAATTTGGAAAGTTTATTGTGAACACTCTTTCACTCAAAAACTTTTGAACTTTTGAATGTATAGTCGACAAAGAAATTGGTTTACCACTTTTGATGACATCTCCCAGTAACATAATTTTTCGCTAAGGATTACTGTATTACATTAACGTAATTGGTTAACTGTGAGCCAATCACAGAGCAATGGTTAAAAGAACATGCAACTTGAACTGTGATGTCAACGCAATAGAGAATATTTTTTGTAAACACAAACCAACTTGTCCTTATAAATCAAGGAGGTTTATGCTAGATACCTACCATACTTAAAAAACTTATTCATTTTCGAATCGCTTTTGACTTATGATCTGTCAAGTGTCAGTTATTGATCAACTCGAGTCACCAAATGTCAAGAAAATGTCGCGTAATTTAAACTTACAGGAAAGAGCCGAAATTATATCATTACATCGGTTAGGATACAACATAAGTGATATTTCTAGAGAACTGAACATATCGCGATATACGGCACGTTTTTGGATAAGACGTGAAGGGGAAGAAGGTAATCTTCAAGATCATAGGCGAAGTGGTCGGCCGCCTGCACTGTCCAGCGAGCAAAGAGAAACAACATTTTTACCGACCGGGGTTTATTTGACCGACGCTAACAAAGCGGCTCGTTTAAATTTTGCCCGGGAGTACTTGAATTTCGATTGGTCTACTACGATATTTACGGACGAAAAAACGTTCAAATCTAGATGACAATAGTACTAGATACACTCAAGAACATGTTGTGCCGACCACGGAGTCTGGTAGAATCAGTGTAAATATTTGGGGCTGGATGTCGGCAGATGGAGTCGGAGAATTAAGCAGACTACCTCCGAAAGCCAACGCTCTAGATTATGTGGATAATTTAGAAAATGCTATGTTGCCAACCGTCCGGAATGACTACCCGGAAAGCGATCTGCCTCAATTTAATTTTCTACAAGACAACTGCAGATTACACACAGCTAGAGTGACTCGTACCTGGTTTGATCAACATTCATTCATTAACTTGATTCCATGGCCGTCTAAAAGTCCAGATCTTAACCCGATCGAAAACCTTTGGGGACTTATGGTGCAGCGATGGCATTACCGCAATGAGAGAACTCGAGATGCCATCGATAGTCATTGCCATGAAGTTTGGGAGGCTTTGCGCGGGACAGACATTTGTTCACGCCTCGTTGGCTCTATGAGAAGTCGCTTGTTAGCAGTCTTCGAAGCTAATGGTGGAAACACGCGTTATTAGGCTGATATTTCCCTATAATTTTTTTTTACAAATAAATGATACTTTTTTAAATGATAAATCATTGTTTATTATGAATCCTAAAACCCTTTACGCTACTAGCAGGAAATGGGACGTTTTTAAATCTATTAAAAACATATATAATAAAGTTCAATTCCCTGGATTCAAAATTCAATTATTTTACGTCGAAACTAAACAAAACGTTTTATTCCACATAAAGTAGCAAGCCAACAGTTCTGATTTTAAATAAATAGGAATGTAGTCCATTGAAATGTTACAATTTGAGGGCCGAGTATTGCATTTGTTAGAGGACGCAATTTTATTATTGGGACATGTGTGGGGGGTCAATAGAAGCTTAACCTCAAGTTTGTGGGGTCGCCACCCTTGTTTCCCGGCCGCCATCTTGAAAATAGTGGTGAACACGATATCTCAGAAACTATGCGTCTTACAAAAAAATTGTCAAGCTATCATTTGTAGTAAATTGTATTGCCTACAAATATGTTTCTATAACTTTTTGCCCTAAATCAAATATTTAAGAAGTTATAAGCAAAAAAGTAAGAAAATCTTTCTATTTTGCTCTATTACTTCACGCAAAAACGGCTGGACCGATTTGGTTGAAATTTGGTATGTAGATAGGTGATATCCTGGATTAACATAAAGGCTACTTTTTATCCGGTTTAAGTTATTGCGCCCCGCGGTTTCATACGCGTAAGTCCTGTTCCTGCAGGAAAATCGGGATGAAAAGTAGCCTTTATGTTAATCCAGGATATCACCTATCTACATACCAAATTTCAACCAAATCGGTCCAGCCGTTTTTGCGTGAAGTGATAGAGCAAAATAGAAAGATTTTCTCACTTTTTTGCTTATAACTTCTTAAATATTTGATTTAGGGCATAAAGTTATAGAAACATATTTGTAGGCAAAACAATTTACTACAAGTGATAGCTTGACAATTTTTTTGTAAGACGCATAGTTTCTGAGATATCGTGTTCACCACTATTTTCAAGATGGCGGCCGGGAAACAAGGGTGGCGACCCCACAAACTTGAGGTTAAGCTTCTATTGACCCCCCACACATGTCCCAATAATAAAATTGCGTCCTCTAACAAATGCAAAGCAAATGTAATATTTCAACGGACTAATGACAGATTCTGACGTAGCAGTTATTAATCTGTCAAGCGAAAATAGACCTTGATGTTTTGTACGTGCAAATGATATTCAGCCTTAGAGTGGTAAACCAATTTCTTTGTCGACTATACATAGTTTAGGACTGGATAAACACGTAGGCTATTTTTTATCTACCAGGCAAACCAAACAGCGCGCTACTCAAAGTTATTTAAGTTGTGTTTTCATCATCTCATTCATGAAATCTACATTACCATTCGTGTTCCCTTTGATACATTCGTGATCATATTTCATATCATTGTTATCAAGTGTACCAACTAACCTGCATGTTCCAGCCTGTACCCCGAGCGTGCCAAATACCCGTGGGTCGGCTGTTCCGCCGCGGAAAAAGGCGAAGAGAAAGTCGCACACGGCTCTGAACTATTCATGGCCGCCGACACCAAGATGATCACTATCGGAGGAGGGTAATATTATCTTTCTTATATATATATATATCTTTCTTTTCTAGTCTGCATCCGCACAGAGCGAAGTATCCCTGGGTTGGTTGCTTGGAGGATAATGAAGATACTAGAACACCTCATGCTAACTCGCTGTTTATGGCGGCGGATAGTACAATGATCACGATCGGTGGCGGGTATGTCGCATGGGGTTCTGTGGTGTTTATGATCTGTTTTGATTGGAAATAATGCACCAACCAGTGTGGTTAAGTGTTAATGTCCTGTTTTAATTGGAAATTAATGTGTAATGCCCCATCTATCTATCACAGTGTGATTAATATCCCATCCCTTTTCTAATGATGGTATTTGACTTTGTCGTGTACCAAATATGTATGGACATTGGACATACCTCTGACTACCTTGGACATCTTCAAAAGGATCCAAAAGTTAGATTATGAAAGAAATGTTTGCCGCTCCCTGGGATACAGCCGAGATCAAATTTAATTTTTTTTCTATGATGTGGTTTACAGTATTTCACACGATTATGTCCCATCTATCACAATGTGGTTGATATCCCATCCCTATTCTAATATATATATTTGACTTTGTATTGGTTTTTATGTCACGCCCATCGCAGTATTTTTCTATCACAGTGTTCAATTAACCCCATATTTTTTGTTGTTTGTTTTGTTTTTTTGATGGAGGACATCTTTAAATATAAAATCTTAATATTCTCTACTTATATTCACAGTGACGGTCAAGCAATCTGGATGGATGAAAACATTCGCTTCGGCAAGACAGACAGATGTTCGACGTTCAACAACCCACCGCTATGCCCGAGCGGAGACTTCGAAATACGAGTACTAGAGGTGTACGGCTTCTCGGGCGCGTAGGACCTAGGCCTCCCGCGGCCTAGATTCACCCACGGCCATAATGCACGATCTAAGCTAGAACATCCTAGTGTTGCTAGGTCTGCGCCTTAGGAACCTAAACTACAGCCAAATTCAAAATGTATTTTTGTAAACGAACTCTCCCATATAATTAAATTGCTTGTTAAGGGTTGGTTGACCGAGTTGATAAACATTTATATTGAATGTTGTTGTCACAATTCCAGAGAAATGTGTATAAAATCAACAAATTTATTTATAGGTTAAGTACTGAAAGTTTGTTTACAAAAATGGCACAACGAATTTGGCTAAAGTATAAAACTGAACCGGGATAGACGAATATCAAAGTCTAGTTATGTTCTTTAAGCTGAATAAGAACTGGGTTCAGCCTTTACAAAGCCTATTGCCGTCAAATGGACATCTAACAGAAAACTAGTTCTAAACCTCTAAGAAGTTAGGGAGTGTAATCTCTTAGGTTATGCCGAATATTCGAGAAAAAGCTATTTCAGTCGAAATGCCGATTTCAATGCAATGTCCACCTTCAACTTTTTTTATGTATCGAGAGGGTAGTTGGTAAAATAAATCTAAATTAACGTTTTTTGCACAAACAAAAGGTTGAACATTATCTGTGGGTAGTTGTGTTTTTTAATCTTGGTAAGGTCATTGGTCTCTGATCAGCCGTGTACAAAATACATCTCCATTTTATTTATATAAGTCCAGTCTTAAATGTATAAATTAAACATTATTTACAATGAACATCATCTCCATTGTAACTATAGAGTAACATACACAAATACTCACAGCTGATATTAAGTTCAGTGACCTTTTCATAGAACTTTACAATAGTGAAAAACAAAATGGCTTCCTTTTCTCGTATATTCAGCATAGCTATTAATGTTTCGTACGTCATCCCCAAGTGTGATAAGTGTTGTGATCGTGATTTGTCTGACACACCTGGTTTTATTGATCACTGTGATTTAAAACCAGGTTGTAACTGTGTTGTCACGTTAGCAAAGAATGTTTTAAAAGACTAAAGCCTTGCCATATAAAGTTTTAATGGAAATAAAGAACTTTAAGCCAAGGCATAACAAAGATCATTTCAATGTTAATACCAATACTTCGCATCGAAAGCGTCGCTGTATAAATCTCTCACACAGTTTGTCTAATTGGCGACGAGGTTTTCTGTTTCACTGTGATCAATATAACCAAGAGTGATCGCTTTGTATAAGAGCCGGTTGAGGTCATCAATAGATTGTATCCGTCTTCTAATACATGCAATGCATTCTAGTTGAATACTATAACGAAATTGCAAACGAACCCACTCCAGTAACAGTGAAAAGTTGGGTAATATACGATCCGCAAAAAAAATCGATGATAACTCGGTCCTTCGAACCGGATGCCGATCTTTGAGTTTGCTTATTTTTAAATGAAATGCAAATCGGTTTTTTTAAGTCAGATCTCTTAACTCTTAAATGAGAAGTATCCGGCACGAAAGACCAAAATTGTATGCTCGATGTTTTAACACAATTTGCAATTAGAAAAGGCTAACCTATCCTTGGATAGAAACGTGTTTTATGGAATCTTTGTACAAATCTGTTGAATAAGAATCATTTGGATTCTTGAAGGTGATGTTTAGACTAAGACAATTTGGAATCAACTAAATCATATCTCAGTCTCTCCCAGTAGCCTAATACGATGTATTGGTCGTCCCTTGCCGTTTATCAGACTGTATAGATCTATACCTGTAGTTTATATTGTGTGTCACCCTGTAGTTTTATAGAAGTTTTGTAAAATGGAACTTTTCTTACGAACTTACTGAAATATTTATATTGGTAACCAAACATATTACCAAATATATTCGTTCGTAATAAGAACTCCATTCTACAATTAACTTCATCTTAACATAATTCTGCTGTCCGTTATGACAACGAAAGAGTAAAGTAGGTTGTTTACTGTAAAACATATTTACTCGTGTTTAGTCTGTGTGTAAGTACAAATGAGTGTACATTGTACCTACTCTTTGTTAAAAATACGCTTATGTTGAAGCAATATGGGTCTGGCCGTGTGGTGAAAATCTGCGCACAGCAGGTATCGCACAATATCTAAAATATAGCACGCTGTGCGCCTAAAACTGTCGTGAGAACATTCCAGTAATATTGGAGATAGACATTCAGTACGAGATAATGTCGCATGCGAGATTTTCTAACTATCGTCTAGTAAAAGTTATTCGGACTCGGTAAAGGTAAATCGAAAAATCTTAATAAAAGTTACGACTCCGACAGGATTTGAACCTGCGATGATACAAGTTATCGTTAACGCGGACTGCCTTAGACTAACTCAGCCACTATGCCCTAATTGCCGGTAAAGGGATTCATTAAATATTGTAAACATTGACAAATATCGCATGCGACATCACATTTTTACTGCGTGGTTCGAAATCTTCTGATCGACGATGGTACGAGACCTTGTTAAATTCATTGCTTTTTATTTTGTTATAGCATATTCAGCCAACCAACGCGCAGTATTCGGTGTATCGCTTAGGCTTGAATTATACTCAATCGTCTGTCGTTGCTCACAAAAAATTACCAAAGAATTTATACGTAGACACGTATCCTGTTGTACGCGACGTTTATTTACTAGTTATAATATTACAGTTTAATATGTTTTGTAATAGTAACTATGAATATGGTCGATGGAATGGAAACGCGACTTGCTTGAACTATCGTTATATTCACATACAATAATGTTTAAAGTCTCTTGTTTGTCTGTAAACGGTGACCCGCTGTCGTTCAATGTTTTAAAGTATTATTTTAAATTTTCGGACGTTTTGTGCCAAAATTGGACCATTAAATCGGCTGAAGTTGTAGAAAAAGTGTTCATTCATTTCTTTTACATTCGTATTATAATCATTTTGTCTTGTTTTTTTTTTGACGAAGCGTGAGTGAATCATTTTCTATCATGAATTCAAAAATTTTGTTTGTGTTTTAGACAGTATGAAATAGATGTTATGGAATGCAGATAAATGTAGGTTCGTGTCACAATGTAATGTTAAATACATATCCCGTTGGTACAAAGGGGTAATACCTGATGCGTTCATATCACCCGCGGCTTTGTTTGCCAACTATTTTTATTTGTAAATATTTTGATCTTTGCCTCACTCTGTCCTCAACAACTGTTAGTTCAGTACAGCGTGAGGTGCTAAGAAATTATGGTACTACAATGTTCTTTGGAAGCCTAAGAATTTGTTTTAAATTCAGATTATTTATGTAATTTATTGAGTAGGTAACAAGTGATGTTTTTATGTATGTTTGGGTTCGTCTCTGTGCCGGCGGGCGCTGTCGGTCACATATAGTTTTATTTTTATAGTTTATGCAGTAAGTCGTTAATTTAAGATGATGGCTTTAACACATGGGATCGAAAGCTTTGTGTGTACGGGGCTGAGAGAAAGGATGGAGGCGACATTGACCCCCCCTGTCTAACCCCGTGTTCGTGATGTAATATATTTTGTTATGGCTTCCGAGGCACAGAGACTGCCCATTATGTTGCTGTTAGCTAATTCATCGTTGTTCAGTGTAAAGTCTAGTCTTTATCCTGTTTTTATTATCTTTACGATATATTGAATATAACGAATTGATATTTAAAATATAAATGCGATTTTTGCCCCGCTCTAGGGGTGCGTAGGCTCGTGGTTAGTTAGTTATAAGTACATAATGTAAATTAAACAGTTATTATATTAATCTCTAAATATTATCCTTTTCAGTATTTGTGAATGTTTTTTTACGTGTGTTCATGTAAACTGACAGTGTGCGTGGATGCTTGTTATTGTATGTTACTGTTACATTCGGACCGGATAGCTCCGTCAGATGGCGGTGTAGAACTCGTTTATCGTAATGTAAATGTTGCTTTACAATGTCTAAAAAATATATAATCCCGTATACATATTGTCGTTTTATTTCAATTTACATAATGAAAAGGACTCATTGACTCATTATAGATTTCAGATAAATTTGAAGAAAATTTGTATCAGCTAATGCGGGTTATAAGAAAGGCGTTCTAAATTTAAGTCGTCACAATTTCTGATAATGACCATAATATCACTGGAAACAGGATACAACGGCTGTGTTCTCCACAAGACCACACATTTGTATCATCTCAAATTTGGTCAAAACAGTAGGTAGTCAGGTGGCTTCTAATAAGGAGACTAATTTCTTGTCATTTCAAACCAAATACGACAGATTGCAAGAACATGGGGCGGCGCGGCGCGGCGCCTGCGCCTCCAAAGGCCGCGGCATAATTATGAAAAACTTACTATTTTCTCTAAAGATGGTATGTACCATGAAATGAACACAATAAAATCAAAAAATTGATTTGAAAGGCACAAAAAAAAGATTTTTCAGTTGCAAGTGTTGCAACTTAACTTACATTAAAGTATACTCTGTGGAGTCCTGTACTGTACTCATCAAAAGTTATCTGTCATTGTCATTTTTCTTGTCACAAAAAGCGGTGACAGTGTTTCCACAGAAAGATCTGGTACCTTATAATGGGGAGATTTCAGTAATTTTTTTCTTACCTTATGTAACAGTAATACCTACTTTAAAAATTAAGTTTCATGTTGATGATGCTGTGCTACTCTACTATAAGGAATAACACTGTCCAGCCGATTTATTAATGTCTACCTTTAGATGTGGGTGGGGCAAATTGGCAGGCAAAGTGGAAACATTACATTTTCCTTCCCCGATTCGCCCCCCCCCTCCCTCTCCTTTCCTCGTTCTCTCTCGCGCGGCGTATTGAATATTGATTTATTTTGTTCGCGAATTCGTGCATTGGATTGTTGTAGTTTTTAACGTGTTTTGTTTTGAGAGATTTCATAGAACAGTCGTAACACAGCCAAGCTTTGGAATCGGCTGGACATCACCATGTCGATTAACGGTGGCATCAGGCATCGTCACGAGGATTCTGATGATGGCTCAGATACGGAAGAAGCAGCAGGGTGTGCGATTCCAATCGTAGGAGACGTGATAGGAGACACAGCTTACAGCGAGCGATACGTCCTCAAGGTACTAATGAAATTTGCTAACTTGGAGGTTTTCAAACGTGTGATAAATCATGATTCATTTGATGGAGAGCTGGTCACGCTGTGGGAAATGTCTGCGGAGAAAGATGTCGTACATTTTCTGTTGGAGCACGATGCTCTAGACTTGTTCGGCTTCGCGCTCCCCGAACTGAACGCCGAACATCTACGTATCGGTGAACTTGTCATCGGAATTATTGCCAACATGTGCTGCCAAAAAGAAACTGTTGCCGCCCTCGTCAGAAACAAAACACTTCTTACTTTAACCATGGGGTATCTCAAGACAGACAATGCATCAGCCATAAACCAAGCTCTACGCATGATGAACCACTGTGTGTTCCAAACAGATGAAGATGAACGCAGTATCTGGATAAATCTCTTTGAAGAGTTCAACTATGCGGAGACATTATGCTTTATATTGAAGAACTCTTCAAATAAAGACTTACTGATCACTGCGTTGGAGAATTTCAACACATTGTGTGAATATTTGAATATTGAATCTCTGAGAAAGGACTTTTTCAAACAGTTTGTCACACCTGAGGTTCTGGAGGCTGTATCTACTGCGTTTGATGAGATAATGATTCGACAGAGAACCTTCCATGAGAGAGATAGCTTGGAGAGGATTCTAGCCATAACTCTTCAAATAGGCCTTAACCTAGTCTGGTTTGACAACACCCCGAAAATCTACACCGAGAACAGATGGAGTGTAGTCACAATGATCAGCCAAATACTAGGTTACTATGAGCATAAAATTGTCAACAACAAGGTAATTGACACTGATTTGGAGCACATCTTCCAGTCAGCAAGTATGATCCTCACAACCCTTAATGTATCGGAAATATCCAATCCTAACAAGTTCTTCTTCCCGGGCTACAGAATTTGGAAAACGTTGACCCCGAAAAAGGATAAGTTTGGTCACCCACTGCGTGAAGAGGACGAGATCAAAACTGTTGATCAATCAATATATCAGCTCAGCGAGTTCCTGTGCATTTACATGGCTCAATGTACTCATGAAGATTTCTGTGATGTTATGGATATCATCAAAAATGATTATAAGCCTATAGTCAATGCCAGCGAGAAGAAAGATCTGCAAGATTTCATAAAAAACCGAGTTAAGGCATACAAAGAAAATAAACAACCCTGTCTTGGTTGAATTAATGCCCAGACTGATTTTTTTATCTGTGATTTTCATTAGGACATAATGTGGACAAAAACTATACTAAGAATAGCCACTTTTTTCAAAATGCAGCCAATTATTGTATAATAATAGATTTTACTTATATTTTTCGTATACTGTAGTCCCATTATTGCTGTGTTGGTCAAGTGGATTGGTACTTCGACTTTCGTTCCGAAGGTCGTGGGATCGAATCCAGCTGTGCATCACTGGACTTTTCGTGTCGGTCAAGTTGATATGCACTTTAAGACAAGCTTTATACCAAACTCGAACTTTGTTATAAGTAACTCATTTACTTAGAAGTTCAGAGTCAAAAATATTGATTGGGGCTACAGTGCACATATCTATAGTTTCAAATTAAGTCTTAAAAAATATATAGAGAAATTATGTAGATGTTTGCCATTTTATCATAGATAGATAGGTACAAGTACCTACCTACACATTATGGAATATCACTGTAGTATTTTTGGCTATAGCCTATTTTGTCTATGCTCATCTAGCTTATCACATGGAAACTCAGAGCAATCATCTTCCTTCAGAAGGAGACGACATTGTCAATTTTTGACATGCTTTCCCCTCAGCCAAGGTCCTTACTGCTTCCTCATTGCATGGAAATTAGCCTTTTTTTTTATATCTCTATGAATTGGAGAAAACACCAATTAGGTACTCTTACTTCTACACTCAGCAATTCTCTCAATGGCTTCCTTATTGTTTCTAGTTGTCACTCATTAGCATTACATGTAAAATATTGTGCCAATCAAAAACCTTATATTGAAGCATTACTTTCACTGTTGTATTCATTGTACCTACTTATTCGCCAAACATTGTTCCATTATGTTGCTATTGTCCAAATGTGACTTAAATTATTTATTTTGATAAGTAATAGATTGTAAATTTATGAAATAAGCATTAATAAAGAAGCTTTAAGTGTTTAAAATAATTGTTTCAATGAAATAATGTTGAAGTCTAAATAAAATATGTTAGAAAGAAAACTTAAATGATTAATTTTGTCTGTCAATTTAGTTTGTTGTAGGTATATTTTTTCTATGATTACTGTTTCAATACTATGAGGTCAAGTCTAGATAAAAAAAAAGCAATTTAAGTCATCCATGTAGAAAAAAACACAAGTTAGAACAAAATAACCTTTATTGAAAAGCATTGGAAACATTGTCCTTCTTTTAAAAACGAATCACATATTGTATCGATTCTAGCAGCATATACTTTGACACAAGGTTGATGTCAACAACACTTTCAGCAACATAAGTTTAGTTTTATCTTCGTTTAAGACCACCAGTGGCATTTAGCACCTATAAAATGTGGATAATCCAATCCATACTAAATGTATTGATAGATAGAATTCTAATATGCTTAGTAACTCAAGTTCAAATCAGCTACTAAACTTACTAAAACCCTGGTTAAACATTAATTAAAAATAACAAGTATGCCTCAGTATAGTCTTAGAAATCTATTTCGAGTTTCTAAAATATCTTCTACATCAAGGAAAGATGATTGTTCTGATATAGGAACCTTTTTGGAAACTAACTGAAGCATGCTAAATCTAAGTTAAACCTAGCTATCTGCCTTGACTTTCCTTGCTGGTGCATCATCGTTATTGTCTTGTTTCCTCTTCCTGCCCTGACCGCGGTTACCTTTGAAATTCTTCCCTTTATTAAACTTATTTTGCTTCATATTCCGTCTTCGTTTAACCATTTCTTCTATAGTCTTGTCTAGGTAAGCTTTCTCCTCATCACCTTCCAATAGTTTGAAGACCACATCTGCTTCTGAGATCTTCAGCTTTCCGTCTGTGAGTTTTTCCGCAACTTCTTTGGCGGAATTTTCTTTTGTGAATCTCACCCAGCCTTCTGTGTCGCCGACTTTGAAGTCTATGTATGATATTTCGCCACCTGGAAAGTAATAGATACATTTTTAGAGTTTTTATTTATTTTATAGGTACTAGTAAAAAGTTCCCATTCTCGTGGATATTAACTATGTAAGTATCTCAGAGCAATTATCTTCCTTCAGAAGGAGACGACATTGTCAATTTTTGACATGCTTTCCCCGCAGCCAAGGTCCTTGGACCAACAATCATTCTCCCTATGTAAAACCCCGCGCGCCGCTGGTTACGCGTCATTTGTCAATCACGGTACACGCGGAAGGATATAAGTATAAAATGCCAAATTGCAGAGTTTTCGCATATCCTAAAATATTGGAAACTTTCAGGTTACAAAAGGATGATGTGACTTTCCATCTGCAAGTATTCATTCCTCTAAATATTAACAATTTATGCACTAAATTGGAATAAAACTAAAATTTATATAATGTTGCCAACAAATCGTAACAGATTCCATTTTAGCGTATTTTGCTATGCCGCCGAGTTGGCCAAGTGGATTGCTACTTCGACTTTGATCCGAAAGGCGTAGGATTGAATGCGCATGAATTCCACTATTCCATCACTCATATTCATGCTACCTATTTATTTTGTTATCTAGCACGAATCCCGAATTATGAAAAATAATACTCTTAGTGGCATATTATATTTTTATTTTATTCTTTTTTTTAATTTGAAAAGTAGCTGTTCTATTTTCTGTTGCTTGGTCAATATTTGCAAGTCGGTATAATTAAACGAATTAAAGTTCCTAGAATTTTTTGTATTTCCTCGTACTCGTTATAATAGATAAAAGCATTATATTTCTGCATTGAGTAAAAAAACAAACAAATACGTAGGTAGGTAGGTACACAAAACACCTACATACCTACCTACTTCAAAACTAGTAGATAGTGCTTACCTCGGAAGAAAGACTTTTCAATGCACTTGAAAAAAAATATTTGCAAATCATCCCGTGCATCGAAAAATGTGCATATAACAAAATACTACTTTTTATCTAGATTTATCATTATCGGTGCACAATAAATTAGGTATCTATACCACCCCTATACCTCCAACTTACTAATTATATACCTATGTAAGCTTTCAGAACGTTAAGTAGGTAGTTAAACTTCTGGCTGTTAAACTTCTGTTAAAATCATAGGTAAACTTTATTAAAAAAATATTTACCATCCTCACAATATCGCGGAAATAGGTATTTTTAGTTGGACACACTGCTTGTCACTGCAGCGAAATTAGTGAAGGGACAGTTCAAAATAACTTATCGATATTGACTTACAGCCCAGTCGGATAAGCTCACCAGTAGAGGGGTAACCTGAAATTGATTAAAGGACGATTTTTTTTCCGCCAATGATTGTATAGGTGTGGTTTATAGCTTAATCGAAAAACTCAACCAAATCCGACTAGAACATTAGCCGCCATTATTGGTTTAAAGGTCAAACCTTTTTTAAGCCATAATACCTATCTCCGTTATTTCTAATTTTTACAAAAATGAATGAGAACCAAAATTGTTGTGATTTTATACAACTTTGGACCTCTCAATTTTCATCGTATTATCAACATTTACATAAATAACTGCAAAAAACAAGATAAAGAATAATTTCGCCTGTATTTCGATTATTTACGAATTTAGCTAAAATTAAAGAAACAAAGATATAATTTTTTCCTTTGGCTACCACGTAAAACCACACCAAAAGACGCTGTGATGACAGAAAAGGCTTAAATATTGATTTAAGTATAAAAAAAATCAGAAAAAAGAGGGTTCAAAGCCAGTTTTGAATTTTTCGTTACAGAATTTCTGGATTCGGTCACCCCGCCAAGGCCCGCGATAGAAGCTATGCAATAGCTTAAAATCAAATCAATTTGTGATTTAATTTGTCAATAACATTAAAATTTGTCATACAACCAATACCTACCGTATTGGCCGCACTCATCTTTCTCTTCTCTTGTTTCTATTTTTACAACCTACCTTAAATTACTTTAAAATGTGTGTTTTTTGCGGGGCCGCAGCACACATATATACCTACGGCGCTACGGAAGACCAGCGCTGCGACAGATTCTCTGGTTTCTGTTGCAGCAATACGCTGAGTAGTTGCCAATTTTGTCAATGTCCTACTTATTTTAATGTGTCTTATGAGTAACGCGTTTTTGACAAAATAAATATTTTTCTTTCTTTCTTTCTTTCATCGATAATAAACTATCGATAGCTTCAAGCACTATGACTTTTACACAAAAATTGACATTTACTTATTGACAGACAGTTCCTCGTCCCCCGCAGAAAGTGATCTTCTTAGCGTCATAGAAAATAAAACTGATGGCTCCTCCCCTTACTGCATCCTCAATGGTAAGTATATTCCAAGTTTCAGCCAAATTCTTTCAGTAGTTTTTGCGTGAAAGTGCAACAAACATACATCCTCACAATCTTTTACAATTATAAGATTAGTAGGAAGGATAGCAGGATACAGCAGTATTTATTAAGTATTCTTTCTACTATTTTGTTTTGACGCTACGAATTTTTACGTCAGTAATTCCAATTTATTATTATTATTGAGCCTGTAGCGTCCCACTGCAGGGCAAAGGCCTCCCTTCCTTCTCTTCAGTTATCTCTATTTTGAGCCACTGTGGACCAATTATTTAGACGCGTATCCAATCTCTCCATCTACGGCGCGGTCTGCCGCGAGGTCGTTTCCTGTTAGGTGTCCACTCTGTTGTGGCTTTAGCCCACAACGTATCCGACATGCGGCTGACGTGACCTACCCAATCCTATTTAGGTAATTCTAATAACTGAATAAGATGGATGTGTAAATGTTATTACTCAGTAAAGGAATTGGTAGGTTGACTCTTGTAATGTTAATTTTTGTTATTTTTAATTTAATTTTGTTAATAATATTGGTATGTAGGTAATCTAATTTTTATAATAATTAATGTAATATTGCATGACAAATATTTGAATTTTTATCTTTTATTATAATTAAGTACCTATCTGACATATATATAAATAATTATTGTACACCAACCTAAGTTGGTAACATAGAGGCTCTAATTTAATAATGACTAAGAACTGTAATTGACCTATGTTAAACAATAAATGCATTATGTATTTACCTAGTGGTGTGAGTGCATCCCTGATGTCCTCTCGCTTCATCTTTTCCGTCCCCTGACTGAAGTGCAGCACGCAGCCGGTCGGCAGTTTAAACTCTTCCTTGTCCGGCTTGTTGTTCTGCTGTTAACGTATGTACAGTTAGAATTGTATGTGCGAGACTAGCAGGCAATACAATTCTCTAGTTTTGAGAACGTGACTATTTTTAGTGGTCTGTAATAAGATCTTCAAACAAAGTTGAAGAGTTCTCTGTCCTTATATCCCTAAGTTCCTATATCTTTAAAACTACGCCACTATTTACCATAAAAATGTATCTAAGTATCATGTTAGCCATCTGGTTACCATAACACAAGCATTTAATTGTTTAGCTTGGGACTAGATGACGCTGTGTGAAATGTTCAGAGATACTCGTATTTATTTATCCATACTTAATATTATAAAAGGGAAAGTGTGTGTATCTGTCTGTTTGTCCGTTTTTCACGGCAAAACGGAGCGACGAATAGACGTGATTTTTTAAGTGGTAATAGTTGAAGGTAATCGACTCTTTTGAGAGAGACTGGTACGAAGTCTCAAAGGACAGAGATGGTTGGAGAAAATTGGGGGAGACCTTTGCCCAGCAGTGGGACAGTATAGGTTAGAAAAAAAAAAAAAATAGTTGAAGGGATGGAGAGTGACATAGGCTACTTTTTATCCGATATTCCCGCGGGAACGGGACTTACGCAGGTGGAACCGCTGGGCGCAGCTAGTTTATTATATCAAAACACTCACTTCCTTGTCTTTGTGCTTCTTATCCTTCTGTTCTTTCCTCGCCGTGTACTCTTCTTGTTTCTGCTTGATGTAGACATCCTGCCACAGCACCAGCATGAGTGTGTCGTTGTACTTCAACTCTTTAAGAGCTAGGAATTTCTCTGCCTGAAAGTAGTAGATTGGTGAGTACAAAGCAAAGACTATGCTGTAAGTTTGTTTGAGCAAGTGCTAAATGATGGAGTTTTTATTTATTTATTTATTTAACTAAAAATTATCGCACAGCAAAGGGATGAATGGAAAGAGTGGGGGGAGGCCTTTGCTCAGCAGTGGGACATTGAGGGCTCATAATAATAATAATAATAATTTATTTAACGATGATAGACAAGCAGCTACTGCTGGTATGTCTACATCACACAGTGTTGGAATAGTCTTTTTAGTTTATGTATCGTTTTTGGCCCGTTTATATTATAGGTTATCTAGAAGTATATTTCATACTATGTTCAGATGCACGGCGTGCAGCCCGGCGGGCTGCCTGGCGAGCTGCGCGGCATGCAGCCCGTGCCCGGCCGGCGAAAATTCAAACTGTTCACATGCACGCAGGCGAGTCAGTCAGTGCTAGCATGTCGGGCAGCGAGGATCTCGATGTTGTTGCTGCCTTAACCTTTGGCTTAACTTATTTTTATTGCAAAAAGAAACAAAATGATAAACGATTCGTTTGACCATTCGACCATGTTAACAACGGACGTCCACTCGTCACGAAAGCGCGAGAGAGACTGACTGCACGCGCGCATGTGAACAGTCACCGGGCGCCCGCGCATTCATCCTTTGAACTTTGCCCAAAAACCGCCACTCGCTCGGTTCGCGGCATTCACGTTCACGGGCGCGTTCACGGGCTCGGGCGTACCGTTTACACGCGCGTGCACGTGAATGTGCCCGTTGAATGTCGAGTTGAACGCGCGCGTGTGAACGTACTATAAGATACCCAATGCTATAGCAAGCCTATTGCTCATGTAAAAGGTTTATTTTTTCACCTGTTCCTTAGTCTTGAACTGAACAAAAACCGAGCCCTTGAAAATTCGATTCTTCGTATTCCGCTCCTGGTATTTCCTCATGACAATATGCTCTACATCTTCGTATTGCTTCAAGAAGGCCAGTACTTCATCCAGGGTTGTCTCCTTTGGGAATCCTTTGATGTAAAGAGTGCGGTTCATTAGCTCCTTACGTCTATCTTCATTCAGCTCTGGCACCGGCATTTCTGGGTGACGGCGCACTTTTTTATTGTCTTCTGAGACCTGTAATTAGATTATTGTTATATTTTATTTGTATTCCTTCACGCTTAAACCACTATTTCAATTAAATTTGGTATTAGGGTAGCTTTTATCCTGGATCAGTACATGATACTTGTGTGTAGTCTGACTTGTTGATTTATAATTTTCAATTGACCACGGCCATAGCACATGAATACTTAAAACGGGATACCAAGACTAGCAACACTAGTGTACTGATGAAACTACCGGGATAAAATATAGCCTTTAAACCATCCCTACAGTCCATTCCACAGGTCTGTGAAAGAATTTTAGAAATCGGCTGAGTAGTTTCGGAGATTCCCTTCATCAAACAAACAAAGAAACAAACCAACATTACTTATAATTTTTATATTTACATACTATGATTTGTAGATAAATCTTTTTAAGAGTTCATAATGTTCAAACCCATTACTTACATTAAAAAGTCTTATGGAGTTGAATAACAGAATCAAAATCACATAAACACAGGCTATTCAGACACTCACCTCAAGTAAGCCACTGGTAGACTTCAAGAGTGCTTTAGCGATGACATCTGTGTCGGGGCTCAGTTTGCTGAGGCGGTTGAATCGGGTGAGCACCTCCAGTGGCACCCAGCCATCGTCCAACTGAATCTGCTCCCTGAGAAACTTGTCCCGAGGGATGTTTGCATCACCTGGAAATTTATAATTAATTTGTAAGCATTCTGCCATGTAACCATGCTCAGCCATGTCACCTAGCAAACCTGTACATTTTTAAGTGATCCTTGAGGTCCTACAAAAATGAAAGCATTTTTATTTTTTTCTCTCTATTTCTGCAATAGCCTCTGTGGTGCAGTGGGTGAAAGTCTGCCTGACAAAGGTTGTGGGTTCAATTCCAGAATTTAGTGTATGTTTTTTAATCAAAGAAGTTTTTCTGTCAACGCACACTAGGTTCTACTAGGTAAAGTAAACACAATTACTACTTATTACAATACAAAATTAGAGAAGGCTTTTTGCCTTTTGCAAATCCCGCCAACCAATGGAGTAGCATCTTTTTGATGTAACTACAGAAAAGTTGCCGGTCGGCGCGGCGCGTCGTTAGTTTGTTTGTAAATCTACTGCCAACAGGATAACCTTCTTAATATCAATGTAAATGCACTCATGACAACACCAATACATTCCAAACCTATAGGTACCTAATATTTATGTATTTGTGCATGCATGTGACTCACCGAAGTAGTACTCCACTTGGCGAATTATTGCACTTTCCAATTCAGTTTCATCATCCTGGTTATCAGCAACGTTTTCTACAGGCTTCTGCTCGTTGGATTCGGGTATTTCCTTCTCCTCAGTCATATTGGTTTCGCTGTAAAATACAATTTCTAAAAATGCCAAGCGGTGCTAGTTTGACACATATTTTTAGTGACAGGATTGAAGGAACCTTACCGGTATTTAAGACACGGGAATATATGAACACTGAAACTATATTTGTGACTTACGTTATGTCGAAATAACACGAGAGTCAATTAATTTAGCTCAAAATCGATACACAACACGTGTTTTTAAATCTCACGCTACTCGCCGCCACATTGGATGAATGAATGAATGAATGGAATGAGATGACATTGACAGAACAGAAGGCTCGGGGACTGCCAGCGGGGAGCAGAGGAAGGAGGCACATTTACATCTGTGTTCTGTAACTATTTCTGTATTTATGGAATAACGAAAACTTACTTTAATAGTCTATTTTTTATCATAAATAAAATCAATAAAAAAATGATTAGGTATAAACTAAAAAACAGTCTATCGTATTATGACTTTTTGGGAGGGAGTTCTTTAAATCATAGTGATTTATTAAATTTGATTGAAACAGTTTTGGAACGCATCAATAACGTTCCAATCCAATTCAAATCTTAGGGCCAACTTAAAACTAGGACATTCATTAGGTACCATTTTTATTCAACAAATATTTAAAGATGAGGTTATTATGTGTAAACTCGGTGTAATTAAATTATTAAGTATTGTGTGACAAAATGTTATTTTGTTATATCCCTACGTAGTTTATAGTCTCATTTTAATTTTCCGCTTCAGTCCAGTCAGACATGAAACGTTAAAAACCTTATCCAATCCAACTCATTACTCAACTGTCAATTGTCATTTTTAGCTAGGATAAAAATAAAAGTAAACAGCACAGCACTCACAGCACTGTTTATTTTTGAAATACTTAGGTAACCTCAATCAATTTAGTTAAAATGGGAGTTCGAGGTTTAACTACATACATCAACTTCAACGAAAATGCATTTCTTAAAACGTTTATGCTTCACGATTCGTGTCTTGTTATTGATGGACATAGTTTGTGCGCTCAGCTCTACCGCCGGCTGAACTGCTTCTCAGCTTTTGGCGGCGACTACGACAAATTCGCAGCCTACGTGCGAAATTTCTTCAAGAATCTACGTAAATGTAATATAACCTCGTACGTTATCTTCGATGGTAGTTACGAGCACAGAAAGCTGAAAACTGCATACAGTCGTATGAGATCTAAGATCAGCGGTGCGTCCAGACTGGATCCAGTAACACAAGGGAGCTTACAGATATTTCCGTTGCTGATCAGAGATGTGTTTATTGAGGCACTTGTGGACTTGTCTATCCCGTACACCGTGTGTGAGTTTGAAGCTGATGACGAAATAGCAGCGATGGCTCGACACCTAAACTGTCCAGTTCTGAGCTACGATTCAGACTTTTTCATTTACAATGTTCTATACATCCCTTTTAAAACAATTGAGAGCAAACCAAAAGCTATAGAAGAGGATGGCTAC
Organism: Xanthorhoe spadicearia; assembly: GCA_947086425.1. Classification (NCBI taxonomy): domain Eukaryota; kingdom Metazoa; phylum Arthropoda; class Insecta; order Lepidoptera; family Geometridae; genus Xanthorhoe; species Xanthorhoe spadicearia. The sequence continues at coordinate 10,875,522 of OX352195.1, read as the reverse complement.
AAAAAGTTTGCTATGGAGTGTAAAATATATCGAGTGGAACACATGACAAGTCACTTTGGCGGTCTGAATGAAGAACTCCTGCCATTATTAGCAACATTACTCGGCAATGATTATGTAGAAAAACAAGTCTTTAACAAATTCTTTTCTGAACTGAAACTACCTAAAAGTAAAAGAAAAACAAATGACCAGCAGAGGTGCATCCATGGGCTGTTCAAATGGCTACAGAATGAAACCTTAGACTCGGCTATGACAAAAATCTTGGGGCGACTAAAGAAGACTCAAAAAGATAAAGTTCTACACATAATGAAGAAAAGCATTGATGGTTACAATCGGAAACATTGTCGGTCATTGAAATACTTTAATATATTTCATGAAATAGCCCCAGAAACTGAATTTAATTTTGAAGCCATTGAAAATAATAATGAGGAAATTGAAGATATTGAATCTGAAAATGATGATGATAGCTCTGATAATGAAAGCTGTTCTGATCAAAGTACAAACTTTGATGAAGAGAACAGAGACATTGGCGTACCTGACTGGTATTCAGAAGCAATCCGCAGCAATAAAATACCAAAACCATATCTCAACTTATACACACATCACCTCTACTTCTGCTCCCCTCAAGCAGAAGATTATAATGATGATGACTGCTTTCTTTCAAACCTGCCCATACTGCGCTATGCTTTTGACATCTTAACTGACTTTTCTGAAGAATCTTTGATATATGTCAGTCGGGACAAAGACTTGTCTTACAAACGGATAAATGTTGAACAAGAGTATGCATTACCTAGACTTTTAGATATTCCATTCTTTGAGCTTACTGATAGTCAACTACAGTCATATTTTTATCATTTTCTAGAGAAAAAAATGGAATTATTAGACCTGATATTATTAGAAGCTCTACCAAAGAATTTCCAGTTAATTATGATTGCAATTCTTTGGTGGGTTGCCGAATGTAGTGTCCCTTTAAACCATGTTCATAGTATATTCCTAAGCTACATAATGCTGGAAGTAATTGATGAGAAAACTGGAATGTTCCGAGGTCAAAATTACTTCAATAACAAGTATGCAACAAAACTTACTGAATTAAGACAAAATATAAGAGAATGTGATGATACAGAGCTTTTAAATAAGAACAAAGTTCAGTACAATGACTGTATGATTGCAGCAAGCACATTATTAAAGCATTTTGAACTTGACGACAAGATTAAGAAGAAGCCCAAATCATATGATATTAAGAAGATGCATTCATTTGCCCAATTTCAATGCTGCTTAATGCAAATTAACTCGCTAAACATCCTGTGTCGGTGTCCATTTGATACTACAAAATATTGCAAGACTTTTAATGGCACTTTTGTTTACAATATTGCATCAAAACTGGAGAATCAAGCTGATCCATTTACATACTTAAAGGAGTATCTAAAAGGTGCTACAACGGTACTGCTATTTTACAAAAGTATCTGCCACATATTTGAGCAATGTGTTGATAAGATGAAAATCGAAACAGTGAGATGGTCGGCCACGGGAAAGAAAAGAAGGAAAAAGAAAAACGCTGAATTAGACGAAATAAACTTTATTGTTCAAGGTTTTGAGTCAGAAGTGTTTATTTGAAAGTAAATTATAATTTTTTCATATTTTTTGTTCTTAATTAATATAGTATCAGTCTTACCTCTAATTATTTCTTTAGCCTAGTACAAATAGGTTTATTCTACATTTCTGTTAGCCAGTTTTTATTTATCATTTTATTTTATCATTTCTTTATAGACACAAGAGTGTGACATGAGCCCTGGGATAGTGAAGACATTACTGTGATTGTCTCTTTACCTGTTGAAGTCTGGTTGAATCAATCAATCGTTAGAAGTATCTGCATTGGAACAGAACCAAGCTCAGGTACCTACAGCATTTATATACATAAAATCGTATTAACATGATGGTTAGTAGGTACTAATTAGGTAGGTGCAGGTCACGCCATGTAAAAAGAACGCTGAGAAGAAAAGCTGCGCAGTAGGCGATTTTATGGAATCTTAGGTGGGATTAGTGGAGTTGTGACGCGGTTGCGTACCTAATAGCACACTAATAGGTAGCTTTTGATGGAGCGTTGAAAGTCGAATCGCAAGTGGTATTAATCCGTGCCTCTTAATAAACATTAAATATAAGGATAGGGTTTCAAGCGTCATAAAAGTTAGATACTAGAAAAAAACAAAACTCGCTGCATATCTACACGGTGTAGGTATGACGCTGTAAATGGTAGGTACCTAATTACGACGAAGTATATAATTACCTTACCTACTCAAGGTTCATAAGAAGGAAGGCAACGCAATAAAACAAAGCTATATAAATACAAAGCTATATAATATTTTAATGTTTTTTACCATTAACACCATTTGTGTAAACCTTAGCACTAGGTGATACAGCATAATTCAGTCTCTCTCCTAAGATATAAAATCCTATTCCTATTACAGTACTTAACAATACAAAACCAGCCCTGATTGGCCAATTTATGAACGCTAAAAAGGGATATACCCAGATACCACTCTTCAAGTACGCACTTAATAGCAAAAATACATAGCAACTGAAGAAAAGTACCATAATTGTGACTCCTACCTTCCTACTCGGGTAGTTTCTTCTAGTAACTAACAGCTCAATGCAAATGAATGGTACAATCAACGTGTGTACAACATGGTTTTGGAATACGGGGAAATTTCTCTCAATTTCATCGGGAAATATCAAGTCTTTGTGGATAATGTACATGGACCAAAAGACCACGGCTACGTAGATGGCTAGAGGGAAGGCTAGGCTGAACAGAACGTCCTTTATTTTGCGTAGAATTGGAGGGTTTTTGAGGACTGTTGCGTTGCTCCCAGCGATATCGTTGAATAAGGAGATTGTGAAGTAAATTGTCTGTAGAACCTGAAAGAAAATATTAGCTTTTAGAATCAAGGTAATATACACAACTTGGATGGGTGACCGCTAGTGGCATTATCAACTGAGCGCTTCCATGCTTCGGAGGGCACGTTAAATTGTCGATCCCGGCTTCTCTAGGCGGCTTAAAACTCCGAACGAAGGTAGAACGAAGGTAATTTTTATGCGCTTTGAGCATTAGACGGTGAAGGAAAACATCGTAAGGAGCTTTCTAGCAGCGTCGATGGGCTTGCAAACTGTCACGTATGGAGAGTTAACTTCTGCAAAATGGGGGCATGTACCTAAATATGTAGGTATTTGGACATAAATCTGACTACCCCATTAGACATCTCTTCAAAGGATCTAAAGAATTACATAAAGATCTGAAAGAAATGTCTACCGCATTCTGGGATACAGTCGTGATCATATTTCATTTCAGAATCCGGCATGATTAGGTAAATAAATAATAAAAGGTGGTACCTATTTTAAATAAAAATCCGATGGCTTAATTTTGCAAATCTGATTAAAATTAGGTATCTGTTCCGGCTTATGATAATTATTGTTTTAATTTAATGAACCCTAACCCAAATATTACACACAATTTCACTTTTAACGCAATTTTCACTGAGGCTCTAGCTACAAATTTTACCTATATAAAAAAATTGTCACAAATAAATAAATCTGAATATAATATTAAGTAAAACTGCGGACTAAAACCTCCCCCAGACGAGCTCATGCAGCTATACTTTTAATTTTAATATAGTTAGAAAGTAAATTAAAAAAAAAACTTACCAAACACCACATTGTTAAAAACAATGGCCGAGCTTTTAGCGGAAATTTCGCTACTTCTTCATTTGGGAAAGGTAGATCCACGTATTTTTGATCGTACCACAACGTGAACGAGTTAACTGCAATCACTGACAGATGAAAAACTGGCAAAGACATGGTATTACTAACTGCAAAAAAATCATAAAACAGGATTTGCCGAAGTAATTGTTGACTATTTTAGGTATGTATTTTATAAAGTAAGTCCGTTTATGACTACGCCACAATGGCAACTGGTTGTGAACTGAAAATCTTGATCGCGTGGTCATTATTTATAATTACTATCAAAGCCTGTACAGGTTGACACAGATTAGGGGTCGCGTCTACAATGCGTAATAAATTCTGCAAGATTAAGATGCATTTAGGAATCTGTATAACATTACACCAAAAAAGTAACTGGATTAATAATCTAAATAGGGGGGTTTTTTTCACTTTATAAATCAGTCTACCTGTATCTTAACTGATTTAATTTTATTGAGCATTCCAGAATACTGTTAAATGACGTGTACCTATGTAATGAAGTAAGTATATTAAAAGTTTCAATAAAATAGAAAGCTTTTTACACAAAAAAATGCAATTTTAGTAAACTAATCTTCATCACTTCGGTATGAGTCATCGTCTATATCTTTCAGTTTCCTGAATACTCGAACTTTCATCGACGCAACTGATATTATGTGCTGAAGTGTAGTATCTATACTTATCAGTATAGTATAGATAGTGTTGTCATGCCAGTCTGTGATTTACTAACTCGAGGTCAGTTACAAACATCGCTTATCAAAAGGTCGTGGGTTCGAATAATAAGTTTTGATAACTTTTTTTGACTGTCAAACTTTGTTGAAAAGTTTTGTTATTCATTATTAAAAAAATAAACTGTGCCATAATAGGTAGGTAATTAGGTACCTACACCTTTTTCATGATTAATTAAAAACTGAAAAATGACCTTAGCTAAGCTTAAGTAGGTATTATATGTACCTACTTACTTATACATAATTGATAAAAATATTTAACCTACCTATTCTCGATAGCCGTTATTTAGGTATTGTTGTTTTTAGAGAGAAAAGTAATGGTAAAATAAAAAAACCAGTCAGGCCTTAAAATTTAATGTTTTTTACCATTAACATAAACCTTAGAACTAGAAGACACAGCAAAGTTCAGTTTCTCACCTAAAATATAAAAACCTATTGCTATTATAAAACTTACTAACGTGAACGCGATCTTAGTTGGCCAATCAAATAACTTTAAAAACGGGTAAACCCAAGCGCCATATTTAAAATACGCACCTAGCGGGAAAACTGTGTAACTACACATAAAATATACCATAGCTTTTACTCCGAACCATCTTCTAGGATAATTTCTTCTTGTAGCGAAAAGCTCTATAAATATAAAAGGTAAAATCAATGTATGCATTACATGGTTTTGGAAAACTGGAAACTGCTTCTCAAGTTCGTCAGGAAAAATTAAATCCTTGTGTAAAAAATACATTGACCAGAACACTAAAGATACGTAGATTGCCACAGGAAAAGCAAGGCTGAATATAATGTCTTTAATTTTGCGGATAAGTGGTGGATTTTTGGGGGCTGCGGCGTTGCTTCCCGCGATATCGTTGAGAAAGGAAACTGCGAAGTAAAGGGTCTGCAGTGCCTGAAACAAGATTTAAATCACCTTTAGGTTTATTAAAGTAAATAGCGATTGCACTTCTGCATAAACATTACATTACTTACATTATTGTTATGGTTAAAGATACCTATAGGTACCTACCTAACTAAACTAACCTTGAACTGCACGCGAGTTTAAAATGCAAATTGCAGAAAATTGATCTAGATACACTATTTATTACCTGGGCTATAAAGAGGAAAGATTTGTATTTTTCTAACAGATAAGAAAAAATGCAAAATCTTAAAAAAAGAAAAGACGCGTGGCTGAGTGGTTAAAAGCAGTCGTGATAGAACGATTGCTTGTAGGTATCATCGCAGGTTCCAATCCTGCCAGAGTCGTAACTTTTATTAAGATTTTACAATTTTTCTGATGAAATACCTAGTTTATGTGTGGTTTACTGTGGCTTAACACAAAAATGTAAAATAAAAAACTGTGTAACGAGTAAATTTGTAAACTGCTGGACCAATTACACAAGTCTACGTCAAGTCACAGAAAGTGCGCTATTTTAGATAAAAATGTAGAATGCTTACAAAACACCAGACTGTCAGGAACAAAGGCCGTGCTTTCAGTGGAAATTCCCCGATTTTCTTCGGGAACGGTAAATCCACGTACTTGTGATCGTACCAGATCGTGAAACAATTAAGAGCAAGCACTGATAAATGGAATATTGGCAACAACATGTTTCTTATAAAACACAGACAGTTCAGAAGGAACAGCTTTTGCTAATTAATTTTAAATCATAAAATCTAGTTTACTCCACAAAGACTACAATGGTTTAATACCAACGGCTTAATAAATTAAACTGAAAATTATGTACCATGTAACCATTATTTATGTAATTATTTTATCGAAGCTTGATAAGGTCTGTGGGTAGCAGTTGCATTGATACCTACCTCAATTAAGAAGATACCATCAAATGTTAATGACTAGTACCTATAAATTCAATTCAAAACAGTAAACTCTATCATCATACAACTACTCGTAACCTGCCTAATACCTATTGCTTGTTTTTTTTTTCTTTTAGGAATGCATGCAAGCTTTTTGGTAGGTTCTCGCCAAATTCGAACTTTTGAATAATAATGCTCTTTGTACCTCCGAATGAAAACCAAATAATCTTTGTTTATTCGTAAAAAAGTTAATTATAGTTTATATGAGATATAGGATTATTGGTACAAAGTCCAATAGAACGGTCAAAAAACTGATTAAGTGTATTTCGATTAGATAAGTTTCCTAATAGTGTCTGACTGATCAAAGGTTGTATTTATTTTTGATGTGAGCTATCTTTATTATTGTAACAAAGTCCGCAAAAATATTTATTTTACTCAGGAATTACTAATTTATTGGGTCAAATTTGATACGAGTCAAGTAGCCTATTATTATGCTCTACGAGTAGTATTAAAAAAAAATAAAAAAAATGTAAAGCCCACATGCAATGTGTTTAACAAAACGAAGGTGCTCTTATAAATATGACTAGCACTCAAGCAAACTGCATAATGATGGCAGACCATGCCGATTAACTAACAACTGTGATTTTACAATTAAATTACTTATTTCCTGGAAGTCACTAGCTAGAGTGAAGCGGTGCGTTACAAAAGCCGAATCGATCGACGAAAATAAAGACTTGTGAAGTTGCGTTGACAATTAAATAATAGCGAGTGAGTAGGTATCTACCGACCTAAGCTATCTGGGAGTGATAATGAGGCGCAGATAGTTGCCACATTATCTTTTTACAGACTGTTATCAGTAGTTTTGTTTCTGATTGGGACAGTCACCGGATCTCCGGCTCGTCTGGCCGAAGGTTATCGTTGCTTGCATTATCTGCAAAGGCGCATGCCCCTAGACCAGGGGTCGGCAAGTAGTTTTAAGTGGGGTCCGTATAATTTATTTTTAATCAAGGTGCAATACTAATCACTTTTGCACTTAGCCCTTTTTAATTTAACCTTGTGCTTTCCACGTTATGGATAAAACCAAACCACACTTCGCTTTAAGCGAATTGATTAAGGATATCGATTGAGCCTCTTATTATTTCTAAAATTATGACGGTGGTTTTATCATCATCATCTCATCCGTTTCTATATCGACGGGTCTTTACCTCGACGGTACACTTCATATTTCTATCATCATTATCACGTGCACCCCTAATCGCACTGCTGAGCTTATTTCTCTCTTATTTTGTTATGTAAGTCATTGCCACAATATCCACTGATTGCCATCACACATGGTTAAGGGTTATCGTAGTGTTGCAACAAATACTTAAATAATATTTGGTCTGATTATAAAACTTGGCGCGCAAACCACAGAAACACACACCCCGCTCTCTTATTGGCCAGCTGTCGACGAGCGTCTAGAATGTTCGATTCAGTTCTTTTTTGGGTTCCGCGCGTTAGTTACCAACTCCATAGAAAAAAATCGTTCGTTTGTATTGGTATGAGCAAGTGGCCAACTCTGGTGACGGAGTTTTTAGGCTGCGGCCGCCATAAGCCTATAGAAAAAATATAATGTTTTTGATCCCATATCGGTCCCATCTTGTCTCTCCTACACGTCCGTGTGTCCGGTCGTCTGTCTGTTCGTCAGTCACTTGTTTATGTGGATGGAGTAATGGTCCCTATATTATGAAGTTGGCGTCTAACTTTTAATAAACAACACACTTTATTGCAAGAAGGATTGGCACCATTGCTTTTATATCCCGCTCTGGCTAATAGAAAACTTAATAGGTACCTACCCTTGTTTTCTTAGCTTAAAGTTAAGCTGCACTACTGTGACCATGAATGTCATTTTGGTATTATAAAATGGTTGTTGTAATTTATTAATAACGCGTAGTTCGTTGTATGTAAGTGGTCAAATCAGTCGACTAAGTTTATAAGCTGCGTAAAGGCCGCTGTCATGGCTTAACGACTTTAAAAGCCGAGACCAAATATGTAACGTGCCCTCAGAAGCACAATTATTATTATATTTTTTTGGGTACAAAAATATATGCCTGTAATTATAGACTAATCCTCAGATTACCTTCACCATGGACACCGTAGTCATCCGTGCGGAACAATGATGCACTCAGCTTATGGGTCCGTGTCAGATAAACCGTCCGGGGCCGGCCCGGCTCGTAAACGGACCGGCACGGATTATATGGAATAGACATTGGACTTTGATACGTCTCAATAAAATAACTGGTAATGTGGTGTGCATCATCATCATTCTCAGCCTGTGTCAATGTCAACCCTCTGCTGTCACCAGAACCAGAGAGAAGGTACTCTGGGCAATCAACAGCTTCCTTCCCTTCAAGTCACCTGGCCTGGATGGAATATTCCCGGGCCTACTGAGATGGTGCAGTGCACAACTAGCAGACCACTTAGTGAGTATTTTTAGAGGATGCATTGCCCATCGCTACATACCCGAAAAATGGAGGGAAGTGAAAGTAGTATTTCTACCGAAACCGGGCAGGAGCGACTATACACTGGCAAAATCATTCCGGCCAATCAGTCTAACGTCGTTCCTTCTGAAGACCCTAGAGAGGCTATGTGATAGGGAAATCAGAGGTAACACTCTCCTACACAAACCACTACATCCCAACCAACATGCCTACAGCCCCGGCAAATCGACAGAATCCGCTCTCCACTGCGTAGTCTCCCGAATCGGAGGCGGATTATCCGCAAAACAATCAACACTAGGCGCATTCATAGACATTGAAGGGGCGTTCGACAAAACAACATTCAGCAGCATAAACCTAGCACTGGAAAGATACGGGGTCGCACCAACGCTAGCAGACTGGATAAACAACATGCTCAAATACAGAGCAATTCAGCTAACAGTGAACAAGACTACAAGAGGAATAGTTGCAAGAGGCTGCCCCCAGGGCGGCGTCCTCTCACCCCTACTATGGAACATAGTAGTCGATGAACTCATCCGCAAACTTAACGGCAGTGGACTCGTCACCGTAGGCTACGCTGACGATCTTGCCATCCTAGCAACTGGCTGCTTCGAGAGTACAATATGCGACACGATGAAAACAGGCCTCAAAACAGTTGAAACATGGTGTACCAGCCATGGCTTATCAGTAAACCCTACAAAAACAGAACTCATAATGTTCACACACAAAAGAAATTTGGGCAATTTAAGAATCCCCAAACTCTTCAACACCGAGCTAAAACTAACACACGAAGTCAAGTACCTAGGAGTCATACTGGACAGTAAACTGCTATGGAATAAGCACCTTGACCACAAACTACAAAGAGCATGCACAACCTTCTATCAATGCAGCAGAATGCTCGGGAAAACATGGGGGCTGACACCAAAAATAACCACATGGCTATATACAGCCGTAATAAGACCAACACTGACATACGGTGCTATTGTTTGGTGGAAACGAACTGAACTTAACACTGCGGCAAACAGATTGCAACGCTTCCAGAGACTGGCATGCTCTGCAATAACTGGCTGCATGAGAACAACTCCGACAACGGCCATGGAGATTGTTCTGGGCCTTGTCCCACTCGACCTATACATACAACAGGAGGCGACACTGTCTGCCATCAGACTCAAACACCTAAATCTATGGGGGAATACAAGGAGCTCTCATGCATGTATTCTGGACAGAGCCATATCACACGAACCGCTTATATGCGCCCCGTGCGATAAGATCCCCAGACAATCAACTTCCCAGAAACACTACAAAATACAGACACATGAAAACCAAAGCGATCAGTCTGGAAATAGTGAAGTCCGAGTCTACACTGACGGATCGAAGACAAATCAGGGAACAGGAGCCGGAGTACACTCACTGGATCTCAACATCAACATATCAATGACACTGGGCTCACACAGCTCCATTTTTCAATGCGAATGTGTAGCCATAACCGAAGCTGCCACAGCTATCAAAAGGAGAGGGATAGAAGACTACAGTATACGGATACTCTCCGATAGCACAGCAACCCTCAGAGCACTGGAGAGCCAAAAGTGCAACTCCAGGCTCATATACGAATGTCACCTTGCCCTTGAGAGTATTGCTGCAAAGAACAGAGTAACTCTACAATGGATCAAGGGACACAGTGGATCACTGGGAAACGACGCCGCAGACGAACTAGCACGAAGGGGCTCGGAAACTCAAGTAGAAGGCCCAGCCCCCTTCCTGCCCCTGCCGTTCTCCCAGCTACGCACCTGGATACGACAACACACCCAAAATCTTCATAACGATCGATGGATACGGGCGACGGACTGCAGACAGTCTAGAGCAGCGATACCAGCGGCCACACCACGACTGACACGTCGTCTGATGAACCTCCAAAGAAAAGACCTCAAAATAATCATAGGAACACTAACAGGGCACTGCCCCCTAAACAAACATCTGTACAACATCGGCATCACGGACAGCCCACTCTGCAGGGGATGTCTAACCGAAGAAGAATCAGCGGCCCACGTAGTCCTGGAATGCGTGAGCGTAGCAGCTCAACGGCAGCAAATCCTCAACAATCCGAGGTCGCTCCTCGAAGCCTGTGAAGACCCCAGGAAACTTCTGTGCTTCTGGGAGGAGCTAGGCTGGCTTCACAACTAGTGAGCCAGATCATCCCCACGCATAAAGGACCACCTCTGAATCCAAATGCGGAAAAGGGAGTCCCCATACATACATACATACATACAACCCTCTGCTGGGTGTAGGCCTCCTCCAATTTCTGCCACTCCTTCCGGTGTTGGGCCGATCGCATCCAGGTCTTGTTGGCGACCTTGACAATATCGTCTACTGTGAAATATCACGTGGAATTTTTTCACGTTTTACGTATAAAAGAACAATTTACTGCAGTTTTGTTCATAACTTTGAAGATTTTTGAACAGATTTTTAATGGGACCTATATATTTTCTGAACTAAATTACAAACAAACAATAAATGAATATTTACTTTGAGAAATCATGATGCTAGAGCGTTTATTTATGTTTACTTTTTTACTGTATTAAGAGAGTCGTTTATAACATCCTGTATTTACAGGGTGAGGGTGAAATCACGTTTCAGTTTAATAACTTTACCGTAAAAATGTACGGAGCCCTCAGGGGAAATCTATGCGTTTACTTATTTCCGCAAATCATATTTATCATGGGCTATCTATAAACTATAATATATTTCGAACATGTAGAGCCATGTTGGCTGTGTGGAAAGTACCTCTACTTTCGTTCAGAAAGTTGTTTGTTCGAATACCATACAATGACTTTTCGTTTCGGAAAATTTATATGCCGGAAAATATTTATGACCGGATAGCTGGTTTTTGATTCTGGACTACAAAATCCTATATAATATTATAAAAAGGTAATGTCTGTTTGTTTGACGGAGGTAATCTCCGAAACTACTCAGCCGATTTCCAAAATTGTTTCACCAATATACAATTGTACACATTGGGATAAAATATAAACAGGGATGGTTATGGGCTATATTTTATCCCGATAGTTTCATAAGTACACCCGTGCCAAGCCGGGATGTGCTGCTAGTCTTATAGAATTCAGGCAAACAAAAAATTTTTCTCTACTTTTCTAGAATTTAGAGCAGTTTAACATTATCGATATATTTCGTTTGTCTTTTAAATATTAGGCCTTAAAGTTTTTTAACAAGTACGAGTATAATCAAGAAGGACATGCACCGACGTGGACCAAACTCGCGTATGAATATTATATTAAATCACGGCGGACTCGTCCGAGATTAAAGAGCTGCCTGTCCTGTACCTTTGATGTAAGAATATAAAAGAAAAAAAGTAGCATAGTTAAAAAATATTAACCGACATAAAATAGATATCCTTGGACATTTCACACAGCGTGATCTAATCCCAAGCTAACGTAATGCTTGTGTTATGGTAACCGGATGACTGATATAATACATAGATTTTTTTTTTGTAAATACATACACATTATAGATAGAATACACCCAGACATGGAACAAATATCTGTAGAACATAGAAATGTTCGTTCCGTAGCGGGATCGAACCCGAAACAAGCTCATCGACGCTGCTAGATAGCCAACTGGTGTCTTGTTTTCCTTTACCGTTTACAGCTCGTGTACATATACATAACTTTTCGTATCAAAAATGTATATGCATATATACATTTTTGATACGAAAAGTTCATTGATTCATGGCCGGATTCGATCCCACGACCTTCGTATCGAAAGTCGAGGAAAACATCAGGAAATTTATTTTACGAAATTGATAATAAAATATATTTTGCCACTTGGTAAGATAAGTGCCTTCTCTATTTATTTCTTCATCCCTGTAGACAATAATGAAGCACTCGTATTTTTTCACTTTTTATCCCACGTTAGAGCCCACGGTGAAAATTAAGTGCTTCCGCGATGAAACTACCACTTTCAAATGAGATTTTACCCAAAGGCGAAAATAAACGACATTATACACCGAAGCTCTTTTAAAAGGTTTTGGTGAGTTAGGTTAGTTAAGTTATAAGCTAGGTTCTTTACTCTGTTCACCGAGTCGATCGAAAAATAAACCAACTAAATGTGTTGTCCATCAATTTTGGTACACAGGTATTTTGATAACTTGTAAAGAAATCACTATAGAAGAATACATTACTAAGGCAATGTGAACTCGGCCTAGGCCTGTTTTCGACGCCAATCACGTGCGTTTATTTTTTTAATTCAATCGACTCGGTGAACAGAGTATAGGTTAATATGAAACTGACTCTGAACCGGTTCCATGCCCTTAGTCAAACGTCAAATATACATTCGAATTGTCTTCCTCGTTTTGATGTTGGCTAAAAACCGTCATCCATTTCAGTTTAGTTTGAATAGCAAGACTTGGTTCCTTTTAACCAATGAGGACTGAGCTTTTAACATTCCATCTTGTACTTATATTTCATTGAAAAATATCCTCTACGTTTCTTTGCGTTCTCTCATTATACCGAGGTAATGAGCATACAGTACAGTCACCGACAGATTACTAGCTTTCAATTTTAATTTAATCTATACTTTTATACTTATACTATAAAATTATAAAGAGGAAAACTTTGTTTGTATGGTTGTAATGAATAGGCTCAAAAACTACTGGACCGATTTTATAAATTCTTTCACCATTCGAAAGCTACATTGTCCACGAGTAACATAGGCTATATTTTATTCCGGTGTAATTAGTACACCCGTTTAAAGCCGAGTCTAGAATAAAATATAAAATACTTTATTCCACGCCATTATACACGAAAAAACTTTTTAAAATAACATGGTTATGAACATTATAAACACTTAAAACGGGGTATTTACCATGATGTAGATTTATGAGTTTCCTGATATTTCGGGACAGTTGCATGCGCCATGATTTTTTTTTAAAATGTTTCTACTTTAGTCGTTGACTATACTTATTTTATTTGTGAAAGTCAGGGCTCTCTTAGGACTTCAATAATGAGGGCCTGGCTTCTTAATGCTCTTAAGAAAAATGCTGAAATATATACGATGGAAATATGAAGGAACATACCGTAATTAAATGTAACTTTTTCTAAATGTATCATAAATATTTATAAATAATTTTATTTTGCTTTTCAATTATTTTTAAAAAGGTAGCTTAATGGATCGTTCAAGGGTAATTCTGCGATCTGTTGTTAGCGTATATTGTACTAGCAGCACGGCTTTGCACGGGTGTACTAATGAAACTACCAAGATAAAATATAGCCTATAACCATCCCGACAGTCCATTCTACACATAGGTGAAATAATTTTTGAACTCGGCTGAGTAGTTTCGTAGATTACCTACGTCAAACAAACAAACAAACATTACCTCTTTATAATATTAGCATAGGTATATAGGTATATACTCGTATAATGATTTTTCATACAAATGTGGACATACCCATTGGTAAGTCCATTCATTAATTGAAATGGAATATTCATAAGACATGGATTGACTAATTAGTAGGATCAAGTAATTAATTTTCAATACTACTAAATAATTTATGCATCAATTTGTCATGTAGATAATTATAAAGCTGTATGAGTATTATTAATCTCTTTTTGTTGGTAATCAAAATTCTAGTACACTGCAGAGGTATCACCAGTTTACCGTATCATTGAATACCATCATCGATACCGAGTCAAGTATTACAAGTGTATGAGAATCCAGCACAGCGCCGCCCCCGGAAACTTGCATGAACTAAAAGTTTCATACATTTACAATAATTGACTGGTGAGGATAGGTTACTATACAACACAAAAGCCGATGCTAGCCCGACATTGCTACGAGAGTGCTACGAAGTTGCTACGCCTCGTAGCATCGTAGCAAGTGAAATTTCTTTCCTAGTCAATGCCACAACAGAATATGTAAGGGGTTGTTATGTGACGCACATTACATACCTACATTTTCTGTCTAATGCATTAAAAAAGCTTTGTAGAAAATGTTGACCAGTGCCATTCGTTTGACGCGCATGTTACACACGTTTTGCCTTCGTTTTGCCGTGAAAGACGAACAAACACAAACACACACACACACACAGACCTTCCTATTTATAATATTAGTATGGATTTAATTCCTATACATTTTGTAGAAATGAAATATAGCTAAGGGGCCAGATCTATGATAATTTGATGTAAGAGACGTAATATTGGTAACAAGAAAAACTTTTAAAATAACTAGAAGTAGGTACCTACCTTTAGAATTTATCCCAAGAGATTGTAACAACTTTTTAATTGGATTTCTGTTTGAGATTCTTATAAAGAGAACAATAGGTGTGAAAAATAATCGCTTAAAGCAAAACTTCAGAATCCATTAGTAATTTATTTTAAAAGCTACTATTTCATTATTGTAAACTATCGTGTCTTATTTAAACTATATTATCTTTATGTTAATGATCTTATGTGGTGGTATGTGTTTGGGTGTCTCTGTGTCTGTTTCTCCTTCTTTTACGGCAAAACTGACTTTCAACTATCACCACTTAGACGTAGGCTACTTTTATCCCGATATTCCCGCGGGAACGGCCTTCGCGGTTGGACCGCGAAGCGCAGCTAGTACTCTACAAACAAAGATTCAGAAATATCATAAAATCTATTCCATAAAATCTGAACAATCGATCACTTCTTTGTAAAATACTTAAACTTTTCACCGAATACTTTCAAAGAATTTCCAGACGATGTTTGCAACAAAGCGACAAGAATAACCAACAGGTGATATTGAATGATTTTGGTATTTAACTTTAAACTTTGTACTCTACAGAACACGGCTGTGATTTGCTAGGAGCGGTTTGATAAGGTTCTACTATTTCCTGTAGTGTTTGCTTGATACGAGTGTAATATATTGTGTTGCTTTTCAGATGCATTGTTGTTACGTTTTATATCTAGATTGAGCGAGCGAAGCGAGTCGGTTATGAAAATAAACGATGACATTTTTTGTTATACAAGTATCTAGGTAGGAACTGTAGATGTTCAAAAATATCAAATTTTGCCTAGAAACAAAATCTTTTTTCCGGTCGATACTCCATTGATGGTGCAAACGTAACTTTTTAGTTATGTTTGCAAGCACCATTCATTTCAAAGAGTCAGCGACTTGAATATTACTAAGTATTTCCTAAATGTAAACTAAACAGATAGTAATAAAACTTTATAAAAATAGCAAACTGGTGTATTTTATTGTCATACCAATTAAAGCTTTTTACAGTTTCAGATTTTTTTATTAAAGCATTCAATGCCCGCGATGCAGCAAATTGTTCTGTGGTTTCAGAACACAGGCATGAAACGCGTTATAAATTCAAAAATTTAGTCAACGTGTGCTTTGTCTCAGGCATCTGTTTCTTATTCGAATGCTTCATATTTTTCGAATTATAGGTACTCTTATTGGCGACTTCCTGGAAAGAAAAAATAGGTCTAATTTATATCGATTCTAATAGTATAGTAAACTTTAACTAAAAAGGCTATTCAATTGAAAAATATTTTATGAATGCGTAAGATGTTGCCGTACAGAACATAACACAGAAGTACAGAAACAAAAAAAATCTACAGAACATACAAACATTTGTCCCGTAGCGGAGATCGAACCCGCAACCTCCGCGTCAGGCGGAATTTCGCCCACTCACAGAGGTCACCAAACATTAGATGTACCTACCTGATTGACTAGTGTCAGCATCTGGATTAGGTCGAAGAACTGATGGTGCTGGTTCAAAACTTCACAGAGGCTCTGCATCAACCACGTGCCGCTTGGAGTACGGTATGAATAGTAATCTGAAATAGACACAAGTGATAAAAACTAGGTAGAGTAGTATAGTAAAATTATACTCCGTTCGCCGAGTCGATCTAATACAGGCCGCTCTCTCTCGCTCTCTCTCGCTCAATTGTCATCTTTCGTGATTGGCCTGATTTGACAAATGGACGGGGCCTTAATATGCCTATACTAAATCTAAGAACGCGTTGTTTCATATTTTTCTCCCTATAAGTTCGACTCGGCGAACAGGCTAAAGACTTACGTGGTGAGGATGAGGTCACTACAAGCGTATCAGAGTACTTAGGAAGGATAATGCTTTCGTTCAAAAACATTGTAGTGTCATCTAGATGTCCCGACCTACAAGCCTGAAACATAGAAAATTATACACTAGCATCGCGTCCCGGCTTTGCACATGTGTACTAATGAAACTACGACAAAATGTAGCCTATAATCATCCCGACAGTACATTCTACACATCATCGGTGAAAAAAATTAGACTTTCTTTCAGATTTTTATGTAATTTTTAGATCTTTTTGACTGTCTGAGGGGGTAGTCAAAGTAATTTTAAATACGTATTTGGTACATACCCACATTTAGCAACTTTCCATACGTCACAGGTTGCAAGCCCATCGACGCTCGCATAACATTATTCCATTTATTGTAAACATAATACTCGAAACGTTGAATGAATGAATGAATTAATGAATATGGAAGTAATCAAAATCCAAAGTAAGCTAAACCAAAGATAGATAGGCTATTGTGACTGTAAGAAAACATAATTTAATGTTACCTGGACAAAGCATAGTTTAGGTTTCCTACTTAAACTTGGATGTCCTGTGTGTAGGATATCTGTAAGTTCACTGAAGTTGTATGGCTGGTCTGCTGCTAAAAGAACGCCGCCATTTTGTCCATGCGTCATAATGGCGACCGCGAGACAAGATGTCGCGCTGTGGTCCATTGTGCATACTGTAAATGAAAAATTAAAAGAGATATAGAAAACTCTCCTTTAAAGAAAAAAGTCAGTTTACAAAAAAAATTAAAACGATTTAGGAAAATTTAAGTCGGTTTTTTTGTTAAATCGATTTGGTTTTTTAATTTTTTTTAATTTATTACTTAGATACTATTTACCGCGGGTAATACAGCGGGGCGCAGCTAGTTTTACACCCAAATAGGATAGGTACAAATATGCTACTGGCGTTAACTGTGTCAGGTTATTAGTGGTTTTTAGATAGGTACTAATAATACCTTTTAAGATTTATTATTGTTTAAACGGTAAATAAATGAAATAAATAAAGTATTTGCAGATGCAAAACATATTAAAGGTTTTCTCAAACGTACATTTAGTCATCTCTTCCAAAACATTCTGATAACGTAGATCATTGTGCACGAATGTCTTGAAACCCAGTCTTGAGAAAGTGGACTCTAGGCTCGTCAGCGTCACGTCTGCGGATGTACCGTCTCTTTGAAGCTTTTTCGCGTCAGGACTGGAAACGAAATATAATATGTTTTTTATATGTTTAATAATGTGTTTATAAAAATTATCGGGACTTAATCGCGTATTGAAATCATTTTATTTACCTCAACGTTTCGATAAAGTTACCCGTGACTACGGTGACGGTAACGTCATCGAAACCTCAAAGTAAATAAAATGATTTTAATACGCGATTAAGTCCCTATAATGTTTTAAATATGTTTTAAAGTCGCGATAGTTTTTAGGGTAACATTTATTAAGATTTTATGTTTTTGTTATGAACGACTAACGAAAATCAGTATGTTATTTACTTAAATCGTTAAAAGTAACATAATTCTGTGAACTATTTGTAGCTCTTTTTTCAGGTTAAGGTCTGAACTGCTTTTGATGTAAGCTAGCTAAGGCGCTGACGCAAAGGACAGTAAAGAACCTAAATTATATTGTTTAATAAATGCGTTATGGTAAGCCCCCTGTCAGTAAGCTTATCTTTGACATTATTGGACGTTTGCATATACCAATCTGACGAAAATGGGTACCAAATATATAATTTTATTGATACTCACCCATAAAAACTATTATTCTCATACTTAAAATGGTTGAAAATGTGCAGATATTTCTCCCCAGTCATGTCATAATATAAATCCAATGGGTTTAATAATCCTCGTGGTTCCTCGGGCAAAACCTCTTCAGTTGGTTCATTGGAGATACTACTAAAAATGAATGATCTCTTACTAATGTTTTCTTACACCGTTATTAATTAATTTAGTGATAAATTTTCTCTTTATTATACAAATAATTATATTTACTTACCTCGAATTTGCTGGTGTTGCATCAAAACTTTTAACGTCTGGTACAGTTTCTTCATTCATATTGAAAGAACTCTTTTTACACTATCTTTACAAACTTCAAAGAAACTCTCTACCACTATTTATAAAATAAGAAACAAGATAAATATTATCGTGAATCAACACTTTTATTCCCTCCAATAGAATTTAAATAAAAACAGATTCTCCACAGATTTCTTAATAAACAAATGAATAAAAACTCTTCACTCTTTCTTTATCAACAAAAAAAAAACAAATTTGAATTTCGAATTGCGCGTGTTCTTCTGTCTATGGTTATGGAATGCTAAATTTATCGAATATTTCGCAGACAATACCCCCCACTTCCCGCCATTATCAATTTGGTCTCTGAAAAGCAGTGGTCAGTTTTTTACGGTCGTAATTTTTCTGTAGGGCTTAATATGGTAGTCTCTACTTTTAACCAACCAGTAGGCCTAACATGTGCAACGTTTCGACACGACAAATGAAATATCTCGATCATGTCAGACTGCTCTAACGTACTATGTTAGAGCAGGAGATAATATTTTCTCGACGACGAGATGATTTCTCGCGCTGCACATGTTAAGCCGGCAGGTAGAGATATAGAAAGTTCTATTGGAAAATGTTTTAAAAAACATATTAATTTATTCAGAGTTTATTTTCTATCAGTATTTTTTCAGTTGACAAAAATTACAATGACCAAATAACCATGTAATTAAATTAGGTAAACTTTTAGTTTGTTTTTAATTCTAGACTGGGCCAATTTTAATAAATATATAGTTAAGTAGGTAAATTTTAGGTTTTCACTTCTCCAGGCGATAAAAAAACGTGTAATGTTTTTTAAAGCTCCCGTTAGTGTGAGTCACTTTATTGCTCCTTGCATTGGCTTTGACGTCAATGTTTATTTATTTTAAAGGAGCGAATTTGATAAAACTTCAAGTTTTAACTTGCAATGGTGATGCAATTGTCGTGGATATTGTTAATTGAATTATGACACAGAAAGATAAGATAATTACCTACCTACATAATCTAACCCGGCGGCGACGTAAAGTCACTTTTGAAAATAATTATAAGGATTATGAAATAGGTACCTATCTACCTACTTTGGATATTTCAAATTAAGTACTTGATAAAAAATAAAATGTTTTTGAAATTTGTTTTAATTTTGATTACAAAAATATTTAAAAATTTGATTGTAAGAGTACCTACTTACTTACCTATAAGTACGCAATCCCCGAGATAGTTAAGTAAATTTATTTTATAATTTGAGGACCTGATGAGGATCTTAAGAGGATCAATAAAGCACCTCGAGAATACAGAAAATTGCACTTCTCACGTAATTGAAGTTAGTCTAATAATCATTTAATTTTTCCACTTGTTAAGCAGAAATTATTCCGATGCAGTGCTTATTTATAATTTACTTATAAATTCAAGCTTTGGCAAGGTTTCCAACCACACTTTATTTTGGCACAATGCAGATCATACTTTACATAGTATAAAAAATGCAGTTGTACACAAACCTCGCATAAACTCTTAGGGTTCTTATTCATAAAAACTTGACAATTTAATACAGGTTTTAAGAACGTTTTTTTCTTGTCACCCATATGTCAACGAAAAGAGATAGCAACAGATTTAATATGCGTTTTAGCTAATACAGGTTTAATACAGGTTTTAGGTCGAATATGCATAATGGGGTTACTTTACACGAATGGTTAGTTTTCTGCATTTGGTTATCTACCCGTGACTTTGTATGCTAAATGTTTTCAGAATCTTTTTTCAGAATCCATACCTACATTGTGTAGGTATAAATAGAAAAATTAATTAGTTCCTAAGCAATTCTTGGTTTTACAATTCTATTATACAATTTCTCTTTTTAATCTTAATGGTTTGAAAATTAAAACAAACAGACAAACAGTAAGAACTTTTGTTGATACATCTATTGAATAATTAACAAATCGGTGGCTCGTTTTGAATGAAATTATGGTGTAATTTTGTTCCTGTTATGCAATATTGCATGGCTTTGCTGAAAAAGTGGGATTAAAGGCTTGTATTGCATCAGTGTTTTGTTTCTTAAAATTAGATGACGTAGTTCGCTGTAGAACTTTTAATATGTATAATGAAATAGTTTTTATTAAAAATTCATGGAGTGTCCATGTATTTTTAATAAAAATTACTATATCGCGGGTTTTATTGCGTTATTTACCGTTTATGTCACGACGTTTTGTGACAGTCAGGATAGGGGGTGTTGCTTAAATAAATATAATATGCATAAAAGAAATGTACCTGATAGATAAAACATATAATTTACGGGTATTTATCGCAATTACCTTAATTATACCGCGACCACGGCTGGTGCAATCCAGTTGAAACGTCGGGATAAATTAAATTCATATATGTTTCATCATATGTTTTGATCGCGAAAGTTTAAAAAAGACAAATGTAAGTCTCTCAGCTAACATACCTGGTAGTATAAGCTGAGAGGATGGTTTAGGTGCTTTGCCAATTTTAATATTAGTAGGTCATTTGACCACTTTGACGTTGCTGTAGGTAAGCAATGATAAGATATCTAGTCTTATCTAGACTTATGATAACAAAATGTCGATACGTTATCAACTGCGTTCAAGATGACCCATTTTGTAATCTGTAAAAATGCACGAAATTGCAAATAAGAACACGATGCAACAGGTTTTAACAACAAGGGTAATTCTCAAACTTAGAGTTGATAATTACCCTTGTTGTTAAAACCTGTTGCATCGTGTTTTTATCCAAGATTATTCTTGGAGCTAAAATAATTTAAACTGCTAAATTGATTATAGTAAGTACCTACAACAGATTTCAATTGAGAAGAAATAAATTCAGCACTATCGATGTACTTAATGTATTGTACTTATCTACATTTTCATAACTCTGAAGACCCTCATCAGATCCTCAAAAATTATTTATGGGACTACAACCTTATTTCTGACCATAACCTTTGTTTTCGGATAGTACCTTTCAAACACAAACAAAATATAAATCACTATTGGAGAAACAACTAATCCGGGTTATCCGCGAAAGAAGCCGCGGGCGTAAGCAAACAGTTTTGACTTTACAAAAATATATCCCTCTTAGTTTCTCATATACTTTTTGTGAGTTTCCCTAATATACATATCGACAATTTATCGATACTTATGACACAGTTAATTCCCATCACTATAATATGACATGAAGTTGGCAATGATTACGTCATCGAAACCCATCGCAAGCGCAGATTTCGGTCAACAGTGAGAGTGAACACACGTGTTTATAATTAAAAAAAAAATTGCATCAGTGAGCAAGTTTAGGCAAGTTCCAAATTTAAATTATTAGAACTTGATGGAGAAGGTGAAGTCAACAAGTGATTGGTTTGGTCGGAGCTCTTCTAAATCAAGGTTAGTTGTAAAGAAAAATGACAAGTTACATAAAAAAACTATGGGTCTTATTCATAAAAACTTGACAATTTAATACAGGTTTAGAGAACGTTTTGTCTTGTCACCCATGTCAACGAAAAGAGATAGCAACAGATTTAATATGCGTTTTAGCTAATACAGGTTTACTGGTCGAATATGCTTAGGGGAGTATATTTTTAAATGTTTTTTATATTATACCTATATATAAGTATTTTTTTAGTATTTATTGGGTTAAGTTTTTACATCTATGACATTTTGTATTCTGTTTGTTATAAGTACCTAACCATTATTTTAAGAACGTCTACGAAAAATATCAATAGGTATTGTTATTTTTCGTAAAAATAGTCATCAATACACAAAAGAAGTAAGTACCTAAAACATTTGACAAAACAAAACGAACATGCAACGATTATTTTATCTATGTGAGATAACGTAGATATTAAAATACCGCAGACTGATATAACTTTGATAAATCGATTGTTTTTGCAACACTAGCTGCTGCCTCTGGCTTCCCACACGTGGGATTAAAATGTAGCCTATGTCCTTTCTCAAGGTCTAGTCTATTTCTGTACCAAATTTTATTAAAATCGCTGCAGATCACATAATTGGTTCTGCATCGGTAATCGAACTCGCAACTTCTGCGTCTCTAGCGAGCTTTCAGCCACTGCGCCACAGATGTCAAATCTATGTTTCAAAAGCCCGCCTGAGATGCAGAGGTCGCGGGTTCGATTCCCGCTGCGGGACAAATGTTTGCATGATCAGCAAATATCTGTTTCGAGTATGGGTTTTTGCTTTATTTTTTCTATGTAATGTTTCACTGTATTTATTTTTTAACAATTTTTTTAGTACTTATGTAAACAGTTGTTCTTCCAGTGGCGCGTCAAACAGTGACGTCATGGCAAACGGCGCCGGCGCCGATGACGTCAGCATTGATGTCCTCGACAGAAACCTCCCGGCAGTACCCTTCAACAAGTACGACATCTACTACAACATGGACGGAGAAAAGATTCTTATTATCTTCAACCATTACAAGTTTGATAGGACGAAGTATTTCGAGTGAGTTTTAACCCGTTTACCTAACTGATTTTAATGAAAAGGAGGTTGATTAAAAAGGTGTTTCAATGCTGAAGGAGGATAAATGTGATAATGTGATTGTAATTACAGATATTCACAACCATCAAAAAGGAATTATACAGACAAAGATGTTAAAAGCTTAACGGAGACGTTCACAGCTCTCGGATTTAAGATTGTTGTACACGACGATCTGAAACATATTGATATCTTGAAGAAAATGTCGGAAGGTAATAACGTTACGTTAATGTAACGTTGTTTTTAAGGTTTGGTATTGATTTATTATACGGTCACTTCATTATCGTTTAGCATAGGCACCACAACACAAATAAAATAATGACGAATTAAGTGGATAGACAGTAGGTTTTCCTGTTATGTTGTTTAGAGTTATTCTAAATCAGTAAAAGAAAAAAACATTCTTTAAAGCTATAATATTTAGATAGGTGGGCCCACATTTCAACGTCGTGGGTTCCAGAAGATGGAAGGCGGCGTCGGGGTCGGCCGAGGAAACGTTGGCGGGACGACCTCGTCAGATTCGACGGAGAATGGGAATCAGCCAAGGATCGGGATTATTGGAAGAGCTTGGGGGAGACCTTTGCCCAGCAGTGGGACGAAATAGGTTAAAAAAAAAAGCTATAGTAAACTAGAAGCACGTCCCGGCTTTGCACGGTTATACTAATGAAACTACCGGGGTACAGTATATAGCCTATGTTACTCGTAGTTTTCGAATGGTGAAAGAATTTGTAAATCGGTCCAGTAGTTTTTGAGCCTATTTATTACAACGATACAAAAAAAGTTTCTCTCTTTATAATATTAGTTTAGATTGACATTAACGGTGAAGCAAAACATCGTGAGGAAACCCGCGGCTAGTCAGTCCCACACCGTATTGACCACTGTCTTTCCTGTGGATATGGCCGGCTATGCTGAGAGGGTGGTTTGGGTGCTGGGCAAGCCTATTCCATCTCAACAATGTCCCAGCCTGGGACACTTAACGTGACACTGTAGTGCCTGGGACTCCCAGGCACTACTACTCACGTTAAGTGTAGGCAATGATTGCCTCCTGACGCTGTATAAATCATCTACTATAGATGCAAAGGCCTGAGAGATTGACAGATTTTGATGAATGAGACCCCAAATATTTATTTTATATTTTGCAGTATGTAAAATGGATCACAGAAGCACATCTTGCGTCGCAGTGGCCATTATGTCTCATGGCGATGGCAGTGGTGTGTTTGCTAGCGACCGGCCATATTTGTTGAGTGACGTCACCAAGATTCTACAGGACAGCGCGGGCCTCGTCGGAAAACCTAAACTGTTGTTCGTTCAGGTAATACGAGTATAACAGGTGTAAAAAGGGGTGGTACAGGACCCCAAAAGAACCTATATTAATATTATAAACAGGTAATGTTGGTTTGTGTGTTTTTTGTTTGACGGAGATAATCTCCGAAACTACTTACTCAGCCGACTTAAAAAAATATCTTACCGATGTGTAGAATGGACTGTCGGTTATATCCAATTTTTTATCCCGGTAGTTTCATTAGCATCCCGTATAATAGTAAAAGTAATGTAAGTAAGTAATGTAGTTAAGTAATGTAGTTTCAATAGTATCCCGGTACTTATATTAGTACACCCGTGCGAAGCCGGGACGTGCTACTAGTATTAAAGTACGTAGTCTCGTCAAGTACGGCTCGTCCACTCTTTCATCTTTCTCTTATTTCTTTATTGTCTGTACATAGTTTGCACGTGTGTTTTTACCTAATTTTTCAGTCAATAATGGTTACGAAGAAAACAGTTCAAGCACTACTTCAAGAATGTATTTTGCGGCGTGAGATCCTCGAAACACTTCGAATCATCAGATTTTTAGTGAAACGAGCTTTCAAAAAGACTGCAGCATTCATTCGTTCAGGTACTGGAAAAAGACCCTCCATGATTGAAGGTATTTGTAGAGCACCCATTTTGAAGATCGTTAATGGAAGAGTACCAATTGAAGAGCACCAAAGTACTACCGTTGAAAGAAAGAAAACGTTTACTTGACACACAATACACAGAGAATGAAAAAACAACAAAAGCAGCAAAACGAGAGACAAGAAATAATAAATAAAAAGGATGTTAACAGAAAGAAAAATATAGGTCTCGGGGAAGACCAAAGAAAAGATGGATGGATTGTGCGAGACATGAGTAAGAAAGGTGTGAGTGCTGAGATGACGTATAAAGGGAAATGGAAGAAGAACATGTTGTGCTGACCCCACATAGTGGGATAAGGGCAGGAAGAAGCATAGCTTCTATCGCAATAGCTTAAATATTAAACAAAATTTAAAATTAGAACCAGAAGGAACAATGGGCAGCCTTATCACTCTATGCGATCTTTACAGGCAACCTTTGGATGAACAAAAACTGAGAACTGAAGACTGGCCAGATATTTTATATTTTTCCTCTGAACTTGTGACTTTGAATGAGTTGTGAATGACAGATCTTTGGGAAATAAAACTGTTATAATGCTGTTAATTATTTGTTTAATGATTACTAATTAACAGTGGAAGTTAAGTGTGAAGTTTTCATTGTTAAATATAATTGTTACTGTGATTATAAATAAAGGTCCTGACAAATAAAATACTAAACTGACTTCATTTTGATTTCATTTTAAATTTTGAGATATGAATAAAGTTATAAAAGTAGATAAGTAGTCCTTTTATAACCAAAACACAACTTGGATGAGCTCGTGGCACCACCAACAAAGCGCTTCTGTGCTTCGGAGGGCACGTTAAATTGTCGGGCCCGGCTTTTAAAGTCGTTAAGCCATGACGGGCCTAAAAATTCCGTCACCAGAGTTGGCCACTTATTCAACGGACAAACCAACATTATTTTACATATATTTTTAAATTTTCTTTTGTTTCAGGTAACGTTGCCTCTGTACTGTGAAATATCGCGTGTCATGTAGATTGCTTACAATGCAATTCTATCATACTTTATGCAAATTTGCAAAGAAAATTCTCCCTTGTTCTCCATCAGATAAGGACTCTTGTCGTGTGAGTAATCAGAATCATCATTGGATATTCGGAATGATAATTTTTTAATTTATATAAAAAAACTATCATCACTGAAAAAAATCGAGTCAATTCGTCGCTCCGTTTTTCCGTGAATGAAATACGAAGAAACAGACACACACACACACACACACATATTTTTCCATTTATAAATAACTAGTAGCACGTCCCGGCTTTGTACGGGTGTACTAATAAAACTACCGGGTTACAATATAGCCTATGTTACTCGTGGATAATGTAGCTTTCGAATGGTGAAAGAATTTTTTAAATCGGTCCGTTTTTGAGCCTATTCATTACAACCATACAAACAAAGTTTTCCTTTTTATACAATAATTTTATATATAAATATAATAAATAATATTAGTATATTAGTAGGTATAGATTATTCAAGTTATTTTGTTCTGACTTTGATTCAGGCTTGTCGTGGTGAGAACATGGATCATGGCAGAAGAGTGCAAACAGATGGAAAACAAAGTATTGTCCTTCCAACGCACGCGGACACACTTATTATGTACGCGTCGGTCGAAGGTAAGTTCGATTATAAGTTTAGAGGTTAGCTTATGTTGGACAACTATTAAAATTCAGTATCTACCATCATAAGCTGATCCCGCAAATTGGCGCGAAACTACATATTTTCGTCGATAAGTATGAAAACATCATCGTGAGGAAATTGGTAATCTTACATCCCACCTAAGAATCGTTAAAATCGCTTACTGCACAGTTCCCCTTAGCGTTCTTTTTACGTGGCGTGACCTTTAACTGTTGTTATATTTCCAGACTACGTGGCGTACCGTGATGCTAACGGATCTTGGATGATGCAGAGCTTCTGCGATGTCCTCAACAAGTACCATGAGACCTTCGACCTGCTTCAGATGATCACTCTTGTACACCAGGTCAGTACAGTTTAAGAAAGAAAGAACAAGAAAAAAAAACCAGGGGATTTAAATCATTTGTTTCAGTTTTTACTGTTATTATATTCCTCAAGGATATTTATTTATTTATTTATTTATGATATTGAAAATTCTTAAATCAAGAAATATTTTCACACAGTACTTATTGATAGTTTTTGAGTTTATTATTTTGATAAAAAGCACTCATAACTATTAAAAAAAACGGCATCAAAATCTGTTGCGTAGTTTTAAAGATTTAACATACAAAGGGACATAGAAAGCGACTTTGTTTTTGTTTTAATTTAATTAGTGATAATAGACCAACAACTGAAATTCATATATTTTTGTCTATTTCAGGATGTAGCTTACAGGTCTACATACACGCTGGATCCTAAAAAAAATCTGAAGAAATTAATGCCTGAGACAAAGTTCACGCTGACAAAACTAGTTAAATTTTAAAAGTATTATAATCATTGCATTTATTAGTTTAAAAGTATTATAAATAATTTAATTGCATTTATTTGTACTTAAGATTAAAAATTTATAAGAATAATCCCCACTGCTCAACTAATTTGCTCAACTAGTTAAGCAGTTGAGCAATATAATAGACATTTTATACTTTATAGCTCAGCTATTGAATCATAATTATCATTGATCTCCTATTTTACAAAATAAAATGAATTATACCACTGACAAATTCTGGAATTTATATGTTAAAATTATTGGAAATGACAATTATGAATAGGTACCAATTTATACCTTTTTAAAAATTAAATGAACTTAAGTAGACAATTGTTTTGTTATTTTATGATTACATTATAACATTTATATAAATATTATACTTAGGTCGAAGTAGGTATCTCACGCAAAACAGAAATATAGTGATCTATTTATTTATGCATACGTTTCTATGAGAGGTGTTGCCAGTGTTAAAATGACCATCGGCTAGGGTTAGTGCACACAAGGTTTATGTTGTACATAAATTGACGCGTGTCTGCAGTGTGCACCAGTGTTCTAAGAATCGGGTTGCCAGTGCCACTGAATGATAATAGGTGTAATATGTGTGCTAATCACAACTTCAACAGTTTAAACTTAATATTTCAAAGTATGAGTGCACCCTTTGGTAAATTTCGTCGCCTCGTTTAGAATGTTTTTTGGAAAAAAGCTTTAATCGCAGTACCTATGTATGTAAAACAATTATCACAGCGCTAAGTGCTAGCACTTACCACTACACTACTAGGTGTACCTACATGTTAATATTTTTTTTTGGCTGATTGAATCTCGTCTTGATGGCTCAAGTCTCACCACCGTAAAGTTAAAAGTGTATAAAAACGCAACAGTTTCTACAAAATCTGACTTTTTTCGGCTACACAAAATAAGTGACAACCCTAGACTAACAAAATTGGCACACCTGCGCTGCGGTACCTATCTCTGCACTACAATATATCCTGACGTTGACAATGTGCATGCACCTTTACCGTGTAGATATGATTAGTGCACTTCACTCCTGTTAGTAAAGGTACCTAGTTGAGCTTCATTTGTTAGTAGACCAGTTTTGGAAGTGTTGTCAACTCATTCTCAAGTTTGAAATTTTTAGGCATTATTTTCGGCCCGGCGAGTGATGTAAAGTTTAATTGTGATAAGAGGAACAACCTACAGTCGCAACTAGCAGCCAAGTGTCAATAATCTATCTTCGATTTTGCTTACTGCTATTAGATATTTGACATTACTTCTACGTATCTACTACTACGATACCTACTACCGACAGTAAGCCAAAACCAGAGATAGATAGGTTATTGAGACTTAACTTTTAGTTGCGACCAAAAAAGTTATCTGTATACTGACTGAACGTTGACGTGCAACCTGCAGTAGGTACCTAGGAGTACCTAAAAAAAGTCGCAGCCCTAGTTTAACAAAATTGGCACACCTTTTAGTTTAACAAAACAGGCATATTATTGCAGTAACTGCAATAATATGCCTCAGTTCAAATGTGCATGCGCCTATACCGTGTAGATATGATTAGTCCAGTACTCTATTGTCAAAGGAGTGGTAATTGAGCTTTCTTTGACTTCGGATGAGCTTTGAATGGTTGGTTTGGTGAGCTAGATAGGCTTGACGGACTCGTAAATTGATTTATTTCACTTATTTCGCGCACTCCGTCCACTTCGCCCCTTTGCTCACTTTATTCACTTTCAAGATTATTAATTGGTAAACTCCACGATATAAAAGACGTAAGTCATATAAATTCAGTACTCAAGGAAAGAACATACGAAGTAGTGAAAGAAAGAAAAGTGTGTTTATTTCAGTAGAACATCAAGGATCACTTTAAAAATGTACCTACAGTCTAAGCTAGATAACGTGGTTGGTACAGGCAATAGCCTGTACCAACGCAAATCACTACACGTCTTTGTTGTTTCCTTAACTAGGTAAATGCTTATCATTGTGAAAATTATAATTACATTAATAAATCCAATACCCTATTGAAGTTTTTACTTTGTCACAAACTCGATTTCCCCTACGGATATAACTTTTCCCCAAATCTGGGGTGTTTATTTGATTGATGGCAACATTGGCAACTCAATGATTTCGATTGATGGTCTGTAATAACGTAGAACGGTGTTATTACCTTGTCATCGGAACACAGAGGGCCAAAGGTTATAAGATGTCAAAACTGATGCTTAATTTCCGGCATCGTCGCATCGATGTAAGTTGGCGTAATTTTTCAACGTCAAAATGTTATCAAATAAACATCTTTTGAATTATATCAAATGATGATGATGATGATGATGGTAATGGGCTTTAAATTGGTTTGGGGCTTGAATTATTATGATTAGGTAAATACCTAATACCTTGTTGTTAATAAAAATAAGTCAAATGATACAATCACAATTACTACCTGAAAGTTCACTTG
Source organism: Xanthorhoe spadicearia (assembly GCA_947086425.1). Taxonomy (NCBI): domain Eukaryota; kingdom Metazoa; phylum Arthropoda; class Insecta; order Lepidoptera; family Geometridae; genus Xanthorhoe; species Xanthorhoe spadicearia. Next base: position 10,845,345 of record OX352195.1, on the reverse strand, counting down.
ACAAAACCTTATAATCTAGGTACTAAGTATTAGGTAATTTTTTGCATATAGGTACTTTGATTTTCAATTTTGTAACCAAACGAAAAACACATTTTTAAAGTAATTCTTTACGATAAAGCAAGCCTTCATTCGGTTAATACTTCCACAATTTCCACCAAAATCTAAGCAAAAAACAGCTACAAATATCCTTTCATTCCCTCGGTATCTTTTGAAAAGCATCAATAAATCGGCGGCACAAATATGGTATTACAAAATTCGTTTTCATTACTCATACACGGAAAGTACGCACGAAGTTGCCTGATTATAGGGTTCAAAGTAGCATTTTCTGTCCCTAGGGAAAACAAGAACTTTCCTGCCCTAGGGCAGGAAAGTAAATAACTGTCAAATGTCAACTTCATTTTTGACATTTCTTTTGTGGCATGTCGATGCCTGCTAAGTGTTCAAGTTCTTCTAACTCAATCAGATGCTAGATATCATGTCTCTCTTGCACGAATTTGTGCTTCTCTAGCACTAATTATATTATATTTATTTATTTTATTTTATTTATTTAAATTTTTTCATCATCAAAAAAAACTACTGGTAGAATGCCTACTACTTCTATAGCCATTCTACCAGTCAGTATTTTTTTTTAAATCTGGAACGCAGCTATGCCATGCCATCGTTAGCTGCTTTTAGTCAATATTAAACTAGTCGATTTAAAAAAAAAGCGAGACAGCTAATTTTCGTGTGTGAAATTTAAGTTTTACATCAATTTTTTTGGTAATTTCCTCATATTCGTAATGAAAAGCAGAGTGCTTACCTCGGGGAAAGAGCTTTTCGATGCACTCGAACTATTATCGCACTCGCTGACGCTCGCGCGATAAACCATCTCGTGCATAGAAAAAATGCCTTTATCCCCTTGTATAGCAATCTACTATTTCTATCGGATTGCGCATCCGAATCGAGGTCCCATGGGAAATACACCATGTACTGAGTTTATACCAATGTCTGTTTCGCTCGTGTAGTTTTATTTTTATGGTTAAACAAATCAAAATTCCGCTAACGATTTGTTTGTTCAAGTATTTTTTTAAGTTCAGAAATTAGGTCCGTTAATGAAGAATTTCCATCGTATTTATGATTATTTATTTTATTAAGTAGAACACCGGAAGTCCACGCCAGCTGTAGGACTTCCGCGCCGGAAGTTGAATCGAGTGTTGTCAGCTATAATGATTTATCTGCCAGTTTGCGGAATGGACAACAGCTCATCCATTAAGTATCTACCTATAATTATCCTATAGATATCTACCTACGAGGATAATGGGCATGAGTTCACATCACCACATCGCTGACCAAAGATCTTTAAAGATCTCTAAATAAAAACTTTATTACAAGTTCAATTATTTATTGTTCAACATAGCAATATATATTCTGGGCTTCGAAGCCCACAATTTTTAGTAAGATTTTCATTTATAAATGAACTACTTTTAATAAAGATACCTGTTTTCCACATGATCGTTCAAAGTCCAGAATGACATTAGTCCAAGTACCTAGTATGTTCTGAGAAGTCCATTGTTGGACCGTCTAGTCCAACTAAGCCTTCTCTATTGAAAAATGAAGTTAAACAAGGCTCGGTAACTCTACCGAGCCTTGTTTCGTTTCGTTTCTGGACGGTAGTGTTTATTAATATTGGTACCTATAGCTAGTTACATGTACAAGCCAATCCACGTCTAATCAGTATGTGCAATCTGTCATCGCTTAACTACGCGGTTCAGCAAGCCGTGAGCTAATTCCAATTAATGACGCGGAGATTATACCGAGATTCGCTGCTAATAAGACAGATGTGCCCTGTCACAGACTGAGGGTTGGTGCTACTTTTTATAGGCGACGCTTGGTGTGGGCTAGATTGCAGTTCGTTCTGCTATAACTGTAATTTGCACTGTATCTTGCCGACTGTCCTTTCCTTTCTGCCCTATCAGCTTTCTATAAACATTCATCCAAACAACAATCCATTCAGTCCCCAGTCTCATCCGATCCTCAATCCAAGACGGTTGTCTAATCCTAAATCCAAGTTTTTTTTAATAAACGTTTAATTCGTTCGTATGAGCACAGATAAAATATTATTTTATCTGTGGTATGAGCAAGTGGCCAACTCTGATGACAAAGTTTTTAGTTTTTTTTAGATTGCAGTGAAAAATCAAGATAAGGTTGTTCACATTCGTTCATTCACCGCGGCCATCTTTCACAGCCCATGACGATGTGTTGGGATTCAAGAAATAAAACAAAGTAACATTCAATGATGAATTTTATTCTAATTAAATTTAAGTGGAAACATGAATTCTTATAACATGGATCTAAAGAAGGAAACACTATAATATTCTTAATTAGGAAATACTTATTAAAGTAACAATGTCTTTCGTATGTCATAGTTCAAATTATATAAACAGTTATGCCATAGAACGTAGGCCATTTATGGCACGAAAACATAGCCCTCCTTTTGATAGTTGGGTTAAACATTAGTACAAAACTTATGCAAAACAAAAAAACTTGCAAATTGTGCCGAAAACGAGCTTATTGTAAGAGAATGCAACAGTTAAGGCTAGTTCACACTGCTTAATTAAAATTATCATAATCAGTTTGATAAAAACGATTATCATAATTTGGGTAAGGATTTTTATGTTATCGCTGTTACGGTGTCAATTCTAATTTTTATTTTTATTTTGTATTTGCATTCTCTAAACATGTCAACAATGAAAAAGCTCGACAGTGCCAAATGTAACCCTACTTACGTTAAAACGTGTAACAATCACATGTAACCTGTTAAAAACATACTTTTACATTATATTTTTACCATTATTTTGAGAAGGCACATGAAAATTTACTTACAAATAAATGAATAAAATTGATTGTTACTGTGACAAAAATGTCTTTTTTACTTTATGTTTTTTTTAATAAAGCGAACCGAAAGTCCGAAAGCTGGATAGAAAATTAAGAGCTAGTCTGTAGGTAAATTTGTTCAATCAAAAGACTGGTATTTAAGAATTCTTCATACATTTTTTGTAAGACTTAAACTCGCTTGTATCACCAGCCTTCGAAGCTCTATCAGTCGATCCGTTTCTGCACTTAAGTGTAACAAAATGTATGAACAGATCTTACGTACTATATAAAAATACAACAATTTTTGGAGAGCGCCCTTGATAACAATCAAGCGCGCTTCACAGTGGTACCTAGGTGATATGCCACAGAGTTTGACCATTTACAAAAATGCTGTATAAAATTACACCATCGAACATGGTATTAAAAAAAAACATGGTAATCAGTTGCAAAATTTAATTAAAAATGATCATGGTTATTTTATTCAGCATTATCATAACAGTCACAATATCTTATTTTGTACAAGCTTATAATTTACAAACCACTATTTTTTTAAAGAAAATCGAACGTTGAACGAAATGTTTATTGTTTTTTTTATTCTGTACCTATAAGTTTATTTAATCCCGATTATAATTTAATTTGATCCCAAAACAGGTAATGAACAGCCAGAATGATATTTTATTTTGATATAATGATAAAAAAATGAAAGCTTTATGATAACGATGAAACCAAGCCATATTTACAGTCGACAGCGGCGGGGGCATGGTTCGTTTTATAAATTTACACTATTTTATATGATATTCAACCAAAAAACATATTATGTATTTATATAAATTCCCCAAACACCCCGTGAAACAAAACAATACTGCCAACTACTTCTACGCTAGAAGTAAGAAAAATATACATATTCATTATATTAGTACTAATTTATATAAAAGCTCGTGAAAAATATTTTAGTGTCAAAAACTTGTCTTTTCCATTGTTTTTATAACTACATTATGTATACATACGTTCTACATGATAATAAATAACGAACCAGCGTGTAACATTTTTTTTATTAATTTGAAAAACAATCCAATGTCAAAACGAAACAAAATTATGAGCCTACGACTAAACACTCAAAACTTATTAAATAGACAAGAATAACATTACACATGTCTTTACTACTGCTGCTTGTGTGACCCGAAATGATAACTTTAAAACCATTATTTTAAAAGTTATCTGTGATAGGTACCTGAATTTCACTATTGTTTATCTGTCTTTTGAAGCGAGATTACTAAATGCGTATCACAACTGTAGGCTTACTATGACCGTTAAAAGCTCAGTCCTAATGAGTGTATGATTTGCCTTGTGTAAAATAAGAAGATTTAAAAAAAAAATTACTATTCGGTATCCGGCCGGATACTGTATTACTATCCGGTATTCGGCCGGATAGTGAAAAAAGGCCGGATAGGCCGGACCTATTATGAACTGTTTTTGACGTAAGCTGAGACACTGACGTAAAGTTAGGACAGTTAGAACCTAAACTGAATTGTTTAATTATACGTCATAGTAAGCCCCTGGCCTCGAATGTCAGAACAGCAATAAATCTATTACGTTATGTCGAAGATACGATACATTCTAGATACTATGTATAAAGTACAAAATTTCATGAATAAATATTAGATATTTCAACTCACTACATCAAACTATGGAAGCCGATACGTTGCGCAGCAAAAAGTGCGCACGTAATTATAATTACAGACCTACATTTACTTGCATCTAAGAGATAGCTTTTCCTTTTCTGGTCCTATTAATCAGTATGCAAAATGTATAATACTGGTCCAAAATTTTGATAAAACAATTAATTATTTACACTTTATTTACTTCCGAGAACTTGGTATTTATTATCCAAACAATTTTGTGGAATTTATATTTTTCAGAAGAGCTATCTCATTTTTTTAAAAACAAATATCATTTTTAATATTTATTATGATTCTGGTACAGACCCTGCCTCGTTCAAGCGATATACAAATCTATTGATAACCGTTATTAGGTACATTTTTATTTATTCTAAAATACATCACTACAAAAAGCTTGACAAAACATTCTAGGCCGATAGGAACTGAAACATCAACTTATTTAAAAAAAAACCGCAATTAATTGCAGTAAGAATATAATTCAACCAATCAGAAGTCTAAAATTACTAAAAGACAGCGTTTCGCGGTAAACAGGCTAACCTGTCAATCGCAAAATGATTCAAAGCAAATCAAGACAAACGTCAAAGTGACAGCTCTACACTGCTGCCAACCTAAAGGTGATGAAAACACGTATTCTAAATCTCACTTATTATAACTTGGCCACATTATCGGGTCTTTGTCGAATATGGTATGATATTAGGCCTAGTAGGGGTTCGATGTAGTACTCAAAATGTTAAACAAACATGTTCCAAATGACATTTCATCGACTACCACCCGAATACTGATTCGCTATTCTCGAATGTGGTGCTTTTATGATATTTGACGTTTGTCTATACAAGTCTGACAAGTAAGTGCGACCAGTTATTGACATACCAAATATTTAAGTAGCGTCAGTATTTGAGCGTGTTGCCCTAGTACACACAATATTCGTCCCGATATGGCCGCAGCACGGCTGCAGGCGCCTCTGTTGACAGGTGTCAGATTGTGACAGGTGACAAGTGACAGCTGTCAGGTACATCATTACGGGTGCGTTAGGTGTAGACCGGCGAGGCTGACCCGTAGTGGTGTGATGTCCTGTGACTATGAGGCGTCTTGCTCCTCCCATTCGACGCTCGCCCATTGTGGGAGCTCGGTCTCGTACTCCCAGCCGGGACCCTGGACGATGAAGAATCAAATGAGAATCATAAAGATCACAACTATCAAGTTTTTAGGCTAGATATGAGCAATAGAGTCACCTAGCTTTTAAGACTGAACGATTTTGAGTGATTCCTGAGGTCCTACGAAATAAACATATTTTTCTTTTCTTTCTTTTCTTTTTCTTTTCTATGGGTTTGGTTTAAATGAGCTAGTCAGAATGGCCTATACGTTAGCCCTCCAAGGCAGCGTAAGTCTCAAAGGACAGAAATGGTTGGAGAAAACTGGGGGAGACCTTTGCCTAGCAGTGGGACAACATAGCTTAATTAAAAAAAAAGTTATCTTGGCTGTCTTCAAGGGTCAGGATGCAGTCAGGATGAACGGCAGTTTAGGTAGGCGTACTCGGACTCTCTGACTGCTAGGGGCTAGGGCATACCTCGTACTTCCAAACTCGCTTCGCTCGCGCCAGTTACTTACTGCTAGGGAGACGTACCTTGTACTTCCAAGCGTGTAGGTACATGACGAGATCGCGCGGGCGCGGGTCTCTGTACCGCACTCGGCACTCGTAGCAATGCGGGTCGGAGCTAGCGTCCGCGCCAGCAGTCACCGCGCCAGCAGCGACCGCTGGCGAGCAGCCGGTCTGCGTCGCGACTGTTACTTTCTCTGACTGTGGACGGAAGGAAAAACTTCTGTATAATAAAATCTCTCACTCTCATGGCGGTTTTAATAATAATGTTTAGGATGATCATAATAATAATAATAATAAGATGATAATCGTACAGTTTCTTAAAGAACCTACTTCTAGCAGACGTCTGGCGCAAATGCCTTTATTCAATAAGGTCTTTTTAATATATCTTTGGCGAGTCACGTTCTTATAACTAGGGGATTCTATTGCCTGCTCTACTTAGTATTGATTTTTGATAAAGATTAAATTTAAAAAAGATCTATCAGAGAATCGAGCTTCTTATGATGTAAAATTGTCTAGTGGAGAAGTAAAGGATGATAATGATGGAGATCATGAAAATGATAATGATAATAATGATGGTAATGACGATAATGGATGCTAATAATGATGATATAGTTACCTTGGCATCATTGGAGTCGTCGTTAAGCGAGGGCGAAGCGACCGGCGACGGCTGCGACGGCGACGCGCTGGTCAGAGACTCGGTCGCCTCCATCGGCGCTTCGGAAGCGCTTGATGGACTCGGTAAAGTCGCTAGTGAAACATACATTGTTTAAATAACAGTGACGTCACGTGAAGCAAGTATTTTCATCATATAACAGAACATTACTCAAGTAATGTCGAATGATTGAACATCTAAATACGACTCAGAGCAATCATCTTCTCTCCTCTATGAAATACGATATGATATGACAGATATATAAGAAAATATATAAGAAACTTCATAGAAAGAAAAGTAGAAGGAAAACGAGAAAGGGGAAGACCGAGAATAACAAATAAGGAGTACCTAACCATACTCATATCCACTCATATGAAGATTCTCCGGATGAATCGAAACACTGTTATATTTGGAGCTTTACTTACGTGTCATAACAGTAGATGGCGTGAGTCCCGGCGCCGGTGATTCCAGCCGTGGTGATGACTCGCGCGACGCGGGACCCGTGTCACAGTCATATTCACCCACTGGAATAATAATAATATCATACAAACAAACCGCTCAAACTACCCCAAAATACTGTTTAAATTACCACAAAGTGGTTAAAACAAACTGTCATAGTCATATTTACCCCTAGGGAGAATAACATAAACTGCTCAAATTACCCCAAAATAGAAGACTTAAGAACATCGTCAATATGAGACGACCTCTGTGGCGCAGTTGGGTGAATGCCCGGCTGAGACGCGGGGGTCGCGGGTTCGATCCCCGCTACGGGACAAATGTTTGTATGTTCTGCAGATATTTGTTCCGTGTCTGGGTGTTTTCTATCTATAATATGTATGTATTTACAAAAAAAAAGTGTATTTAAGTATTATATCAGTCATCTGGTTACCATAACACAAGCATTAAGTTGCTTAGCTTGTGACTGCATGACGCTGTGTGGAATGTCCAAGGATATTTATTTATTATTATTATTTATAATATCGTCATACAACCAAATCATGCAAATTACCCCAAAGGAGTTCGTAAAAAGTAACTTACACTGTGGTTTTAGCTTAAACGTCCTAACAGCTGATATTATTATGCTACTTTTATTACTGACTGCACTTTATTCATAATTCATAGTTCTTGATTACATCACTCTAAAAGTGTAAATACATCAAAAAAAGTACTTAAGATATGGGTTAAAAGTTTTCGCTCACCTTTATCATCAGAAGCGGGCTTAGAGAAAAGCATATCATCATCAGCAGAATCAACCCCGAGCCAGTTCTCGGCGTTGTGTATCGCGATCAGGTCGCGCACTAGTTGCTCGTCGGTTTTACCCCCCGTATCGCCGCCTTTACCCCTCAGGGGTCCAAATACGGGGTGGTTGTATAGTGGGTCATTCACTACGGGGTAGCCTGTGAATTAAGGAAAAGTTTTATAAATTAGACTTTCGCGTCTCATGGACAAGGTTGACTACCATTAAAGACGCGGAGGTCTTTAGGCGGCCTAAAAACTCCGTCACTAGAGTTGGCCACTTATTCATACGAAAGAACGAACTTCATAAGAGCTAGTTTTCTCTGTTAATGACCTTTAAACCAGGACTAAAATTGCATACATTGTTTCTGATTTAGCTACATTTAGTCTTTGATAGATAGACGATCAACAGAATTAGGTACATATTTATTCACGGCACCCGTATACAGGTAGACTGGACACGTATTCATAGACAAACATAAACACACACATTCGTAGACAAACATAAACAGCCTTGTAAAGTCAAACACGACCGCCGGGAATTCGTAACCAGCTCGATGTCACGCAAATTCACGGTGTAATAGACATTTAGGTCTTGTTTTGCCCCTAACGTTAGTTTTATCAGTCACACTCCCCACTTTTTAACATGCTTTTACTCGTATTAGCTTCACTTGTAACTACATATGTACATAAGAAAATATTGGAATCTTAATTTGACGTCAGGAATACGAAAAAAATAGTCACGCGACTTAAATCCAATATGGCGGATTTCCGACCCAGGATCTCGACGACTTTCAAAACATGACGTGGTTATTTGGAGAAAAAATTAAAAGAAAGTTTGCTACCACCACGTTCTTGTCTGCTTCTTTCCCTGGTGTAGTAGCGTTAGAACAGACAATAGAATCCCCTAGGTTTAAGAGCGTGTCTCTAAGTGGTCTGTAATAAGATCTTATTGAATAAGGATATTTTGACTTTGACTTACCCAAATACTGAAGATGCACCCTTATCTGATGCATCCTCCCAGTCTTCGGCTTGCAAAGCACCACGCTGGTGTTGCTGGCAGCGTTGTACCCCAGCCGCTTGAACACTGTCGAACAGTCCTTCCCTTTGGGAGACACCTTGCAGACGCCTATCTTATAGCTCACCACTTCGATGGGCTCTAGGCATTCAATCTCCTCACTGAGGAATAAACATTGAGTCATTAATAGCTGTGAGATGCTGGTTCTGTGTTTCCTGTGGATATGGCCTATGCTCAGCCTATGCTCATAGGGTGGTTTATGTGCTGGCCAAGCCTACACCATTTCAATAATGTCCCAGGCAACTATAATGTCTTGTTAAGGCAAGTTTAGGCAGGAGCCTGACGCTGTATGAATCATCTTATATAGATATGAAGGGGGTTTCCACGGGAACTTTAAGCAGAATATATCCCCTGGTACAAATTTTCCATTAGCCAATTAATGAAAATTAACCAAATAAAGTTGAAAAAAATTTAATTCACAATGTTGAATTCATCCTCGCTGATAATAGAAGGATGCAAGAATTCAAGACGCAAGATGTCTTTATAAACTCGTAATTTGCAACACAAATATTTGCAGAGTCAATATTGATCGGTCAATAATGAATCTGTGAGAAGGAATGCGCGAGTGTTGCACTTTTTTATAAATTAGCTGCGCCCCGCGGTTTCACCCGCTTAAGACTCGTTTATTTTAGTTTTTTATATATTTGAATACATGCTTGTGTAAATGCTTGGTTTACGTATGAAGTTACGTTGGAAGTGACTTACTCAGGAAACACGCCGTCCACCCTGCACACGTATTCTTTCTGCACCTGCCTGTTCCTGATCTGGTGTTCCATCTGACGCGCCTTTTTAGGACTTCTCCCGAACAATAGCAGACCTGATTGCAAGAACAATCTGTTAGAATAAAGTTTAAGAACGACTGACTTGACGACTTTGGGCGACGGTTTCCTTATTTCTTTTTAAAAGTTCTCCTGTTTGTAGTAAAAATTCAAATTTTACTTTAAAACAGTTTTTAAAATAAAATTAGCAGACATTTGAGACGTTGTTTGCACATATTATTATAGAGACGATAAGAGTTAACATTTAAAATGGTAAAATTATAATTATTTTATTAGTAACAAATATGCAGCGGGCACACCGAGCACACCCTTAATAACTTAAGTACATTCTTTAAGCTTAGAGCAAAACAAAGTTGCGAAAAAGGTAAAATCTTTTACAATTTTCTCATTTTATACTTAACAATTTCACTTAGCCTTTTACGAGTATGCTCACCTGATGTTAACCTGTCGAGCCTGTGAATGGTCCTTAAGTTTTTCAAGTTGTACTCCTTTGCGAGTATAAAAACGACAGTGTTGTGTCTGTATCTACCACACGGGTGTACCTGGAAATACGCGTATAAAAATAGAATATAAATAAAAATAGAGTTACGCAGGGATGTTTGCTAGGACCATTACTGTATAGATTGTAAGAAACAAATATATTTTTAATTTATCTGTTACTTAGATTAATATTTAAGTAATATTTAAATAATAAATTTTATTTAATATGTATTTGAATATATTAACAGTGCTTAGTAAACAAAAAATACAAATGAGGTGCAAAAAAGCTGTACATAGACACACACAGGCAGTGATGAAGATGCAAGCAAATACGAAAAAAAACTAGTATTACTTTTTATAATTATAAAAAGTCAGCCATTTTGTCCATCTCACACATACCCAAAATCAAAAAACTATGAAAGTAGTACTCCGAGTTATCTCAGACCCTCAGTGCTATAGAGGTAACTTTATTAGACTAAAATTTTTTTTTTATCAGATTTGTGCCACCAACACTTGGTAAAAAAAAACAGATTTTCATGCATTGAAATGTATTGGATAAAAGAAAGTAAATTGGATAAAGAAAATTTTAGTTATAGGTTTCGATAGCAGTGTTACCATGTAAGCAAACATTTATAACCAGCGTCTAAAAGTAATATTGAAATTCAAACTTTATTTGACTTTGAATTCAATAGACGAAGTGATTTTTCCAAAGAAGTTCTGTCTAGTTTTAAATTCAAGCGGAATTGAGCTGTCACGTCTTGAATTTATGTTTCAATATCGCTCGCGTGCGTCCCTAGTGACTGTTTCTTCGAAGTGAATTTTCATTATTAGATACTATTATTTGTGTGCGACAATACAGTAACACATTAAATGGCATTTGAATTTATTATCCTTATTTTATTCTATTTTATGATATAAAGTATAGACTACATTAAGATTAGGGATGTGATCTTCGATAAGAAAATTCGATTTCGAATTTTCCGAAATTTCGAAAAAATTTAAAAGCTTCATGCCTAATTTAGATAAGATTTGTTTAATAATTCAATGTTAGTCAAAAATGATTGCATACAAGGTAATAAGGAAGAAAGAGATAGATAAAGACAGAGGATTCGTCAAGTGGACCACTTGTAAGTGGTATTCCGAGAGCGCATATTTCAGAAGTAGTCTCAAACTCGGTACAGATCACAATGATGTCGGACTCTGATAGCTTCGGGACGCAGGACTGTAGCCAAGGGACTTTGCACAGCAAAAAACAAAATTTCGGCATCAAATCGCAGGTCAGCTTAAGTTGGTGGAAACTGAATTCGAAAGCTTAACCAACTTAAGTTGACCTGCAATGATTGTCACGATGCATCGTTTTTGATTTGTAGAGAGGCAGGGCAGATAACATGGCAAATATATGAACCTATCTATATTATGAGGGCACGGAGACCACGCCAAGCCGAGCAAAAAATCGGCGACCATACGTTTCTCGAAACAGTTGCTGCTATGCTCAAACAATTAACTATGTAGGTAGTGAAATTAGACAAAAATAGGCTTATGCCGTCAAAGAAGTCAGACAGGATGAATTGAGTCCCCTGTAGACCTTCATGTGTTTGTTTAGTGTCAAAAAGCATAAAAATGTTTTGTTTATTTCTTTTCCAAGTTTGAATTTTGAATAGAATCTACTCTTTTACATATTTTACTACTACCTTCAGCTTGATAACGTTTTTGAGTCTAGCTACAGCGCTGTATAAAACAAAGAAAAAGTTTCATTTAACGTGGCGTCTGCCACCGCGTATCTCTGTGTTCAATGTTGTTACTTTTCTCTTCTCATCGGAGTTTCCACATCCACCGGGACCTGTCGTAATTCAGATAAAATTCAGAAAGAATTGTGATTTAAAAAGTTAAACAAGAAAATATCACCCGGACTTTTCGGCTATAAATTTAGATTAAGGTAATCTTCATGTCGCTCGGATCTCAAAACGGTACTTTAACAGGCATCTTTTATAACTTCACGGAACCTCAATTTTGGACAGTGTAAAAATAAGACAGATTTCAGTATACTGTTTATTTGTTGGAAAATACTGAGCTACGGCTTTAGTTTAAATTATACACCTGCAGACTATGAAGTTAAGAAATGTTTTATTGTGACTAGACTGAAAATGAAATGAAACTCATTTGCAAATGACTCTCTACTTACTCGCGATGTTATGAACAGAATATCATGGTAGCTTTTTAGCAAAGCGAGATAAGTGTAGCTTCGTTTCTGAACGACATGTTTCTGTTACAAATTTATCGTATTTATTTAGGCCGTCTGATTACGAGATGGTGAACGCGGTTCAAGTTGTGTGTGATGAAAATGTGAAGGGAAAAGGAGAAAGATGCAAGATAGCTAATCAGTTTCATTCCAAGTTGCAGTGCATAGACCACATGGTAAGAAAAATTACAACAAGGTAAAAACAATGTAAAAAAAACGAAGTAAATTTTTTCAGATATAGGATGAACAGGATAAGGGAGTCAGTCAAAGAGAAACACTGATTCGCAGTTTCATTCCAAGTTGTTAAAGGTAAAAACAATGTAAAATAACGACATGGTAAAAACGAGCCTTCTTTCTGATATAGGATGAACAGGATAAGGGAGCCAATCAGAGTCCAACAGCTGGTACAAAGGTCACTCACCGGCAGCGAGCAAGGCTTGTCTAGAACAAGTAGGTCCTCGTCGACATGTATCACGCGCAACTGACTAGCGAGCACTGGAGTTTCGTGCCTGGGCCACGGATAACATCATCAGTACGGATACTAAGCTTTTGATGTTGTAACTGACTTTGTGTAGTCACTTTTGTGGGCTAACTGACTTTATGTAGTCAGTTTTATGGGTTAACTGACTTAGTGTAGTCACTACTACTACATTATAATTGACTTTGTGTAGTCATTTTTACGACTTTGACTTTACGTAGTCACTTTTGTGGGCTAAATGGCTTTGTGCAGTTAACTCTACATTTAAAGTTACGTTGTGTAGTCAGTTCTATATTTAAACAAGCTCTATGTTGTCACTTTTGTGACTTTGTAGTCACTTCTACATCTGCAGTGACTTTATGTAGTCATTTTAGTGGGCTAGCTGACTTTCTGTAGTCACTTTTGTGTACACAGAGATATTTTGAACTACTGATAACTAAATACATTTCAGAGATTGTCATTCACATTCAACTTTTAGTGCTACAACAAATATTAGTGCTAATGTATCCATCTTAGTTAAAGTTGTTGCTTTGATTGATTAGTCATTTACATTGATGATTATTTTATTACTTACTTACTGTTTAAATACATCACATAATCATAATCTATTTGACTTATTATTCTTTTAAACATAAAAAAATAATGTGCAAAGAAAATGTATATTTTATTTTGCACTGTTATTTGCAGAAGTCCTTTATATTGACAACAATTTATTAATTATTCATAAACTAAAATATTATTCTATTTGTTAAATTTAATATTTTAATGTTTTAAAGAACAACTGCAAATGATCTTATAAAAAGTAATTGTAGAAGAGCAACAAAGTGAATTACAACATCAGATAGAAAGGCACGAGAAAAAAACAATTGCAACAAATAATGCATTGCCGTGAAGTTATTTACGAAACAACCTTATATGTCGCGTCACGTAAAAATAACAGTGAGGGAAAATGCTGCGCAGTAGTTGGTTTTTAGGAATCTTAGGTTCGATTGGAGTAAGACGTAATGGGGCGCACTTCATACCATTGATGTAGCGCATGCCATTGGTTCGTCAGCGAGCTTACGAATGCGCAAACAACCACTTCCCCTCAGCGTTCTTTTGACGTGCCGCGTATTATATTCGTAATGGAATGGTAAGCTTACGTTAGCTTAGACATCTATTAAAAATTAATTGATTTAAGAATCTCTTTTCATTGATATAGCGTCAAAAGTAAACGCTAAAGGTACGTGTTGGCAGCGGGCGACGTGAGGCAGCAGCGGACGAAGTGTCGCAGCGACACTACTACGAGTAGAGTTATAGGTATGTGTGAGAGTTGTATGTTCAAAAAGAAGAATAGAAAGAAAGAAAAACATATAACACAGAGCAAGAGATGTTATGTAAAACACGATACACCTGTACCCTGGTACAAATGCTGTGTTCAACTGGGACGTACCAATGGGATGTACCCATGATTCAACGGGTAAGCAAGACAGATTAGTATTCATTCCAACTGGTTGTACCACGGTAACTATACCTATGGTTCAACTCGATAAACTAACAGTTACTTAATATAATAAATAGAAATAACTTCGTTCGTTCGTATGAGCAGGTGGCCGACTTTTTAGGCCGCCTAAAGGCCTCCGTCATGGCTTAACGACGTTGAAAGCCGGGACCGATAATAACTTAGTAGATAAAGGACTACGGTTACTGAATCTGTACTATAACTTTAAATAGTCTGTATGTTACTAAAAACTACGCTATAAAAATTCACACAGTAATGTACGACCTCTGTGGCGCAGTGGACGAAGTCCCGCCTGAGATGCATAGGGTACGAGTTCGATCCCCGCTACGGGAAAAATGTTTGTATGTTCAGCAAAAATATGTGGCGTGTCTGGGAGATTTCTGTCTATATTATGTATGTATTTACAAAAAAATGTATCTATGTATTATATAAATCATTTGTTTATCATAACACAAGCATTAAGTTGCTTAGCTTTGAATAGATGACGATCCGTAGCGTAATTTCCGCCTAGTGTAGCACCAGCCGAAATTTCCCAAGCCATAATACATCATGGTGGATTTATAAAGGGCTCGTGAGGCTCCGTGGGACGAATTAAGTCGGCACGTGCTCTTCGGCTCTCAGTGAGATTTTGCAGACAGAATAGTCCCAGCAGGAATTGTGTTTACTTTCGATTTGAGACTGTTACTGAATGCAGGGCCGTTAACACCGGTTCAGCGTTGAATTTCAAGTGAAAACAAGTGAAAAAATTAGGAACACAGCGCAGTTTTACAGATTTAAGTCTTTGTGATTCTAACTAGACAGAAAAAAAAATCGGCAGGACCTCAAGGTTAAAGGTTATACGATATTCTTTAAAAATTATGCTATTTTACAACTTTCACTCATGGTGGTTTTGCAATCTAAATCTATATACTATACTAATATTATAAAGAGGTAATGTTGCTTTGTTTGTTTGACGGATGTAATCTCCGAAACTACTCAGCCGATTACAAAAATTCTACGTGTAGAATGGACTGTCGGGATGGTTATAGGCTATATTTTATCCCGGTAGTTTAATACACTCGTGCAAAGCCGAGACGTGCTGGTTACGTATAAAATTCTTACTTTTGTAAAAGTTGACTACCTAAATGTGTTTTTCAACTTACCTTTGACTACCCCAACTGACATGTTTGATGTCATCTTCAAGCAAGATTCCGATACACTTCGACGAAGACCAACAACGGGGAGAGAATACTCTTCACCATCATTACTCACAGTCCAAAGGTCCCAATACTGGGTCTAGGCCTCCCTTCATAAACGTCACAAAATCCATCGTTAAACATACTTATTTTTAAATCGACACGCGTCATTTACACCAGAGCTTAGCTATTTAATGCTTGTGTTATGGTAACCAGATAATTACTACTTATTTTATTACATAATTATAGATCGAAAACATCCCGACTCGAGAAAAATATTTGCAGATCATACAAATATGTGTCCCGCGGCGGGTATCGAACCCGCAACCTCTGCGGGCTTTCACCCACTGCGTCACATGTCGAATATGGATCTTAAATACCTAAAGATCTTAAAGAAGACCTTTTATAAAACCGCGTTCTTTTATCAAAAGTCGCATTTTTTAAACTGATGCTAAACTCCTTCCCAACACATTTTCATCAAACAACATTGCAACAAAGCTAAACAAGAAGCATTCAGAGAAATGGACGCGAGGGAAACGCTGTTGTGGACACTGTCATGTTTTTAAATTAGTTTGCACGCATTTGCGATGGAGAATAGCTTCGTAGTCTTCGTGTGAACGTGGCTGAAAGATTTTCCTTGTATATGTATAAGGAGACGATTTAGATGTGCACCTGAGGCCCACTGCGGCCAAGTATAGAAAAAGCTGGGAGGAGGGGAGGCCTTTGTCCTGCAGTGGGACATTATTGACTAGAAATAAATAAATAAATACCTATAATAAATAATAAAGGTTTCATACTCCATAGCCCCAAAATATAATACTTCGAAAGAAAAATGCGGCTAAAGACATTAGTGTAGTTGATCTATGTTACATCTATACTACTGCATGCAAGTTATGAAAAGCGTACACAAAATGGCGGTCTCATTTGCCACTTACAGGGATGGAGGCCGGTTTGTTGACAACCACAATGTCCTCGTCGATATGTACGAGGGTGATGGGTTGGCTGGTGACTGGTACTTCGTGCCTGTAACGATACACACGTCAGCCAGCGTATTCTGTCACCTGCTCGAGCACGCGTTGCTCGATAACGTGTTAGATCTATATACAACGAATAGAAGGTGTGTGCCGCACGTCAGTTAGTGTATTCAACGTAGCCGGGACACGCGTTGCTCATTAACGTGTTAAAAATTTAGTCATAGATACCTTTACAAAGGTTATTAATTGTTGGGTTAGCATTGAGGATCGCTGTTCAAGTGTCCTTGTAAGATCGTTCATGTTTTAAATTCATACAATTATTTTATCAAAAATGCCTTCAAGTACAACTTAAAGAGTTAAGAAAACAACGTAATATTTTAATATAAATCTTTCTTCCTTAACACTATAATTTAATGGACCATCTATAGATGAATGATATGATGGGAAAGGTGTTCTTCATGAAAAGTCTGCTATAGCAGACTTTTCATGAAGAACACATTTCCCATTTCGTAGTTACATCCTTTCTCAATTAGTAAAACCCTTAAAAACTACTCTGATTTTAATCACGCTATTGAGCAACACGTGTTTCAGGCACGTGTCAACCGACGCGGAGTGCCACCGCTGTCGGTATCTGCCGCGCCGCGATGCTGAGCGACCGTGCAAAGAGCTTTATCGCCGCTCGGTGTTTGTACGGCAGTTAATATACAGAAACACAGTTTTACAGTGCCTTGTGCATTTTACCTTGACAGCTGACAGTCGGTGTTGAGCTACAAACATAATAGCTAAAAAAATATTCAACATGACATTAATATAAATAAACATAGATATGTCAAGTGCTTTAGGCATTAGCTGGTTTAAAAATAGGTGAATCATTAATTAGTTATTGACTTGTTGTTGATTTCATTAATATTTATTTATAAACGAAGGACTGGTCCTAAAAATTATCACTTTAAAACGTGCTAGTGTAACTTTTAAGATAAAACTGATAAAAATGGTAAAATGTTGTTACAATTTAATTCCATAGATCAACATATGAAACCTGTCAGTCGTCACAATAAAATGCACAAGTACAGGGTATTCTACGTAAAAGGGAGATGTGTAAACAAAAAGGGGTTCGACAATATAGCTTGTTCAAATTCATGTCATTATAACTAATACGTTACACAGAAATACGTTCTTTTCAAATAATATGTTCTTTTCAAAAGCGTTAGGGATATTTTTACTGTATATATATTTTTGATGTTTATCAAAACTTCGTTTGTTTACAGTGGGTTTCTCGAACATAGGTCATCTGCAAAACTAACTTATCAATGATTAAAAAAAATACACTTGTCATGTGTCACTATTAGCTAGTTTTAGATAAGATATGTAATATGTAGTAAATTAATTAATGACATAAAGTAAAACTAATTTAAAAATTCGTTAACACATCTCCCCCATCCTTCCCTTCCCTTCAAAGAGCTGTATAGTTCAGGATCTGGCTCAAATCCTTGTGGTAGACCTTCAGACGGAGAACCAATGAACATGCGTGAGACACTGATAAATATGATGATACTAAAGACGTAGGTACTCTTGAAAGAAGCCATTTCGTGGTTTAGCGTAAATTACCAAAAACCTGTACCAGGGAATACTTTATCAATTATGGTGGGCTCTTTTCATATAAAAAATAAAAAATAAGGATACCTATGTATTCAAATTTCCATAAATTTGTAATTTACAATTAAATCCTAGCTTCATCATCATCATAATATCAGCCCAGTTGCACCCACTGCTGGGTATAGGCCTCCTCTTTATGACGCCACTCAGTTCGGTCCTGTGATAATATAATAATAATAATATAAATCCTAGCTTATTAGTGAATATAAATCCTAGCTTATTAGTGAATATAGCTCTAATAGATTTATGGCTGCTAATTTGCTAATTACGACTGATGTCAGTTATTACTTTACATGATTTAACACACGTTTTAATCCTTTACTTACAAATCTTGAGTCGATCTCTGGTTTCAACTCTAAACTCAGTTTTCCGACTCAAGCTCACCCGCGATACAAAGAAAGAAAGAAAGAAAAATGTTTTTATTTCTGTAGGACCTCAAGGATCACTTTAAAAATGTAGTCTAGCTAGGTGACTCTATTGCCTGTTCCAATGCAACTCCTTACACCAGGAAAATTCCCACATAATCTCAACCACAAACCATCCCTTTCAAGAGTCCACTTGTCATTGCTCAATGTATAATAAACAGTGCACTCGCATGCTCATTCTGTGGTCTATTAAGCCAAGGTTTCTGTTTTCACAGAATAAACGTCACAATTTAAGTTAATAGGGGCACAGTATCCTATGTGCGTTCAGTAGTGTAACTTAGTATATGTTCACAATAGAAAGAAGAAAGAATTTGTTATTTGTACAATCTGTTTGTGTTTGTGTTGTGTGTTTTATGTTTTGTGTAGCTTATAGTGAAGATACTAGAAGCGATACCATTACCTTTCACCACTATGCATATTCCATCTCTTTTTAACTAGGTATACAAAAAGAGATAGCAATGTAACTTAAGATTTAGGTGTTAACCATTTGTTGTAATTTTTATATACAACAATTGCTAGACAAGTGTTTGAATGTTTTAAACACGAATATTATACATTCACGCTTGTTGTTTTATTTTAAAAAGCCATCAACAATTTAACAACAAATCAATATTTATTTATTTCACTTACATATAATTGTAGTGTTCATTCAATCATTTGATTTTTGAACTTTACTTGTGTGTAAATTTTCATTTAAAATTAAAACTCTTACCAAATAAATACGACAGATAAACCCGGTATGATAAAACTGTGCAGTTATCTAGAACCTCGGTTATACCGGTCGGTTAAGCAGAGTACTCATCTAGCATGTAATGTATCTGATACTGTATCAAGTGAGTACGAAGGCTTGCCGAGTACGGCTCTCTACCTACTTACTTGATATCCGATACATTACATGCTACACGGGTAGAGAGCTTTACGCAAGGTGCCTTGCCAATGTGGCCATTACTAAAATACTATTTAGATTAGCAATAAATGTATGGCCTTTAGAATATTAGTGATGATCTTTACCTATGAACGACATTAGCAAGCAGGTCGTTATGCTTCAGCCGGTAGTCAGGGTCAACTCTGTCGTAGTTCACCGTGAGGGTGCCAGCCCTGATGCATCTCTCGTACTCGGCTGCTGGATGGGCTCTGAACTCACGTGCGAAGACGTCGAGTATTTTCTCCCCAACCCACCTTCCTTTGGTGAAGGTTGTAAATGTGAAGTAGTAGGGGTGTACTTTTCTAAGGCCTGGAAAGAACATACATATTAGAAAAAAATAAAACATATGCTATCAAATCTCTACTATCTCTACTAATATTATAAAGAGATAATGTTGGTTTGATTGTATGGGGAGGTCATTCCGCGCCGCGCATTTTCGTCAGCTCGATCTAGAATCGGGTCATTTTTACTAGCGCCATCTAGTTCAGATATAAAAAGAAAAGTAGATCCGTTCTTAAGTGTAATTTATAGGTCCCATTTAAATTAAATTTGAATGTCAAGTGCTTGAAATAAACAAATTTATTGTATTAATTATCAAATTAACATTGTAATTGTAGATGTTAATTGATTTTTTATTAATAGCAAAATCGAATGATATGATGAATCTTAAAGAAACCATTTAATACTTATTTTAAGTCTTAGTATTTCCACAATCTTTATGTACTAAACCTAAACCTACCACTAAATCTAATGATACGTTATAGTATTAGGCAAAATCAGTTCAGTCTACATAATGAAGTGTTCATAATCCATTAGCGCTGTCGTGGCCTAAATGATTAATTACATTATATTTGCCTATACTTGCTCATACTAGCTTAAACTATTACATAGTCATATTAGGGCCCTCCCACAGTTATAGGTTAGGCGGATTTATGAATATTATGTACAGGGTGACGCGATACTTATGTTCCATAATTATGTGCTCATAAAGACTGCTTGTTTTACTAAAGATACATGCATTCGTATCCACTTTTTAGCAACCAGAGCCCCAAGAAAGTATTTTTTGCGATGAAATTAGGAATATAGGTAGCTAAAGACCTCGAATAACACATAAGCTACTTTTTATCCCAATATTCTCGCAGAAACGGGACTTACGCGGGTGAAACCGCGGGGCGCAGCTAGTTATTCTTTTAAAAGTTTACGTTGTGAAAGGACCATAAACTTAGTTTTTTTAGTTTTATTTACCTACGGTAATCCATCTTAACCACTGCAGGGTGCCAATCTCAATACGTCCAGTGCCACCCTGTACAAGGTGTTTCATTATGATCAAATAGGCTGAGTAATCCACCGCATTGCCGTCAAGGGTAGGTTATACCACAGAATAAATAATAGTACAACTATAAAAGGCCCACTTCGCGAAAAAAACAAATAAATAGTGACTCTTACAATGACGCAAGAAAGAGCATTTCAGCTTGCTCGTGCCTATCGTTAAATTGCCATTACATTCTTACAACGCTATCCATTATCACTCTGTCACTGTCGCGTAAGTAGTTTCGGATGAGACGCGTGAAATCTAACCTTATTACCTTATCACCAATTCCGAAACCACCATACCGCCCACGGTTGGCCCAAAATGGTTAAGGGTCAATACGTGTGGGGTTGACTGAGCCGCGGGTTTCCTCATGATGTTTCTTTCACCGTTTAGAGCTTGTAGTTCGCTTGCTAGCGCGCTGATTTCGTATCTGGCAACAGCAAAGCGACAGCGAAAGTTGTGCTATATTTGCTTCCACACCACTAATTCGCATTATCAGATCGATATCAAACCGTCTCGTACGTGATACAATTTTATAGTCTAGCCTATGGATCTCGCGGTAGCTACGCGACAAATTGTATAAATATTGCTGACTAGCTGCGGCCCGCGTTTTTACCGGCGTAAGTCCCGTTCCCGCGGAAATATCGGTATATACCTTTGACATTCTCCATCCCTTAAATTATCACCACTTAAAAAAATTACGGCAATTCGCTCCGTTTTACTGTGAAAGACGGAAAGCTTCACTTTACAAGAAAATGTGCATAATAGTGTCCACTGTAACCCATACACACACTACGCATTTTACGATACATTTTCAAACAAATAAACAGATATTTGTAAATAATTGTAGGTTTACTATGACCGTTAATAACGATTCAGTTTAGGTCCTATTATGAACTGCTTTTGACGTAAGCTAAGGCGCTGACGTAAACTTTAGATAGTTAGAACCTAAATTGAATTGTTTAATAATACGTCATGGTAAGCCCCCTGGTCTTCAATGATCTTTACTTACCATTTTCCATATAATACGAGGTCTCATTGTACCTGTCGTCGGTGAAGCCTGGCCTCTTTGCTTTCAGTGCCTTTGTTTCCAATTTTGCCTGAAACAAGTCAATAAATTGATTAAGAGTGAATTAAGACAAAAAAATCTATTGACATTTTTTCTGAGAAACTTTAAATGCTACCTTAGGATTTTATTTATTTATTTATCGCCGGTAAGGACTATTTAACGTGCCTTGCTAAGTTCAGAGGTCTGTCATCAGTTTCTGTATAGTACACTATCATTAATACTTTGATATTCCTCTGACTACCCCCTTAGACATCATTATGGCCCAAGAAGTGCTAAATTAATAAAATCGTAAAAGCGGCCTACAATTAATTTGGTGATCGTTTTAAACGCCGTTCAAATTCAACGACCAATCAAGAACGACTAAGCTAAATATTATACAGTCGCACGAAAAGGACTTTGTTAATTACAGATATTTTCAACTCAAATATTAATTAATTAAATATCGTTGATCATCCTCCTGTTTATTTAATTGAGCTAAGTAAAAAGTACCCAATTCTGCTGGATTTTTAACGCCGCCTAAAGGCCTCCATCGTGGCTTATCTCAGGTAAAAAGCAGCCATATTATTCGCGAAATCCATAAAATACAAACTCAAACACGCTTTTTAATATCCAAAATATTTCGCGATCCATAATACTTTACAACAAACTTTTTCAATAGAAAACCAATCGGGCCTCGGAAACAATAGTGGATTGACAGAGTATTGAGTAGAATTGTTTACAGAATTGTGCTCATAAAAAGTTCGGTCTAAAGAGATACAGCCGGTCGTTAGTGTTGCCAACGTGAAAATGTAATCTGTTCTGAATAACCGGATGAAATAAACCTGTCGTTAATTGTGATCACTATTCGTTGACTAGCAGGGCTATTGCCTAAGGCAACTCACACCCGGCGCGCAGTTTTATTATCATATCATTTTAAACTTTATCTTCATCACCATAATACATAGTATCGCTTGAAAAACTTCAAACGCAGGCGACCACGAGCGACCGTAAGAGCCAAGAGCACTTTTCAAAGCGCTTGAATAATATGCATCATAGTAATATTTATAAAGTTTAAAATTGAAACTTCGCTTCGCTTCCATCTCGGTGTGAATTGACGCTAACTTGTCGTAAAATCAACAATCGCAAACCAAAGTTATATAAGTATGGTATAACGCTGGTTTTCTGATAGGTCCTAAGAGTGATAGCACAAAATTAAATAAATAAAAGGAGATAAACACATAATATAAAATAAAAAGTATTATTTTTGTGACGTGACAACACAACAGTAATAAAACCGGACACATTTTTAAACGACTGGACACTGCGCATCCCTTGGCCAGCTTATCAAATACTAGCGCGTCTGCAAAATGAGAAAAGTTTTTTTAAAACGAAACAATCAGTAGGCTAGCACTAGTTTAGAACAGTATTGATATGAATTCATAAACTTTAAATAACGTCTACTCTGTATTTTAGAAAATCGGTAACTATAGTGTAGGTTCTCAGGCACTATTTATCCTAGTATTATTATCAAGTAAGTAGTAAGGTAGTGAGGCCAGTTAAGTTATCTAAATCAAACTATTTGTTTAGCTAAAAAGAAATATAACTTTACCTAGTATGCCTCAAGTTAAGGACATTTTCTCATCACATAATGTACTATTATTTTAAAGTTCATTAAACTTAATAAATCTGTTTTGTTATCGTGTTTTTTTAACTACGACTTTTACGAGCATGGTATGGAATAAAAGTTTTCACTTTAAAAATCTGGAGACTACTCTTTAAAACAATAATCCGCCAAAAACCTTTTTTAGTCGGTTAAAAATTACAATATCCCACTTTGTTCAGTTTTAAAGTTCAATCCAATCATAGTTACATGAACACGTTCCAAAGCTTCTGAGCAATATTAATTTGTTGAAAGCCGCTCAAATCCACTGAAATGAAGACCACGTTTCCGACGAAAATGAAATATCAAAATGATTGAAATGGCAACACCGTGATTAAAATTCGCGCGGCAGATGGTCTGCGGCTGAATGGTGCTCTATGCGTAAATTAAAAACGAAGTATATTTTATTCTGTCCATGGATTTCTTGTATCGGAGATTTTTTTTTATGAATATTATTTATGTGTAAAATTTCTTGAAATATTTTCTATTAAATTTTTACTGAAACAAATTCAGAAGAATATTTTTGTAAAATAGCAACATTGTTTTAATTTGGATGTCTCAAGTATGATTAGCTCAGGATGAGTATCAGTCGAAGTAAAATTATAAATCAACATGTTTTTATTTGAACATTGAAGAGATGAAATAGTCAGACAAAATAGGAATCTACCTACAAATACGAAAAAGCTGATGTGAACAAATGAAAGTAAAACAGAATTTTATGAATGTAGGTAGAGCAGACGTAGACGGCATCAATCTTTTCAATTATCATAATTATTCAGATGTAAATATTACAATTATTGCAGGGAAGCTTACGAAGACATGCCTGGAGCCGTGCCAACTCATATATCTGTCAGCAAGGTTATAAATTAGTAGTCGGACATACTCAGGAAATTGAGCTTGTGTCTATGTACTTGTACGAAATAGAAACGAGAAGTTAAGGCGCGGTCCTACGCACTAGAGGAGAAGAGTCCGCTGTAAAAGTCCGGTAAAGTCCCAAAGACCATATAACAGAATAGTCCGTCCGAAAAAAAACTAGAGGACAGTACACACTACACACACGGAGACTACGCACGTGCGTTAAGCTTCACGTTGCAAAAAAAAAATATTTGATTATTTCCACCTGTAAGTAAACGCATGTTACGATGCGTTTTCAAACAAATGAACTAAGGCAGCTAAGATGCGCTGCGATTGGACTGCTCCTTTACCACGAAATACCAGACTTACTAATAAAAAAAAACGCTTAAAATTTTGGACAAAATGAGGGAACTACTTAGCATTCTGATAGCCGACCGACTTGCAAACTGTCACAAGCTAAATTAACTACTATAATCAGCAGAAATATGTCGCGTGTATTTTTGGACGTGTTTATAACTGCTATACACGAGCTTTAACGGTGACGGAAAACATCGTGAGGAAATGCCTTCTAACAGCGTCGATGGCCTGCAACCTGTCACGTATGGAAAGTTAACTTCTGCAAAATTTGGGTATATACCAAATATGTATTTATACCTCTGACTACCCCATTAGATATTTTCAAAGGATCTAAAGAATTATATATAAAGATCTGAAATAAATGTCTACCGCTCCTTGGGATATAGTCGTGATCGTCGATCCTATATCGATTGTGGAAATGTAAAATGGCTGAAAGGGCTCTTACATCAGTTGAATTTATATTGGATACGACCGTGAGCCTGTTCAAATTGTATTAATTAGTTATTTCCCAAAAGCATTATAAAGGATCTTGTTTACGATATCACAAAAACCCACACAAATTTCGAACCCTGAATTTCAGTAAACGGCAAGTCAAGTCGCCAAGACAAGTAATGTATTTAAATTAGGGTCGAAGTAGTGACGTAATGAGTAGGTTTGCCGGATACCGGATAGGTTGAAGGCCGAATGGCGGATTTCTAAAATATTTCCATTTGCACTAAAACTTTACAGAGATTATAATGCTTGCACTAATTGTTTTACAGTTTGTATGTAACTATGAATCACGAAATAGATATCTAAACTAATATTATACAGAGGCAATGTTTGTTTGTTTGACGGATGTAATCTCCGAAACTATTCAGGCGATTTCAAAAATTCTTCACAGATGTGTAGAATGGACTGTCGGGGTTTTATCTCGTTAGTTTTATTAGTACACCCGTGCAAAGCCGGGACGTGCTGCTAGTATGTTTATATTTTGAGTGTTTATTTGTAATGAGCTCATTGTTTCCGTGGCGAGACTTGGTTTAAAAAAAATACCCTGACTATTATTATGATGAGATCTTCATCTTCCTAATCATATAGTAAAATATTATTAAGCAATATTTTTGTTTTTTTAATGACATTTCCAGTATTGAAAAAGCCGGATTAGGCCGGATACCATCCCTAGTCTAAAGTCTGGAGTGGCAGTAAATATTCGCTGCCATGCGATGGTCGAGTGCTGTAATGAAAACGGAGCGACCCGGGTCAAGTCTATAGATATTAAAAATAAACGAAATGGCTACGTGAATTTTGTGGAGTAGCATTACCAAAAGAAATAATGTTAGAGAAAGTGACTTTTTCATTTTTAAAACTATCGTGAGTTATACTAGACATGATGCTTGAGCTTAGACTCGAGTCTGAGTCAAACCTCTGAATACGAGCCTTAGTGACTATTAGCTTACCTTTTTCAAATCCTTATTAACATCAGTGTCGTCAGCTTTCCTCTTCTCACAAGACAGTATACAGTTCTTGCTGTTGTCCTTTTCACCCTGTAACAATAAGAAAGAGACGGAAGTCAGAAATGGCTCCGATAAATATATGAACAAATTCTATATAAGTATCTCTAGATAACGTTTAAATTTATTATATTGTTACGTTTCACATAGCGCTATGTGTCACATAAAGTCCACCATAAGTTATAGACCAGTAGTAGTGTTTATTCTACCTATATGTTATAAATAGTGTATTCGAAACTTATGTAGAATTTATTCGTACATTGTGTAAAAGAAACTTAGTCTTTAAAAAGTCGCCAAATTTTATAGTTGTTTTAAATATTTTGGATTAACTTATTTACTACTTAAACTTGTAGCCGTATTGTAGTTTCGCACTCCTAAAGTTTTTGATTATAAATAAAAAATATTATTTGATATAGAAAAAGTATAACTTTTAATGTTTGTTTATTGTATCTCAAAGGAAATACGAAAAAAGTACTGACACACAAGTAAAGAACGAAACAAAAAATACACTGACATTGATCGACAGCTCTATCACAAAATAGTAGTGACTATTGGCACAAAATAACTAAAGATCTGCATAATCACACCAATTTGAACTCTGACACTTCGCAATACAGGACACAAATACAAATGGGAAAAAATACACAACGCGAATTTAAACTCTAGTACTTTCAAATAGACGCAAAAACAGAGTGAATATAGACAATGAAAAAGGTACGCAAATTTAAATTCTATCAAGCGGCGTTAGAGTTGTAGATTGCATAAAACTTTTGCTCCTGTTGTTTCAGTGATTGCACCCGCTCGACTGAATAATAGAAATTCAAAACAAACAAAGGTCGCAGGTTCGAAATCCACCCTTCAACGAGTTTTCGTGCATATTTGCCGACATGTACGTGCTGCATACTAAACGTAGTTTACATCATGTTTTATCAGCTGTGAGCGTAAATTTTATGAATTTTAAAAAAATAGCCGAGACCGAGATCAAATCACTTTTAAAAGTTTTAAATATAATAAGTGTCTAGATTGATGGATGGATAATTGGATACACTGGGAGAGGTAGGCCTAAGAAAAGATGGATTGACTGTGTGAGTGCAAATATGTGTGCGAAAGGAGTGAGTACTGCGATGACGAGCGATAGAGGAAAGTGGAGGAAAGAAACGTGTTGTGCCGACCCCACTTAGTGGGATAAGGGCAGGGAGATGATGATGATGAAGTGGCAAGATTGAAATTTTATTACAACAACTTCAACTTCGTGATATTAGAGCAATATACTACACTCTCGAGGTGCATTTCTATCATAACTCCGAAGATCTACATTAGATCCTCAAAAATATTCTACGCAACTATCCTTGGAATATCTACTTCTAATTAAACATCAAAATCGGTCGGATCGGATCATTATTTCATGTAATTTACTTCATAAATAGGTCTATCTAAGTTGAGTTGTGCGTTTGTATCGCTACGATCGATGTGCTACGACACGCTACGTCGTAGCGTGCTACGAAGACCTCATTCTGGTTGTAGATGGTTTTATCACGTCTATGAACAATGCCAAAAAGTTGTAATCAAGTGGCATAGACCTGCTAGTTGTCTACGAGTTTGTAATTCATTATCAGGGTTCTTGGATGTGTTTGTCGCTCTGGTACGAGTACTAAAGTACTTGGGGCTTAGTAGTAATAAAGTAAAAGTTTAATTTCTGACAAATTGTTAAAAAATTTAAGTAAGAAAAAATAAGTTAACAAACATAATTTTCAAAACAAGTTCAAAGTGTCAACTCTGTCAAAAAAATAACGTTGACACAATTAAATTTTGAAAACAGTACAGAAAAATAGACAAACAATTGCAAAAAATTAAAACAAAAGCTGCAAACACTTAGGCAAACATTAACAAAACAGAAATCTCTTTTAGAACAATCAAAAACATCATTAATTTGTTGAAAGTTTTAATTGAAAAAGACCGACAGTGTTTCGAAATGGGGCAATCTTCTGTTATTGACAAATCCGGATTAAATTAATGTAAACAAGAGTTAATTGGAACTATCCGATTATTATTTGTTGATAACTTACAATTTAGAGCCTGTCTACACGGAATGAGCAGTCACTACGCATTTATTAAACGAAAAGAATGGTCTTGTCTTCTCGTTTGTTCGCCTTGCGTTTGTAACGAGGCAAACGCGTTGCAAAAAACGCATTAAAAACGTGGCGTGTGTAGTACACACCACCTTTTTTGAATACGTTTTATCAAGATAATTAATTGGCGCCTGTCGGATTAATATACGATTTTACGATACAATGTTGCTTGCTATGCTATTTTTATAAGGAACACTTAGTACAAAAAATGCTTCATTGAAAGCTAACTAATAAGTGGTATCCCATTTTAAACGAAATAAAAGTAGTCAAAATAATTTTTATATGTTTGCTATTTGGATTTGGGTACTTCTTCAAAGAGAAAAATAGTTGGCTTAACAATAAAATATCATCTGCTATTATTACTAAAACTCACATCTGTTTCTGTATTAAAGCAAAATGTCTGTAAACAACCTTGACATATAATTTAAATATAGCTGAAGCGGAACACAAGATTTAATAACCTTACCTACTCCATTTATGCCTACGTAGGTATTTTAAGCTCGGCGATTTGATGTTTTTAGTTAGTTCAAGATATTGTTATTATTATTTTATTATTATTATCATCTCAAGTTACTTCAAGAAAGTCTCTTTATTTATATCCATTTAAAACTATTCTGTCAATTTTAAGGGTCGAAAGCATATTTAGAATATTCCCATTTCCAATTTCTATGACACTGACGCCTATTATATTTGTTCGCGGAAAATTCTATCAACTAATTTTAATAATATTAACTAATAGATACTTGGCGTATGATCTTAAAAATATCCTATTTTGATCAATAATAATATCTTCACATTTTGTTAATTAAAAACATGCTTGACATTTTGATGTAATGTTGTAAAGATTAAAACATTAAATTAGTTTATATGATCTAAAATAAAATATTATTTTTGGTACGAATGAAGAGCAAACTACTTTTTTTAAATACGTGTGATGATTTATTATTTTATTTTATTTAGTTCTTCATTTGCAAATTAAAGAAATCCTAAAGAGTAACTTAACCTACGACACTTTTTTTTAAAAGAAATATGAATACGACTATGTAGACATTCTTGCAGATCTTTTAGGGAATTCTTTGCAGATCACTAAAGATAAAAATTACACATTCAATGAAACGATTTATAGATAGTTCAACTGATCCATGCTAACACCAGTACATGACCAAGAAATGGTGCCAATAACAATGGTTTTAATAAAATAGTAGAAGTATTCAAGTAACTATTATAATAACTAGTATTAACTACATGCAATGAATAGCACTAGTTAAGTTCTTGACCTAAAATAACTGAACAAGAATATAATAATAATATTTTAAGACTTCACTACTTGCCTTGTATTCAATTGATGGCATTCAATTTTAATACTCGTATGATTATATATTATATATTAATACTAGGTACGCATATACCGATATTCAAAAACAAAATCAAATTCGAATTGAAGGTTCGATGTTGGACTGAGTGCTTTTTTATGTATGTACACAGATTATTCCGTCAATACTAGAGCGATATAAAAATAAGTATTCGATTAAAAAATTTGGTACACACATTTTGTAGAAGTTAAAATTCTATCAGAATTACCCCGATTTATTGTAACATTATCGGTATCTAAATCGACGTTATTGTACGATTATTTCCAGTGTAATGTCTATTTGATTTGAATTCTATTGATTGATTTCTATTTGAACTATTATAATGTTAATTGAGCTTATTCATGAGTACAATTATCTTTAGCCCTGACACTGTCTGTAAGCATGTTCTGCAATAGTTCAAAGACACATCATCACATAAAATTGCGTGACTAGGCACCCTTAAGTGTGGGTATCAGTAACTCATAGTGTGGTACATTTTATAAGAGATAAAGAGAATAATTTTATTTTTAACTTTCACGATCAGCTATCGATTCTCGACGACTTTTAAAACATGACGCGGTAAGGAATAAATATCCGCAGATCATGCAGAGTGCGAAAAATGACCAGACTTATACCCAGATGACGATTATCCGGAAATATCTTAACTTTGTTGGTATCTAAATCGATGTTTTACTACCTACGATAGCTTTGAAAGTGATATAATTATTTTCAATATAGCTACCTATAGACCGTTTGCAACGGTCCTTAGATGGCTCAACTGGTTCTATTTGTATTTTGTACAGTTATGTATTAGTTTAGTTTCTGTAAATAAAGTATATTCTATTAAATGTGCGTGGATCGTACCACGAGAGTTTTCAATATTTTTATTTTTATTAGCGTCGATGGGTTTGCAACCTGTCACTTATGGAACGTTAACTTCTGCAAAATGTGGGCATGTACCAAATATGTATTTGGGCATACCTTTTACTGCCCCATTAGACATCTACAAAAGGATCTAAGGAATTACATAAAGATCTGAAAGAAATGTCTACCGTTTCCTGGGATACAGTCGTAATCATATTTCATTTTGCAACAACAACTCTTATACTCTTGTACACTAACATAGTTTTAAGTTACTCTGTGTACCTAATTATAAGTGTTGCAATAAATTTCTTATTATCTTATCTTATCATAATTATTTTCATCAGAAACTGTGCTAACAATTTTCAAATCCTATGCCTTGCACCAAGCCTCTAGACGGCCGTGACGTGGGCTCATTTGATACAAAACAGTCAATTCCAACATCGGATGCGAGCAATTTTGGGCGTTCGGGCAATCCAACTCCATAGAAATAAAGCCATCTATGAAATTTATCGTCACGAAAGCCTAGTGTGGCCATGCCCTTGGTATTAAGTAAGTATTACTTTTGTTTGTTTTATGATATTGATTTGCAGACTCGTATTTGAACGCGCCTCTGACTACCTTCAGATATTTGTAGAGGTTTTTCAATGTATCCATCGTGTTTTATAGATATGGTCGACAGCATTTTTTTATGTAAATAGACCATATACATAAAGAAGTATATAGGTACTGTGAAACATAGTGGAACCTTTTTTAAACAAAATTTGAGGACTCGATAAGGATCTTTGATGTTCGCAAGCAAATATTAAGAACTAGATACAAAGAAGCTCGGAAATGGCTTCGTTAGCGCATAGTAGCCGAGTGGGACAGGTTCCGAGTCAAAGAGAACAAATCAATCAGCTAGCTAGTTATAAAGCTAAATGCCACGGCAGACCAATGTGTATCGATTTAGTTGGCACTGGTTAGCAGGTTTGAAAGTTATAGGTAGTTATAATATATTATCATAGGTATATTATATTTACGACCTTCAAAACTTAAGTCTTATTATTTGCTAATTTTGGATGTGATTTACTTTCGAGAAACTGGCTTTGTTTAAAACGTAGATTTACGACAAAAAAAATAAGGGAAAGTTTGGGGCCTTATCAAATAATTTGATAAATAAATAACAGCTTATTGCCTTTAGACAATAAACTACTGATAATGTGTTTAAAAACCCCATTTTATAAACAAGATAAGAGTGAGCGTAGCTTTCCTTATGATGCTCTATAAAAACCCCGATAAAAACTATAAGATACGAGAGTAAGTGCCTTAACTTGCCTCTAAAGAAGATTTTGCGTTCCTAAAATAACCTGATTCTTATTTAGTCTCAAACTTTTGCAAATTGAGCATAATAAATAATAAATAAGATTTTTTAAGTGGTTATAGTTAATAGGAATGGAGAGTGACATAGGCTACTTTTTATCCCAATATTCCCGCGGGAATGGGCCTTACGCGGGTGAAACCGCGGGGCGCAGCTAGTATATTATACAGCAGTGAGAAATATCTACCGTTCCCTGGCAATTTAGTCATCATATTTAATTTCAGCTACTACATTCCTAGTCTAGTAACTAGTGTTAGCCAACCAGGTATGCAGCAGTGAATGTGTTCTGTCTCCTCTGATGTATTGTGCGGCTGTGAGCCTCAGGAATCCAATGCCCCAGATACCCAGCATTCGGCTAGCGGTGTCGAACGTAAATAAAGGTATCGTCTATAATTGCGCGGTTACACAGATTTTATAGATTTTTTTTTTTAGAGATTTACAAATGCATTTTTTACCTCTGTGGCAAAGTGGGCAAAAGCTCGCCTGAGATGCAGTTGCGGGTTCGGTTCCCACAGTGGGACAAATGTAATCAAATAAGATCAAGACCCAGGAAGCGGTAGAAAGTTCTATAAATACTATAATTTAGGAATAATATAATAAGTTTACCGAGATGGGTGCAAAAAAAATTAAATATGATTACGACTGTATCCCAGGAGCGGTAGACGTTTCTTTCAAATCTTCATGCAATTCTTTAGATCCTTTGTAGATATGTAATGGGGTAGTCAGATTGGTTCACTTTCGAATAAATGAACCATTTCAATGGATTCATAGTTAATTTGGAGTTCAATAAAACATTAGCTATTGTGGCGGAATATTAAAGCAATCACACACATAATGAATGCATACGGGCGACTCATAAAACTTTATAGGGCAAGACAGACGAGCAACTAAACGCATTCTGCTTTCATCATGCTTTGATTGATTTAGTACCGGGAAAGTTATAACAGATTGAGCTATTTGTAACGAACCTACAACACTATTAAATATAATGCTATTCTGTAGATTTTAATTGAGCATGGTACAATCATTACGCTTTAAAAATAAATTAGTGGGAAATGTTGAAAGGAGATTTATGTACAAACAGCGATATGGGCAAAAGACTAATAATATAATGTATGAGAAATATGACAAATAAAAGGCATTTTAAAGACAAAAAGCTTAATTTTTGTGATCACAATCGTAAGTTGCTAAACTTGCAAAATCTATAAACAAAGCAAACTGAACCACGAGCTTTACATTTAAGTTATAATGACAGCAAGTTTTCTATTTACATATATTGTTTTAAGACTCTATAGTTATATAGTTTTTTTTTTTATATTCGCAAGTCACTGTTAGCATAATTATTGTTGATCGAAAGTGAAAGATATTGGTTAAAAAAATATATAGACAAACCAAAATATTTTTTCAAAATAAACCAGACTTGAGCCCAGTCTGATACTATTACGAGCTTTGACATTTACCAATAAAATATCTAATT
This sequence comes from Xanthorhoe spadicearia, assembly GCA_947086425.1. Classification (NCBI taxonomy): domain Eukaryota; kingdom Metazoa; phylum Arthropoda; class Insecta; order Lepidoptera; family Geometridae; genus Xanthorhoe; species Xanthorhoe spadicearia. The sequence continues at coordinate 10,811,711 of OX352195.1, read as the reverse complement.
AATTCGCTATATTAGCTAACTAAGATATTTGTGTCGTCAATTCAATTGTTTAATACAAAGGTCTAGACGTACGGCAAAACAAACAATGCTGACCTACAAGATTGGACGGACGCCAATGCGTTTTATAGTTTTACATTTGATTTAATTACGGCGCTTTTATGTTTTAAATGGCTGCCATAGTTATTTATTGTTATCGGCACAAACGACAAACAAACGTGGAAGAGACCTAATTATTTTATTCATACTGGTCTAGTAAACTTACTTTAACTAAATCATCTATTAAATCTGTCCAACTCCATTGACATAAGAGTAAAAAAAAATTTTTATTAATGTAACATATTTTAAGATTGGGTTAGGCTTCTAAGGAGCTAATTTGAATATACTTTTCAGTAATTATTAGATTATATAAATGTCAGTTTGAAAAGTTTTGAGTTTCTTCGATATTTTTCTTGACTTAGTATAGGCAAGGTACAAATAGATTGTCTTTTAGACAAATTGACATTCTGCTAAATATAGGTATATTTATTGCAACGATATATATTCTCGTGCCAAAAGGGGCTGGTAGGCATTTGGTCACCTCCCACTAATGAAGACGTACAAATGTTGTTTATGACAATGATTTGTACTTAAATCCTTTGATCAATATCAATATTTAATTAGTAGTGACGTGATCTTTGACAAGATTTCATAGACCAGTTTGTACTAAGACCAGTTGTTTTTTAGACCACTTGCTAATTAGAAAAGCTGGCTTACTATGCCCGTTAAAATCGATTCAGTTTAGGTTCTATAACGAACTGCTTTTGAAGTAAAGCGCTAACATAAAGTTAGAACAGTAAGAACCTAAATTGAACAGAATTGATTAAAGCGGCCATTTTAACCCCCCAGGTGTTTTTTTAGATGAAATAATACTAACGTGGGATATTATCAATAGAATTCTTCAATCATGGCATTAAGATTAAAACAATTCACATTGAACTTAAAAAGCTTGTTATACCATTGAAGTACTTTCAAATATCTACTAGCAGTAAGAAAAATCAAAGATAGATAGGTTATTGGGACTGGAGGTAAGACAGGCCGTAAATCAATAAATCAGGCGTTACTTTTGTAAAAGTCAATTGGCAAGGTGATCTACCGACGATGGATCTGTGATTTGTCGTCGTCAATATCGGCATGCACTAAGTAAATGTAATGAATTAAAAAACTAGATGCCAGAACTACCTGTTGTACTATCCGGTACCTACACGATTCCCAGTATGAATTTGTTTATAAACCAGTATTTACCTAATACGAGTATAACACGAAAAAAAATGTAAAAAGAGTTAAAATAAAGGGTAATTTAATTACAAACAGCTAAACTAAAAACAATTAATTTGTAATTAAATAAATGTTAATAATATAATAAGCTAAATTTAATTATATTTATTGTGATGCCATTATTATAATACTCGTATAAGTATTAATCTTAATGAATCTGTAATTAAATTAAATTTCTACAGACAGAATTGCCGGTAGCGTGATTAAATTAATGTAATACATTATGAGCCCGATGAAATTGTACTCTGTACATTTTATGTACAAAATATACATTTTCTATGTAAATTTTCTGGAATTCCTGACTTTTATAGGTTATAAAGTGTAAAATATTAGAAATAATGAAGTCGGCGACCTCTGGTAGCTGAGATAGAATCTTAATTAAAAATAAATGGAGGTTTAGGAAATTGTCGGCTTTATGCATATAGCGGTTTATTAAGTAATGAAAACGAAAACTATAATACTGCAGTATAAATTTTTATGTGAAAGTTTCTAAACATAATCATGGTATGAGTGTATACGCTGACATAACTTTGAAAAGACATACTTACAGTTACATTGAAATATACTTATTGTTATGTATTTTCAATACAAGTTACCCGCAGCACGGTAGACAGACATAGTCTTGCATACCATACTAAGTAGGTTAACTCAAAGAGTAACGTACAAAAACCGTCCATAAATATTTAATAGGCATTGACACCACAAAATAACAATTCATTGGCTCAAAATTCAATGGTTCGGAACAAAAACCAATCTGAAACGATCACTTAAAACATTGAATTCAAAATTAAACAGTTAAAAGCGCGATAAAAATTTATTATCGACATAATCACCAATTCAATCCGCCATCTCGCGCCATTTCCGAAGATTCGAGAAGACAAATGCTCGCCTTGAACTTATAACCTGTAGAACTTTCATTCAGAGATCGACGGGACGAGTGAATGAAAGAATGAACGAAAATACGTTTGAACTTTTTAGTAAGAACTAGCTAACTACTAATTCTTACTAAAAAGTTCTTACTAAACTTATTATCAGATGTTTAGATCTGTTCTGAAGTAGCTAAATAAAGATGATACATTTTCTTAGTTTCATTTTAAGGAGTTTTTAGGTATATTGTTATTTGAGGCAGAGACAAATTTAACAATATTAAAATAAAAAAAACCTTATCAAATCTTAAGTGAAAATTAATGTACTTAATTAATTATTTACCCGACATAAAAAAAATGTAATGTAGACAACTTACAGAGCCAATCTAATTGTTACAGTGTAGGTAGTATAAAAATTCAATCAACAACGACGCGAATGAAAGAACGAAAAATGATTATTTCGGGTTATTTTATTCGTCACATTTTTATACACACACTTTGAAAGTAAATTTTCCACTTACATTTATACACATATCGTTACGGTATCGTCACGTCCTCGTTTCGTTGCAATATGAACAAGTTAAGAGCATCCTGTGTAAGGAACAATGCGATATTAAATGGAATCATTAAGTACTGTTTAACCACTGGGTTATTGTTATACAAAAAGTAGAGTCATTTATCACGTACGCTCAGATGCAAACAAAGTTATTTTTGGTAACGCTTTAAAAACCTATCTACTAACCAAACCAATTAGGTCTTATATTCGATACACCGCACCGTTTATTATTAATTACCTACATTTTCTTTTAAAGTTTAGTAATAATAATACTATGGTTGTCATTTTAATTCATCATGTGAATCTTCATTTCGGTAACAGACACAACCACAAGCTTAAGTTTTCAAGTAAAATATACTTTGCGGAGAATAAATTGAATGAGTTTTTGTGGTACTCTTAAACAAAGGGTGATAACTCAAAAAATCACTATTTTCTACAAAGAAACATGAAGCGAAAGTATAAAATGTTACCGCAAAGGGTTCTGTCCTCTTTACCGCAGACCTCATTATAATATTGTTTAGTAAAAGGTATGCTTTTGTTTCTATTGTTTTATGTGTAAAATAATTATTTTTCTTGCTATTATTAGAAATTCTATTAGGTACTCTATGCAGAGTGGCACCGTCTTTGTAGAGGTCATCCTCTCATATTATATGTCATGGGAATACCGGGATCAAAAGTAGCCTATGTGTGAATCCAAGGATAGGAGGCCAGGATAGACCAAAGGTACCCAGTACAAAATTTGATTATAATCCGTCCAGGCGTTTGGGCTCGAAGGAGTGACAAACATACACTTTAACACAAACTTTCACCTTTATCAAGCAAAGATCCAAATAAGTAGTAATTTTCTTTTGTACAAGTTTTGTTAGTCAGAGCATTACAAGTACCAATATGTATCAAAGACGACACGAATCTAATAACAGGACTCTAAAAAATAGCTCATAAAAATATTGTTCGTCAACTTTTGTTTAGAATTTAGGCAATTTTTCACCAAAACATTCGCTGGGACCATAACCTCACGTGGAGACCCCATTAAATTCTTGCAACTTCAAGCCAGTTTATGGGCCGTAAAAAACCTTCGTCGAATTTCTGAACAAAGAAAGCAAAATTTTGCGACCAAAAACAAACGTCGATATTTCGAAGGAAAAAAAAGTCGATTTCGCATCAGGCAAGCCGTGACAGGAAACTGTACGGTACAGGGTACTTACTTTTAGAAATTAATAGAAAAAAAATTGTGTCAAAAATTTTGGTATTTTTTTATTTTCAGATCAGCTTATTTTGATGATTTTACTTCCACTCCAAAAGTCAAAACTATTTGACTTTTCATATTATTATTTTAACTTTAACCTTAATTTTCTTTATGATTCAACCTTTGAGTGTAATGTTTGTAATTTGCATGTAAGCTTTTCATCAATAATATTAATTTAGGCTAGCTTATAATATTTTTAATCTACCACGACTTCAAAATTACGCAAATAAACCAATATTATCCGTTATTCAAAGCTTCAATCATATTCAACTAACCCTGATATTAATATTATGCCTACATTATTAAATGTCAGGTTGATTAATTCACTATATCAATTTATTGATATGGATTTAACTAGAATTTGCATAATTAACAAAAGCTTATCTTCAATACTATTTATGTCGAGGTAATGATTCGTCGGAATAAGTTGTTTCGAAGTAAAGGTGCTGTCGAAATAAAAACCTGTCGAAGTTCAGAGGAACAGTCACTATTTAATACGAAGGAAGTAGTATTAAATACAAACTCGTCTATTTAATAGAGGTAGGTAGATTTAATCACCGATAAATAAATTAAAAACAACAACGTCTAGCCGTATAAGAAAACGTATACCAAAACACGCACTGGAATTTTATAAGTGTGATAATAAGACTCAGTTTATACAAACCTAATTCAATTATAATTAATTTCTAAGACAAAGACTTTACTCCATTTCCAAGAAAGAATGTAAACAGGTCTAATACTTTCTCAACTCGCCGTAAAAAGGCTTCTAAAGCTGAGGCGGCGTCGACAAATGGAATTAAAATAAAGCTGAGTTGGATGCCTGTGGACAAAGGCAGCCGACTACTGAGAAATGGGACTTAGGCTTGATGCATACTGGCTTTTAGAGGAAATCGTAACTATTAGAACCTATTACATTAACGCATTTTACTTCGTAGGCAACTTTAAAGTTATACTTTCTGATCAGAAAGTTTTTTAACGGACATTATATAAGATTCACGTAAAACTATCGTCGATTTAGATACCGACAATGTTTCGATTCTTCCGGAGAATCTTCATCTGGATACGAGTATGGTCACTCCCCGCGGGCGCGTCTCACACTTAAAAAAAAGGGGTTTTATGTTCCACTGTATTTTTTTACTTATAAGCGAGTGTGATGGATGATTACTTACGTCACGGAGAAATGACCGCTAGATGGTCTCTTTGAGCTTTGACGCCAATATGACGATAAAAGAGGAGCGAGGCGGTGCAAACAATCAGTTAATACATAATTATGCATCTCTTTTGTTTACACGAAATGTATTTATAGACTTTTCTTGAGCGAGAAATATTAAATAGTCGATAGTTAATCGCTTCCTCTCCATTAGACAACAGCCTTAAAAACCCTGTTCTTTCCTGTTTTGTTTCCTTAATTTCCCTAGCCCATATATCTTTAAGAGTAATACCTTCACATAACAGACCCTAGATTATTCTACAAGTACGACCTTCGCCTATAAATTAGTTCCGCACCTGAACCAACATTATCTCCAGCAAAAGAAACTCGGAAGAATATCCGTACGGCACCACGTATATTTTTGGCGGTCATGGTCTACGTGGCGTTAACGGCCCCGAACCCGTTTCACGGGTGTTTACCCCAGTCCGGGGGTAGGGATGGAACGAGGAAAAATATAAAGTTAGAGCCGGAAAGTTTGGATTGAAACACCGAATAAACGAAGTTGTGTGACGGAGTGTTCCTTGAATAAAAGAAAGAAAAAAAATGAGTTTATCTTGTAGGACCTCAAGGATCACTTAAAAATGTACAGTCTTATGAGCTAGGTGATTCTATTGCCTTGTATGGTTATTATAAAATACTATTGTATGACACCACTATTAACACAAATGTACATCTTAATATTTGAAAGCGCATTATTTTGTGATCTGCATTAGGTTTTTAATACGTGAAAATATCTATTTTGATGAATTATTATCATAGTTTAAACTGCACTGTCAAATATTTAGTTTAACTTAAGTAATAAGCATGTACGTAACAGCCCTCATATTTGATTCCATACAAATTCGACACAAGTATTATGGAGGCAGTTATGAGGAATGTATAAGATACGTACGTACACAGATAAAATAAAACTATGTATTATTTTATCATACAAGTAATTTAGATGATTTTATCCTTCAATTCATATTTCGTGAAGAATGAAGACTGAGATCATTTAGGGATGGCCGACATTACTTAGTAAAACAAGGGGAGAGCTGCTCATTTTTTAAAAGGATATATTATTATCCGCCTTTATCCGACCATAGACGTCCCATCTCTAACCTTAATTCTGCTTCAGAACTTTGCAAGACTACTTAGCTTAATTTAATGGATGTTCTTTGTGTCAACTCCTATATTTTACAAGTCCTTTGTTTCTTGGACGAAACGAAACTATTTTGCGTTCGATATGACGGTCAAGCTTCTTTGCAATAAGTTGTTGTTATAATCTTTAACACATAAACGATTAGAGGTGGATAGTGAGACATAGTTTTAATACAAAAATGATTACTAATCATCATTGATTAGTAAACATTTTAAAAGATACAAAGTAAATACAAGTAATTGAATAAGTTAGTAAATTGATTTCCAAATAAACATCGCACTATGTCAAGCCTGTACCGCGGAAGTCCAAGTGAGTTTTTACAATATTACAACAACTAAAATTATATAAATAAAAGTTAGTTTAGGATTTGTATAATTTTAAATACAAAAGTAAATGGTAAACTGATGACATAAAGTGTCAGGGTTATTCGAAGTCGTGAGTAGAATCATTATAATGCACATTAAGTACTAGTAAAATGTGGCCATGTACCAAATGTCTTGTTCATATATTTACCTCATTAAAACTTTAATCGAAACAAAATCTTAAAACAACCTACATGCCTGAAGATTACAGTGCCTGAGAAATATCAGATTTCAGAGTTCTTCAACTTTGCTACAACGTTTCATCTGTAAGTAGCCTATCCACATTCCTGTAACGCGGATAGTTCACGGCTTAGCGCAATCCACAGGCAAGTGGGGATAGTCTATTAGAAAATGATTTCTTTGTTACTGACAGTACATACTTACATACCTACTGTTTACTTGAAAGAACGTTTGTATTTAACAAAATATTATTTGAACAAAAGCACAACTTCTAATTCCTAATTTACAATGCATCATGCTTTATAAGGACCACACAATTTCAAACTATACTAATTCGTTCAGGGAATATAAAATTATTCACTCAATTCACAAGCACCAACAATAATGTAATAACTAATATAATATGCATGTGAATTCAAAACATGCCTTCAAAATTAACACACCGTATTATGGGTGGTGTTATACAACAGAGGAGCCTAAAACAACAAGCCTTGATTGTGACACCGATTCGATTAAAGTTTTAATTAGTTTTAGCTTTCGTTCTCATAAATGAGTGATGAAACGTGCAAGCCAACGAAATGGTGCCCTTATGGGACTGTCAGCGAGAAAAGTTTATTGAACTTTTCAAATAAGTTTTACTAGGTACAATATTTTTAATATTGTCGGTCCCGGCTTTTAAAGTCGTTAAGCCATGACGGAGGCCTCTTGGAGGCCTAGAAACTTCGTCATCAGAGTTGGCCACTTGCTCATTAATCTACAAAATTATGGTAACAATAATTCAAATGAGCCTAAACATGATTTCACAGTTATTTACTGAAGTATACCTACTTTGCATATTTCAATGTTAATGAAGTTCTGTTGCCGACTGTAGGTAAGGGTCGGTAATGGTCTTGTGGTCAGCCCTTGTTACATGAGAATTCAAGTCCCTTGCACACCACAATTGTGCTCCTCAGTTGAAGGGGGTATTAAGATTAGTGATGTCACTTGAGATTAGACGAAGAGTCTACTTTCGGTGTAGCATCAAATTGTGCGAATGACTTATGATATAAAAAAGCAACGAATAAATTAAGTATTCGTTTCTATTGATATGTATTAAACAAGATCGTAATGGTCACGATTTGTCCATAGATTTTGGCCTGTATGGTATACGAGTATATGGGCCTCATATAAAGTACCATTTTGTTACTTACCTTGGTTGCCTGAAATAAAGATTTTATTATTTTTATTATATAAGAAGTTTAAAAAATGTAAGAAAACTAGTAGTTTTTATACATCTGTTAGTTTTTGTCAAGGAACATACCTAATACCAAAGCTAAGTTAATCAAAAAATACCTTGTTATAAAAATGAAGCCTTTTCAAAAGCGTTACAACATTGTCTCGTCTCGCTAATTCAATTGCACCTCAAATATTAAGAGAGGAACACAATCGACATTCCTACGCAATCGATACTCAACAAAAAGCGTAATCGATTACATGGTATTCGAATAACTCCGAGAGAACAAATTAATCGAATTAATTAATTTAATCGACCGACAATTGTCGGACCTCTTTTGGGCACCGCCTTTTTGTTAGATATTCTGGAGATGATAATTTTTTAACAAAAGTTTCGTTGGAAAATTTATTTTTGAATATACAAGAGAAGAATAACTATTCCGAAGTACACAAATTTCTAGATACATTATTCAAGTTTAAGACAAAGAAGTTTCTATTAATAATTTTGGTAAAGTCACAGTTCACATTTAACTAAATTGGAAAAAATACGAAACTATGTTTTTATTGCATGACAATAGATTGCCTAGTTTCTTGTACTGAAAGTCAACAAAATTGTGTCTCGGTAGTAATAAACTAATCATTGACGGAATATACTAGCTTTTTGTGTGTAGCTAATTGTGTAGCCAAAAAATATATTCTAAATGTTGGCCAAATTGACAAGTTATTATAAGCCATAAATTATTATGACAGTAATCTCATTTAATTTTGATTTGAGAACATGTTTCAAAATGTTAACATTTTGAACCTAAAACTCAACTTAGGTGCTCCAAATACTTGCGAAAGGGACCCACAAAAAGACCGCGATCACAAAGAAATTTGCCGTACTCCTCCTTTTGCTTAAATTAGAAAAGGACAAAAAAGTAAGGGCGACTCGCTTGACCCTTTTAAGTTAAAAACGGCACGTTGTCGTGACACGAGTTGTTTTTAATATTTTTTGGTTGTAGCATCCACTCATAGAGCTAGTACACTCTATTGTACCAGGTTATCCTTGTTTGAGACTGGATACTATGAAAACCTAACCTATGCAGCAAAATAATGGATTTTTGCAATTTATAAGCCAACATTTCTTTTTGGGCGGACTTCAATTTTATAAGTTACTGTATAATTATTAAGATTTTTTTAAGCAGTGTTTGTCTATGGAGATATTTCATCAACTTTCAATCAGAAGGGTAATTATATTTGATAATAAATAATTTATTTACCTTTCAAATACCTCAGCTTTTTTATTTTGTCACTCTCAAAAAAAGATAGCAAAGTAATAAAAAAAAAACATTTAGTAAGTCCTCAAAGTTCATCATCTCAAGGTGATTCTATTAAAAGACCTTGAGTGTACCAGCTGCCTTCATCACCAACTATGGTTCAGGTATTGTAAGGCTCAAGGTTAGATGTGGAGATTTGTGTCCTTTGTTGTCTGCCTGAAGAAAAATTTTGTATATCTAATTTGGAAACTACGCAGCAGGGTGCATACGAGGTCCATGGTGGTCCTGATACAATGCTGTTATATTGCTGTAAACAGATAAATCAAGCCTTTATGGTATTACTAACTTGGTCGTACTTCAATTTAACTACAGTATGACATGACGTCGATTTTCTTATGCATAAATTGGCTTAAACTAACTTTCGATACTGACTGTACAGTAACCCATCAAAGTCCGACGAAAATAAGTTCCATTAGACAAACTTATAGACCCTGATTCCTTTCCCAAACTTGTTGAAGCGGCTAGACTTTGGAACAACTTGCCCAGCGATTTAAGAAAGATTGAGTCTAGAGACAATTTTAAGAAGAAGACTCGTGATTGGCTGTTTCAATCAAATTCCTGTTAAATTTTATGTAAGTACCTATAATTATGTAATTCTTATCCTTCTATATATATATATATATATATATACATATATACCTATTTTATTATAATATTTAAATATATACCTACTTTATGTGTATTATCATATATTGTATTTACACTATCTATGTATTTATTATGCAATTATCTTAAGTCTATTAGCACGCCTATACATTCTCCTACTTGTGTTCTTGGTTAGCAGGTAGAAAATGCCTTCGGCATTATGCTCGCCATTTGTACATTTAGTTTTAAATTAGTGTGCAATAAAGTGTTTAAATAAATAAATAAATAAACTTGGCAGGGGAACGCCGAGACATTTTTACTTTTACCCGAAAAACAATTACAGACCCTCGCATAAACTGAAGGTGACTAAAATAGAACGGATTTTGGGACAAGAATTTATAGAGAAAGCTTTTTTTGGAATAACAAAATACAATTAGGTAGGTACTATATTTATTTTTATTCTATACTAATCTATATCTATACTAATATATAACAAAGAGGTAAAGTTTGTTTGTTTGTACTCAGCCGATTTTAAAAATTCATTCACCATGTGTAGAATAGAATGGACTGTTGGGATTGTTAAAGGCTATTCTATCCCAGTAGTTTCTTTAGTACACCCATGCAAAGCCGGGACGTGCTGCTAGTAAACCTATAAAGTTGAGTAAAACCGTTTTATAAACGTATTCACAAACAAACAACATTTATTTATATTAATGTATGTATAATCGTTGCGTGACTAACCCACGTAATGTAGAGGCTTAGCCATAAGTCCTGGACACCTAGATTGCTTTAATAGAGTAGAATTCTATAATTACACCAGCTCCATTACTGATAGTTTTTTCATGTACTTGTATTTGATTGTTTTTTAAGTATGTTTGTTTATATTATTATAACCTTTACTTTCTGAATAAACTCCTATAATACACAGAATAGATTGTCGTTCGGGCCGAAAAGTTCTTGAATGGAGGCCTCCCGCCTTTGCCCGCAGTGGGACAATATGGGTTAAAAATATAATAAATAAATAATAATACAAAAATATTAATTTTAACGAATGACACATAAGAAAACCAACAAAGAATTGAGCATTTGACATATCAATAATTGTAATAGTTCCAGGCAAAGTCCGGGCAATAAAATACCTACCAATATGTAAAAGAATGCGAAGTTCCAAACTCAAACGCGAACTGGATGAACTTTGTAAATCGTAAATATCTCGACCACCGATCAGAGAGGGCGCCACTTACATTTCAATATGAAAGGAACAGGAAATTGGTTTCCAAGCACACGACTCTGTTGAATGCTTCCCGTGATTTGTATCGAACAATCAGAGCTTGTACAGATTAGGCGTTAAAAATGCGCGTTTTTAAATGCACGCTTAGAGGGCTGAAGTATTGTTTTATTTAATTCAAAGGTAGCACTTTAGCGATAACCATAACCACCATACAAATGTTTGCTAGTTTTTTCACTTACTTATAATAAAGTATTTTCATTCACGCATTTAATTTTATTAAAGCAATAATACATCAGTACATAATTTCAGATATTTAGAGTTAGTACCTACATATTAAGCATTTTGAAACGCGCACTTTGGAAACGCAACTCAAACTCATTAATCATTAATTTCAGTAGGAATTCAAGGATTCCATAGAAACGCCTTACATGGTGATTCTTAATAACACCAATCGGTACTCTAAACACGTGTTAACAAAGCGCGCGTTTTCAAGCGCTGGATCTGTACTAGCCCTCAGGTTTGCATTCATCTAAAAACTTCAAGCGATTCCAAACCTTATTCAATACAGCTTTAGGTACTCTATATTGGTTATGGAATATAAATGGCTGAACACGGAATAGGCCAGTTTTCAATGAGATGTAATGACAGATTACAATATATTTGAAGTGTATTATGCGCGTAGGAAGCTATCGGGAGTCGTGACGCGATATTGATTACATATATTTGCTACTAAGCGTAATGGCGGGTGAGTAATAGGTATCTTTTTTAAACTGTCGCGATGATATGAAATTTGAATACATACATATGTATTCTAAAACATAAAAACGGTTATTTCCCGCGACAATGGCTGGTGCAATACGGTCAAAACGTCGGGCTTAAGAAAAATATTTTGTTTTCGAACGTTTTTGTATCGGCTCTATGATAATTATGACGGGTTTGCCTTTGTTTAAGAATGTACCTAAATTCTAAACCACAGGTAATGTTAATATCTGGGCATACTGTGGCTAGTCATGAACCTGAATTACAAATAAAACAAAAACATTTATTCAATCAGCCGCTAAAAATCTTAAAACACTTACAAACCTGTTTTAAATTCGACACGCGCAAGTCAGGACAATCGTTTAACAGCTCGTATTCCGTGAGAATTGTTTAAACGATTCGATAATCGATATAATCGAGATAGGTATCGATGTGTAAACAGGCTAGCAATTTGCGCGGCAATCGAGTGTTGTGCTGACTGACGCGCGCTTTGGGGAAGATTTATATTTCACCGGGCCGTAACCGGGGTTTGTTGGTGAAATTAACTGAATTCTCGTTTACATAATAATAATACTACACGGCAAATATAAATCAGATTGTTTAAAGGTTAACCAAACATATGTTTTTCCTATTGTAGTAAGTATTTTAAGTGACTTTATTATTTGATTTTCCCTTTGTTATGTACACAACTCATGGTTCAGTTATAGTGAGCGTGTTTCAATACAACAACATGACAAGTTTTTGCATTACAAAGTTATTGATACTCAAGTAATAACTAAGCAGACCGCGACAAACTAGTGCATTCGAAAAATAGGGCAAAAACGTGAATACAAGTCCCACCGGTCTAAACGTCAACACGCAAAAAAACGCCTCAGAAATTCAATGAAGCGATTAATGAACCACACGCGATGCGCCGGCGCAGACTGATAGCGTTTGATATTGTAATTAACTTATGCATAGGACAATCTAGGACAATCTATAGGACAATCAGTTTGCTTAGATAAGGTCTATTCTGAAGGAGTGTGTTGTCAAAGACATTCATTGTTATAAATGAAAAATCTTACTAAAAGTTACGGATCATCGTTTCGTGGCCGAGTAGTCAGGCAGACGAAGTTAGGCTCCAGTCGACCCGCGACCACGGGCGGTGCAATCCGTCTCGAAACGTCGGGATAAATAATAAAAAGGTAACGTGATAAATACCCGGTCATATAATTTATAGAATGAAGTTAGGCTGTCGCCAATGTACACTAACACAAATTTTTCGCGGTTCGTTTACCGACAGAACAGGAAGTAGGCGTGGATCAGTGAAGGAGCCGAGAAGAATATGCGAATAGAATCTACACTCTCGTTTCGCGGATTTTTCAGAGAGCCTTAAACTAATTAAAAATAAAGTCTGAGTTTCTGTCAAACTGTCACGAACAGAGATAAGACAGCAAAATTAAACAAAAAATATTCGTTTTTCATTTTACTATTTAAAATATTATATACGAGTAGGTACTTGTTTTGAGTTAATTATGTTTTTAGGTTAAAACGATTTTAATGCGACAGCTGAGACGAAATCATTCTTTGATCTTTGACAAAGACTTCGAAGAAAAAAAAATCTAAGTAATTATATTCTTTAGAAATTTTAAGATTACTCTAGATTTTTATTTGAGAGCAAATAACTTAGAAATTAAACGCTCGGGAACGAGTTTTAAAAAATCGGTCATGTGCGAGTAGAGCTTGCGCTCAAAGGGTTCTGTACCAATCTGTGTGTATTTCAAGCGTTTAATTAATATTTTCTTGATTAATTTCGAGCAGTATTCTGCTAAAAACGTTTTCTTTCCTTTTTAGTATTTTTTGCAATAAAAGTCAGAAATAAATCATGTATGAAAAATTTCAACTGTCTAGCTATCACGGTTTATGAGGTGCAGCCTGTTGCCAGACAGATAGACAGACATCGGAGTCTTTGTATTAGGGTTTTGTTTTGACCCTTTGTGTACGGAACCCTAAAAAGCTAATTCAAAATAACTTCTGCAATATCATTTTTACAGAGACTAGTAATACTTCAAGAGAAGTATACGTCCATATAACTCTATATCATATTGCAACTTGAATCCTACC